>OX411810.1:27022995-28222995 GCA_948253155.1 Leucoma salicis | reverse complement strand
TCACAATTATTTATTTTAGTAAGTAATCGAGCACACAATGAATTCTCCTATGCGTGAATCGAACCCACGATACTAGGCAATAGAGGGTAGTATCTTAACTTCGCCATCTTTGTACACAAAAGTACGTAGGTCTAACTTGTGCCACTATATTAATCGCTTTCTTCAGACGTAAAGAATCTCGATATATGTTTTAGCTGTAGGAGGTAAGACAGAGAAATCTACCACAAACACTTTCATGAGCACCGTGGTTGGACTCCATTGGCAGAGATACGGCTGTGCCTCCAGATGTTCATCAGGTGGGCTGAAAGTTCGGCCTTTTGAAAGCAATTGCCTTAGATTTTGTAATCTCTCTATTTTTGCTACAAATACCCAACGGTATTGTTTGCGTAACTTAGAAAATTAACCATAGTCATAAATACAAGATTTATATACAAGATCATCCAGCTTATCATCCAAGTCCCATTATATAATAATAATATTCAGGGACATTTTCACACAACGTCCTCTGTTCCCAAACTAAGCTTAACGCTTGTGCTATGGGTACCAGATTACGGATAATACATATATATAATAGATAGAAAACATCCAGACACAGTACAAATATATGTGATCACACAAATTATTGTCCTGAGTGGGAATGGAACCCACGACCTCGTGCACGGAAATCGGTTACACTACCGACTACGCCACGTGGCCCACAAAACCTTAAGAAGAAGAATATCCTGGCTAAAGAACTTAACCCTGAACTAACATCGTTTTAACATCGTGGGGTAAATAGCAACCCCAATCATAAAATCGGAATATAGTAAGCTTAAAGCCAGTCATGCTTAAACTTTATTTTTTTCTTTTGTTAAGGTCTTTCTTAAGTGGCATTGAATATAAAAAAGCGACTTTGTAAAAGTAGAAACTCTCAAATAAAAAAATTAACAAATATACAACTTTTTCAAAATTTACCTCTAAGGCTTACAAACAGTCTTCTATAGAAATCTTAAATCCTTACATTATTGAAACACAGCTAAGATTGTTTATACTACAAAATAACTTACATAATAAAATAACAATTTGTAATTATAAAATCACATAACAAAAATTAACCTTTTTCTGTAACTAGAATTTCGACCTTCTCTGATAGTCTTTAGTCTTAGATAGTTTTATGTAAAAATATTAGTAATATTTGTTATTTAATGTTGTCCTAAACATGATAGACATACAAATCTGTCATAAGAATGCTGCTTGTATGTATTTTTTCTTACAAATACAGCAGAAAATTAAGATGAATATGAGGAAGATTTGCCTTCACATTCATTTTCAAAGTTGAATTTAACCCAGTAAACCCGATTCTTTTCAACATTTTCAATGTTTTTCAGATAGTTAGCAACTTACCCACCCGTAAAAAACTTATCTTTGTTACTATATTGTTGAAAAAATAACACTTATTAGTAACTAACACTGTGGGGTGTAAACCTACCCCATGTACCTGTATAGCTTAAACGGATGGTTTTTATGCGCCACGAGTCCGTGAGGGTCAAGCGCGTACGCTGCACTGAGAATACTTAATAGGAGAAGTGGCTACCTGTGCGTGAAAAAAGAATATGCTGTTTTATTTGCACCTGGGGTGTAAAAACACCCCACGATGTCAGTTAAGGTTTAAGATTGGTATGCCCCTAAAAAAATATTTTTAGCAAGGAAGTAGGTACTTACTTTTTGTTTGTTAATTATGTAACTCGGTGATTATTTCCTAATACTAATTAACACAAAAATAATTTTGTACCTAATTGACAAAATCACTTGTCATCGTTACCCTACTTCTGCGCGACCATATCGTGACCACCCTATACGCCACTTCCGGTGTGGCCGCCGCTGATTGGCCGACTACTGTGACGTAACATCCTGTCATATACACAGCGAACAAGGGTTAGGGTTTATGCTGACATAGCTGATATATATGTTTACGCGTTAATCAAGACAATATTAAATAAAGAAATAGTTAATATCTATACTATTATAACGCTGTAACAAAGCTGTGTCTGTACACGTAAGATATTTGAGAAAAAATGACTGTATTAGGCTATAAAGGCGTGTCTGAACACAAAAAATTTTTTTAGATTTTCTGTCTATTTGTTTGTTCGCGCATCACACAAAAAACTACTGAACTGATTTGGATGCAACTTTGAGGTACATTTATTTCCGTCTAAACAAATAAAAAGAAGTTGGCTTGTATCTGCCTTTAAACGAGAAAGACAAGCAATCAGATATCCGCTCACATTTATAATATTAACAGGACAACAATTCTAGGGAATCATACAAATTAAAATAAACTCCAACTGGAATTAATTACATATTATAAAAATATAATGAGACTATAAGACCGCTCAACTATCGCAGATAGTACCCGACTTCTAATAGACAATAAAGAAGAAGGTTATATAAAAATTGACATCTCATTGACACATCTGCGTTCCTTGCAGTCATCTTTTCCTATATTAAGAATTAGATTGTACCCGCGACTTTGTCTACGACTAAAGAATATAAATATGTCACCTTATGGTATAAAAGAAATGACCTCTATGGACAAGTTGCTTCTCAACAGATATAAAAATTTATAGCCTAGATACATTTCTGCGTTATAGAGTACCTATATGTATGCAAAAATTCCTGATGATCGGTTAAGTAGTAATGGGATGATCGGTTCAGTAGTAATGGCGTGAAAGCGTAATAAATAAATACAATTATAATTTTGTCCGTGTGGTGACGGACTAAGAATATAAGTGTCACCACCCCATTCTTTCCCACGGGAGTCGTATGAGGCGACTAAGGGAAGTAAGCAATTATCATCCATTGCATTACTGGTGGTAGGGCTGGGTACCAAGTGGGAGTACTCACTTGGTATCGGGCCCGAGCGGTTTGGTACCACCATCTCCCGTGTGACCGGCCATGAAGCACATCGTTGCGTTTTGGCTGTAGCAGGAGACAGCCGTTTATATTTCACTTCATATCTGTGAAATGAATTGGTGAGCAGCGGCTTGACAATACTCTCGGTATAGTCGAGTCCATGGGCGACTGTTACCGTTTACCATCAGATGGACCGTGGCTCGTCTGCCACTACAAGCAATAAAATAAAAAATACACGCAGTTTCACATTTTTAATATAAGTTAGGACGACTTAATCTTGACTAAAAACGCCTCTACTTCTGATAAGATAAGCACTTCGACAAGAATTATAGAAACCGATTTATATGCTGACAAATAATTACTGTTTGATGTTAATATGATATTAATTAATTAAAAATATAGATATTCATGGAATTTTCAAACATAAATCCATTGACACAATAGATTAAAACAAGATATATATCACAATTTATTGTCATCAAAATATTTGTAGTCTAACATGTTCAATCATAAAATTGGATTACAATTTCTTTTACTGCCAACGATGGCAGATTTGCACATACCACCACTATAGTAAGTACCTTTGCTTACCTGCGACAACCCGCCGTAATGAGGATCATCGCACATGCGAAACCCGGGTCGACGTTATCTATTCTAAACGTGAGTTACCAGAAATTAAAACATCTATTTCTATGTTTCCATCGTTCTTGAGACGTTTCGAGTTTTTAAATTGTGTGTTTAATACTGATATTTTATAATCATATTGTGACGAAACAAACACGTCCAATACACTATAGCGTTTATACTCATATAAGTAAAAACCCATAGCTAATAATAAATTCTGATCGTGTATTCCCTGAGAATGTTGGTAGCACATATTACCTTCCTAGGAACTAACAGCATTGGACGTCATGAATGATAAGTGTTTGCACTACCTACTCATTCGTCTGTCAGTTTTTCAGCTTATTACTTCAAAACCATGCAGTTTATTTTGATACGGTTTTTGCTATCATTTAGTTCTTTTCAACACGTTTTTATTTCGCCTTAATCTATGCATGTATGTATTTAAAACGTGATTTTGAACCACCTCAAATGTCGGATATATTTTGTAGGTATTTCAGACACACATGGTAAACAGGCATGCGTAGATGCACCAGCACCTCGACCATTATTCTTGATTTCTGTTTAAATTATTTTCTTGTGTAGTACTTCTTAGATCACTTTGTTACTTCCGTAGTCGGTTTACAGTTTAAAAACTTTATTTTGATTTGTACTTGAGATGCTGTTTTAAGACTAAAAAAGAAGAAAATAATATAAAGATTAAAAAATACGCTTGTTACGAATTCAAAAATTGAACATAACGTCTTAATTTAAAATATTGATTGTAAAAAAGCGTGGCGTACTTTTTACTATAATCTTAATAATCAATTTGATGTCAAGTATCCCACACTTTTTTCAATCATTATTACTAATTTTACATTATTTTCTATGTTTTTACAAAAAAAAACGCATTTTTGCATTATAATATTAGTAAGAATATACTAAAGAGTTGTACTACTGCAATTAAACTAGTTGTTTTAAATTAGTAGTAAGCACTATTGTTAATTACTAATACATTCAAATATAATTACAAAAAAATAATATAAGTTTTTTTTTTCAATTGTTTTGTAATATGAAGCAATGTTATGCTTTGATTAGCTTAAATAAGGAAGTTTAATAATAAAGCCACGTTATTAGAGATGGAATAAATTAGACGTAATTAATCGATTAAACTGCAATTTTATCGGTTAAAAATCGCTATCTACAAAATGAAACCATACCAAAACATACCAACTGGTAGTACAGTCCCCTCAAAAACGGTTATAACAGAAATATGGGCCCTTATCCTCATATAAATGCTAATATATGCAAATGTATGTATCTATAGATCGACGCGGATGCATTTCCTTCCAATACTAATTATGGGTGAACGCGCCTGCACTATACATACTGCCACGAAATACAAATGTGTTAGATGGACTTAATAGCCTTCTATGTGACGGTTAGTTTTTGAGGGGATGACTTAAGAAAACGTAGTGACATCACCTCACAGGTCTGATAAAAGAGTCGTCTAAGAAAATATACATAGCATAGCATCACGCCTGTATTCTCCGAAGGGGTAGGCAGAAGTGTATTTTACACACCCACGACTCGCCAGCTATGTTTAAGTCCCACGTAAATATCGCTGCAAGATAAGTTAACTATAAAACAAAATTATATTTAAACCAACAAATATAATGGTAGAGATTTTTTTATTGCGAATGGTGGTAGACGAGCCACGGCCTACTTGATGGTAAATGGTAACTGACGCTCATGGGCTCAACTATACCGAGAGTATTGTTAAGCTGCTGCCCACCATTTCATTTCACAGATATGAAATAAAAGAATAAACGGCTATCTCCTGCTACAACAAAAACTCACCAATGTGTTTTATTACCGGTCACACGGGAGAAGGTGGTACCAACCCGCTGGGGCCCAATAGGATATAAGTACTCCCACTTGGTACTTATCCAGCCCTACCTACAGTAATGCAATGGGTGATGATTGTTCCTTCCCTTAGTCGCCTCGTATGACACCCGTGGGAGGGAATGCGGGGGTGACACTAGTATTCTTAGTCCGTCACCACACGGACAGACATGCATAAACGGGCTGAGCTTTTTTATTGCTATGTTGACAGACGACCTACAGCCCCACCTCATGGTAACAACCAGATGGTACCCATCCACTCTCTTTTATACTTCCTTCTCAAATCCTTGTCTTTTCTCAGTCTTCGTTGCCAAAATCTTCATGTTCGGCCTGCATGTGAATATACTAACATTATGCCAAGGCCGTAACAGATCTAGTAAGATTGAGCAGCATTTGCTTGGCTGGCTTTTGATGAGTGACTAAAAAGGGGCTTCTATTAGTAAACGCCTGGCCTCATCTGTGCTTTAGAAAGCACCGTAATCAGTGGGCTATCAAATAACATCCTACTTTTTTTTTGTTTAGGCGGGAAAAAATGTACCTAAACGCACACCTCGTCGTTCGGGGCAACGAACAGGGTAGTGTGGGGCTCTCACCCACTAAAGAAACCCGCCGTGTTCCGTCTTCTCCGCCATGTGTTGATGGACCACTGGTTCTTTGTTGGATTACTTCCGTAGCCTCAAATAACATCCTGGCAGTCGTTACAAGTTATCAGACGCCTGTGTAAAAATTCTGACTCCAGTCTAGTTCTAAGTTCACCGTTGCTCTAATATCTGGGTCGTGAAGGTCAGTGAGGTAATCGCTCCATATAAACACTGGTGTATCAGCTAAAGCCGAACAGAGACTCCACAGCTTGGTACGCTATGAAGATAAATATATACACTTTGAATGATATCAATTGCAACAATAAAGATTTGCTGACGGGATTTCTACCATATACGGAGCACCCTTGCTACGTGATCATGGCGCTTGCAAGAGTGCCGAAATATCGGAAGCTCGTAAGTATACGGTAGAAAATCCTGTCAACAAATCTAGTATAATTAGTAACCTTAACAGATTGTCATCCTATTATATCAATTGCAACATTATGAAATTATTAACTGCCTCTGTGGTGCAGCGGTAGTGTGAGCGACTGCTGATCATGAGGTATCGGGTTCAATCCCCGGGTCGGGCAGTGGTATTGAGTTTTATGATAAAAAAAAAATCTCAGTAGCAGCCCGGAATTTGAAATTGTGCCCGGTAGACGGCAATAGGTTCACCCCCTATTAAGTGGCACTTTAACATATCTGGCGAACCATGGGTGTGTAATACACCTCTGCCTACCTATTCAGGGAATACAGGCGTGATGCTATGTTTATTTTGCAAAAGAAAATACCTCAACCATGTTTACAACCTAAGAGCTATCTAAGTCTAGTATTTAAATCCTCACTGCAACGAATTGACCAGCGGCAGAACTGGTGAAAATTAGCTGAACCGGTTTATAACTAGTAGGAGGTGCATTTAAGATCACTGCATGAGTTGTGAATGTTGTTGTATATAAACATGAAAGAAAGAACAGATTTATTTAGCCTACAAGTTCTCAAAAAATGAACTTTTGGCAGTAGTAGAGGCTTGAAATACTTGTGGTGAAAGCTAAACCATGGCCCATTGGTAAGTAATAATAATGTCTCATATACTCAAGAGACAATAGAATAGATACTCCAGTACCCAACACTACTGGTTGTAATGCAAAGATGATAACTGCTTAGGTACTTCTCTTATTCACCTTGTGCAACACCCTCTCTACTTGTATGCAAACGTAGATTTTATTAGGCCAATTCTCTGTAAACGTTAAATGGGCACGTAACACACGATTCGGAAGATCACTACATAAGCCAGTACACTATACCAGCCTGAGAAGTTAATTAATGAATATGCTATAAACATTTTAAGTGCCTATAAAAGTCCAATATATTAACACTGTTACACTTAATATATGGAATAACTTAAAATTTTCAGCTATGTCTCGCTACCGATAGAAACACTCAGCCCACAAAAGCCATTAACAAAGCACTACTATACCATATCGTCACGTCATCTTCGTTCCTCATTAAGTGGAACAAGCGCTGAGATTAACACTCCCATGAGACGTTCAGTTCTACTAAATAACACCCGTAAATTGCAGAAGCATAGCTTCGACAACAGAGATAATGTAGGTACTGGCTCAAACGTAGAAGTACCACTCTTTTACTAAATACTAATGTAAAGCAATCATATTTCTACAATTATGTTTCCTTCTTTCCATTCTGTGTGGTGAAGTAAATATATTTGACGGGCCTCGTGGCGTAGTCGGTAGTGTAACCGACTTCCGTGCACGAGGTCGTGGTTTCGATTCCCACTAAGAACAATTATTTGTATGATGAACACAGATATTTGTACTGCGTCTGGGTGTTTTCTATCTATAATATATAAGTATTTACAAAAAAAACAGTAACATATGTATTATATCCGTAATCTGGTACCCATAGCACAAGCGTTAAGCTTAGTTTGGGACCAGAGGGCGTTGTGTGAAATGTCTGTGAATATTTATTTATTTATATTTATATGCAAGTGCTACCGCCCCATTCTTTACCGCGGATATCATACGAGGTAACTAAGGGAAGTAAGTAGTTTTACCTCTTGCATTGCTGAAAGGGGATATCTGGCACGAGCCCGTCGGTACTACCGTCTTTCGTGTGAGTGACTGTGAAGCACTTCACTGTGTTTTAATGACGCTTATAAATTCATTTACCGACTGCGAATTTAAATTGTGAGCAGCTTTGCTTTGCAGTAATCTTAGTTTTGTTGAGTCTATGACCAGCGGCTACCATTTACCATGAGATGCGCGGTGGCTCGTTGCCACAAGAAGCAATAAAAAAATTATCCATTATCACACGCATTCTCTATAAAAATGTTATTTTTGTTGTTGCTGCCATCTATAGGCTTTTTTTTTTATTGCGTGTAGTCGCAGTCGAGCCACGGTCCATCTGAGAAAGAATGTTCTCTGATCTGAGAAACACTTGTATTCTGTCCGTCACCACACGGACAAAACACAAGGCTACGGTATATATCATCCGGAGCACCGTATGCTCGTTAGTTACCCTTAAAGTATTCCACATAAAATTATGACTAGTTAATATTATATCAAATAGTACGATCGACCGGTACACATGGAACAAAAGTAGGTAATTAAGTGTGACGAGCTACCATGAAAATATCGTACCTTCCTATTAAAAATAATGGGGTATAATAAGTGGTGTGCCACCACATTTTATGGGTCACTGTTACTTAAGTGTACATAGCAGTTTTCCAGAATTATTTCATGTTATTGAGGTGCGGTGCTTTTTATTTATTAAACTAGATGACCCAGTGAACTTCGTATCATCTACAATTATATTTATTTTTACTTGTGTGTCTCTGCCTCTGTGGTGCAGCTATAGTGTAAGCGACTACTGATCATGAGGTCTCGGGTTCGATCCCCGGGTCGGGCAGTGTTATTGAGCTTTTTCGTAAAAAGAAAAATTCCCAGTAGTCCGGAGTTTGGAAATGTGCCCGGTAGACGGCAATAGGCTCGCCCCCTATTACGTGGTACAAAAATATAGCTGGCGAATCATAGGTGTACTCGTATATTATAACCATGCTTACCCCTTCGGGGAATGTAAGAATGATGCTTGTAGTGCAAATGAATTAGAAAAAATAGAAGTAGCTGTAATTTTGTCGTCGGTTAGCTAAATAGCCATACAAAGTCACTAATATTGAGTATTTCAATTTTTCCACTTTTTTATAAGGTCGCTCTTTTTTATACTTTTCTTCTTATTATTCTAATCGAACATGCCAGTTTTGAGTTGTAGCGAGACTATACGAATATTACATTTCTTTATGAACGATTCAACAGTTACAGTGTGACTGTGAAAGCGTAAGTAATAGGTTAGTAAGGATCACTGTCATGCCTGCACTTACTTGCTTTTAAATATTGTAGCTTAATGTCATATTATTTATGACTTTATTGATTATATAGGATATACGGTTTCAATATTTTTATCTAACTTAGAGATTAGGGTCTCAAACAAATGAAGGAAAACAATATTTATTATCATGTCGCGCTGGACCTTGGCTTGTCTTCTCCAAATATTTTAATCGATTGTCTTCCTAATCATATTCCAAGCTTTGATATTTTAATCTATATTTGGATTTGAGAAGGTGAAGGCAGATATTTGTTTGGGGTGAAATTTAAAATAAAATTACTTGCGTTTTTATTCATGAAATATTGGCAACATCTTAAGCCCGAATTACTGAAAGATACTCTTCACAGGCTGTGTCTGTTACCACACATGCTATTAGCAACTAAGACCTTAAAGGAGAATGCCCGCCCATACATGGTTTCGTTTTCTATAAAACTAAGATAAAAATCTTACTTACTTATCATCACGCCATTTCCCTCGCGGGGTAGGCAGAGAGAACAGAGTGCCAAGATGTTCTATTCTTGCATACATCTCTCGCTTCCTCAACATTCATAACTCTCTTCATACACGCTCGCCGGTTTCGGAGACTCCTGACTCCACCTTCCTTCAATACATGACCGATTTGGTCTAGGTAGGTGAGTCTCGGTCTCCCCCTGTACCTACATCTTTCCACTTTCGCATTATATATCTTCTTAACCAGTCGCTCGTCCGGCATTCTTTCCACATGTCCGAACCATCGGAGCATTCCCCTTCGCATCTTTACACCAATACTCTCTTTCATACCTACTCGCTCTCTTACGTCATCGTTACGAATGCGGTCAGTCAGCCTCACTCCACACATTCTCCGCAGAGATCGCATTTCGACCGCATTCATTTTAATCTCATGCTCCTTTTTGTATACCCAACTCTCGCTTCCATACAATAACGTTGGGACAAGCACTGCGTTGTGTATTTCGACACGTGCCTTCTGGCTGAGGTGATGACTGCCGAGAAGTTGTCCCAATGCTCCTTTCACTCTATTTCCCGCATTCACTCTTCTCTCTACTATAAGAAAAACTTGATGAAAACGTGAAATATTTGTGTGGTTATAGAGACTTAAATACGTAAAATATAACCTAATATTATGAACTTCAATAGCTTTTTTCTAGAAAATTCGGCAGAGTAGGGATATTGTACTATTTGTAATTGTATGTACACTTAAATACTATAAATTAAGGTAAGTGTCATGTGATAAAATATGAAACTAAAGCCCATACTTTCGTGGGCATTCTCCTTTTTAGATAGGAGACCACTGTAACCCTATGTAACCTTAAACTATGTACGTAATAATTCTGTATCACAGTGGCTAGCCTAAACCTAGCCTTGGACTATACACTGGACTGACATATACCTATGATACTTTTTATCTCGGAAGAAAAATCATTTAGAAATTTTAGATACATACGAGTACATATATATACATATTCACGGACACTTTCACACAACGTCCTCTGGTCACAAACTAAGCTTAACACTTGTGCTATGGGTACCAGATTACGGATATAATACATATACTACTTTTGTCCTGAGTGGGAATCGAACCCACGACCTCGTGCACGGAAGTCAGTTACACTACCGACTGACACGAGGCCCGATACTAAATAGTTGGCCCGTGCCTGACTACTACACGGATTTGAATGATAGCTATAGGTACTATTATAAAACTTTAACAGAGCTATGTATGTAAATTGCAGATATTTAAAAAAAAACTGTATTAGGCTGTTTAGGCGTGTCTGAAAACAAAAAAAAATCTAATTTTTGTCTTTTTGTTTCAAGTCGTAGAGCCCTGCTTATCCCTATGCATGACTGGATCGGGTCGATCCGAGAAGTAACACCTTCTCACAAAAGAACGGCGCGAAACAACGATAGGTACTCCTACCATTGTGTTGCGTATGGTAAGTGAGAGCGCCGGAGGCCCAGCCCCTCCCTATCCTTCTTGTATTATTATTTTGGTTTTCTGAAAACGAACGTTTTACTAAAATTGCTTGGTCACAATATTCGTGATGTTTCCCGGCTATAACGTCATGTGGTAGTTTCGTTGTACATTCATGAATATTTATGTAAGCGCCCCTCGCGGTACAAATCAGCGTGACGGTATATCGATAACTGATGTGTGATTGCGATCATTGCGATATTTAATGTGTAAATATTGGATGTGTGTTAAAACCATAGACAAGAGTATCAATGCTATTTTTACCAAGGATACTTTACGGGTACATTCAACCTTTAAAGTACCTAATCTATTTCTTCAATATCATAAATATTTTATTGACAACTAACATACAACCACATCTATTTACCACGAGAGAACACGGCATTAAGGTTTAAATACTGTCCTCGTTTGCCTAGAGTTTTGAGTTCAATTGGTAGCCAGGGCAATATTTGCGTGATCCACGCATACAGCAACATAACAGCCTAGTAGTAGAGTGTGACGACAACAGGGAGAAGGGGACAATGAGGAATCATCAAGTGTGGTCCGAAATCTAGGCTGAACACCTCGCAAGGCACATCTATGTCCATCTATCTACCTAACCGTACACCCCATAGTCCGGGGCAGCGAACAGAGTAATATGGGGCCCTCACCCACTAAATAAACCCGCCGTGTACCACTATTCTCCTGTTTAAAGGCTACTGGAACTGGAAGACTTTACTTCAGTGGTGAAAAGATGTTTGACAGCTCGTGCAGTCTGGTAACACCGAACGAATATGACCTAAGTCTCTCTCACTTTAAAAATAGATTTGTGCATAATAGTGAGACAGTAACGATTTATGTATGTGTTAAATACGTCAAAAATTTGCCCATAACAAGACAACATGCGAAAATTTTAAACCGAAAATAAATTACCACGAGCAGCATTTGAGTCTGCGTCGCGTTGATAACTGTTCTAAATACTTTGACAATTAAACTATAGTGACATTTACTCGTGACTATCAATTTCATTGACATATTCCTTTTTTATGTTTGGGTGACGCCTCCAACATCTGTCGAATGTAGGTATTTGCATACGTTGTGCCGCAGGTACTCGTAAGCTTAATTTTTACTAGAATCATACCAAATGATGACACAGCATAAATATTTAATTTTTGTATATATTTTAAGCTTGATGTCTAAAAATATATCTATATAAAATCTAGATGTTGAGGTAGAAAAGACTTCCCTCTCCCCCAAGTAAAGACATCACTGATCATGTAGTGCGTTTAAACTAAAAATCATTTGTTCTTAAAACTTCCATCAGCCTTTTAAAGTCCACTGCTGGACATAGGCCTCCCCAAGAATAGGGCATAGTGCCGTAATCGCCACGCTTGGCAGGCGGGTTGGCGATCGCAGTGGATATTGTTAATACTCGAAGGAGTGCTGCTGCCCACTTCCCCGGTATCCCTCAGTCGGCTCTTACGACTCCCATGGGTGGAGAGGGGTGAGACAATTCTAAAGCTGGCCTCACACGGCGCACGGTTCTTAAAATTTATTAACTTTATATTAAATAATTATAAAATAAGAAGAAATATCGCAATAATGATTAGATAAGGACCTAGTGTCTAAGAAATAACACTTAGAAAACAGACCTCTATTATTTTATTTACATATAAGATAGCCAAATATTTCCCATATCTTCGCATAACTCCTTACCAAATGGCAACATACACAGAGCAGATATACGAGTATATTAAAATATGATGGTTATCTGTAAAGTCAGTTTACGGACGATAATTTTACGTAAATAATAATAAATAAATATTCACGGATATTTCACACAACGTTCTCTGGTCCCAAACTAAGCTTAACGCTTGTCCTAGGGGTACCAGATTGGCTTCTCACCGAGGTGGTCGAGGGCCTATTCCCGCGACGAGTGGAGCACACGCCCCCGGTCATGGCACCGCCAGGTAGCGACCGGGAGGCTGACTTCAGTGTACCACCCGTCACTGCGTCGGAAATGGGGGCGGCTGTTGCGCGGATTCGTCCGACCGTCCCCGGCCCGGACGGGGTACCCGCCCGGGCTCTGGCCCTGGCTCTGGATCACCTGGAGCCCCGCCTCAGGGGACTATTCGACGCGTGCCTGGCGTCCGGACGGTTCCCTGACTGCTGGAAGGAGGGGAGGCTTGTACTCCTGCCGAAGCCGGGACGAACGCCGGATTCGGTCGGGGCCTTCAGGCCCATCGTGCTGCTGGATGAGGCGGGTAAGATGCTGGAGAGAATCCTTGCTGCCTGCATTGTCCAGCACATGCGCGACATCGGGCCTGACTTGTCGGACGCCCAGTTCGGTTTTCGAGCTGGTCGTTCGATAGTCGGCGCGATCATGCGTCTGAGGGCCGCGGCCGCGGCGGTCGTCACTGGCGGGGAAATGCTGTTGGCGGTGTCACTTGACATCGCCAACGCATTCAATAGTCTGCCATTCAGCTGCATTAGGGAGTCGCTCCGGTATCACGGGGTGCCTGTACACCTGAGGCGGCTGGTGGCGGACTATCTTGAGGGCCGCAGCGTCGTTTTTAGAGCCGCATAGGGGACGTTGGGAGGAGACCCATGTCGTGCGGTGTCCCACAGGGTTCGGTCCTGGGGCCGCTCCTGTGGGACATCGGTTACGACTGGGTGTTGCGCTGTCGGCTCCCCCCGGGCTAGCGGTCATCTGCTATGCGGATGACATGCTGGTCGTGGCTCGGGGTGGAAACTTCGCGGAAGCGGCGTTCTTGGCCACCTTAGGGACCTCGAAGGTGGTCAGGAGAATCGGGGCACTGGGGCTTAGAGTGGCCCTGGATAAGTCGGAAGCCCTACTTTTCCATGGGCCCCGATTTTGGCCACCTGCTGGCGCCTCGATCACAGTGGACGGGGCCCAGATTGGGGTGCAGGCCCAGATTAAGTATCTGGGCCTGGTGCTAGACGGGCGGTGGCGCTTTCGCGAGCACTTCCGCCAACTGTCTCCGAGGCTAGTCGGCGCAGCGTCCGCCCTTGCACGGCTCATGCCGAATATGGGCGGACCTAACAATGCGTGCCGACGGCTTTACGCGGGGGTGGTCCGATCGATGGCGCTGTACGGCGCACCCGTGTGGGCGGGGTCCCTGGATGCACTGAACAGGGCTCTTCTGTGGAGACCACAGAGAGTCGTTGCGTCCAGGGTCATACGCGGATACCGCACGGTGTCGACGGAGGCGGCCTGCGCGTTGGCCGGAATCCCCGCGTGGGACTTGAAGGCGGAGGTGCTCGCCGAGGTGTATCGGCGGGCGTTCCAAGAGCGGGAGGGGGGCGGAAGCCCCCTACCCAGGGAGGTGGCCAGGTGGCAGGGCGACGCCCGCCGAGCTGCCATGGCCAGGTGGAGGGCACGGTTGGTGCGCCCCGGGCCAGTCTTTGGACCGTAAGGGCGCTCCAGCCGGTGCTGGAGGAGTGGGCGGGGCAACGGCATGGAGTCCTTACCTTCCGACTGGTGCAGGTGTTGTCGGGGCACGGTTGCTTCGGCAGATACCTGCACATAGTCGCAGGGAGGGAAGCGACTCCGGGCTGTCACCACTGCGGCTGTGACGAGGACACGGCGCGGCACACCCTCGAGTCGTGCCCGGCTTGGACCGAGCAGCGCCGTGAACTCGTCGCGGAAATGGGGGGGACCTCTCGCTGCCAAGCGTCGTCAGAGCGAAGCTTGGCAGCGACAGGAACTGGGCCGCGGTCGCTGCCTTCTGCGAGGAGGTTATCTCGCGGAAGGAAGCGGCGGAGAGAGCCAGGGAGGAGGATTCTTCCGCTGACCCGAACCGCCGCCAGCGACCGGGGTGGCGCAGGCGCAGGTACTTGCGCCTTATGCCGCCCTAGCTGAGGCTGCGGGTGGATGGACCGGGGAACGTCCGCAACCCGCAAGGCCTCCCGAGAAGGTGCGACGCTCCGTGCGCGGATGCGTTGCATAGTAGAGGGTACCCGAAAGGGTAAGCCGCCGGCGGACCATCGAAGGAATGTAACATAGCTCCAGTGGCCCACCAATAAAGGCGGAGATACGGCACACGGCGGGTTTCTTTAGTGGGTGCAGGCCCCACACTACCCTGTTCATTGCCCCGAACGACGGAGTGTGCGGTTAGGAACATTTTTTCCCGCCTTAACAAAAAAAAAGGGAGGTACCAGATTGGCGGGCGTCGAAAGAGCGGGAGGGGTATGGTCGCATCACCCAGAGAGGTGGCCAGGTGGCAGGGCGACGCCCGCCGAACTGTCATGGCCAGATGGAGGGCACGGCTGGAGGGGCCCCGGGCTGGTCTTCGGACCGCAGGGTCGCTCCAGCCGGTGCTGGAAGAGTGGGTAGGGCGACAGCACGGAGTCCTCACCTTCCGACTGGTGCAGGTGCTGTCGGGGCATGGTTGCTGCGGCATATATCTGCACATAGTCGCAGGGAGGGAAGAGACTCCGGGCTGTCACCATTGCGGCTGCGATGAGGACACGGCACAGCACACGCTCGAGTCGGCTGTCGGCTGGTGGCGGACTATCTTGAGGGCCGCAGCGTCGTTTTTAGAGCCGCATAGGGGACGTTGGGAGGAGACCCATGTCGTGCGGTGTCCCACAGGGTTCGGTCCTGGGGCCGCTCCTGTGGGACATCGGTTACGACTGGGTGTTGCGCTGTCGGCTCCCCCCGGGCTAGCGGTCATCTGCTATGCGGATGACATGCTGGTCGTGGCTCGGGGTGGAAACTTCGCGGAAGCGGCGTTCTTGGCCACCTTAGGGACCTCGAAGGTGGTCAGGAGAATCGGGGCACTGGGGCTTAGAGTGGCCCTGGATAAGTCGGAAGCCCTACTTTTCCATGGGCCCCGATTTTGGCCACCTGCTGGCGCCTCGATCACAGTGGACGGGGCCCAGATTGGGGTGCAGGCCCAGATTAAGTATCTGGGCCTGGTGCTAGACGGGCGGTGGCGCTTTCGCGAGCACTTCCGCCAACTGTCTCCGAGGCTAGTCGGCGCAGCGTCCGCCCTTGCACGGCTCATGCCGAATATGGGCGGACCTAACAATGCGTGCCGACGGCTTTACGCGGGGGTGGTCCGATCGATGGCGCTGTACGGCGCACCCGTGTGGGCGGGGTCCCTGGATGCACTGAACAGGGCTCTTCTGTGGAGACCACAGAGAGTCGTTGCGTCCAGGGTCATACGCGGATACCGCACGGTGTCGACGGAGGCGGCCTGCGCGTTGGCCGGAATCCCCGCGTGGGACTTGAAGGCGGAGGTGCTCGCCGAGGTGTATCGGCGGGCGTTCCAAGAGCGGGAGGGGGGCGGAAGCCCCCTACCCAGGGAGGTGGCCAGGTGGCAGGGCGACGCCCGCCGAGCTGCCATGGCCAGGTGGAGGGCACGGTTGGTGCGCCCCGGGCCAGTCTTTGGACCGTAAGGGCGCTCCAGCCGGTGCTGGAGGAGTGGGCGGGGCAACGACATGGAGTCCTTACCTTCCGACTGGTGCAGGTGTTGTCGGGGCACGGTTGCTTCGGCAGATACCTGCACATAGTCGCAGGAAGGGAAGCGACTCCGGGCTGTCACCACTGCGGCTGTGACGAGGACACGGCGCGGCACACCCTCGAGTCGTGCCCGGCTTGGACCGAGCAGCGCCGTGAACTCGTCGCGGAAATGGGGGGGACCTCTCGCTGCCAAGCGTCGTCAGAGCGAAGCTTGGCAGCGACAGGAACTGGGCCGCGGTCGCAGCCTTCTGCGAGGAGGTTATCTCGCGGAAGGAAGCGGCGGAGAGAGCCAGGGAGGAGGATTCTTCCGCTGACCCGAACCGCCGCCAGCGACCGGGGTGGCGCAGGCGCAGGTACTTGCGCCTTATGCCGCCCTAGCTGAGGCTGCGGGTGGATGGACCGGGGAACGTCCGCAACCCGCAAGGCCTCCCGAGAAGGTGCGACGCTCCGTGCGCGGATGCGTTGCATAGTAGAGGGTACCCGAAAGGGTAAGCCGCCGGCGGACCATCGAAGGAATGTAACATAGCTCCAGTGGCCCACCAATAAAGGCGGAGATACGGCACACGGCGGGTTTCTTTAGTGGGTGCAGGCCCCACACTACCCTGTTCATTGCCCCGAACGACGGAGTGTGCGGTTAGGAACATTTTTTCCCGCCTTAACAAAAAAAAAGGGAGGTACCAGATTGGCGGGCGTCGAAAGAGCGGGAGGGGTATGGTCGCATCACCCAGAGAGGTGGCCAGGTGGCAGGGCGACGCCCGCCGAACTGTCATGGCCAGATGGAGGGCACGGCTGGAGGGGCCCCGGGCTGGTCTTCGGACCGCAGGGTTGCTCCAGCCGGTGCTGGAAGAGTGGGTAGGGCGACAGCACGGAGTCCTCACCTTCCGACTGGTGCAGGTGCTGTCGGGGCATGGTTGCTGCGGCATATATCTGCACATAGTCGCAGGGAGGGAAGAGACTCCGGGCTGTCACCATTGCGGCTGCGATGAGGACACGGCACAGCACACGCTCGAGTCGTTCCCAGCTTGGGCAGAGCAGCGCCGTGAACTCGTCGCGGCAATAGGGGGGGACCTCTCGCTGCCGAGTGTCGTCAGAGCGATGCTTGGCAGCGACAGGAATTGGGCTGCGGTCGCTGCCTTCTGCGAGGAAGTCATCTAGCGGAAGGAAGCGGTGGAGAGGGCCAGGGAGGCTGATCCTTTCGCAGACTCGAACCGCCGCCAGCGACTGGGGTGGCGCAGGCGTGAGTATTTGCGCCTCATGCCGCCCTAGCTGTGGCCGCGTGTGGATGGACCGGGGAACGTCCGTCACCCGCAAGGCCTCCCGCGAAGGTGCGACGCTCCGTGTGCGGTTGCATCGCCACTAGAGGGTACCTGACAGGGTAAGCCGCCGGCGGACCACTGAAGGAATGTGTGTCTCAAACAACCTAAAATTCGAATGTTCCGTCGTAAGTGGGAGGATTGAATTAAATATTTAAGCCTTTTATTTAAGGACCTCTTTCAATGCCTATGAGCTTGATCTGGACTTTTTATATTATTATTCAATAACAACTAATATAGTTTTAATATAATAAATTTTATTTATATTAGCGCCATCTATTGTCGGATAGCATCACTAATAAATTTAGTTATCTATGGTAATAATGACATTATCTAAACTATTTGAATTACTAAGTTATAAAATGTCCCAAAATAGGTTCCAACGAACCGTTGGCAGGCGAAACAGATAAGAAAAAAGTAAAAACAACGGTTTAAAACAGCGAGGCATGTGCGTCTAATTTTATTCTCCTGTTCACTGGTTATGAAATATATGCTAATGTATGCGTGGCTGTTCGTGTGAGCCGACGTGTGTTCGACCACCACGCGGTACGGTGGGACCCGGCCAGTGACAATTGAATATTAAAAATATGTATTGATGAATTCACAAAGATTAAATGATGGTCTCACTCTAATTGATAATTATTTTGCGTTTACGGGGAACTAAAAACCACCAGCTTCGATTGCAAATTGTGAAGGGATACATCGTGAGTGAGACAATAGAGTCCTGTTAATGTTTGTATCCTATAATAAAATAAAGATGGAGGAACCGGGTCGAGAACCTGCGAACAGTCTCAACAAAGCATCCCTTAAGATACCGACAAGCTGACCACTCTAAATCTGGCACTCTATGTTTTCAAATACTTTTTTTACTGGTGGTACGGGCTGGGTACCAAGTGAGAGTACTCACTTGCTATCGGACCCAAACGGGTCGGTACCACCGTCTCCTGCGTGACCGGTCATGAAGCACGTCAGTGTGTTTTGGCTGTAGCAGAAGATAGCCGTTTATTCTTTCATTTCATATCTTAGAAATTAGATGGTGTGCAGAGGCTTGACAATACTCTCTGTATAGTTGAGTCCATGAGCTACGGTTACCACTTACCATCAGGTGAGCCGTGGCTCGTCTGCCATCATTAGCAATAAAACAAATAGTAATTCATAGGCACTGAGCATAGTATAGTATAATGCATTAGTATAATGGACTATAACCCTTATTGTCGGGCATCCCACTGCCCAGGTAGAACTGTGTAGTGTAGCGTTCTCATCTGCTAAATAATCTGCCATATACCCACACTGGGCTGACCACCGTACCTTTCTGTTATGAATTTCCATGATTCGATGATAACTCACTTTATAAAGCTGTGATACCAAATTATTCCTGTTGTGTTCAGCGTAATACTCGGTAAAACATAATTATGAAAATCGTGTGCACGTATGAATCCAATGATTACCTACATTCATAATCACATAATATCGGCTATTTGTATTATACAATTTAAATAGTTTTAGGTACTACGAGTATTTAGATTGACATTAGAAAATGTCAGCAAAAAGGAGTTCATTATGGACATTAATAATTATCCTTTTAATTATAGAGATTAATGATTATACCAAACACGTATATTATAAATTAAAATTAACTGCCTCGGTGGTGTAGCGGTAGTGTATGCGACTGCTAATCATGAGGTCTCGGATTCGATCCCCGGGTCGGGCAATATTATTGAGCTTTTTCCTAAAAAGAAAAATTCTCAGTAGCAGCCCGGGGTTTGGAAATGTGCCCGGTAGACGTCAATAGGCTCGCCCCCTATTACGTGGGACTTAAACATAGCTGGCGAGTCGTGGGTGTGTAATACACCTCTGCCTACCCCTTCGGGGAATATAGGCGTGATGCTATGTTGTGCTATGTGTTGTTGTGTAAAATTAATTGAATAGAATTTTTTTTACGTTTTAATGCAACTTGTTTATGTATTTTAATCAAATGTACGTTGAATTAAGTAATTGTATATACATTCATCTGTCACAGTAATTAAATGATAACAACTTTAACAAGTTCATAAAACAACGAATAAATGAATGTTGATGTGAAATAAATATAATCATAATGAAAACACGATACAAGAAAATTTTACTACAACTTAAAAGTGCCAAGTCATGGATCTCTCTCACTCTCTCTCTCTCTCTCGTTATAACTTCTATAATACAATGACAATAATTAAGATATTACATGTACCGTTTACAAACGCCACAGTCGACGCATTTCCTAACATACTATTTTCACACTAGCGGTCTGACAATTAATGAAACTACTTTCAGGGACTAATCTCAAAACCTTACAACAAACAATTCCAAGCAATGGTATGCGGTTGCACTGTAAGCGGTAAGTATTGTTAATATACGGTTATGGTTACAGTACAGCCTTACTTGCACTGAATATTAAGTTTTGGACCGTTATTAAAGACACGGTTCGGCGCTCAACACTTGTAAGTTATAGAACAGCTGACTTAGGTTTCGGTAGGTGGGAAAGATCTTTATCTTTGAAATAGTATATTTGATAACAATCTTCAATCACTATCAACAATTAAAATAGGTACCTATATAAAGGGTATTGACTTTATTTTTCTACAGTTAGATTTGCGTCTAAAATGGGGTATTCAATTTTAAACTGAAGTTTGTCAAATCTCTGCACACACATTGCTATACCTCAGAATTTTGTAAATGATGTTTAAAGAAATGATCTATAGTTATCAAGTATTAAAAAAATCTATCATTTTATATGTAGTTCCCTAGATCTCAATTTTTTTTTATCTAAGTATATATTTTAGCATTTGACATGATCAGCTACTTTTAAAGTACAAATTATCCCATCAAAAACATAAATGTGAAATGAGAGCCAAATTCTATAATGTTATAGGTAATATGCCTTGTTTGTTGACTTCAACGATAAAATAAGTGAGATCTAAATGGGTGCCAAGTTCAATGGTCAGTCCTGAAATTTATTTAAAACAACACAAAATATTTAAATAATAATAGCCTTCGCAAGTCCTAAAGCTGTAAGTTCTCAATTAATTCTTCCGAAAATTTGGCTTGCTGGTAGAAACTAGCCATCTATGACTGTTTTAGTAGTAATTTGACATGTATATGTGAAATAGTTTTTTAGTTATGAGGGGGTGAAAAGTGGCTCCAAATAGTTTGTGTAATATTACACACTGTACTGCTCGCCAATTCTTTCGCTTGACTTGGCTTGACATGCTGAGTGAGTACTTACACTTGGTACCCAGCCCTACCACCAGTCATGCAATGGATGATAATTGCTTAGTCACCTCGAAAGAATGGGGTGGTGACACTTGTATTCTTAGTTCGTCATCACACGGTTGTAACGGTTAAACGCAAATGTGACATAAAAAAACTATATTGCCATATTTTTAATGCAAAGTTTAATTTATGCAAAAAGTCCCATCAAACTTTGGACTGGAGTGGCGGACCCAAATTTTTTTCTATACCCACGAATATATAAAGTATTTTTTTAAAACTTTCTGTTTGTCCATCCCCCGGCCAGGTCTGTTTTTAAAATTCCCATTTATTAATTTCCTTCTTGACGCTGAGATAATATATTCGGTCCCTAAAATTGAAAAGTTGTCACGCTGAACGAATTGATACACGTACCTACTTTCAACGTTACTGATTTGAATAATGGCGAAAATAATTAAAATTAAAACATCTTGATGTTTCGTTTGTAATGATTTTTATTTTAGAATTAGTGGTAAATCTATAAGTATGTAACTACTATTATAAAGCTGTGAAAGCAGTGTCGGTCGGTACATCTACCAATTTGAGATTAGCCATTATTGTCTACGAATCCGCCGCAGAGAAAATCTAATAAATTTTCCTTCAAAAAATAATAACGTAAATATTTGTACATATTTTTACGTAAATATTGCAATTTAAAACACAATTAATGCAAAAACAACTTACCCCACAATCCTTTTTAATCCGCTTCAAACAAATCAAAGTGCATTACAGTGTAAGTTCGTCTACTTACTAAGAGAGGGCGCTATTCATTTTCATTTCAAGCAGGCAATTAGCACCGCTCGTTTCCACTAATGTAAGCTTTTTTTGTTAATCCTTATAATTTATTTTTGGGTGGCTCTGAAAGTGAATGAAATTTACCCAAAAACTCTTAGTTTTTCTAACTCAAACGTCATTCTATGATATGTTCGGTATTTAATGTAAATAGGTAATAACTAATAAAATATGAGTATAAATATAAAATGTGAGTAGAGATACAAAATAGTCTTGAACCTTTTTTGCAAAAACGTGTTATCATGTTTTTTATCATAATTATAATGTTAAATCAAATATACCTATAAGTGCCACCGCCCCATTATTTCCCTCGGAGGTCACACGCTGCTACTCAGGGAAGTTATCACCCATTGCAATACTGATGATAGGATTAGGCACCGAGTGGGAGTGCTAATTACAGGGTAGTAATTATAAAAAATATAAAATAATCTGCTAACCCTAAAGAAGATGGACAGAAATTTGGATTGATGAGTAACAGGTTTTTTTTCCATCATGTTAGATTTGACTGAAGTCTATAAAAGTGATTTCATGGCTAAATTTCCCGAAAATATTGTAAAGCTTTATAGCATAGCAACACTACACTAAACTTCAAATTTCACCACCACACCGCGAGAAAGGGAATGCAAATTGTGAGACATTAGCGAGTAAAAGATAAGAAATAGGATTAGTTCTGTACGAGGTAATTAAGGTCTGATAATTGAGACTTAATTTGTACATAGACGCTGGATTCCAATGTGATCTTCAAGAGGTAGCTACTTCGTATACGTTACGAAGATTGTTCTAGTTTCATCAACACTGTTCTCATTGGAATCCTGGTAAAACTAAATTAAAATCAGCTCAATGAGTTGGACACTGGAGACAACAAAAGACCAAAATCTGTTGAGTTTTTAACTCACTTTGTTGTCCAATCTGACAACTTAATGGTTAACTAAAGATTATCACAGATCAAAGAAAATTCCATTAGACGAGCCACATCCCACCTGACTGAATGTTAATGTTAACTACTGTTCAACAACTTAATCCAGACAGCTATTACTGTTTTCTAGTGGTAGAGCTTCGCATATTTCAGGGCAATGGGCCAGCTTGATTGGGGAAGTACCACCTTCTCACAGAAGAGCAGCGTGAACCTTTGGTGCATATGGAGAGTGAAAGCGACGGAGGCCCAAAACCACTCCTTATCTTATTATTCTTCCTATCTTCTTCTTATTATCCATTCTATCCACTCCTTATTATCCTTCCTGACCTCTCCTTATTATCCTTCCGCCCCACCTCCTAGCTCTTTCCTTTGAGATGGCAACGTGTGAGTGATGTCTCTGGCGTTGCTAACGTCTGTAGGCTACGGTAACAACTTACCATCAGGTGGGCCGTATGCTTGTTTGCCACCTACATAGTATAAAAAATAATACAAAAAATCCAAGAAAATCTCAATCTATTATTTTGCTTCAAAAACAATTTGGCACAGGCAATATTAATAATTTCCTTGAACAAGTAAAATGCATTATTATTTGGGTAAAATGCCTGCTTTATTTGTAAATAAGAACTGAACCCTTTAACCCAACAGCCTCTCTGGGATAAACGCAACGTTCCCCATGCGAGTTTTATCAATAAACAGCCAAAAAGAAAATTTGAAGGAGGAAAATTGATAAAATAGAAAGAATACGGTAATAACAATAAAATATAACGGTTGGTATAAATTTTCTTTTATTTTGTATTCCCTGGCCGCTGGCCAGTGGATGGACAGGCAGGGTGCATACATAACATGCGGGGGACTGAAGCTTCTCTCTAATTTGGAAACAAGATGGATAGGGTCACGGACTTGGGGTACAAGTGATTTATCAAGTATTGGCTAAGTTATTGTTGCGGTTTCGCGTCTATTCTAACTATTTGTGATGTTGTTGGGGATGTTTGGATGTTTTTGGTTGTTTATGTGTGTTTAATGTTAATGTACTGTACTAAATTTTGTTACTAATAATAACATGATTTTGCGTTTGTAGAAGATTTTATGTAACACAACTAAACGCAAATCTAGGTTGTCCTGTTTCACCTGGAATGTACTTCAACTAAACCAGAATAACAGTACAATTTTGATATTTTCATATATTTTTAAACATTTGACGTCGTGTAGCATCGTGATAATTGCTCGGGTCTGATGAAATGGACGGTTTTCCAGAAGTTGCAGGTTTAAATCCTGCTCGTGACTGTTATTTTCTATTTCACATTTTCGCACTTTGTGTTAAAGTAGGATTATTAGAAAATGAAATGCGAGCCTTGTGTGCCGCCCTTTACTATGAAATAAAAGAAGGTTCACTTATATACATTAATGACGTAGGTGGTCTTATCTAATTTATCCTTCTGTATGTATTCAATCTGAATGGCGTTTTCCAAAAATATATGAAATGATAAAATATAAACGAAAATATGTTTTTAAAATTAGTAAATAAACGCCTTGTAACCTGTAAAAACTTCTTAAGCATACTTAAAATTTGCGTGTGATTCCCTAGCGTTGACCAATCATAAATACTTATTAACAAAACTAATAATTAAATCGAAACTTATTTAAATATAAGACACATTCGCGTAGTGAATGAAACAGCACTATTTGAATTGCTCACATGCACATTACATGAACACTGGTACATGTAATTTTCGGTCTCGTCGTAATTAATTTATAGCCGATCTATACGGTAATATATATTAAATATATGCTCCTTAGCAATCCTTAGAAGTATAACCATATGAATTTATCAATAACAGTTTTCTCCTCCTTGTATTTGCTTCCGAATCTTCAATACCTTATTACCATTCAAAAGTGAACCGATTTTCGATATTCTAAAGGTTCATGTGAATTTTATAGTGCAAAAGCGTACCCAACGATCGTGTGTCTATTGACGTGTAAATATGTTTATTTTTTTATTTATAGCCTCCCCATGTCCGTGTCTCAAGTGTTTACTCTGGCAACATTCCCCGTTTGTCAAAGAAACTGAAATGTTTACGCGTGAACGATAATGATGGTTTAGTATTTACATTTTTATAGGAAAGAGGGGGCTCCTTTTGATGGACACTGAAAATATTATGTTCATTTACCTTCTTTTCGTCCTTGTGATGACGTACTATACATTTCCGCCACACCATCATCATTCTAGACCTTATGGTACTGGAATTAGCTTTCCGGTGCCTAATATTTATTCCATGTGCTTAAAGATTGCCGATGTCACTGTGTAAGTTTCTAAAAAATATATAAACCAAAATATAACAACGATATTTAGATATTTTTATATATATTTTTAGCATTTGACATGCTTAGCACTATACATTAAATTATTATTTTCGATTTCACATTTTTCACTTTGTGTTTAATATAACAACGATTTAAAAAAAACAAAGCAGAAATCTTCCATGCACACGAAAACACGAACAGCAGCCAGTCCGTAATAATTAAACAGTTTCATCAAATGTTTGCCTAAACTTGACCAGAAAAACTGAAAAGGAAAGCCTTTGTCAAGTGTGTGGCACCCATCCCACACCCAACATGGCTTAGCGTGTGTTGTTTTAGTGTCTCATTCATCATCATTTCTTAAGTTCTATTGTGGAGCAATAGAGAGCTTTTGCCCTCAACTAGAAGGAGCATTATTGCATCAATGATACGTTTAATGTCATTTATATACTTAAATCATTTTTGAAGGATATAGGTACAGAGGAAGACCGAGACTTACCTACCTAGACCAAATTGGTCATGTATTGAAGGAAGGTGGAGTCAGGAGTCTCCGAAACCGGCGAGTGTGTATGAAGACAGTTATGAATGTTGAGGAAGCGAGAGATGTATGCAAGAATAGAGCCTCTTGGCACTCGGTTCTCTCTGCCTACCCCGCAAGGGAAATGGCGTGATGATAAGTTAAGTTAAATCATTTTTTATGAGTTACTACATTTCCATTTTTCATCTCGTTTCACCCTTTAGAACTCAACTTTTCAAATAATCACCGTCCGCGCAATTTAAAGATTTACCATGGGGGAGTGCGAATCATGTATTTGGGTGCAAGCACTTCTGTCATTCAATACAGGCGTCTATGTGGTTAAGACTAAGAATACAAGTGTCACCACCTTATTCTTTCTCACGGGTATCGTACGAGCCGACTAAGGGAAGTAAGCAATTACCACCCATTGCATTACTGGCGGTAGAGCTAGGTACCAAGAGGAGGACCACTTGCTATCGGGCCCGAGCGGGTTGGTACCATGATATCCCGTGTGACCGGTCATGAAGTACATCCATGTGTTTTGGTTATAGCAGGCGACAACCGTTTATTCTTTCGTTTCATATTTGTGAAAAGAAATGGTGAGCAGCGGCTTGACAATTCTATCGGTATAGTTGAGTCCATGAGCGATGGTTATCATTTACCATCAGGTGGGCAGTAGCTCAACTGCCACCAAACGCAATAAAAATAAGGCACCATGATGGATGACACGACATTCCAAATTGCAACGTGTCTCTATTTAGAAACCTCATGACGTGTCACCTCCACATAGCTGTCTTTGTGGGGAGACAGTGATAATAGACGATACTGTGACCTATCATGTACTGAAAGTTAAGGCAGAAAGCCACCCCATGCCAGTTTTGACGAGATAATAAAAAAATGAGCCATCACGGGACGTCTCGCAGATGTGAAAATATTGATTTTCTCTCTTTCTTTAAATATTGTTTGAGTGTTATATAATTCTTGGTAAGCGCCCTCTCGTTATTCATAGATAAATTAAAACTGTTAATTGTTTATTGATTGACATTATACTCCGTTGTTAGATGCTAATTTCAACAGCAGGCATTAAATAAATTGACGTGGCGACGTCACCCCGCTAACATTCGATTTTACCCTCCCTCTGCAATAAATGTTGTCCCATCAAAAAAAAAGCGTGCTCTTATTACCGCTGGTGTACTAGCCGTACGTGAACCTAATGGTTTGATACGCGATGATGGAAAGAGATCAGTCGGTATAACTCTGATGCCTTGGAAGACCTCTGGTGTGGGACGCCACCGGCGTCGACACTCTTGCTACATCACATCTGTCAAGCACCTCTAGCTATCCAGGTGCTGTTGCTGCAGCCTCAAACGGTGGAAATATTATAATCTTAAAGAAAGTTATATTTTTGATCTATTTGGGTCATTACTATTGCCATAATACTGCCAGCTGCCTGCCTTCTGGGCACGTTGTCAGTAGCCACTAGCCTTTGCCCACGGCTCCGCCGCAGCCAAAAGCTGGTTTTTGGGTTATATCTCAGGTTCCGGATAGAGTAGCGTGATAAAATGTATATCAGTTTTTAAGTCTAATCAAGAGCTATTAAATAAAAAAAGTTGCATCAATATACATTCAGTCAAGAAAGTATTGGGAATGGATGATATGTTTATGGTTCCAAATTCAAATTTTTGTTTTTTTTTGGTTGTTGTTAGATTGGCACAACTGTTGTCCATTTTGTCGCGGAGTTTGAGTTGCATCTGTTATTTATATTAAATATAGTGCTGTTTTTAGTTATATCATATCTAGTGTGTATTGCGAATTTCATAATGGACGAAAACATCGAACAAAGAGTTTGTCTTAAATTTTGCATCGTCAATGGCATTTCGTGTTCGGAGTCACTGAAAATGTTACAGAAGGCTTACGGTGAATCGACTTTATCAAAAACACGTGCTTATGAGTGGTACAAAGCGTTTAAAAGCGGTCGAGATGTGATGGAAGATTTGCCTCGCTCTGGTAGGCCATCAACGTCTGCAACTGAAGTTAACATTGCAAAAGTGAAGGAAATAGTGACTAAAAATCCTCATTCAACTTTGAGAGAGATAGCCGTCGAACTTTCTGTGTCTCACGAGTTGATCCGTACCATTTTAAATAATCACTTGGGTATGAAACATGTTTCCGGTCGGCTAGTCCCAAAAGACCTGAATTTTCTCCAAAAACTTAATCGCATGAGAGTCGCTGAGGACATGCTAGAACGAGTCAATTCCGACCCAACATTCATGAAACGCATTGTTACTGGTGACGAGACGTGGGTTTACGAGTTTGACATGCAAACTAATCAACAAGCTTCGGAGTGGCGACTTCCAACTGAACCGAAACCGAAAAAACCACGCCAAAGTCGATCAAAAGTCAAAGCCATGTTGACTGTTTTGTTTGACTATCGCGGTGTTGTGCACTCGGAATTCTTGCCAGAAAGTCAAACGGTAAATAAAGAATATTATTTGAACATTAAGCGGCATTTAAGAGAGCAAATTCGACGAAAAAGGCCAGATTTGTGGAAAGAAAATTCTTGGATTTTGCACCACGATAATGCGCCTTCGCACAAGGCCATCATTGTGAATGAATTTTTGTCCAAACACTCAACAAATACCATCGAGCAACCACCATATTCACCAGATATGGCTCCAGCACTTCTTTCTTTTTCCTAAACTCAAATTACCACTTCGTGGCACCCGTTTTCAATCGGTAGAAGACATAAAGGAGAATTCACGGCGAGAACTGGACTCAATTCCGGAAACAGCGTTTAAAATATGTTTTGATGATTGGATTATTCGTTGGCGTAAGTCTGTCTTTTCTGAAGGAGCATACTTTGAAGGTGATAAAATAAATTTGGATGAATAACAAACATTTTGTGTATTATTGATCTTTTCCGGGTACTTTCTTGACAGAGTAGTATGTTTAGTAGTTTAATTGCATGATGCTAGAACGAACAAACAGCAATCCGACAAACAGATAAAAATTCTAAAAAAATTGTTTTGTGTTTAGACACACCTATATAGACTAATACAGTATTTTTTCTCAAGTATCTTAAATGTACAGACAGCTCGGTTACAGCTTTATAATAATTAGGATAATTTTAACTCCCTTTCGTGTTTTTTTTTTCTTGTTCTTTTTAACTTCCCGCTAAAATATTGAAATTTTTCAAAAGTTGGGAAGTTATTCGTTTTACCCCGTCTTTCGAAAATTGAGTTTTCCCCGAATGTTTCCGCGATGATGTCTATATGTCTGTATGCATGTGTGTGTGTGTGTGTGTGTGTGTGTGTGTGTGTGTATGTGTGTGGCCGTATGTAAACTTCTCATAACTTTTGAACGGCTTGACTGATTTCATTGGGGTTGGCGTTGCTCGAAAGGACTTGACCAAACTTAGATTTTGAATGCAATTAGGACCGATTCGAACTGATAGATCTTGAGAAATCTCAAAAAAACTACAAAAAAAAATTTTAAATGTATCTTTTTTGGAAAAACTTTTAAACAGTTTTACCGATCGATTTCAGAAACTAATCAGCTCTTAACATCAAAAAACCACGTTGATCATCGCCAATCCGGCCAAAATCTGTTGATTCGTTCGTGAAATAACGTTGTCAAAAAAATAAAAAATAAATGCTTTTTTCAGAATTTCTATGAAATTTTCAGCTTGACCAGTTCGAACTTTAAGATTCTTCAAAGAGCTCAAAAATCTGCAATGAATGCCGTAAACTACAAGAAAATCGGTTCATTTATTCAAAAGTTATTGCTATTTGAAAATTCAACGAATAGTGTTTTATTAAATCTCTGTCAGACTTGAGCTCGAAGAGCTTAAAAGCGTAGAACAGGTATCTCTTTGAGTTCGGAGAGCTCAAAATGACACAAAAATTATATTTTTGAGCTCTTCGAGCCCAAAAGTCGTTTTAGCTCAAAATCATCATTACTCTTCGAGCTCAAAAACGTAATAAGTGCGATTTTAAGCGCTTAGTATCAAATTAGCGGGCAGTTGCAGGGATGGCCTTTAGGGTCAACCGTTTTCCAGATTTTTTTTTTTTAACTTTATAAGAAGAAAGCTGAAGAACATATACAAAATAGCAATTAAAATATTTCCAGAATTACAAACAGTAATTTCAAAAAGAAAACATCGCATGTAAGATATATAAAAACATTCGACGTTAAAAATCGTATAACCGAGACACAAAACTTTATTTACAAAAACATCCTAAAAATACTCGGGAGACACCATTGCAGATATTTGAATGAACAAATAGTATTTATATACGTGACCCATTTACAACGCTTGACCTAAAAGTTGCCAGGCTATAAAATTACACAAAAAATACTAAATGCCATTAAGAAAAATTCAAGGAGTTGCAGTCCAATTTTCCTAACCACAATTAACTAACCAAATTTTAACCCATACCAAATTTGAAAACAAAACTAAATCCCCAAGAACAAAGTATTAAGAAACCATCCGTTGTTATCAAGCCATTCTTTCGGTTAATCTAAGAAACTGTTGCCAAATTTTCTTAAGGAAAAGCTTTCGTTTAACAACACGGGCGTGCTCATTACCGCAGGTCATCAGTATGCATAATAAATGAGATAAGCGCCATCCAGCGAAATATAGCGGAACTAAATAATGGTGCAGAGAAAATATGGAGATAGATTGCTTGGGTCTGTGACGAATGACCGTGTGCTTTGATTTTGATATTTTGCGTTATTGTTATTTGATATTAATACAAGTGAATGATTCGCTGCAAGTTATGATCAGGATACGTTTGCTTTTGTTATTAGCATTATATTAAAAGGCGGTTCTACTATATACCTACATAGATATATATTTACTTACATTGCTAACCAGCTATTTTATAGTTACATAATTTATTAAATGATTTGTGAATAAAAGAAAGTTACCATTTTATGGGAAACTGTGTCTACAATATTCACTGAAGCTGCTATGCAAAGTTGGTTGTCAGAAAAAGAATTTATTCAAAACTTGACAACTATCAAACTTCAAATATAAAATATTTTAATTGATATTGTTTAACACAGCACAACGGAATAACCCCTGTATCACGGAGTACAATCATAAAATTTGACAGACACAAAGTACGCCAAAACTCTGAAAACGTTTATATGATATTGCCCGCTTTAATTAGCCAAATGCATATTATACATTGAAAACAACCAAAACATCTTACAAACAGACATAATTAAATGCTATATTTATCATAACGATGCCAACTGCCATCATTACCACAGTCTCAACACAGTATCGCCTTTAAGGACCACATATTACCAAGAAAACCCACCATTAGAAAAGAAAAGCTTAGTCCTTAAAGCTCATAGAATAAAGTTCATTTCACCACGTAATCCAGATATGTAATCGCAAATGTATTATTGTTTATTCATAAGGGAACAATAAGTAACAGGCGTTCTAGATGTCGCTAGTGTCGCGGTTCTCTCAATTTATCATCTGGAGTTAGTAACGACAAGAGCGCTGTCCTTAACAGACTCTGATGCTTTTTACTGGCGTCTCCATAACATCTGCATTTTGGAGGAGATATTTTGGGGTGCCCTCTCCACTTTAGAGGTTATCACAAATCTTTGGGCACAAAACTTTATTGTTGAAGAGGTAAAATGTTATAGTATGTCCTCCATTGAAAATCAGCGCGGTAGTGTAATATAATGTTACACTGCAACATCATTGCTGAATGGAGGCCTTGTTGTCACTTTGATGATAATACCAGTCATATTTGTATTTTTATGGGTTTATTTACTGTAAGGTGACAATAAAAAATTGTTTTCTTTCTTTCTATGTTTAAAGAATGTCAATTTAATGGTACAAGGATGACAAACAAGCATACAACCTCAATATTTGTTATTGTTACCGGTTATCGTTCTTAGTTTAAATATAGACGCCAATACTAATAAGCAGGTGGGGATTACTGGAACTATTAGGTATATACTCTTTGGTGGAGAAGAAGTAGGATGAGAAGGTGATTTTGGCTTGATTTGGTTGGATATTTTTTTAAGCCAATAACCCTTTATTTTGATCTAAACTTTACAAATAGACATGAGATAGAGTAAGTATACGAAACATCAGAATATCGGGATATCAATTAATCGTAAAAGTACTTTTATTTCGAGTCATAATCTTGTCGCGTAATACAAAATTTGCCTTAAAATAATATTTAAATGATAGTTTAAACTTTATTAAAATCCACTACATGGATAAAGTAAGCGAAGACACAGGCTGACGTGGAAAATGACTCTATTTTACAATATTTAAAATTTAGTATTAAATGCTTCGTACTGCCTGTAAAATTTACGTCGAGACTTAAATTATTATATTTCTCAATCTTCAATGCCTTGCTTCAAAGCCCCGTACTCACCACAGACTATGGTAATGAGTCGAGGGCGAGCTTTTTGCTACTTTCAACCCTCGTGAGCAGGGTGCTATCTATTTGAATACTGGTGCGAAGATCGGCTTTGCTGTGGAGGTTTTTGGTTTTTAGAACGAGTGGTATTTTTTCCATTTCATTTGTTTTCTTTATTTTGTAGCAATTATTTCCTAAGGGAAACAATCATACTAGAATTCATGAAATAATTCATATTTAAGATTAATAGAAAGTGTGGAAATGTGAAAACGAAAATAACAGTCAGGAGCAGGATTTTTTTTTTTGAGTATTTTGTTTTGCTAATTCGGCATTGCCAATATTTGAGATTTTTATTTAACATGTTTTATTTTTTTGTTATCTTTTTCCTGTTAATTGTGATTGTGATATATCCTTAAGTGAATTAATCTTTTATTTAACATGTTTAACATGTTTTAGATTTAGATTTTTATTTAACATGTTTTATTTTTTTGTTATCTTTTTCCTGTTAATTGTGATTGTGATATATCCTTAAGTGAATTAATCTTTTGAAAAGTATTAAACACAAAGTGAAAAATGTGAAATCGAAAATAACAGTCATGAGCAGGATTCGAACCTGCATCTCCTGGATACCGTCCAGATGCTTTGCCAATTCAGCCATCGTTACCCTTGCTCCTGACTGCTAATCTCGATAGAACATTCATACTTAACGTCTTTGGGTGACGCCTGCATCATCTGTCGGAAGTATTTTCATACATTATACCATTACATACATTGCTAAGCATGTCAAATGCTAAAAATATATATATAAATATCTAAATATTGTGAAAAGTACTCTTGTTGTTATCTCTATATATACTCTTTTTATTATTGCATGTGGTGGCAGTCGAGCCACTGCCCACCTGATGGTAAATGGTCATAGACTCAACTTTATCGAGTGAATTGTCAAGCCGCTGCTACCATTTCATTTCACAGATACCTATGAAATTAAAGAATTAACGGCTATCTCCTGCTAAAACCAAAACAAATCAGTGTGCTTCATGGCCAGTCACACGGGTGATGGTGGTACCAACCCGCTCGGGCCCGATAGCAAGTGAGCATTCCCACTTGGTACCCAGTCACTTTGGTAATGCAATGGGTGATAATTGCTTACTTCCTTAGTCACCTCGTACTACAACCGTAAGAAAGAATGGGGTGGTGACACTTGTATTATTAGTCCGTCACTCGGATAAGACACACATGGATAAGAAAATCTTGCGAGTTTTTTTTTATACTACATGGGTGAAGAACAAGCATACAGCTCACCTGATTGTAAGCGGTTACCGTAGCCTATAGACGCTAGCAACACCAGAGTATCACTCGCGCGTCGACGTCTCTGGAAAGAAATAGGAAGTAGATAGGTAGAGGATCATAAGGCGAGGATAGGTAGGGGTTTCGGGTCTCCAGCGCTCTCACTCATCACATGAAACACAACGGTAGGAGTAACTACCGTTGTTACACGGTGATCTTTTGTGAGAGGGTGTTACTTCCCCTATCGAGCCAGCCTATTCGTGCTGGGATAAGCAAGGCTCTACCACGGTAACTGAGAGCGGTGCAAGCCCAAACCCTCTCCCTATCCTCTCCTTATTCCATCCATCCATCCATCAGCCTTTTAACGTCCACTGCTGGCCATAGGCCTCCCCAAGAGAACGCCACAACAAGCGGTCCTGTGCCGACATCCAACGGCACCCCGCAGCTTTGACCAGATCATCGGTCCATCTGGTGGGGGGCCGTCCTACGCTGCGCCGTCCGATACGTGGTCGCCACTCGAGAACCTTTCGTCCCCAACGGTTATCGGTTCGTCGAGCGATGTGGCCTGCCCATTGCCACTTTAGCATGGCAACCCGGCGGGCTATGTCGGTCACACTCGTTCTCCTACGGATCTCCGTATTACGGATTCGATCACGTAGGGAAATACCAAGCATAGCCCGCTCCATGGCCCGCTGAGCGACTTTGAGCCTTGATATGAGGCCAACATTCAGAGACCACGTCTCTGTTCCGTATGTCATCACTGGTAACACACAGTGGTCGTAGACCTTCGTTTTCAGACACTGCGGAATATTGGACGAGAAAATCTTCCTTAGCTTCCCGAACGCTGCCCAGCCGAGTTGGATTCGTCGATTGACCTCTTTCTCGAAGTTGTGCCTACCTAACTGGACTGTTTGTCCCAGGTAGACATAATGGTCGACAACTTCGAGAAGCGCACTCCCGACTAGGACCGGTGCTGAAATGACATGGACATTAGACATGACTTTCGTCTTGTCCATGTTAATTTTGAGACCCACTAGTCGGGAAACCCTGCTGAGATCATTGAGCATGGTGCCAAGGTCCTCCAGAGATTCTGCCATGACTACGATGTCGTCGGCATATCGTAGGTGAGTGATGTATTCGCCATTGATGTTGATGCCGAATCCGGTCCAGTCCAAGAGCTTGAAGACATCTTCCAATGCAGCGGTGAAGAGTTTCGGGGACATAACGTCTCCCTGTCTAACACCTCTCTGCAGTTGGATCGGTCCCGTACTCTTGTCCTGAACACGGACTGACATGGTGGCGTTTCTATACAAGCACTTCAGCACTTCGATGTACCGATTGTCAATTTGGCACCACTGAAGGAACTGCAGCACCGCCCAAGTTTCGATCGAAACGAAGGCTTTCTCATAGTCCACAAACGCCAGACACAGAGGCCGATTGTATTCCTCGGTTTTCTGTATAATCTGGCGTAGCGTGTGAATGTGGTCTATGGTACTATAGCCTTTTCGGAAACCGGCTTATTCGGGAGGGTGGAAGTCGTCAAGCCTGCGCGTGAGTCGATTTGTAATGACCCTCGAAAACAACTTATAGACGTGGCTCAAGAGCGAGATGGGTCTATAGTTCTTCAAGAGGGTTCTGTCACCTTTCTTAAAGAACAGCACCACCACGCTTCTGGTCCATGACTCTGGAACGTCGCCCCCGAGAACGACAGAATTGAACAGCCTCTGAAGAGCTTTTAAGACCGGCTTTCCACCTGCTCTCAGAAGCTCTGTGGTGATTCCGTCGTCTCCCGGTGCCTTCCCGTTCTTTAGTTGTTTGAGAGCCATTCTGATCTCGTACAGGCTGACGTCCAGGATATCTTCGGTAAAGTGCCAAGTTAGTTTGGATCTAGGGTCTTGGACCAAGCCAACAGCAGGGCTCTGGGATCTGTACAACTGTCCATAGAACTGCTGGACCTCTCCCAAGATCTCATCTCGAGAAGAAATGATAGTGCCGTTGTTGGTCCTCAGTTTAGTCAACTGACTTTGGCCAAAAGACAGATCTCTTGCGAACACTTTCGAGCCTTGGTTCTGCTCTATCGTCTTTTTAATACGGGTAGTAATAAATTGGCGAATATCGTGCCGCACAGCCTTGGAGATCTGTCTGTTTAACCGCCTTAGACAGGACCAATCGGCTGAGGACTGGACTATCAATTCTTTTCTCCTCTCCATGAGTTTGAGAGTATGGTCTGAGAGTTTACGATTCCTACTGACGCGACGGGCCTTGAAGTAAGTCGACCCGACCGCGTGGACAGTTTGCACGAACCTGCTGTTCATATAGCTCGCTGATTCACACTCATCTAGACATTGGAAGCGATTTTGTAGTACGAGCTGAAAGCTCTCGGGGTTCTGGTATTGGGCAGGTGTTGGTCGGAGCGTAGACTTCATCAAACGCGACCTCTCGACTTTTGTTCTAATATTCAAGATGACCCTGACTAGTCGGTGATCACTCCCAGTTTTAATCCTGCTGATCACTGAGACATCATTGAATATGTGTCGTTTGTCCGACAGGATGAAGTCAATCTCGTTTTTCACTGAACCATCAGGGCTTATCCAGGTCCATTTTCGCTGGGGCTGCTTCCTGAAGAAGGAATTCATCATGAAGAGGCCTTCCTTCTCCAGAAAATCAGCCAGCATCTGGCCCCTGTGGTTTCTCTTCCCAAATCCATAGTGCCCCACCTTCAACTCATCGTCTGTCCTTTTGCCTAGTTTCGCGTTAAAGTCTCCCATAACCACCGTGAGGTTTTAGACAAGTGAATGGCCTTCGAGATGTCCTCATATAGGGCCTCCACCTCGTCATCGGAGTGTATCGAGGTCGGTGCGTAAACCTGTATGACCTTCAACGAATACCGTTTGGTTCTTCTGAGTATAAGGTACGCTACCCTACCCGACACACTTTCAATCCTCTCCACGTTGCCTACGAGAGACCTGCGAACGATAAACCCGACACCCCCTTGGGACTGGTGGTCGCCCTCCCGGTGGAAGAGCAAGTTTCCGGACTGGAGGATTGTCGTGCCCTCACCCTCTCTTCGCACTTCTGACAACCATATAATGTCCCAGTGGATCTTGCTCAATTCCTCTTCCAGCTCGGTGATTCTCTCGTCGGTCCGAAGTGTCCGAACGTTGTGCGTTACCAGGGCCAGAGGTCGTTGTTTATGGTAGCCTATCCGTGACCGGAGATTCTTCGCACTCCCTGCTCCGCCGTTACCGGGCCCGCTACCGTTAGGCCACGGAATAGCGGAGCTGCCGTGACTGAGGGCCGTTTTTTGTTGGGTGCTCATTTTTTTGGGAGATATTGTCGTAATCGCCACGCTTGGCAGGCGGGTTGGCGATTGCAGTGGATGTTATTAATACTCGAGGAAGTGCTGCTGCCCACTCCCCCGGTATTCCCTCAGTCGGCTCTTACGACTCCCATGAGTGGAGAGAGGTGGGACGATTCTAAAGCCGGCCCCACACGGCCTCTCCTTATTATCCTTCCTATATTGTCCTTAGTATCCTACCTATCCACCACCTATCCCTTTCCGGAAATGGCGTTATCGTGAAGAATATGAAGTCGTCGCCAATAAAATGTGCATGTGGCACCACATGAGGCACAAGACATTTTTCGTAACGATGAGAGTTTATTAGTGCAGGCAGACGTCCAGATACGAAGACAAGCTCTGTGTTGTCGTTGGTGCTAGTGGCAAACTGTCCCCAAACCGCCTCCATAGCTAATATTTTCTTCAATGCCGCAATGTGCATAGCGTTTTCCTTTTGTTCTGTACACCTTGTTCCTTCCGTCGTTACCATACCTGGGTCATTCTACCGAAACTTTAAAACTATGTTCGCTTAAAATTTGTTAAATATGCTCAATTTTTATCTATTTTTAATACTTTTATTTTAACTTTAAGATATTATCTAACAGCTCACACATACGTCTTGTTAATAATTTAATAACTTTGCTTTTTTTGTACGTGATTGTTCACGTCCTGCCGAATGTTCGTAACGCAGGTTACAGATTTAGGTGTCACTTAAAAATATTTAGAAATAATTTATGTAATTATTAAATTAATTTATTAATAAAGCACAAGTACGCAAACAAGCATCCGTAATATTTAATAAATATTATTACGATATTATAAAGTTTATTAAATATTCTACAATGTTCGTAAAAAATAATCACTCGTGTAGAAATAAACTGCACAAATAGTAATATTTTATTTTTTAAGTTGGCACCCTATTTTCTATCTCCGGGCAACCCTTTACCATATTGTGTCAGCGTTAGTGTCAGCCATATATTTCAGCAGGTACATGCAGTTCGGAGAAAAGTAATTTTAAAACAGCGTTCTACAACGGTGTCAAAGTTGAATCGTCACCTCTGTACTTAATAAAACAAAATAAGTAAAGTGATTTATAAATATAATTTCCTTATGGCGTGATTAATTAACTGGTTTATTAGTAACGTCAAGTAAATTTAGTTCTCATAACCTCAAAATTTGTGCAGGTTATGTGTTTTTTATGTTAAAAATCACTTGTGTAGAACTCACTTCTGTCGATATAGTTTCCACGGGAGTGATGTTTTACGACAAAAGTGATGGTATGCTTGCTATGCTTATTACATTTAACTTATTATAAGATACATACACTCACAATATAACTTAACTACGTAAATTGCTGTTTATTATTATGATTTGATAGTTCTATGCACAATGTCGCATTTTAATTACCTATATCGACAGATATGACTTGTTGTCTACACAAGTGATTATTCGCAGGTATGGCGGGTAAAAAGCGATTAGAAAAAGAAAAAAAAGATCGATTAAGAGAGCAAAAGAAGGCATGGATACGGAAGAAAACAGAAAAAATGACTGAGGCTGAACTGGAAGTAAGACGTCAAAAAGACAGAGAGAGGTACAACAAAAGAAAGAAGCTGATAAAATAAAATCAATCAAAGAATATACCGTGCATTTTCAAAGTGATGGTCCTTCATCGCAATATAGAGAAAAATGTATGTTTTTCTATCCGTAGGGTGACGGACTAAGAAAACAAGTGTCACCACCACATCCTTTCCCGCGGGTGTCGTATAAGACGATTAAGGAAAGTAAGCAATTATCACCCATTGCATTACTGGTCGTAGGGCTGGGTACTAAGTGAGAGTACTCACTTGCTATCGGGCGCGAACGAGTCGGTACCACTGTCTCCTGTGTGACCGGTCATGAAGCAAGACAGTGTGTTTCGGTTGTAACAGAAGATAGCCGTTTATTCTTTCATTTTATATCTGAGAAATGAAATGGTGCGCAACAGCTTGACAATACTCTCCGTATAGTTGAGTACATGGGCGACGGTTACCACTTACCGTCAGGTGGGTCGTGGCTCATCTGCCATCATAAGAAATAAATAAAAAATCACAAAATATTATAAGCAGAGAACTTGGTGTTGTTAATATTATATAGCACTCTAGTGAAACCTTACATGGAAAGGGGGCTCCTGATGACATTGGATGATGCATTAAAAGAACAGCTGATACATTTTTGATAATCGGTGGAGATATCCTAGAAGAATTTGAAGCGTTGATAAATTGTTTACAAGAGAAATGTAAGGGTATTCTTATTTTGCCAATTGACGATACTCACGTTGATAATTTCTCTAATATACTGAGTAGTTACTAGTACTATAAGACCATTTAATGGCACTCTAGCAATTCATCAACTTACGTAGATTAAGACTAATTCTGATATCTTGCATGCCAGAAGATTAAGCTGCAATGTTTGTTGAAACACACCAAATTTGCTCACATCATGGAATTGGGCTTATTTACTTAACTTACAAAGAATAACAAACTGATTCCATACCAGTTTTGAGGACATCAACTTATTTACAGCCGCAATCCCAACATTCAATGTATGAGATATACAAGTACTCAATACCAACAACCTCACGTACCTCTATCGTTTTTTATAGAATGCATGGATCGGATAGTTCATCTGACGACCTAGAGATTTTTAAGAGCAGGAAGCAGATACCGTTTAGGGAAAATGTAATTGTTATTAAAAGTTTAGATACACAAAAAGACATCAAAATAATAACACCTCATCGGATGAAGAAAATATTTTTTATTGTTCCTTTTCCTTAAGTGTAAATTTTTATTGGCTTATTACATTCAACAGGAATATTACGATAACGTCACTACTGTGAAGAGAAATTGTTATAATTCTAAAATAAGTTTTATTGTGTTTTACTATTTGCATTAGACATAATTAAGAATTATTCACCAAAAGAAGTTTCTTCTTTTTTTCCAACTGTGGCAGACGAGCAGACGGCCTACCTGATGGTAAGTAGTAACCGCCGCCCAAGGACTATGGCAACACTAGGGGCACAGCCAAGTCGCTGCGAAATTCTTCTGTTGATTACTTTTATTTGATTCTCTAAATTCATTAGTTTTCTGAAACTTTTTGTCACTTATGTTGAAATTAAAATCACTCCTGTCGACGTGGTAAAATCAAAAGGTGCAATTATTTCGTAAAATTGTTATGACTGATCTCTGATTATATTTTTTAGATACATAAGACATTCTCTTTATAATAATACATTAAAAATCTGTTTTTGTAAACGTCAAGAAATTATCAACAGTAGTCATGATAAGTGAAGTACTTAAAAACTATATGGGCCTAGAAAGGTTATGTAACTTGGCTATTTGTTCTATTGAAAATTCTATGGCCCGATCTTTAAACTATGACTATTGATAGGTATTTTTGCGGAACAGAAGCTTGGAGAAAAGATTTAAATTAATAAATAATATTTTGGTAATTTTAAATTATTATTTGATTAAAATTATATAATATCTATGCTTTAACTAAAATGCACACAATATTAGTAATACTGTTGGGTAGGTAAGTAAAGTGATTTCTTAAAAATTAAATTACAAAGTAAATATTTCCTGGGAGGGCCCCATCCAATGAATTTGCCATGGGCCTCAGATGGTATAGTTACATCACTGGCTAGGAAGTACCACCTTTTTACGGAAGAAGATCGGTGTGTACTAACGGCTGATATTGGAAAACAATGCGTCTCATTCTTTATGTAAGGTGGTCCCACTCCTCATCATAATCCCATATCTATCCTCCTTCCTTTCCACATCTTATACTTATCTTCTTGTTTTGGATTAGCACAGTTATGCTTGTGGTATCTCGCGAGTTTTTAAGCTGTTGTATGTCTCTTTGTTCTAATCTCTGTAACCACTGGACCTATTAGGACAGGAATTTCACTAGCATATAGTTGATGTTATAAGAAGTAACTTATATTTTGGAAAGTAATTAGCTATTGTTACGAACAAAAAAAAGAAATTAAATTCCACGAAGACAATGAACCCACATACGACACCAACTATGAACGTTATTTGAAGATTTGATGTGTCTTTTCCATTATACTACGTTCTTTCCGGCGTTACAGGGAATCCCCCTGCCGCTACTGTAAGTTGGCGAAAATAAAACTAACACCCTTCAAATGGCAAAAAAAAAACTAAAACGCAATCCGTTCAGCCCTTTGGAAGCTAGGATACCACAAACATACAGATATACACGTTGAACTTATTATACTTCTCTGTTTAGATGAAGACTCAAGAATACTGCAGTCCATCGTGACATCAAGATAAATAAATACAGAGCACACCTTGTTTTAATCAAGTTCCACAATCAACAAATAATATAAGCCATATTGCTAGTAATCTCCCCCTCCCTCATTGAAATACGGTGACCTCTCGAGATCAGAGCACACCCATATTATCATCCCACTCTACCCGGACCGTTAATGTTATTGCTGAACTCGATACAGGACAGACCCCACACTTAATTAATTGTGTACTCGCCGTTTAATGATGTGGAACGATTTGATAAAACCGCACATGTCATGTTGTTAAGAAGACAGGGAATTGAGATTCGTTTAGATGAATTGGTGTAAATTGGTTTGATTTAAAGTGAGCGTCTGATTTATTAATCGACGATTTAATCGAGATACTTGTCATAGCGGTTTAAAAGGTAGGAGATTTTTTTAATGCTAAATAGTACTTGACACTCGCACTTGTGCAATTGGTAAATGAAAATATATACTATGTATTATTATATTATATTGCCCACGGTGGCAGACGAGCAAATGTTCGACTTGATGGTAACCGCCGCTTGTGGACTTTGGCAACACCAGGGAGACCGCCAATCCGCCGCCTGCCGTGGTTAAAGTGCTCTTCTCAAACCTCTTCTAAGAAAGGCAACTAAGGAATCACCGCAGTGGGGAGTTCATTCCGCACGTAGGTGGTAGAAAGGGTGGAGGTGTAAATGAACCCTATTACAACGTCTCGTGGTACGGTAGTAAAAAGGGGATATTGGTGCAACCTCAAATAGTTCCTCAGAGCGCTATTGAAGAGTCGATAGACAACACAGATAGACCAGAAGTATCTCCACCGCCAGCAACTACTCCAACTACAAATAGTATTTTAATGTATATTTCAAGATTTAGCCAGCACGGCATATATACATGGCGCATGGTAAATGTGTTTAAATTGATTTATTGATTGATAATTAAATTAAGATGAAATGTCTACGCTGCGGGCTGGAAGCAAAGGAAGTAGCTTGGGAATGAGAGAAGTACGAACTGTTGCTTATAGATTTATTGGTAATAATAATATTCGATCCACTTATAAGTTGATATTATAGATTGAATTGACTTTTCTTAGATTGAATGAAACACATAGAAGTGTGTCGTAGCTAATTAAAATAGATAATAAAACTGCACTAATTGGAACCATGCCGAACGACGAAAAAACATCATTGTTTTTTTAATTTCATCACTAATAATTCTAATTATTTGCAAAAAATCATATAATGATTAAAATATCCATAATATGGATTCATTTAATGATACTAATATGGAGTTAATGATAGACCACCTAACAAACCAACTAGGTATTATTGAGCAAAATGTACACTTAAGTATATAATAATAGCAAGATGGCGCTGTCGTTAGTGCCTAAATAAAAATGGGCATAATATTTTCAGCTCACTAGAATCTCCGGTTAAGGAGCTGCGTTCACATTAAAATGAATATTTTGTATAGTTTCAGCACTTTACGAAGGAAAAATTACGGGTAATCTTGAAAGCAACACTTGGATGATCAAAATTATATAAACTGTTAACTCATTTTTAAATGTTATTAATTATTAGAAAAGTAAACTATACTATGTCCACGTAAAGCGTAATTCTCAACATTACTTCAAAATTTAGAAGAGTTTAAAGAAGGCTTTTGAAAGTTTTTGTCAATTACCGGTACTGTAGGTATCCTGTTAGGTGTGAGAGTGTCAAAGAATGAGAGAGATTCAGGCCATTGTCTACCATGTTAGCTGGCAGATTGGTAGACTAAACCGTTAAGAAAATCTCTCAGACATACGAGATCCTTCACGATGTTTCAATAATTTACCGAGCAATGATAATTTGGGATCTAAAGGTCTACTTAAATACTCAAAACCACTGTATCATTTACTGAGAAAATTACTATACATTTATATTCTACCGTAGCTCTTACTAGAAAAACGCCTTGTGGGGATAAACTAGTAATAGTTTAGTCCTATCTATAAAGTAAAGAACTTTAGTTTTTATTATGGCTCCTTGGCAAACTACACTGAAATAATCCTGCCAGAAAGAGCTGACCGCGCCTTAAGATGCGGGCGGCGACTGTATCAGACACCTCCCTGCTCCCTAAATGTTATAAAAGGAAAACGCCCTATCCCACCCTCTGCCCCCCAAAGAACACTCGAGAAAGCGATTGTTCATGTATGAATTCACCACATTAGAAGTCAAGTAGGATAAAAACTGAGCGCCTTTGAGAAATATACCGAGCATTGAGTGATATTCTTTGGTCTTAAGTGGTCCGTTTTTATTCCTTTCGTTTTGGGTTGAAAAATAAACGGACAGATGTTTTGTAAGATAATGTTTCTTTAGGTATTGTATGGGAATCGTATAGGATACGTACCATTCAGCCGGGCGTCATTCTGTGGTAATGAGCGATCGTATAAGAAGCGGACATCGTTGAATCTCAGTAGGTGGGCTTTGTTGTATTAAAAAAAAATATTTGCTAGCTTCGTAAAACTAAATAATAATATAGCAAAAGAAATACCAAAACCATAGATAGGTTAAACACAAAGTGAAAAATGTGAAATCGAAAATAACAGTCAGGAGCAGGATTCGAACCTGCATCTTCTGGATACCGTCCAGATGCTTTACCAATTCAGCCATCCTGACAATTTGTGTAATGTTATTTTCGATTTCACATTTTTCACTTTGTGTTTAATGTATAGTGCTAAGCATGTCAAATGCTAAAAATATATATAAAAATATCCAAATATTTATAGGGTTTGCGTCATTATTAGGTAAAATCTTAATTGTAAAATTAAGTTTACCTGGTCGGTATAATGTATGAAAATACTTCCGACAGATGGCGCGGGCGTCACCCAAAGACGTTAGGTGTGATGTGTTATCGAAATTAGCAGTCAGGAGCAATTGTCAGGATGGCTGAATTGGTAAAGCATCTGGACGGTATCCAGAAGATGCAGGTTCGAATCCTGCTCCTGACTGTTATTTTCGATTTCACATTTTTCACTTTGTGTTTTAATGTATAGTGCTAAGCATGTCAAATGCTAAAAATATATATAAAAATATCTAAATACCATAGATAGGTGTTATGTTACGTTTATACCTATAATAAATCATCATCTATCACAGAGTAATATTTATTCATTCACTTAAAATTAATGAAAAAAATGTATTCATGCATCCTGTCGCAGTGTCAAGTATCGCAATAATACGCAAAACAAGTTAATAAGTTTAATTTTCCGTTTTATTAAATTACGTCAAGTTTATACCCTAGAAGTGATCTCTGATCATCACTGAGCAATATTATTGAAAGTACCCAATACTATACATATTAATTAAGCCGTGGTAATGCAGTTGAAATTATTTGTAGGAGCTTGGTTCGTCACTATTGTCCCGTCTCTTTCTTAAGCAGCAAAAAGTGGGTAGCGGAAGGCAGTTTTGCTGCCATTCTTAGGTCATCAATCTTACCACTGAATTAATATCACATAGTTTCAGTGGTCCACCAATACAGGCGAAGCGACTGCACTGCACACGGCGGGCTTATTTAGTTGGCGTTTGTTTGTTCGTTTCCTTAAACAACGGGGTGTGCAGTTATGTATATATTAGTTATTTTATTTATAAACTTTTACATAATGGAATTAACGATATAAAGCCATATTTTCGATTTCACATTTTTCACTTTGTGTTTAATTTATAGTGCTAAGCATGTCAAATGCTAAAAATATATATAAAAACATCTAAATATTTATAGAGTTTGCGTCATTATTAGGTAAAAATCTAAATTGTAAAATTAAGTTTACCTAGTCGGTATAATGCATGAAAATACTGGCGACAGATGGTGCAGGCGTCACCTAAAGACGTTGAGTATGAATGTGTCATCGAAAATAGCAGTCAGGAGTAATTGTCACGATTTCTGAATTGGCAAAGCATCTGGACGGTATCCAGGAGATGCAGGTTCAAATCCTGCTCCTGACTGTTATTTTCGATTTCATATTGTTCACTTTGTGTTTATGAAGATACAAAGCCATTTTGAGATAAAACTAACATAGCATCACGCCTGTATTCCCCGAAGGGGTAGGCAGAGGTGTATTACACCACCCACGACTCGCCAGCGATGTTAAGTCCTACGTAATAGGGGGCGAGCCTATTGACGTCTACCGGGCACATTTCCAAACTCCGGGCTGTTACTGAGAATTTTTATTTTTAGGAAAAAGCTCAATAACATTGCCCGACCCGGGGATCGAACCCGAGACCTCATGATTAGCAGTCGCATACACTACCGCTACACCACCGAGGCAGTCAAAACTACGTTTACGGAATCTATCGCGTTTTCTTGATTTTCTACTATCCCGACGTTTCGAATACTTTACAGTATTCATGATTACGAGTGGAATTAGATGGTAGACGTCCAAGGCAATGTTGTTTCAACGGTTTCATCTACCCACAGTTATATGATTTTACAAATTTTTTGGTTTATATTTCTTTTAACCCACCTAATATTCGTTTAGAAACACAATTAAAATATCTACTTCAAATTTTATGCTTACAATGTATGAGACTTTATGTTAGTAGGTAGGTATATATTAAAATGAGTATAATACTCCTCTTTAAAATGTAAAATTTTGTTTTTATTCATATATTTCATTTTCAACTTTTGTTTTTTGTTTATATTATAAAGTATTCGAAACGTCGGAATAATAGAAAATCAAATAAACGCGATAGATTCCATAAACGTAGTTTTATTTCAAACAACATGTGTAACATTCGCGTAAATATCAGAAAGTATTATACAAAGCCCATTAAAGGTTGCCACAAATAGCAACAGACAAAACCTTATGGAACACAAATAATAATTACAACAACGTATACATCACGATCATCTTAAAAATTATTTTAACATTTTTTTATTATTTTAACTTAGTTAAAAAACTGTAGGTTTAGCATTGATCTTGCTACGCTGCTTTTAATATTAAACGGATCTAGTGAGAATTCTTTACAGACTTTGAACTCATTACTTGCTCGTAAGAGATAATATGGTTCTGTCTATATCATCAGTAGAAATTGAAATGGGAGCATTGAATAGAACATATCTGGCCGGAATATTAAAATTAATCTTTTGAAGAAGTTCACGGCAAATTTCATTCGAAATTATCTTACTCATAAACGTACAGTCTGCTAGTCTGCATTACCAAAAAAACGTCATCAACCTTATAAGTACCTAATAGTATTATGTAAGTAGACGAAGTATCCTCTATCAATTACAAATGAATGCTTTATTACTGTTTTATCACCTAAACCTCTTTTTATACCCCAACTGTGGCAAACAATGGTAAACATCAACACAAAGTGTGAAAATGTGAAATCGAAAATAACAGTCACGAGCAGGATATTTTTGATTTTACATTTTCATACTTTGTGTTGATTTATATGGCTAATGTCAAATGCTAAAAATATATATAAAAATATCTAAATGGTAAACATGCTTACTAGAGACATTAAATGCACGTAACCAAACCCAGTAAAAAAATACAACGTGCAGTGGAAGATTTATAGATATAGATGTGAGAAGCACACATATCATTAACTAAGAAAAGACTTATCTCTTTCTCCTTCTACGTCATTCTTTCCCAGCAAAATACCTTCTGGAAACGCATTCCTACATTTATCTATGTAAATTTTCCGTACGTATAAGCATAAACCTTCTACTCACCTTAATTGTATACAAAAGAGGTGTAATAAGATTTTATAGCAGACTCCTTTATGTCTTTATATATGGGAATATTATGGCGTGTGAATTTGGATTAAATAAACAGTACCTATATTTTACCCTCAAGGGGATGAAACAGTTGATTAAATTATCTGGAAATTCTTTACCTTTTTCAAAGTAAATAATTGAAGTTATCATTTTAAACTGGTGTTAGGGAATTTATAACGCGTGGTTATAATTTTACTAGATACCATTTCAGATGGTGAATAGAATATGGTTACGAGGGTACTGACGATATAGAATCCAATAGTATTTTTCTTTACAGAATCAAGTAAAAACGAGGTCAAATGCTTATGACATCCAATTACAGGCCGTCCAGTAGGAATATCATATATTATACAAGCCATTGCTAAAAAGTTATTTTTAGGCTATATCTCAGGTTTCTGATATAGTAACGAGATAAAAATAATGTATAGCGGTTTATAAGGCTAATCAAGATCTATTAAAGAAAAAATACATTAAAATCTGTTTAGTAGTTTTCCGTGATGCCCGAACGAACAGACAAAAAAAAATAAAAAATTGTTTTGTGTTCAGAGACACCTAAATAATACATATTTTTTTTTCAAATATCTTAAATGTAGGTACATACACGCTCTATTACAGCTTTAAAATAGTATAGATAAATGTTTATAATCAGAGCAAATTACGGCTATTTGACTTTTTGACAACATCACATAAGCCGAAGTTGTAGATATAGTCATTCTATAAGTTTGTTTTGAATAGCAAACACACATCCGATTCTAGAGGATCTCCAGCTTATGGAACAGCGCACTTCAAACATATAAAAGCAATATATTATTGGAAGGTTACATTGCAGACTATTGCTGTAAAAGTATTCCAGAAGATTCAAGATAAAAAAATTCCAAAAGGAATTATGCACCAAAATACAAACAGCCAACGGGTAACTGTCATTCGTTCGTTAGTGGATATTGAATCACTTTGCAAGCCTGGCACGGATGTATCGGTGTCCTAAAGAATCCCGTAGGTACCTATCTATCATATTACTAAGATACACTATTTACTGTTTGCTTCATGGATAATCCAACACAGATAGAATTACTAAACTGCAATACATTAAACACCTTCATTAAAAAATCTAAATTGGACAATCCTCACTTTCTTTGTATACATGTAAACATACTATCTATTATAAAGAATTTTCCTAAGTTGATACTTATGATGCAGTCAACTAACTTCCAAATCGACATGATAGTTGTTACGGAGGTGGGTATATCAGTATCTACTTGTAATCTCTTTCAAATACCTGGCTATAATATGTTCACACAATTAAGAGCTAACCAGAAGGGAGGTGGATTAATAGTATACGTTAAAAATCATTACAAATTCACTATTCAAGTAAAAAATACTACCAGCTTTGACTCAATAATAGGAATTTTAACTTTCACAAATAACCAGCCTATAACAGTGTGTGCCGTTTATAGACCACCGGCTAAAAACAGAAATTCCTTCATCTCAGAACTATCCACTATTATTGCCGGTGTACACACCACTATAAATAAATAAATACCCATTACACTTCTATCGTCCATTGATAAAGTGGTAGAAAAGCATCTCAGTCAACAAGTTCTAGAATTCTATGATAAACATGAGATTATATGTAAGAATCAGTTTGGTTTTCAACCACGTAAAAGTTGTACATCTCTTTTGTCAAAATTTTGTGATGAGATTAATACCCAACTTAACCACAAAAAACATGTAGTAGCCCTTTTTATAGACTTTTCTCGAGCATTCGATACATTAAACCATTCAAAAATAACAGAAAAACTTGCAAATACCGGGGTTCGCGGTCCTTTATTAAAATGGTGTGATAATTATCTTCAAAATAGAACTTTTAATGTCAAAATTAATGATGTTCTTAGTGATAGCGTACCTGTCACAGAAGGAACGGCCCAGGGGTCTGTGCTCGGGCCCCTTCACTCTATAGCTTATGTTAATGATATGAATAATATATTGAATTACTGCACTTCATATCAGTATGCAGATGATACCTGCCTATTAATTGCAGATCGCGATGTTAATATTGCCCTATCGAAACTGCAATTGGATTTTGATAATATAAACAAGTGGTGTCATGATAATGATTTAGTAATTAACGCGAATAAGACTAAAATCTTACATATTAGATCACCATATGCTAAAGAATTTCAAATGATAGATCTTAAAATAATAGCCCATGAACATTTATGTCTTCATAAACCTAGCAATATCACATGTACCTGCCTTACTATAGAAAGTACCAATCATCACACATACCTTCGATTAATAATCGACCATAAATTTAACTGGTTACCACATATAAATCACATATGTGATAAACTCAGAGCATTTTTAGCCAACTTATATATAATTAAGAAATGAATACCTTACAAAATCAGACTCATGCTATACAACGCATTCGCACAGTCGATTATCACGTATGGAATCACTAGCTACGGTAGAACCTTCAAATCTTACCTTGATAAAATTTATAGCTTACAACTAAAGATTAATAATAAATAATAATAAAAAAATAATAAAAAAATTAACCTTGAATGGTACAGGAGCCGCCGCCTATTTTTTTAAGTGAAAAATATCAGGATGAATCTTTGTGAGTAGGTTCTGTTCGACGAGACGCCCAATCTTTTCTCTGTGAAAAATGCGGATAGAGATAGCTAATAGAGAGTGCAGGTATAAAACATTTCGATTTGGTGGGGTGTCGAAATTGTCTGACTGACAGTAAGTTTACATTTTAAGATAATTAAATAGTAAACTCGGAATACCAATTGTCCTGCAAAATGGGTAGTTTGACTGGAGCGTGCTCTACTACAAATATAGAGAGACAAATATAAATAAAGAGGTCATTCAAATTATTAACCACCAGATTTTTTTAATGCAGCTTTGTAAATATTTGTATAATGAAATGGCCATATAGTCCTACAAATTTAGTGGTACGTTTTCTCTGTCTCACGCTTGGAAGTTGTCGAATTCACGGACACTTAATAGCTACCCCTTACAAGATTTTTCACTGAGAAAAATTTGCGTGTCACATCGAACGGAACCTACTCACAAATATTCAACCTGTTATTAATCACTAAAAAAATAGGCGGCGGCTCCTAAACTAGAATGCATCAGAGGTAACTAAATGTATTGGTATGTTAAGAGATAATTAAAGTATAATGTTAATAGAGAGAAATAAAATATAAAAAGGTATTTTACATACTTTTAGATCACCTCTACTATATAAGTACCACAAACAGTAAATATATGATTTAAAATATACCTCTTCGCCTCCGCTTTAAACCATACTCAACTGAGATTATTATTTCACAACGTCATCTATGATGCCAATTAAAAATTATTGGAAATCACAAAGTTATGTAAATATTTAGTTAACGAGATCTCCCCTTTTAACGAAGTAGCTCCGAACATGAATATGGAAACCGCCAAAGAAAAGAGAGGTGTTAATCTTAAAACTTTGAGGGATTCACCTTTTAATTAATACAATCAAAACAAACTGCGAGCCGCTCAACGGCTTAATACGCAGGGAGGGACTTGGTTCAATGATTTATACCAACTAAATTAATTTATGCATACACAAATATATAGGCGAACTTGTCAGTCGCACAGAGAAATGGCAAATTTAATAATTTTATAAAGAGATTCAGCAATATTAATTACAATAGCAAGTGCATCAGCTAATAGCCAGGGTTCCCTTTTTTTTCTTTTTTGTTAAGGCGGGAAAAAATGTTCCTAACCGCACACCCCGTCGTTCGGGGCAACGAACAGGGTAGTGTGGGGCCTGCACCCACTAAAGAAACCCGGAGTGTGCCGTCTCTCCGCCTTTATTGGCGGGCCCCTGGAACTATGTTACATTCCTTCTGTGGATAGCCAGGGTTCCCTTCAAACTCAAAATTGCTAAATTCACTTCATAACATTGGAAAAACTTCAAACAAATATTATAGTACAATTTTATTCAAATAAAACCTTACTTTTTTTGTAAAACGACCACAGGGTTGATTTAATTTTGACATCCAATGTACTATGGACTACTGGATATATTTTTGTTTTAAAGACTACCTTTTCAAAATAGTTTCCTAACTGAATTACTTGAGAGTAACTTGACTTGACTTGACTATTGCCGTGCGGCTTTAGAACTGTCCCACCCCTCTCTACCCCCGGGAGTCGTAAGAGCCGACTGAGGGAATGCCGAGGGAGTGGGCAGCAGCACTTCCTCGAGTATTAACAACATCCACTGCGATCATCAAGCCGTAATCGCCACGCTTAGCGATTACGGCATTATCCCCCATAAGGAGCACACAGTTCACTTGGGGAAGCCTATGTCCAGCAGTGGACGTCGAAAGGCTGATGGATGGATAACTTGACTTTTCCAGTGCTACAGAAAGCAAATGTCAGTATTAGTTGAGAATACTACAAACATAATATAGTCTAGACCACAGAGTACATTAAATATATGAGAAGTCTAGATGATGAACGTGGGCAAGAAACTCGTATACAGTATTGTATACAAATAAACTATTGTATTTAGTTGAAAAAGTTCATCCAGCAAAAGAATAAGTATAAAAAATATCTATCTCAAAAAACATGTATTTTTATTATCTTATCATAAGATGTCAAATAAAAACATTACAATTTATAATTTTATACCAATATTAAACAAAAATGGTTTAGAGTCTGTCCCTGTCCGCATAGACCGCGGTCCGACCCTTCAGTCTGTCATAGTTCGCTGGGTTTTAATAAAAACCTCACCTATTAATCTCAACTGTAAGCTCATTTTCATATTCCTCTTGAATTTGTTTATTATTTTATATTTTTCTTTGTAATACAGTACATATAAGTTATATCGTAAGTTATTGCACGCCTCATAAGCGAGGCGTTGAGGTGTGTTCTACTCCCGTCTTACACGGAACAACAGATTTTTCAAACTTAAAATGTCTCTATTTATCATATATTGCACTTGTAAAATAATATCGACCCACACATATAAAGAACAAACACTATTTTTAACACTATTTATATTACTTGATATTTTTGATGTCATTTTTGTTATTTAAACTAGTTAAAAAACTGTTTGAAAAAAATCTGGCTTGGACGTCCGTGAGTTGTAGGTAATGTATGTTAACACGATAACGACCTAAATACTTTATTAATCGAGTCATTTTTTTTCGTTTAAGAATTATTATGATCAGGAATAGAGCCCTATTACTTTTCACTTAATTTTTATTAAATGTTATTAAATAAAAAAAAAACACTGAATATTTACGCTCGACGCGACACCAAAACCAGCGCTTTTCATGAGAACTACCTTTTTACGTACGCATAGCCACCGGTGGTTTTACTATCGTCAACAGAACGCCGTTCGCCCGGCCGGTACATTGTTTTTTGTTAAAAGAAAGTTCTTATCTTTGCTTGACGAACTGATGATATTAGTCAAGTATAATAACTATTTTATCCATAACAATAATTAGAAACACTAAACACACGTAAATAATTACACACCAACGTTATAAAACACGAAAAAAACATATTTTACATTCCACAGTCTTTTTTGCGTGGCCTTGGCGTGCGCTGCTCGGCCCGGAACAGAGGTAGACCAATATAGAAGTACTTCTTTAAATTACCGCTAGATGACGTATAAGACAGGAAACCCACATTAGTACTTTTTTGAAATTAGTGCTATCTATGTGATTTATTGAATACTACTTAGTAGGACCAATACATTATTAGTTACTTAACAAATAATCAATTTTATTGTGAAAAATGAAGATTATGAGGCGTGCAGTTTTGGATTTTCCAAAGTATTTTTTTATTCTATACCTATGAAGATCTAGAAAACGTAACGCATTGCATTAATATAAACTTAGGTACAGGTTTTAAGAAAAAAAACTTGTTTATGATGAATATGGACTATTTTAAATAATATACTCGTCGGTATTTCGAACTTTTAAAATATTATAATGAGTATAATTGCTCAGATTATAAATATAATCTGAGTATCATTGTAAAGAACTTGCATAATATTAATTAGTAGCAACATTTAAAGGGTTATCAATGTCTACTTCAATAACTATTATCCAATACATTTATTCCTTACTAGTATGTAGGTACTCGCGACTTGTTTGTGTGAATTTAAAAATTAAAATCCTTTGTCTCGTTTAATGGGGCGTTTTATAGGGATAACAAATATCCTACGTTTAAGTATGCTACAAAACAATTAAGACTATTAGTTTTTCGGTATAAAAAGTGCTCTGTAGGTATGTTAATCGATTTTCAACGCCATTAATCAAGAATTTAATTGAATTACCCTAGCTTTGTTACTGCTGGATCTAAGAATTTTGCCTACACGATGGGCGTGGCCTTGTTATTATGGAAAACGACACTACGCATATAGATTGGATATTGACAATATGGATCGTTGTATTAATTATAATATAGCGACTGGTCGCTGTAATACAATAGGCAAACGAGTTTTACATGACCAAACAATACTGTCTGTGATCCGTGAATGATGTGCACCTCAACCTGTAAGTACTAAATGTATATTTATTTATCAATCTTATTGAATAAGCTGTTAGATCTCAGTGTTCTTCTCTCGGCACATCACAACTCCTAGACCTGACTTGTGACCTTTTATTATTGATTTATAATATATTTCTTGTGTTTTAGGTAAACAGCAATGACCATTTATGTCAGGCCTGCTGGGACTTGCAAGAAGTAGTCTTAGGAAGACGACGCATAGAACAAAGAGCAGCAGGTCACTCCAGTGTTTGTATCCGATGTGGACGTTCATTGGCTTCACAACATATCACTCACCGACTGTAAAATATTTCTCCACGGGAAATAAGAATTTTTAAGTTGCTTGAAGTTGTGCCGGAACCGGTGTCTACACCTCAACGTGTGCCTACAACTACACCTCAACTCAATAATCGAAGAGGATTAAAATATACCTGTATAAAAAAATGTGTTTTCTTTGAAATAACCAAATATAACCTCATAGTTCCACCATATAGAATGGTACCTATTATAATTATGCTCCAATCAATCGAGTACTTGTATTGTTTATTTACCTGCTTACCTTTATTTTCTAATGAGTTTTTACGTAAGTATTATGTATCTATACTACCTATGTAGTTATATAATTGTCATTATTATTTCAGCATTATTTTATGCAGCACATGGCGAGACACAAGCGGTGAACCTGCTTGTCTGCTGCTGTACACCTATATATGTAAGGTCTATAAATATGTATATGTAAAGTACCTATAGGTACCTACATATTTGTTATTATATTGCTGTTACATACATACTACATATTTGTTATTTAAATAAATAAAATAAAAATTGATTACTGCAATTTCAAAGCTTTTGTCCAGCAGTGGGAAAGTTTATTATATAAGTCGCTTAAAGTTATTTGAGTAAATAACGATATCTTAAATACCTACCTAATTATTTGGCAAAACTACCATTTTTATACTACGTGGGTAGCAAACGAGCATACGGCCCATCTGATGGTAAGTGTTTAAGGAAGCTTATAGACGTTCGCAACACCAGAGACATCGTCCACGCGTCACCATCTCGATGGAAAGGGGTAGGAAGTCTCACGAGGTAGGAGGCTCTGGCGCTCTCACTCACCATACGATATACAACTGTAGGATTACCTACCGTTGTTTCACGCTGATCTGTGAGAGGTTGCTACTTTTCCGATCAAGCCATTCATGCTGGGATAAGCAAGGTTCTAGCACTAGAACCTAACTATCTGCCTATCAAACGCGAAGTAGATCTATTTACTAATCTATTTAAGTCATCTATCATCTCTATAGTATTATACATCCTGCGAGTTTATAAATAACGAGTTTCTGGGCTTTTAAATGTTATGAAAACACTTACTGGGTGTACTTAACCTCACTTTTATATAATCTTCCATATCTCGGCTCCTAGAATGCCAAATCTCGCTAAATTTTAGATTATGGAATGTTTAGATGTAAGCTTTCAAATGGTGCATCTTTCATCTTGTTAACACCTGAGCCCAAAAATGTATGGAAGCGTTTCTATCTCCTTTATAAAAATAATAAATCGTAATCGGCAAACTAGATAATTTCAATTCAACATAAAAACAAAGAATCCTTTTATTTGAATTAAAAATACTAGAACGAACTCCATCTCTTCAAAAATACTGAGAAGCTACCCGCTTTAACCCCAATATTAAAGTAAAAGCCGTCTATGAATACCAAATTTTCAGACAGACAGAACAACTCCTGAAATATAGCGCGTTGAACGACTGAAATTTACATGAAACATTTTAATATCAGCCCTCCATATTCACCTGCCCTTTTTTCTCACGCCATAAAGACACAAAAAAAAGAGTTTTATGCTACCCTTAAACCCGTTCCCTACGCCTTAATAAGAAAAAAAATAAAGTAGCATAAAACCTCTTTGATTTACGAGTAAACACTGGCCGAAATGTGACAAAGTTTTACTTTTTTGGCGCGTTCCGAATACGAACAAACGTCAATCAAGTTTGACAGATGTGTCCTTTCAAGCTTTGTTGCATTCAGCTGACTCTTTCTGGTTATACGAACTGATACGTAGGTACTCTTTGGCTGACTCACAATTAAACAAGTTTTGATAGATACGTACCATCTATATAAACTTGGGAATATCAACAGGAAAAAATTGACTGTTTCTTAAATCATGAAAAAATAGGTCGCAGTCATTCTTTGGAAGTCTATTTGATGACAAACGGGCAAAAATATTGCGCTAATGGTAATATAATATGAATAATTAAACCAGCTTTAGGCTAGCAGTAAAATCAAGGAGTGGTAAGACAACATTGAGTTCGATTCCTATTCCAAGATCACGCGGCACACATCTGTTCGAGATTTACGAGGAGTTTAGGTTTGTATTTTTTTTACAAATTACGAGAATGTATTTTTTTACAAATTTAGCTTAATTTCTTTCTTTCTTTTTTTCTTCTATTTATTTTGTCCATGTTGTGAATTTCTGTGACTATGAGAGTAGTATTTAAGTAAATTATTGAATGGTGTTACCACCTCAAACCGTTCTTCAGAGCATTCCCCATTGAAGAGTCAAGAAACACACAGAGAGTCGCAGTCTCTCCGCCACTCCAACAAATCGGTCTGTGAGACTGAGTTTAATAAAAAATTCAAACGACATGCCTTAGTTTAATTTTCACTCAATTTATCATGTTATTCGAAACCAGTAACTGAACTTTGTACCTATTTTTGTATGCTCTGCTTAAAGTTGCAGGCGACACAATGATTATTTTCTATTAAGGAGTGTTGTTGTAAAAAATCGTAAACATGAAAACAAAAACCTCAATAAAGCACGGCACGTCCTCGACGCTCAGCCAAAACCTCTCAACATCACAAAGGTGGCGGGGTTGCCATGTCACAACTCTTTACTAAATTTATGTACATAGCTTACGTCGGGAGGCACTCAGAATCTAGCGAGGATAATGTGGTAACACTGACACAAAGCAAGCGAAAAGAAGCACCTCTATTGCTTATATCTAGTTGTTTTTCTGTACTAGAAAAAACTCTTTTTTTGTACAAAATAATCATCCATCGTTTTTATTATGATTTTTCTGTCTGCGATCTGGTCTGCTAGGCTTAAAAATTAATCCAAAGATATAATTAACAAATAATCTATATAAATAAAAATGTATCGCTGAAATGTATGTACGCGCATAACTACCGAACGACTCCACCAAATTGGATATTTTTTTGTGTTCGTTATTGTCAGCACAAGGATTGAAAAGAAAATTTAAAAAAATATAACAGAAAATTTTAAAGTAAATCTCAGAATATGGAAAGTGAGTGAGTGAATGAGACAGAACTGTGAGTTACCTTCGATACATCAAACGTGTTTGGAATTATTGATAATTCGACTGATTAGAATTTATATGTGTGTGTGTTATATTTCCTTAGTCCGTGACTGTACACCATCCGTGTGAAGCCGAGGCGGACATAAATAGTGAAACACTATGTCTATCAGGATTTTAGAAAAAAATAAAAAATTATGGCGGTACAAAGTTCGCCGGGTCAGCTAGTATATATAAACTTTGTCTCTTATTATTTTTGATCTGTATTAGTTAGCACTTGACATGCTCAGCTACTTTAAAGTACAAATTATTATTTGTGGATGAGGAAAAAGAGCGCTTTAGTGCGAGCGGGAATCGAACCTGCGTCCCTTCCAATCCGGGAGTGCTCCAATCCACTGAGCTACCACACTACCTTTCGGCCATACCCAATCTCCTCATCACATTTGTCTTAACGACCAACGCGACCTATCGGAACGCATTTACATGCATTTATCTAATTTAATAAGTTTAATTTTGCAATTAAAATTCAATACTATTTGATGGCGTGATTTTTTAAACATTTTTGATCTGTATTTTAGCACTTAACATGCTCAGCTACTAAAGTACAAAATATTATTTGTGAATGAGGAAAAAGAGGACGCAGGTTCGATTTCCGCTCGCACTAAAATTCTCTTTTTCCTCATTCACAAATAATAATTTGTAATCTTATTTTTTCTTTTTTTTATCGGCCAAAAATTGCTGCAATAAAAAGCAGTGCCATCTAGTGATGAAATTCATTAGGTACTAAATCACCAACTTAAATCTTAATCAAAATCGGTTCCATCGAACTATGATGCCACAGACAGCTGATGCACAGATAGATACACACTACAAAACTTATAACAGTCCTTTTTTTCAAATTTCTAAAACACGGAAAATCTATTCTATATTCAAATTTCTAAAACACGGAATTCTACGTTTTTTTTTGTCAACCCATTAATTTTTAAGTTTTTTTTTTTGCCTCCTCTGAGAGCGAGTGTTTAAGGCCACCACGCTGGTCCAGTGGAGGTTGGCAGACTTCACAAGCCGTTGAGATAATGTCTCAGGCATGCAAGTTTCCTCACAATGTTTTCCTTCCGAGAGTGAAATGATTTCTAAGCAAATACACATCAAAAAAAAATCGGAAAATCATGAGATTTCGTAATGTTAAATGTTCTGTGTCAGAGGTGTGTACCGTGAGCACAGAACATATAATATATTTATATACTACATACCGTGAGGTATGGACTTTTGATGGATCTCGATACCACTGGTAAAACTATTGCACGCCTCATAAGCGAAGCGTTGAGGTGGGTACTACTGTCACTTCACACAGAACAACAGTTTTTTCAAACTTAAAATTTCTCTATTTATCATATATTGCACTTGTAAAATAATATATACATACACATATAATACATAAACACTATTTTTAACATTCCTGATATTTTTGATGCCATTTTTTTTATTTAAACTAGTTAAAAAACTGTTTAAAAAAGTTCTGTCTTGGACGTCCGTGTGTCTGTATGTGCAAATCCTGTGTGTTTGTTAACACGATGACGACCGAAATACTTTACTAATCAAGTCTATTTTTTCTCTTTCGGTTCAGTATAATGAGAAATAGAACCCTATCACTTTTCACGGTCTGATTCGATGTGTTTTAATTGTTATTAAATAAACAAATATAGTTTGAATATGTATGGTCGATTCGATCATACACTAAAACCAGCGCTATCTACCTTATTTAGTGAGAACTACTTCTATAGAACCAATTATAGTATCACGCCTGTATTCCTGGAAGGGGTAGGCAGAGGTGTATTACACACCCACGATTCGCCAGCTATGTTTAAGTCCCACGTAATAGGGGGCGAGCCTATTGACTTCTACCGGGCACATTTCCAAACTACGGGCTGCTACTGAGAATTTTTCTTTTTAGGAAAAAGCTCAATAGCATTGTCCGACCCGGGGGTCGAACCCAAGACCTCATGATTAGCAGTCGTATACACTACCGCTACACCACCGAGGCAGTTATCGTTGCAATCGCGACATTGGGGATGCACTTGCCTCAAGCGCTCATGTTAGTTACTAGTAACTCCTACTATATAATAAGCCTATGAAATAGAGCTATTTTTGAATTTGAATTTGATGAGTGCAACAGAATAAATAGAGGTTGTATACGCGATATATTAATTTAAACCAAAATATAGACAGGTACACTTCTAGCCAATATTTTTCCCCTCTCACCCTTTACGTTTTACCCTAAACATACTTACAAAACAGTACAAGACCACAGATGCGAGTTAATAAAAACACCCCTGTAATTTAAAAGAATATTTCACTGAATTAATAAGTTAACCCTTTCAGGTAAAATATGGTAGGTCCAGAGTGGCTCCTGCATTATATTTATTTATTATTATTCATTTTTTTTTAATAGTACTGGGAATATATTCATAGGCACTTCGGGGGACGCCTGACAAACTTATCCGATCTTAATGTTTATCTTTTCAAAGTGTGTGATTTGTTCCAACTAAGATAGATAGATTATCCCGATTATTTCCTTTATTGTTAGAAATTTAACAACCTAATTATGTGTGTCACAGCCATGCGTGGCCGGGACTGCTAGTATATCTAATATAAAATACGAGTACAAATTCAAAGTATCTAATTAAACTTTCAAAAAACACAACAAATTCAAAGTATCTAACAGTGCTTTCATACCCCCTCCATGGTAGCGTTAAACGTTCAACGCAATCTTGTTGGAAGTCGCATTAGAAGTTACACTTCAAAAGGTGTTATTGTAATATCACAAAATTTGTCCGTGTGTAGGACGTACTAAGAATACAAGTGTCACCACCTCCTTTTTTCCCACGGGTGTCGTACGAGGCGACTGAGCCAAGTAAGCTATTATCACCTATTGCATTATTGGTGGTAGGGCTGGGTACGAAGTGGGAGTACTCACTTGCTATCAGGTCCAAACGGGTTGGTACCACGATCTCCCGTGTGTTACCTACCCCGGTCATGAAGCACATCGGCTTTTTTTGGTTGTAGCAGAAGATGCCGTTTATTATTTCACTTCATATCTGTGAAATGAAATGGTGAACAGCGGCTTGACAATACTCTCGGTATAGTTGAGTCCATGAGTGACGGTTACCATTTTCATCTGGTGGGCCGTGGCTCATCTGCCACCATATCCAATAAAAAAAAAGTTTGCTCTGTTATCTCGCGCGAAGCCAGAATATACCTCCATAAGTTTTTTTCCATATTTTTTTAACAAATATATTTTGATAATATACATATCTACTCCAATTATGTACCTAGTTCGCAAATCCAACTTTTTATTTTTCCGTAAACCAAAATTTATAATTAGTGGAAATTAATTATGCGATAATAAACAGCACATTCCACACTTTACTTATCTGTAATGTATTTTCTTTCCAAAGGATCGAACCGCAACATTATCCCGAGCCCATCCATCATTTTTACGCGAAACAAAGCCTCGGATACTTCGGTGCTCTCTTATCGGCGGACGATAATCAATTTCAGGGAAACTCGTAGTTATTTAGTTTCAACGAAGGGAAAAATACAAATACCAATACAGTTAAGTATTATATTTACGTCAAAGAATAATACCAAGATATTGCAAATTATGGATTGTAAAAGTCTCAAAGGAGTTATTCAAGGAATTTCTACATTAATTTTTTTTATTGAAAATTATCTTCTATGTGAAAAAAGTTAGTTCTAGAAAATGAAAATCCTGTTGAAATAATAATAAAAAAAAACTCTGACCGACTACTTTTTGGGGCCTATATTTCGGGGTTATATACGTTAATTCGATGTCTATCTATCAAATTTGATCCAAATATGATCAGTCGTTTAGACGTGGTTGACGGAATACCTAAATATCCGAACACCTTCACAAACTTTGGCATTTCTGAGCATAATCTCTGTAAGCAATGATCCATCTGCTGCTATAGACTATAAAGTAACCACTACTATATAATAGTCTAATACAATAAAGCCGAAGAGTGTTTATTTAAACGCACAAATCTCTGGAACTAGCAAGTGGTGTATTATATTTTATTTGCTTTTGATAGCTTTAAAAAAAGCCGGGTTTTAAATATCACACTTCAACCCCTAAAAACTAATCTAATAACACACAATTAAAACTGGACTGCATCAAAAATAAATTCAGCGCCTTTTAAAAATATGGTAAAATCTTGGAGCAAATCTAGTGATTGGGGAAAAGCCTCCTGCCTTATGTGGACAGTACAAGAATGATTTTTCAGACCATCCAGAGACATCTGAGGTACTTACTGACGCTGAGATATACTTCGCAATAGTATGTTTTCCAGTGATTATTCCACACTTCCCCAATTAAACCAGTAACACAAAGATCCTATTGAAGATACTTGAACAGCAGCAATGATCCAAAATAGGACTGAGCCATTAATTCACTTCCCCTAGCATACAAACGCTATTTGTTTTTGCTACATTAACATTTTTATGACTAAACTGAGAGGAATCACTTACTCTAAGTGTACAAACTTCATTATCAATTCAATTCACTTGTACGTTGTTTTATTGACTATCAAATAAAGGACAGTTTCTATCAGCAATTGTATTTCGAACTACATTTGAGTGGTATTTCGCGCATTGTAATGAGTACTTGAGAAAGACAAAATAATTGTGTCTGTGTATAACCGTTTGTTTTGATTCGGCGTCTGAGTTGGCTTTCATACAGATTCATCATTTGCGAGTCAATTTTGGAATAAATGTCGTTAAGGACTAAAAATACATAATATCAAACCAGATACTGTCATTTGTTTTTATCGAGAAAACGTCTTATAAATCGATGAACGCGGGCTGCAGGCACGAAAAAGTCTCACGTTCCGAAAAATATATGGCGATTTTTATTATTATTTTATTATAATTATTTACCATTCGATTTCTATCAGTATTATATTCTTTAAAAGCACCAACCTAATTTATTCATTTTCAACCCTTTTATGACGCTAACATTTGTGAAACTCTCAGAAAACATATATGACGTTATCACGTAAAATTATTGTCCGTACCGTAAACCGACTTTACAGACATATAGTTTTCACATGTAATGATTATTTGAAAAAGCTAAGGCTTCAATCAATCATTCTATGGCAATAACTATTACACATAGGGGCCACAACTTTTCGTGGGCAGCATCCAGTTAATTCAGATTTCTAGGTCATCAGACTACTCTACTCTGTGTTATTAGATTTAATGTTTCACTAGCTATACCACCTTTACACATAGGTACGCGTTATGTCCTACTCTGTGTTTTCCGATGAATATTGTGGTAGAAAGTCCCGTAATCACTGTTTGGTTTTAGAGATACCTATAACTTTTTAAGATAATCAATAAAATAATCGTCGATGGCTTGAGAGATATAGCGATACATATAGGACCTGCTTGGTGGACGGTACCAAAACCCTTGTCATTCTGAGTGGAGGCGCGTGTCCAAAACAGCCATCATCCGGCACATTTCAATAAAAAATGGGTATGTGGTGGGATATAAAATTGGTTACTGATAACATAGCAGTAAATATGAAATGGAACTCTATAAGTCGTGATCTTGAATCCCAGCCGCAGTAATCTTTTTCTATTTTCAATATAATTTATTTTAATTCTACAATGTGAATAATTTCCCAGCAAAAGCCTTCATAAAGTCCATTCAAAAACAAACTGCAAACTTAAACTTAATTTATTTACTCAAATAATAAAATGTAGGTTTTAACGAACTTGGAGCCCCAACTAAATTCACTGAAGCATATTTCAAGTCTGGGGTGAACTCACAGCCTTAATTCTGCGGAGCGCGACCGCAAAGAAAACTTCGCTTCAAAATTAATATTTCTTTCATTAAAATGCTGTAATATTTTCGCTTGCTGCATGCATAAGTAATGTTCATGAATAAGTTACGTGTAAAAATTCAGCAAAGTCCTGATTGAGACGAGATATCGGCGTCGTGTGCTGAACGAGCTACGAACGCCGCGTGAGCAAGCAAATTGAATTTTAGAATTCTAGATTTGTGGGGAAATAGCATTCTATATTTGTGACAAATTAGACCTAGATTTTATTGAAATACTTGCTGAGTTGGCAAGCTCCACAGTGCCTCAGAATCATACTTTTAATTAAATTTCACAAATACCTGTACAATATATTTCTAATACCAGAAGCTATACATCGAATAGACAATATAAATTAAAGAATAAAATCACCTATGATTACTATTAATTAAATCACCATTAAATTATATCAAAATCTGTTGAGTAGTTTTTTACATACCTACTTATTTATCATCACGCCCCCCTTGCGAGTAGGCAGAGAGAACAGAGTACAAAAATACTTTACTTAGTGGTAGAAAATCAAGTAAATATGATATTTTTTGATTTCATATAGTTTCATACAGTTAAACATTTCATACAGTTAAACATTGGCCTAATAAAAATGGACGTTGGGTCTAGCACAAAATTCACGAAAAAAGTATCTCTAGTCAATAGACTACAGTCAATGGACACTCTATATTTAATACATACAAACTTCAACATTCTAATTTGAAGTTTTTATCTTAAACCTTGTACCATTAGAAATTCCCCGGACTGGAAGAGACGCAGTTTCGATTGCCGCTCCCACTAAAGTTTTCTTTTTCCACGATTCACAAATACTTTGTTCTTTAAAGTAGCTGAGTATATCATGTGCTAAAAAAATATCTAAATATTTATAGGGCTGTGTCATTATTTTAAATTAAGTTTACCTGGTCGTTATAATGTATACAAATATTTCCGACAGATGGCGCAGGCGTCACCCAAGACGTTAAGTATGAATGTGTTATCGAAATAGACTTAAATCGTCTATTTGGATAATAGATGTATTATATAAATGACACCTAATATGTTATGTTCTAATTAATTTTTAACCTAATAAAAAAAACCTTATATGTCAAGAGCGAATATATGAAATCAAAAATGATAGCCACGAGCAGGATTTGAAATACATTGTGCATTTATAGGGCTGCTTTACTATTAGTAATCCATCCATCCATCAGCCTTTCAACGTCCACTGCTGGACATAGGCCTCCCCAAGAGAACGCCACAACGAGCGGTCCCGTCATGGGGGATAATGCCGTAATCGCCACGCTTGGCAGGCGGGTTGGTGATCGCAGTGGATGTTGTTAATACTCGAGGGAGTGCTGCTGCCCACTCCCCTGGTATTCCCTCAGTCGGCTCTTACGACTCCCATGGGTGGAGAAGGGGTGGGAAAAATCTAAAGCCGGCCCCACACGGCCCACGGTTTATTATTAGTATTATTCTTAATTGTATTAATTAAGCTTACAGACGAAAAAATGCATGCAAATACATCCGAAAAATTTCATAGGCGTCACCGCAAGACATTAAGAAGGAATGTCCTCGGGATAGTAGAAAATCAAGTAAACGCGACAGATTCCGTAAACGTACTTTTCGTACTATTTCATAATGTGTAACATTCGAGTAAATTTCGGGAAGTATTATAAGAAGGAATGTGATATAGAAATTGATTATCCCGAGCAAATGTCACGATGTCTTAGTTGAGAAAACGCCTGGAAAGGTTAGGTTAGTAACCCATCCTAGTTCAAATCCTGCTCGTGGCTATATAGCGCAATTTGCGGTCAATTATATGGCTAAACATGTGAAATGCTTAAAAAATGCTTGTATATGAAAATAAATATTAACTTCAAAAATCTTTGCTCCTCAAATTAGTTCGAGTACAATTTCTGGCAACGGCTTTGTTTGATCACATTAAAAGTCTGTTTTGTTTGTCTTATAGATTTGAGTGGTTCGAGTCAATGCTGGACTGAATTCTTGTTATCAGTGTTTGTTTAGAGAGACGGGAATAATTTTGTTACATTTTCATTTACATAATGAATTATTTAGTACTTGATTGACGTTATTGTTACAATTTTTAATACCATGAGTCTTAGTTTTACCTCTTTAGACAGCTTTTAAGACACCCATGAATTTCAACATAGTAGTGACGTTTTGTAACCTTATATTTCTATTTTTTTTTTAAATTAAAACTGCTTTGGCCACATTGAGCACTGTTTGGGTGAACATCTGTCATCTGAATCATGGAACTCGCGTCATCGTCACCAAATGCTCCGATCTTCTCTAGGCGCGTTGAGTACTTTTTGGGTGAACAAAAATTTATGTAGCTCACGTCATCGTCACCGAACGCTCCAATAGAATGATTGTTCATTAACAATTCTTTACAAACCAAAAATAATTCAAAAATAATAATCTAATAGCTTGACAGTACAATTCACAAGTTACTTAGTTTTCACTTCTATCGGCAGTCCCCAAAGACTGCCCCGCATGTTTTTTTATAGTTATAGGTTAATTATTTAGCACTTAGAATCGACCTAGTTACTAATAACTAACACGAGCACTTGAGGCAAGTGCATCCGCAATGTCGCCATTACAATCGCCACAAGCTGCCGGATTCCGTAGTAAGGATTTTCATGAGTAGAACCCGGCAAGAAACTCACCTCTTAGTGAACTTAATCGATCACCATTCATACAGAAAGTAGATGTGTCAATTGCGGAAAGTAGGTACGTAAAGTGGCTAGTCCTGTGCCTTTTTTGTAAGGCGGGAAAAAATGTTCCTAACCGCACACCCCGTCGTTCGGGGCAACGAATAGGGTAGTGTGGGGCCCTCACCCACTAAAGAAACCCGCCGTGTGCCGTCTCTCCGCCTTTATTGGTGGGCCACCGGAACCATATTACATTCCTTCAGTGGTGGCTAGTCCTGTGCCTTAATATCGCCATCCCATCGGACTATGAGAATGACGGAACAGACAGTGCACTTGTATTTACGCACGCACTGGTGCATTATATATCCATAGTTGGCTAGTGTCTGTTGACAAATTTGTTGAAATCGGTCTGGAGGCCATTATTACTATTATATTTAACAAAACATTTCAACAAAAACACGTCTAATAAAATAGATAATGTTATAAATATACGTGTTATCTCGTCGCATCATTAAGCTATCTGGTTGGGGAGTGAGCAGCGCTCCACGCAGCCCCTACACAATTTACATACCGCGGGGAGCGAAAATAAAACACCTCCACGTTCTCGTTTACAAAATTGGTTTTGTTTTTATTATTAATTATATAAATTTAGCTTTCAGTTATTCAGGCGTGGAAAATCAAATTAATATCTAAGCATTTTCTGTCTAACAAGTTTCATAATATTTTTAACGCACTCACACACTCACGCCTGTTGAGTAGGCTGAGACAACAGATTTTCATATGCCACGATCCTTGCTCACCTCTTTTGCCTCTTTTAGTTTCATTACATTATTCATACATGCACGTCGATCAAGAGTCCTGACCAGGTCTTTTTGAGAATCACGTCCCCGATTTGGTCAGAAAACTTTCAGCAAGGTTTTCCTCTCCCAACTGCAGCATTCACATTCGCCATATATATCTTTTTTGGAATCCTTTTTTCATCCATCTTCTCTAAGTGTCGTAACATTTCTTTCTCAATCTTTGTTACTATATCTTCTTTTACACCACATTATTCTCTCACTACGCTGTTTTTACTCTATATTTTAAAGCCACACCAACAACTGTAACATTTCCTATCTCTTTTTTTTTGGCATAATCAACAGAGACGAAGTATTACCAGAACCTTAGCAGCTTGTTCGTCTCGTGTAGAACCCAGAATTGTAGGCATTGAGCCGTTAATTACGATTAAATCACTACCCTATATATGCAGCTCATCACAAAAGAGGTTTCTCTAAACTCTTCAGAAACTTTAAAAAAAGACGCATGAAGTAAACGGTCCATTTTCCACCATCGTCGCAAACTTTGCATAGCATCTGCGCAACACAGTTTCACTTCATTTAGCTGACAAAATGTATATAAAAAGTTAAGGTACTTCCTGCTCCAACTGTTCTTAAGTCTCAGTCAAAATAAAGACGTGGTATTCACACTGCGATTTTTTATTTACAAACTAAAAGTACAGTTAACTTGCTGTCTACCTTACAAGATATTTGCCTTTCCTTGCCTTTTGTACGTTCCTTAAACAACCTGTACTAAAAGACACGTTGTGTGTGGGAATGTGTTCGAGAAATACTTCATTCTTTATTTGATACATGTAGTATTTACGATATACTTGCAGTGGCTAATTTATTGTATGCTGATTTGATCTATAATGTTATCTACATTATAGATCAAATCACGAGAATGTGTATTTGTGATAATATACAGTAATCCACAATCACTTCCACTCCATCTCCTGCTTCTTTCCCCATGGATATCGTAAGTGATGCCCCTGGTGGTTGCTAGCATCTATACGGCTTACCATCGAGCGAACCATATACTTGTTTGAAATGCTATACAATAAAAAAACTACTATCAGTATAACGACTTTTTAATCGCACGTCGATTGACAGCTTAAAAAGACTTTTTTCTTGAATAATGCGAGTGTTATGGCTCGAAATATGCTTCATTTGGCACAAGGAAACTTCTCTAAAGTGCGTAAGGAAATCATATTCATATTTTTTCGCTTCAACTGTTCACGACGACCAAATTTGAATAAAATATGGTGGTTTCTTTTTTTTCTCGTTAGATTATTTTGAATGTGGAAACTCGAGAGTGAAAACCACTTTGACTTGTTGGAGAACTGTCGGAATCCGGTAAATAAATACAACGCCGATTTTGAGTCTGAATTAAACAAAGGAATTGATTAAAATATTTTGATGAGAGACTCTCAGTCTCTTGGGCCCCGCTTTTTTGACGCGGGAATTCATAAATGTTTTACGTACGAACATGGGCGTGTTATTGAGATTTAACAAACACTCTCCAAACTTTTGAACTTCTCGTTAAATACAGATGTTTTAAATGGTTTTGTGGGATAAATACTTATTGAACTTCTTTATAGAGTAATTCTGCTTTTCTGTCCCACTATTGAGCACGGGTCGTGGCTATAGTCCGCCACGCTGGCCTAGTGTGTGTTAATTAAAAAAATATACAAGACCAAGAAAATATACAACACGATTATCTCATTCAAACCTTATGTCTTTCTACACTGCCCCAGTGGTCTAAAGTACAGGCGAAAAGATGGCAAAAGGCGGGATATTTTAGTGGATGACGGCCTCACACTACTTCCCTCGTTGTTGCTGTTCCTGGAAAAAGTTTCCAAGCAATAGGGTGTGCGGTTAGGGCTACTTTATCCCGCCTTAACAAAATAAAATTAAATACGTAAGATTTTTAGATAATTTTACAATTAGAGATGGAAAACTACAGAAGGTCAGTAATTCTTCTTTACGATAGTGTACCAATATATTATTATTTATATACAATGGGACTTTATAACACTTAATTATAAACAAAGCGAGTCCTATATTTTAATTATAAACTGCAAACGTTGGCTCACGTCCAATCCTCACAACTTAAAACTCAATAAATTACGCAAACTTTGTTCATAAAGGGATTCTACATAAACAGATTCACGTATTTCACATCCAAGCCGAGTGCCCACAAAATTAAGTTTGAAAAGCATTTAAGTCCGACCAAAAATCACGTTAGGAACTTTGGGGGCTCCAATCTTGACGCATACATTTGCCGAGAGGTGAGAGCCGTGAACACGGACTAAAACAAAATCATTATTCAAATCCTCTGAATAATGTTTTCAGGAATCGAGACAGAGTTCCGTGCATCGTTTTTGAATTTTAATACGGACCTCTAACAAGTTTTCAGTCAAAGGAGATTGGTACAACTCTGTCGGTGTTACAGGCGAGTCAAACGGTCAATTATAATGACATTGCATAATTCTCACAACACATTACTGTTCCAATCTTGTGTACGAGTCACCTTTCGGAATCATGTAAACAAACGCACACATGATTTAGAAATAGTTGATGTGTGTGGCTTTCGAAATGTCGACACCAAGCTGCGGATCGGATGAAGTTGAAATACGAATATCTATATTAGTTAAGGAGAAAAAATTAAACACTGTAACACACTGTTCTTCTCATGAAAAGCATTACTACGGAATCCGCTTTTTTAATTGCGAATGCACATGCCTCAAGCGCTCGTGTTAGTTATTAGTAACTTTAAAGATTTTAAGTGCTTATAATAAGCCTAAATAAAGATATATTTAAATTTTAATTTAATTTGGCTATAATTGAACATTTACGTGCAATTCTCACAACCACTACTATAGGGCAATTATTTATAAACCGCAAATTGTTTTCTATTGTATTTTTGTACAGAGCCGCTATTCAGGGATTATTCCAAGGAGCAAAATTAAAAAATCTAATATTTATGTAACTAAAAAGCCTGTGAATATTTATCACGTCCCCAATGCTCCTGTGTGTCAACCTTCGGAGTGTCGTCAGCCGATCAAAGGCTCGTGATCAAAGGACGCCGGTGTCCAAGGCGAGGTAATTAGCCACCTTCACACCAGCCGTCTGGGGGTTGGTACGTGCTTAGATATACACATTATAAATATTATATCCCTTATAATTCTCTTAGAACATACTTTATTGAGAGTCCGAAACTTGCTTTGCAGAAACAGTCATTTTCATATTCATGAAAAGGACTGATATAAACACTTGACAAGATTATTACTATTAGGTTAAATAATGGGGAAAAATAAATAATTTAGTGCAGTGTAGGACGGCCTCCCACCAGGTACACCTACATCCATTGTGGCGTCCTTTAGGAAAGTCCTATGTCCAGCAGAGGACGCTAGAAAGCTGTTAAACAGAAAGATACAAATAACAAAATAAAAAAATCAGAGGTGTAAAGGTAAGACCAAAAGATTTTTGTTTTTTTTTTACTTTTCAATTATATAAATAACATACCCAAAGTATCCAGACTCAGAACAACCATTTGTGAATCACACAAAGAATAATTGTCCTGCGTGGGAATCAAACCCACAACACTCGGCACGGGAAGTCGGTATCTAAACCACTCCGCTCTCTAATTTTTGCTGCCACATATGTAGGATTTTATGCCTAGTGGCAGAAAAGCCTACTCGTATGTGGTACCGCTGATTTTAGACCGATATGGTGACGGACTAAGAACACAAATGTCAACACCACATTCTTTCTTTAGGCGACGGAAAGAGAGGGCATGTAAACTGTTACCACCCTCACGCTTTTTTACAATCATTATTTATTGTAATATTATTTACTACTTTTTAGTTCAACTAGCTATTTAAAGCGTGTTATTTTAGTTTTTGAAACTATAATTTATTTTCTTTTTTTAGTCTCAAAATAGTATCAAAAGTACTATTATTTAAAATAAATAAAACCTACTTATGCCGTAATAATTTGCCTTTAAACTTCATGGGACGGACGGACATGGCTAAACTATAAGGATTCTTTATTGGCTACGGAACCTTAAAAACCGATAAACTCGATAACACAAATTATTGCATTGTCATCGGTCCAAACCGATGACCGATGACCGTCACTTATCAAGATAAGTGTGCAAAGTTTCAAATCAATCCGACGTTTTGAAGTAGTTGAAAATCACGATCGAAGATTCCGTAGCGTGTTTTTTAAAGTTATATAAATTAACAAATCTTATTTTGCAAATTGAAAAATGGAATTATTTTATAAAATTAGTGTATTGTCATCGAAAAATCTACATAGTTTGAACGAAATCTGGTCGTTTAAAGTGGGTCAAAATCGCGTCCAAAGGAGTCGGTTACAAACATACAGGTGAAGCTAATAAAAAGTGTGTAAAAACAGAAATTTAGCTTTTTAAATTAGGAATTGTACAGAGAATAGATCAACACAAGACTTTAAATATGTTTAAAAAGAGAGAGAGTTTAGCTCTTGATTTTGTTGTCCAGGTCTCATAGTACCTAGCTGTACTCTTAGACTAGGATTGCAACCTGTTACAATTGCAACGAACTATGAAATCTGGTTCAGTTTGTGGCACAATCTATACTCGTAATTTGAATGTATTTGCCTGCATCGCACGTACATTATATAAGAAATTTTGTCTTCGACTATCACTTTGTTTCAGTCTTTACTGCTAACTTATACGTATTGCTGGCTGGTCAATGACTGCTTAACATTTCGACTGGCATTAGAACGGGGGATTTGATCATTGCTGGGGAGGTTATAATGTGCAATCTAAGATGGCGACGATCTCGGCTCAGATCGGCGGTCACTCGGTCATTACTGCCCTCGCTACATCTATGAAATATTTATGACGACTGCCATAATAACGCCGGCGACGATATCATTATACTTTCTGATCGAGGGGGTCGGGCGAGGCGGAATTTCTGAACGCTTCTTACTGTTGCAAAGTCGCAATAGCTAGAGCTTCAAAACGCACCCGCTGATATTCAGAGCAAGCTTAAAACATTTTCTGAGCACGTGAATTTAAATTTGGAATATTTTGAATCACAGAGGCGTTGGATTGTCGACTCCGTTCGAACCTCTGGCCTCGATTTCGAAATTCAAATTTGTAAATCCGGCAGACTGTGCGCAGACGCGGAGGCCTCGGATCGCCATATTAACTTGTTAATTAGGTCCATAATACGACTTGCAGATGAGCTACAGAGTTGTGAAGTTGAATACATAAAAAGCCCTTTTCAGCGATCGCATGCATTGTTGGTGGTGTGTGCGCCGCCGGTGGCCGGTCGCACCGGTGAGGGAGGCAGCCTATAACGTATTTCGTACGTCCCACCAACCACCAGAAGTTTGCCTGTTCATAAATAAACGCGAGCGGTATTCAACAGCCCTTGGTGCTGTATGCATAACGAATTTGAAGGAGGCAAACTTGGAGGCTCTGCTGACTGGGATGGAGTATAAAATTCAGTAACAACATGGTGGAGGTTTTCATTCGGCGATCCGCTGTCGGGGAAAGCATAGCTCCGTTATTGTAATTAGTAATGTGTCAGTTAATTATAGCTGGAAAATGATCTTGATAATGGTGCGGACGTTATTGTTCTGAGTGTTGGGTGTCAGAATAGTGAACTTACCAGTGGTTACCGAAGTGTCTGTGTGTATACCATGAAGTAGCAACAGTTGAATACAGTTTTATTATATGTTACACTGTGTGGGTTTGAAAACCGCGGCGGCGCAGTTCGCGCTCTTTCGCGGCAGCCATCTTGGAGATACTGTCAAACATGTGAGTACCAGCAACCGCCAGGCGGCGTGCGTGTCGTAATAGCATCGAACTAATATGGCCGCCTTACATAACTGTCAATTTTGAATATTTTTGCATTGAATATACAATTTTATTAATTTGTTATTCTCCGATGATTTAAGAAATTGTTTTATTTAGTCCTTTGTAAATTTTAGTACTATAATGTCAGAAAATACAGTCAGCTTTGGCATCTAGATGTTTAGTACAATCCGTCACAGGTATGAGTAGCATGTGACAACTAAAATATTGGATGGAATGTATGAATATCTTTGGCGTTGAAAATTTAATTATTAATTCAGAGACCAACATAGAGACTAACAATAATCTAAGTAAAGATAATAAAATAATAAAAATAAATATATTCATGGTCACGGACATTTCACACTACGTCATAAATCGTTATCATCTAGTCTCAAATCAAGCTTAACGCTTGTATTATGGGTACCAGATTACGGATACAATACATATATTACTTTTTTTTTAAACACTTACATATAATAGATAGAAAACACACACAATCTAATACGAACTACGGTTCCTCAAAGTCATTTTGACCTTGGAGTAATATTTTCATCTATTCTGGGTGTCAATCTTGATGTGGCTTGAACATCTGTGACAATTATAGAGGAATAAGTGCCTGATTACACTAACAATTATTTCTTTTACCTTTAAAACAGCCGTTATTACATTACACTTGATTTTATTTTAATTTAGCTACTTTAGTTTGTTAAGATAGAAAGCCTACTAATTCGTGAACAAAGTATGTATGAGAGCTAATATTGTAAATATTTTGAGATTCCAAAGAACGCATTCACTAAGTTACACCTAGCGTGTTGTGTGCTTTTGCCTTACCAATGATAATTTGTGATTAAATTGACACATAAATTTGGAAAATTATGGGCATTTTAGCGAGGTCTGAACCTTAAACTGACATCGAACTGAATACTTATGTCTTTGAACTCCTTGGTCCTTACTACTATTTATTATCACTAATTACGCCATGTGGGGCCGGCTTTAGAATTGTCCCATCCCGCTCCACCCATGGGAGTCGTAAGAGCCGACTGAGGGAATACCGGGGGAGTGGGCAGCAGCACTCCTTCGAGTATTAACAACATCCACTGCGATCGCCAACCCGCCTGCCAAGCGTGGCGATTACGGCACTATCTCAGATTCTTGGGGAGGCCTATGTCCAGCAGTGGACTTTAAAAGGCTGATGGATGGCCACCACTTACTTATATTTATGTCTATATAATAATAAAACAGTAGAACCCAGTGTGTGTGGTATACATTAAAATGGAGAAGAGAGGATAAGAGAAAGGTAGACAACTCAATTTTCTTTGTCTATCCGTCTGTTTGTTTGCTTATTAGCGCATTATCTGAAAATTCTGTACGGATTTAAATTCGTTTAATTTTAGTGAAAAATGTGCTTATTTAATAACAAATTATTTGTGAAAATGTGGAAAAAGCGAATTTAACTGTGAGCGGGCTTCTAACCTGCATCCCTTCCAATCCGGGGAAGTGACCGATGGCCATACCCCATCTCCACATCACATTTGTCTTTGCGACCCACGCCACCTATCGGATGCATTTACAGGCATTAATCCAATATAGTGAGTTTATTTTGTTGCTGCCTCTGTGGTGCAGCGATAGTGTGAGCGACTGCTGATCATGAGGTCTCGGGTTAGATCCCCGATTCGGGCGATGCTATTGAGCTTTTTGTAAAAAGAAAAATTCTCAGTTGCAACCCGGCATTGGAGTTGTGCCCGGTAGATGGCAATAGGCTCACCCCCTATTACGTGGAACTTAAACATAGCTGGTGAATCGTGAGTGTGTAATACACCTCTGCCTACCCCTTCATGAATAAAGGCGTGATGCTATGTTTTATTTTGCAATTGAAATTCATTCTATTTGATGGCGTGATTTTTTAAATATTTTGATCTGTAATAGCACTTGACATGCTCAGCTATTTTAAAGAACAAATATTATTTGTGAAAATCTTATTTAATTTAAATCAGTCATCAGGTAAGTTATCCTGACTTATAGGTAAAAGTTCACGTGGCGAAATAGTCCATCCATGTATCCATCAGCCTTTCGACGTCCACTGCTGGACATAGGCCTCCCCAAGAGAACACCACAACGAGCGGTCCTGTGCTGTTTCGCTCATATGGGGGATAGTGCCGTTATCGCCACGCTTGGCGGGCGGGTTGGCGGTCGCAGTGGATATTGTTAATACTCGAGGGAGTGCTGCTGCCCACTCCCCCGGTATTCCTTCAGTCGGCTCTTACGACATGGGTGGAGAAGAGGTGGGGCAATTCTAAAGCCGGCCCCACACGGCGTAATAGTATTAAATCTAATCTAAACAGCGCCAAAAATTTATAACTTTTGTTTGTTGACTATTCAAAACTAACGTACTTGCATTACACGTAAGTACTAGACGACATGTTATGACCTGACATGGAAATGACCAACTTAATTTAGCACCTTTAGACTAAAAAACTCACCCTAAAGTATACTTTATTGTTACAACATAAAGTTCAGAAAGCTAGGGACTGGTCATAAAATTATGTTGGTGAACATAACCTCATATTTGTTAGTGACATATCCAAATGTTCGGGATGCACTGGCGCAGAAAATTACGTGTCAACGCATTTGAGATCCTGTGACGTCATTCACACCTCTGTTGACAAGAGAGGTGTGAGATTTATAGGATTTTATTAACACTTTTTGGTATGCTTTTATATTCAAATTGAAAATGGTCGAAATAGGCATACGAGTGACGTTTTGTATTCCAAATCAAAAAGGTATTTATAGGAGTCAATTCATCCGCTTATAATTTTTTTTTAGGTATAAATATAGCTTTTTACCGACTTTTTTTTACTTGGCTACATTATTGATACGAAGCAGTTCCATCCATTGATCCATGAAAGTCTAAATGACTTCCACTACCCAACTAAGGAGACAACTGGCCACCTTAGAACAAGACTGGAGTGTTGTACTGTTTTTGGCTCTGAAAACGTAGGTTTTGGGAACCCCATTCTGGTTCGTAAAGACATCTAAAACAAATTTGAAGTGGAAATATGGATTCACCGTTGGTCACTGCGATAGCTTAGCGGTCCAGAGCACCTCCCCGGATTGGATGGGATGCATATTTGAATCCTGCTCGCACTCTTTTTCCACTTTCACAAATAATTTGTTCACCTTTACTAGTGCAATAAATTGTACAACGTCTACGACCTCCTCGTTCTTGGTCGTTTAGAATTAAATAACCTATTTAATTTTGAAAACTCTTCCTTTAAGGACCGGAAGGATTGAGACCTTTGCGTTGTACTCCAAAGGTATTCCCACAAATTAGAAGGCAGAAATGAATAGTAGAACAATAGGTTTACGTGGCTAGATCAGCAGTCGGCGCCTGCACATCGTGATTTACCGATTGCATCCGATGTTAGTCGATTGGTATTCGCTACTCGGTAATCGCGCGCGCTGTGTAAACAGTCGCTGTAGCGCAATGGTGTTCACGAATTGTTGGACCCGTTTATATACAGGCGGAGTGCCTTTGACATTATGGTCGAAACTGTTTTAAACAGCGCGCAGTGTCGGTTGTGTAAATAGCCGCCGGGAAGTCAAATAAGAAACAGACATCGCCGTGAATTTTGTTTTAGGTTCACAATTCTTTATTATAATATATAACATAAATTATCAATAATCTTAATATTAGTTTCAGAGTTCGTAAAATTACTAATAGTCGTACAATAGTCATTTCATCATTGTTCTGTGTTTCACTGTATAAATGCTTCTGAGATCAGTAAGTTATTATAATTAATGAAGGATACGTAAAAAGTTAAATTTTCTCTCTGTGACATCACATTCTAATACTTATGTAAGCATAAATTACGAGATATCCTATTTTTGTTAAATAACCCTACTTTACCTAGTAGCTCTAATTATTAAACACAAAATGAAAAATGTGAAATCGAAAATAACAGTCACGAGCAGGATTTGAACCTGCATCTCCTGGATACCGTCCAGATGCTTTGCCAATTCGGCAATCGTGACAATTTAGTAAATATAGTAATAATATAATAACAATAGAATTATTATTGTTATTATATTATTACTATATTTACAATTAGAGCTACTCTAACGTAAAAAGAGTCTTAATTTTATAGTTTTTAATGTTTGCATGCTTATATTAATACTCCATTATAATTTTGTAGGTGTTTCAGACACACTTGGTATACAGGCATGCGACCACGGCTCTACCATGACCATTTTTGTACCTGTGCATTTCTTGATTTCTGTCTTAATATTTTCATGTTTCGTACTTTTTAGATCACGTTTTTATTTCTGTAGACGGGTTACAGTTTTTAAACAAATTGTTTATGTTATAATAACTAACTAACTTATCATCACGCCATTTCCCTTGCGGGGTAGGCAGAGAGAACAGAATGCCAAGAGGCTCTATTCTTGCATACATCTCTCGCTTCCTCAACATTCATAACTTTCTTCATACACGCTCGCCGGTTTCGGAGACTCCTGACTCCACCTTCCTTCAATACATGACCGATTCGGTCTAGGTAGGTGAGCCTCGATCTCCCCCTGTACCTACATCCTTCCACTTTCGCATTATATATCTTCTTAACCAGTCGCTCGTCTGGCATTCTTTCCACATGTCCGAACCATCGGAGCATTCCCTTTCGCATCTTTACACCAATACTCTCTTTCATACCTACTCGCGCTCTTACGTCGTCGTTACGAATGCGGTCAGTCAGTCATTATGTTATAATTTTCCGTTTTGATGCTTGATAAACATTACAATGACAATGTAAAATGTATATCTTGTGAGCATTATGCGGGTACTGAGTTCGTAGAGAGAACGAATACTCTAAAAGAGCCAGCATTTCTTAGCTAAATGGCTTCTTGTTGAAAAATTTATTTAAACCCCGCGCTCAAAAAGAAACTATTGTTGACGTCGGTTAAAATGTAGCCTATGTTACCCGAGCCATGATAACGAATGGTTTGACACCTTATTCATCAAAATCGGAGAAATAGTTTTATGAATAGTTTGGTGCTACAGAGGAATATACGTAAATACAAACATACATACATAGACTGCCAAAATAATCCCCTCCCTCCTTTTGGCTTCGTTGTAGTCGGGTAAAAATAGTTCAAAGAATATCTACCTAACTTACTTGCTACAACATGCTGTATATAAAAAGCGTGGGATAAGAAATGCGCGTGCGAGCCGCGAACGCCTCGGGGCGCTGTGAATCACAACCTTCTATTACCACTCAATGCTACAGCAGGCTACCATTTTGGCCAGGGTTGCCACATACTTATTTTTTATTTTATTTTATTTATTTTGATATTTTTTTTACGTTAAGCGTTTATCCTGCTTAGCCATTTAATGATAAATTGAATGTTAAATCGAAAATAATAGTCACGAGCAAGATATGAAACTGCAACTACTAGAAAACCGTCTCTGATGTTTATGTTAATTATTTTATTTGTATTACAAACAATGGTTAAACTTTAGTAGTTCCAACACAAATGGGCTGGCTTGACTGGAGAAATACCTTCCCATAGTATTTATTCTATTCGTTGTCAATTAAAAAGTAGGTACCTAGTAGTATAACCATTGTGCTGCCATCATACGGTGAAAGGCCGTAACTTCCATTTGTCCAAATTGAATTAGTTACTGATTCAAAATCGGCAAAACAACCCATTTTTTTCTTCTTATTAACAATGTTCAAATTTACTTGTAGCTAAGAGTACTAGCCAAATTATCTGTAAGCTGAAAAAACGCTTTTTTATCGTAAGGCGTTAGTACTTGTGTATTATATGAGGTGTATTGTATGAGGCTTTGGCGTTCAGCCTGGACATCGCGAAGGCATTCGACAGGGTCTGGCATAGGGCCCTTCTATCGAAGTTACCATCATATGGAATCCCCGAGGGGCTCTGCAAATGGATCGCCGGCTTCCTCCATGGTCGCAGCATCAAAGTCGTTGCAGACGGATGCTGCTCTGATACCATGGAGATTAATGCTGGCGTTCCTCAAGGCTCGGTGCTCTCCCCAACGCCGTTCATCCTGCATATCAATGACTTGCTCTCGATTGAGAGTATGCATTGCTATGCGGATGACAGTACGGGTGATGCGCGATATACCGGCCATCAGAAAGTCCCTCGGAACATGCTGGTGGAGAGGTGGACCCAACTTGTGTCTGAAGTCGAGCGCTCTCTAGGCCGGACCTCGAAATGGGGAGAAAAGAACTTGGTTCAATTCAACCCTACGAAGACACAGGTATGCGCGTTCACTGCAAAGAAGGACGCATTTGTCGTGACGCCCCAGTTCCAAGGGGTAACTCTCCCGGTCTCCGAGAGTATTGGGAACCTCGGCATCGACATATCCAGCAAAGTCCAGTTCGGGAGTCATTTAGAGGACAAAGCCAAATTAGTGAGCAAGAAACTGGGCGTCCTGAACAGAGCCAAGCGGTACTTCACCCCGAGGCAGCGACTTGTGCTGTATAAAGCACAAGTCCGCCCTCATGTGGAGTACTGCACACATCTCTGGGCAGGCGCACCAAAATACCAGCTCGACCCACTTGACTCCCTTCAAAGGCGTGCTGTTCGGATTGTCTATGATCCTAATCTCACGGATGAGCTGGAGCCGTTAGGGCGGCGGAGAGACTTTGGGGCTCTCTGTGTGCTCTATCGATTCTTCAACGGGGAGTGCTCTGAGGAACTGTTTGAGGTGGTACCAACATCGCCATTTTACCACCGGACCACGAGACGCCGTACTAGGGTTCATCCATACCACCTGGATATGATCTCGTCCAAGACAGTTCGTTTTCAGCGTTCTTTTCTACCACGTACGTGTAAGCTCTGGAATGAACTTCCTGCTGCGGTGTTTCCCCAGCGTTACGACTTGTCCCTCTTTAAACGAGGTTTGAGAAGAGCACTTTACTCACGGTAGGCGGCGGCTTGGCTGTGCCCTTGGTATGGCCAAGTCCATGAGCGGCGGTTACCACTTACCATCAGGTGGGCCGTCTACTCGTCTGCCACCGTCAGCAATAAAAAAAAATCTTTAAAAAAGCCCTAACAATCTTTTAAAAATAGGGTTTGGTTTATACAATACATAAAGATTACTACAAAAAGAAGGCTTATCATATTATTATGTTCTCGTGACGAGATAAAATAGTGTCTGATTTTTGTTTGAATCTTGGCAATGTCGTAGAATAAATTAGTGCTTAACTTTTCACAATTTTAACATAAAATAACTGTAAATTATAAAACAGAAAGAGCTACAATAAAATACTAGCCTTTGCCCGCGGCTCCGCTGCAGCCAAAAGCTTGTTCTTAAGTTATATCTCAAGTTCCCGACATAGTAGCGCAATAAAATGTATGCCAGTTTTTTAAGTCTAATCAAGAGCTATCAAATAAAGTTGCATCAAAATCCGTTCCTTAGTTTTTGCGTGATGCGCGAACGAACAAACAGACAAACCGACTAAAACATTTAATAAAATTGTTTTTTGTTCAGACACGCATGCATATAACTAAGAATACAGAAGAGTTTGTACTGTATTCTGAGGCCGCTAATTACTCTTCGGTGTTAAACGTCTAATATTCCAGAATATTAAAACAATGTTGCTGTTTGCGTATTTGTTTCTAGGTTTACTTCAAGATCTCGCAATGGATATTGATACAGTCATCACGTTTTTAGTAATGTTTTTTGTGTAATGCTGGACCTACAGCGAAGGGAAGCGTCAGTGCCCATCATCGTAATAAATATTGCGTTATTAAGGCGATAAATTGAGTGGTCACACTTGAACGTTTAACGTCAATGTTATATTTGGCGATAGTATATTTCACAGCCATGTTAAACGAGGGCAGATTGCTAATATAATAAAATTATAATCTATGAAAAATTAAATACTCATCGTTCAACCCTACAAATACAAATACTGGAGCCATGTGGATTAATAGTTAAGTAGTGTGCTTACATGGGTCAAAGGCCAGGTCATGCCTAGGATCGACATCAGAACAACCACTGAGTGTGCTGTTTAATCGTAAGTCAATTTTTTTTTTTCTTTTGACTATTTATATAACACACCAGGCTTATTTTCGTGTATAACGTAGGTAACTTTTATTACCTTTAACCCGACGTTTGAACAGAGTTGTAGCATTCGTGGTCACGGGTCACTTTTCTGTTTATATGTTCGTCGGTTTATTCAGGCATCATGCAAAAACTATGGAATAGGTTTTTATGAAACTTATTTTATTTGATAGCTCTTGACTAGACTTAAAAACTGGTACCTATACATTTTATTTAGCTACTATCTTATATATTATTTCTCTAGCCTATCTTTCTGTCAGCTCGCGAGATCATCCTTATTCCTTAATTAAATTCCATGGTTTATCCCCTCATTTTAATCTTATCGTGCCTTTTAATGATCTAATAGACCTACGGTCTAAAAATACTATACCGCTTCTCTTAACTTAGAAATTTAATATCATCCAAGAAAAGGTCCCTTATTGGATGCGGAATGCCGCATGGGTGCGCTAGTCTAAAAAGAGGTTAAGTCTGTATCAGCCTCATATTTCCTGTCCTCCATCAGGTGGGCTGTATACTTATTTGCCTCACTTGTAGTCCAAATATAACACTTGCCCGGTAGACGGCAATAGGCTCACCCCCTATTACGTGGGTCTTTAACATAGCTGGCGAACCGTAGGTGTGTAATACACCACCACCAAAGGAATGTAACATAGTTCCAGTGGCCCGCCAATAAAGGCGGAGAGACGGCACACGGCGGGTTTCTTTAGTGGGTGCAGGCCACACATTACCCTGTTCGTTGCCCCCGAACGACGGGGTGTGCGGTCAGGTACATTTTTTCCCGCCTTAACAAAAAAAAGGTGTGTAATACACCACCACTGAAGGAATGTACTATGGTTCCAGTGGCCCGCAAATAAAGGCGGAGAGACGGCACATGGCGGGTTTCTATAGTGGGTGAGAGCTCCACACTACCCTGTTCGTTGCCCCGAACGACGGGGTGTGCGGTTAGGAACATTTTAAAAAAAGCCTACCCCTTCGGGGATACAGGCGTGATGTTATATTTATGTTTTGTAGTATAAAACCATGCACGCATGTGCTATTCAGATGCGGTAGGAGCGAAACGTTCGGAAAGAGAAGACACAGATAGTACACACCTTTTCATAGTGAATTTTAACATTTTAAAGCAGCAACCCTTATTTTTTTTTTATTGCATGTAGTGGCAGACGACCCACGGTCCATTTAATGGTAAATGTTAACCGTCGCCCATGGACTCCACTATACCGAGATTATTGTCAAGCCGCTGCTCACCAATTCATTTCACAGATAAGAAATGAAATATAAACGGCTATCTCCTGCTACAGCCAAAACGCGACGATGTGCTTCATGGCCGGTCACACGGGAGATGGTGGTACCAACCCGCTCGGGCCCGATACCAAGCGAGTAGTCCCACTTGGTACTCAGCCCTACCACCAGTCGTGCAATGGGTGATAATTGCTTACTTCCCTTAGTCGCCTCATACGACACCCGTGGGAAAAAATGGGGTGGTGACACTTGTATTCTTATTCCGTCACCACGCGGATTAATCCCTTCTTCACATTTAAGTCTTATAAGACACGCCTCGTCTAATATTTCTTTTTAATAATCCTTGTATCGCGGGGGACTTTACAAACATACAATTTCATGGTCACAAAGTACAACCTGACTCACAGTAACAATTTGTGGTTTACACAAAGAGTTGTACTGTGTGGGAATCGAACACTTGAGCGGAGGCATGTATCTGTGCAGTCAGTTATGGAAATTGGAATACTTAGCAGGTTTCTACGATAGCTTAGCGGTCTAAAGCAGCCTCCTACCAGTAGAAAATTTCTCGTTTTCTAAATTTCTAGTGGAGACTTGCTTATCCCTGCATGAATGGGCTGACTCAATCGGGGAAGTACCACCCTTTCACAAAAGATCAGCGTATAACAATGGTAGTTAGGTACTCCTACCGTTGTGTGTTGAGTGAGAACGCCGGAGGCCTAAATCCCCTACCCATTATTCTTCTTATCTTCTCCTTATTATCCTTCCTATCTACCTCCTACCTTTCCTTTCAGATGGCGTCACGAGAGTGATTCCCCTGGTGTTGGTGTTGCTGGCGTCTATAGGCTACGGTAACCACTTACCATCAGATGGGCAATATGCTTGTTCGCCACTGATGTAGTATAAAAAAACACAAATATGTTTTCTATCTCATTCTCTCTCCGGCTAAATCCTGTAGTTGCCAATGAGCTTGCATATTTGTCTTTTTTTGTCGCTTTTTCGTTGCCTACATCAAATTTCAAATAATAGCGGTGCTAAAGGAGTTTTACTTTAAAAACGATTTAGGTTCAAATGTCACCCGCAATAACCTTTTTATATTCTAAAGCTATGTCGTGTAGGGCCGGCTTCAGAATTGTGTCACCCCTCTCCATCCATGGGAGTCGTAAGAGCTGACTGAGGAATACCAGCAGCACTTCCTCGAGTATTAACAACATCCACTGCGATCGCCAACCCGCCTGCCAAGCGTGGCAATTACAGCACTATCCCCCATCTGGGGAGGCCTATGTCCAGCAGTGGACGTCGAAAGGCTGATGGATGGATGGATGGATTCTAAAGTTTAATCTAATAAATACCGCACCCGTCAAGGTTTAAAAAAAAAATTTTAAATGATAATAAAATACTGAGTATAAACAATAGTGTTTACAAAGCGTTATTTTACAAGAACGTAACGACATAAATCTCTTTGTTCCGTACATTTAACGGTTAAGGGACGACGCATTTTTATTCAAAATAGGCACTTAGTTAAAAAATATGTGCGCGGAGAAACAGCCAACAGGAAATGGGTGGATATTGTCCTTTTTCCGAAGTTTCTGTTCGTTTGTGTTACCTACTTCTGTTGTATTTTTGTTTTAAATTGTTCTACGCCAGATGCAGCCAACTAATTGTATACAGTCGCGACCACTACGAATAGAATACCTATTTTTTTTATTTATGTGGCTTCTAAAATCTCAGAAACATTTAAATGAGTTTTAGTACCTATCTATATCTTTACATGTGGTATGGACTGTGGTCCCTAAAATAGCGCCACTCTATGAATAAATTGTTATTATGTCGAATGATCGAATAATAATAATAATATTAACTCTTTATTGTACACCAGAAAAAATAAACAAGAAAATGTGTGTAAGTATTAAATTGATTAAGTACAATTGGCGGTCCTATCGCACAAGGCAATCTCTTCCGAACAACCATTGGATGGAAACAAAAAAAAATAGTTTTGGAAATAATGTTATGGCGTACCCAATAATATGATATATACTAATTAGGTTGTAATAAATACTTATACATATATATCGAACCGGATTGGACAAGTAGAAGACATAAAGTCAAATGGAAAATAAAATAAAAAAATGCTACTAATATTATAGGGAAAATTTGTGAAGATGTTTACATGCTCAGATTATAATTTTTTTATAATCTGAGTTTACATGTTTGTATATTTATCCGTTAATCACGCTTAAGCAACTGAGCGCATTTGAATGAAATTTAATAGGTAGGCAGATGAGATACTGGATTAACATTTAGAATATTTTTATCCCGAAAACATGAATAGTTCAATTAACAATGTCGCTAAATGGGAATTCCTAGAGCCGACAGTCGTCCAACGATAAACTTATCGTTGGACGACATAGTCGAAACGCGGCCTAAGGCAGCTTTTACCATCGGGATGCCTCGGATATTTTACAAGAAAAATATCACAGAAAAGCTGGTGGTAGGAAGGTGATTGAATTAGTCGTTACAAAACTTCATTCACATAATTTCTAGTTATTCACATATCACCAATTCAATTTAAAATATACACATTTATTTAATGTGCCATAAATCCAAAGCGGGGATTACATATAAAATTACAAATTTTGAGTTTCTTAAGTGTTTATATGGGTTATATCTACTTTTTATTCTTTTAAACCATTCTGTATTAGACCGAACAAGAAAAAACAATTATTAAAATGGGTCAAGCCATTTTAGAGTTTTAGTGAGACTAACGAATAGCAATTGATTTTTAATAAACATAGCATAGCATCACGCCTGTATTCCCCGAAGGGGTAGGCAGAGGTGTGTTACACACCCACGACTCGCCAGCTATGTTTAAGTCCCACGTAATAGGGGGCGAGCCTATTGACGTCTACCGGGCACATTTCCAAACTATTTTATTGATTTTTATATACATAGATAAGTCAGGGTACACAACACAACCTATTAAAAAATTTAGTTCGCAGTAAATGTTATTTACAACGCAACTGTACTTCTACTTTTTTTGGAAATCGCAACCTAAAAATGTTTAGTTGTTGAAAAATTACCATTTGTGTGGTCTCCCGTTCCGCAGTCCCCGGGAAGTTAGCGGGACTCGTTAATTTGTTGTTTTTTTATTATTATTTTCCTCCTTTTCACGGTATAATTTGTTTATAGCATCCGTTTTGTTTAGGTTTTTGTTTAAAAAGTCGCTAATGGATTCCTATTGTGTTCAGATTCAATTTTAGTAAGTGCTTACCCAATAATACATATCTACATAACCACTATCAAAGTGGCTACTATTCAGTAGCGAATTACCTAGGTACACTTTTTATCTTGCTTCTTAGATTTGTAAAAACTCTTTTCACGAAGGTCTTCAAAACAAAGTTCTTTAAAATTAATGCAGGTACCTAAGCAGTATTTTTTAGTTTTTTAAGCAATAACTTCTCAAATTATAATTCTCAATTAACGGACAAACTTCTCAAATTATAAGTATTCAGTGTCAATTTTATTCGACGTTTCGAAGTGGGTGAAAATCACGTTCAAAGATTCCCTTACATAGATAGATATATAGTTACAGGTAAAGCTAAAATAAATCATGTTGAAAACAAAATAACTGCAAACGTGATTCGAACCTCCGTCTTATGCAATGACGGCGCATACTATTTACCCTCTAGACTATCACAAATAGTGTGTCAGTATCGAAACCACTCCACCATCTATCATTGTTTTCTGACTTTAGGCCAGCCGTCCTCAAAGTGTGCTCCACTGTGACCTTAGGGCTCTGTATAGCCTCCGCAAAAATAGGCCGTGTTAAAAAAAAGTACTAAATAAAAATATTACAAAATTAACAAAAAAGTCTAACCAAAAGACTAGTATAATTTCACAGCTCCCATTAAATGAAAATGGTAAATGTTAAATAATATTATTAAACTGGGGATGTCTTTCTTTGGAATGAAGTGCGTCCCATCCATCCATCCATCAGCCTTTGAAAGTCCACAATGATTTAATGAAGTGCGTACCGATGTTCATTATTTCAAAGCTCAGTCAAATTGTACTCAGTTTTCCAAAAGGATTCCATCACAATAAATGTTTGCAAACCACTGCAATAGGCAAACATTGAAAATGAAAAAACGTACGTTTTTGTTCCAACCCTGAAACTGTATTTTTTTACTTCAACCCCAAAATTCAAACCAACCAACAAAGCAGTCAGATTCAACCTTTATATCAGATTCAGCGGTTAGTGACGGACTAAGAATACAAGTGCCACCACCCCATTCTTTCCACGGGTGTCGTACGAGGCGACTAAGGGAAGTGAGCAATTATCACCCATTGCATTACTGGTGGTAGGGCTGGGTATCAAGTGGAAGTATTCACTTACTATCGGGCCCGAGCGAGTTAGTACCACCATCTCCCGTGTGACCGGCCATGAAGTACATTGGAGTGTTTTGGTTATAGCAGGAGATAGCTGTTAAATCTTTCATTTCATATGGTGAGCAGAGGCTTGACAATAGTCTCGGTATAATTGACTCCATGAGTGACGGTTACCATTCACAAACAGGTGGGCCGAGGGTCGTCGTAATTTTGATTAATTTCATTCCATACTTTACTCCTTTGTATCTACTACAAAAGTCGAGAGTCAGCTCTCCGTGGTGAATTAGATGTTAGAAGTCCATGGCTGATATTTTAATATATTATACATTTAATTAAAAAAAATAGGTTATCATTTGTTTGTAATATAAAACCAAGCTAATCCAATAAGGTTTCTAGAATATTCAAATTCAGTAAACAGAATAACAAACAATATTCCCATACATTCTATCACTAATACAATTTAGCTTGCAAATAAACATAGTCATTACAATATTTACATATCTCCCAATACTCAAGTTATTTTCGTTTAATAAAGAGCATTTGCCTGCGCAAGCCCTCGCAAGCAAGGCGTGGCTTCACCACGCCCACATACCCTCGCTGCCCATCCCACAGTCTCTCCAGGCTACTTACATAACATTTCCTCCAGGGAGGTGTGGGGGAGGTGAACATTTGTCTTCTCCGAGAACTCAGTCCAGGCTTATTAAATTTACTGCAGGAAAATGGTGGACGATTTATGTACGGTCCATGTACTGTATATAAGAGTTATGTACCTTGATTCATTGGCTTAGTTCTGCAGATATTTGTGAGATAAAATAGTACAGTTTTAGTTTAGAGTAAGTGGATGCCGCTGGAGATAAAAGATGCGTAATCAATTGATTTAAAACAGATTACATTGTACAAATTCATTGAGCTGAGCCCTTTTGTGATATTAATTATAATTATACCGCTAAAGGCAAGAGTAGTGATAGATGAGCGGTCAAACTAAGGACTGCAAACAGTATTATCGTTCGATATCCAGTCTCGCTCGCCACATGCCTCGGACTTATCGAGATTTATCGAAATTATGTTATCATTGCTCGATAAAGGAAAACATTGTTAAGAAACCGACAAGCCTGAGAGATTTTCTCGTAGGCTTGTGAAGTCTGCTAACCCACACTGGATAGCGTGGTTGACTACTGCCTGAATCACTCTTACTCTTAGAGGAGACGCGTGCTCAATAGAAGAACAGTAATGGGATGAAATAATAGAAAATAATCACAGATTACAATTGAAGACCATGAAGTAGGTACCATTTTACTTAGTGAATTATCTACGTTCGTCTGTTGAGTTCGGGTGTCTCCTAAGAGTGAGGATTTTAACAAATAAAAATAATATATATTCTCTTATTATATTCTTTTTTTTACAATAGGTTTTGCTTACTGAAACATTACTAACGTAACGACTAACGTACTTTCAAGATGCAGTATTTCAGCTGGTTAGTGGACTCCAAAAGCAGCCACCATCTTCTGCCCCACCACAGACAAAATTACCACTAGAATCAAATCAAGTGATTGTGTGTAACATAAATTTAATGTTTAACGTATGTTGGAATCAAAACCAAATTTGAATACCCTGAAATGTGCACATTTGCACGAGTGAATATCGATTATATTAATCTATAACTTCAACCTATTATCTACTTAGGCATGTTATCTATATAACTAACTACCATTAAGATAAATAATGCTTTAGACAGTGTTTTTTTAGTTTATAAACTATTTATCCCTAGAAGTACTGGTTGGATTTTAAAGAAAGGTTGACGTTAGGTAATTTTTTTTAGAGCGGGTAAATACCAAAATCATTTTTGTTATAACCAATAGTAAGCATCTTTATTCAGGCTGATTGGTTATTTCTTTCCTTCTCTTCTGAGCGTGGTAACAGGTCTCCTGGTGAGCAGTGACTGAATATGGCACTGGTATTAAGTACTTGACAGTAAAAAAAAGTTTTTATGGCCGGGAACCTCATTCTGAATGTTAGTCTTGTCATAAATTTTTGGCATGCGGAAGTAGAAATAAGCAGGCCACGTCTCTCAACAAACTGATAACCGTTTGGAAAAGAAGGTTTTCGAGTGGCATTGAATGGTCAGCTCATAAATGTCTAACAGCGGACTTCATAAGGCTGATGAATTAGGGTGGTTGAATGACATTCATTTTGTATTATGTACAAATAACTGTCATCAAAGTTTCCGATAAACTAGACCTGGTGGTTTTGTGGCAATTAATATGTTACTTATTTTAAGCAATACTCTAAATCATATTGATAATAGAAAATGAGGGTAGAAAAAGATAACTTTTATACTTCATGTGGATTTTAATGATTTCGCTTACACTACACTAATGTACAGTAAGCAATAATAAAGCTATAAAATTAATAAGATTTAATTAAGAATAGTTTTGTTACAGGTAAGGGATTATTCTAGATTTTAATTTATAAAATAGACATTATGAGGGTAGAAATATAAATGATGCTAGAGAGACACAACGCTGTAAGTGCGTTTTTTAAAACTACGTTTAATTTTATAGTTATAAAATGGGTTCATCGTGATATAGATGCTTAATATATTAGAAAATTATTTCGTGAAGTTTGACACGAGGGGATCCATAACATCAAGATAATATAAAATCAAGTATAACCACTACATTCCATAAATAGTTTTGTTTAATAACGTACAATACTCGCACAAACCACATAGCACTATATTAACTGTAGATTCGTTTGTTTTATAACTTTGTACTCCAAATAAAACTTTATTTTTTAAATATTAGAGAATGGTATTATGAATTATTAGGAATGAGATAATGGAAAAAGTGCTTTTCCTGTGATAAGTTAAATTCTATGTTTTTGTAACTGAAAAGATTGAAGGATTTAGTATTGGAATTCTTACGTCGCTAACGTACTCTATTTAATTCGACATTACTAGAAAGCTGCCTCTGTGGTTCAGCGGTAGTGTAACTGCTGATTATAAGGTCTCGGAAACAATCCGCGGGTTGGGCAATGTTATTGAGCTTTTTCGTAAAAAGAAAAATTCTCAGTAGCAGCCCGGAGTTTGGAAATGTGCCCGGTAGACGGCATTAGGCTCGCCGCCTATTACGTGGGACTTAAACATAGCTGGCGAACCGTGGATGTGTAATACACCTCTGCCTACCCCTTCGGTGAAAACAGGGGTGGTGCTATGTGTTTTTATGTTATGAGTAGAAATTAATAGCAACGGATATTATTTTAATTTAAGTAAATAATTATTTTTCTCTAATGTACAATAGTGGAATAGATATGGTGTTAATATTTATAATACTTATGAAGAGCAAAGGGAAAGAAGACATACAAAGTATAGTCCTTAAATACAAGAAATATGGTTAGGTGTAACAAGAACTGCTAACGAAAGTGACTAATAAGAAGGAAGGTGTAGCAACCAATAAAATCTCTTATATTTATAGAAAATACCAAAACCATACCCATACTTTACTATTGATGACAAATTTTATTAGTACTAATATTGATATCTGATCTAAGATTTTACACATTAAATAAATGCACGTACGGCGTTATTATTCTGAAGCGTCATATTAGTGCGCTATAAAAGATGACCCATTTATTTAATCTGTGCATTTGGCTGCTGCAGTGGGACGTGAGTATTAGTTATAATAAATATTGTTACATATTATTATTTCTCTATCAATAGTTTTTGGGTTATCTTGTGAACTATCTAGTTTATTGTACGTGTGTTATTGAATCTTATATTAATCTTTATATTCATTTTTAGAACGATCCTTCATGGCCGCCATTTTGTTATACATACAGCCACACCACGTGTGTTAATTTTTTTTCTTTAAATGTAACAGTAATAATAATTTCATTTCTATTTGTTTTTCAATTATTTTATTTTATCAAACCTGTACTGGTATACAAAGGGACAGTCTTTTTTTATTTCTAATAGCGGCTGCTGTATCTGGTGGTAAGTGGTAATCGGTAAACCATGGCATTATATACCTATAACAGGCCCAGCTAAGCCATTGTGTGTATGTGTATACTTGTAATCTCTCCTGGACTATTTAGAACTAGAAATAATGGTGAATATGTAGTTTGAACTGATATTTTTCCTTCTAATTATTTGTTTACAGTGAGCCAGGGTACCCGCTTCTGAGTGACCTGTAGCAGTATGGTAAGTGATTTTTACTATAATTTCAAAAATTTTTAGGGTTCATAATTAATGTGATGGAATATTTATAACTAGAAATGGCCAGTTATTGTAGGCTTTCCCACCTCCATTTTGGATAATATAGATCCTTTCTTAGTGCTCACCTACAGTATTAAAGAAACCTATATGTGAATTTTTAGTTGTACATACGATACATATACATCGTATTCAGTTATTATTTTATATAGATTACCTTGATCTGTGTGGAGTTTGAAACAAAATATACTTTTAAGACTTATGCTAGGAGTATGGGTACATGTGCTGCATAGCTCTCCTCCAGGTAGTCTGAAACAATAACGTGAGTTTTCTATAGGGTGCCGGGTATATTGAATTTTGCATAATCCCTGGTACCCGACGGGTTAGTCCTTGCATAAAAAGGCTCTGTAACAAGTTTAAAAAAGAAAAGGAGAAAGCTATTTTTCGCCCTGTACGATAGTAGCATCGGGGCTATGATAATTATTAGTATTTTTTATAATACAAATTGCATATTTCCATTTAACACGGACAAGCTCCATGTCATAATGAAGAAAAAAAGTATTCGAAGGGACTATTTATAGGTAGGTACATATCAATACAATCGTTCTTTAATTTTTTTTAAATCATTGTTAGGTTATTTTTAAATCTGAATTACACTTTTGGAATTTATTTAGAAATTGTGTGTAAAATTAATATATCTAGACAAAAATCAGAAGTTTTGTTTTATTAAAAGCTTTTGGATCTCACAATTTGTTTAATCAATAGATTTTGATAATAGATGTCCCTGCTTTTATAAGACTTATGTTTACTATCAATATTAGAGTTTGTTAATAGATGTCACTGCTTTTAATAGACTTATTTTTATTATTAATATAAGACAAACTTAAAATGTAATTCTGAATTAAAATAATAAAGTAATCTATAGAATTTCAAACTTTCATGGTCACTTATAATTCTAAACGTTTTTTCGGGATTTATACCATGTAAATTTTTACTTACGAGTTTCCGATATTTCGGCACTGTTGTTCGGCTTGTTGTTGTTGTCCTCAAAAACCAGGGTCGACACCGTAAGTGTTGTGTGTCGTGATCGAGCTCGATACGTGAGTGAGACCAGTGGTAGTGGTTCCATAGATAGTGTTGCGTGTCATAAACGAGTGAGAAAGCGGGTAGACCGATATTTCTAACCGCAGAATAATAAAAACTATTCCCACCCGCAAGGACTTCAGTTGTTCCGTGATCATGGCGCTTGCAACAGTGCCGAAATATCGGAAACTCGTAAGTAAAAATTTACATGGTATAAATCCCGAAAAAACGTTTAGAATAAAGTAATCTAATCTTAATTGTATATAGAAAATGAATAGTTAAAATATTTTTTGAAACACGTAAAAAAATTAATAGAGCTCCATCTAGCGTTGGAAATACGCAACTCTGGGATTATAATCCAACTGAATTGAAAACCATTACAGAGGTATTGAAACACCAATCTACTGTCATAGGTAGACCATTTACGTTCCAGCTTCATAGTTAATCAGACAGTATTTGTAATAGAATGATTTTCCAGCTAGTCCGCTATTTAATTATAATTCTATGGGAACTCGATAATGTTTTAATACAACACATGATCTAGTATTGCGGTTTTTTTTTTTAGGGCGAACTATGTATGGATGCAGAGCACTGTCTTTTAGATCTTGGATTATATATCTTCTAAACTGGTGTACTGGTTAATCATTTTACCCAACGGCAAGGGACTTTGCAGTCCAATGTCAAACACGATCCTCGTGCCATGGCGGAACACTACTGTATTAGTAGATAAATTATTTTATTTTGTAGTCACTGATGCTCGGGGCACACTAATTGGAAACTCCGTTAGTTATCGCGATGATGGGCATTGACGTTGCCCCGTTAGTGCCCGAGCATAATGGGGGTTTTATATTTTTTATGTAAATTGTTTAATTACAGAATTATAACTAAATTAAATATATACATCTAAAAATAACTTAAAAATAGAACGATAGTTATGACAGACAACTCCTCTCACATGTCTAAGAATTCCTCCGCATCGCGGTTATTGTGTAACGATACCAATGCTTATTCTTTGTGAAGGCCAACCCTCTAGTCACGTGAAAAGTTCATTTTCTCTTCATTTTAACTATTACTTTAATCCAATGTGACGGCATTATGAGCATTATGGACCCTGTCGGGTACGGCATAGTTAAGAGAAATAGAACTTTTGTCCTTATAATAAACAAAACTCTCACATGTCCGTCTCTGTAGAACGAAGATTATTACCTTGTGCAAGCTGTTCTAAAAAGATACTTTATTGGTGCAGGCAGGTTTCACGAGCCTGCCAACGGCAACAGGCCACGGCAGCCAAGTGCCAGAGGCGCCGAAGTCGCGTGACATCGCGCGACGTCGCTCGCCCGCGACACTGGCCCGCGCGGCTGTCGCAGCTCCGACATGAGCTGCGAGCAGAGGAACGCGCTTTGCATTATTTTTCTTTTATGTGAGTATATAGAACCTTATATATTCCGGTCCTCCAGATTCACACTAAGCACTATTCACCTGATGGTAAGTGACAAACCTCACGGACATTCATTTACAATTATGGCAACAGTAGATTGGCCCAGTGCAACATTTGGCTAAACCAGGCTCCGGTAATATACATTAAATTTAATGTCGCATCTGGTAACGTAATCTTAAATGCTTAGTGTATATTAGTTTCGCAGAACAACCTAGTCTTAAAGTATTCCATGTTACCTGCTATACTGGCAGGGTCAACATTTTTTTTTATTCTTCAATTTTTCGATCTAATAGCCAACAGAGCACAGCATCGCATTAGCACATAATACCTCTCCATTGACTCTGCAGTCAGACAGTGCGTTTCAAAGATAATATATATCACTGATCAGTGAAAGAAAATATTTATACTATATTACTGTCAGGCAGTTAGAATCTCCATCAAAAATGTTCTACAGTATTCATCACGTCTTCTTAGAAGTGCATGATACATTGTTACTGATGAATGCTAGTTATGTATATGATGTATTTTGAACACTACGTATCGTCTTTGTTTCAGATCTATTATCACAAGAAACTACAAGTATAAGTGGCTACTTTTAATTAGTTGTAAGTTATTGTTACTTGTGGTGCCAACGGCGTCACAAACTAAGCACTTTTCCGTTACTTTATAGACTAACAATTTGAATACAATTTCATGCAACGTCAGCACGTCCATTTAGTTAGGTGTACAAATAAGTTTATTTTATTTTTCTTTAGTTGTAGTAGTTTTTAAGTTAAAAGGAGTTCCATTGATTTGTATCACGTTTCTTTGTTATTTAGAGAATTAATTTAAAAGGAATGTTTATAAAACTAACCGGTTTAGTTAATTTGTTAAATATTTTGTAATAAATACTCGTTGTTTGATTGTGAGAAGAGTTAGTTTTTTGCATTTATTTATAAGTTACTTATTGTTTAAATTTATAAAAAAAATCGCCTCATGTATACTTTTAATACTTCTACATCGTTTTTTCTTTAATAGATTTCATGCATCTCGTTTTTATTTACTCATTCAACGAATTAAACTTTCAATGGGTTCACGATATTTGCGTGTTGATTTACCTCTCCCATAATACTTTCTGATAACACATTATGAAATAAAACTACTTCACGGGCTCGTACAATAAAAATGTTCTGTGTTCAGGTATCGGCCATGAAGCACATCGGTGTGTTTTGGTTGTAGCAGAAGAACTGTTAATTCTTTAATTTCAATTATGTGAAATCAGATGGTGAGCAGCGGGTACTCTCTATATAGATTTGAGTCCATGAGCATCAGGTGGGTCGTGGCTCGACTGCTATCATACCCAATAAAAAAAGGTATGGTAACTGGTGGAACTCGGAATATTCCAAACGTCGAAATAGTAGAAAATGAAGTTAACCCGCAAATTCCATAGACTTGACTATTAATATACCGTAGCATATAGACGCCAGCATCACAGCCAACATTACTCACGCGGCGCCATTTCTGGAAAGGGTTAAATGGAGAAAATAATGGAGTATAGGGGTAGGTTCGGGCCTCCAGCGCTCTCACCATACAAAACACAATGGTAGGAGTAGCTATCGTTGCTTCAGGCTGATCTTGTATGAGAAGGTGGTACTTCCTGATCGAACCATTCATGTTGGAACGATCAAGGCTGTACCACTCTCCCGTTTAGCAAAGATAAATTCAAAAATCCTTTTGAAGATTTGTGTTAATACGAGCAGCTTGTTATATAAAATGGATTCTTATACAATTTACGAAAATAATTTCTTCGTCACTGATCTGGCACTATAGTAATATGGTTCTGATTAATAAATCTTATACCTGTGCCGCCTGTAACCTGCACTTCTAGAAAAACGAAACATTTTGTTCTAAAATTCCAATATCAAAATTCTACATATTACACAAAGAGGTCTTGTATTGTCTTGAAAGTTACATGATCCAGGCGTAATATAGGCTGCATCAAGCGAAGAAATTGCAGAAATAGCTTCAACTTTATGATTTACATGAATGGAGCCGTGACGTTGTTCTATGTGGAACCTTGCATAGCTGCTAATAGACGATAGATGTGGTAAAATGGTGATAAACTCCTTGAACGTTCGCCGTAAAATGTAAATAACGCTGAAACACTAACTAATATTGTAGGTAGCCGCCACTTGGCGGACGACGCTTTGATCCCGAGATATTGACTGGCCTGAATATATTTACGCTACACACTAGCCGACTTTTCCACTTTAATGAAAATAAGTAATTTCATAATTTTGCACATATTTGAGCTTCTCTTCGTAAAATTGTAAATGTGCACCACTGAAGTAATGTAATATAGCTCCAGTGGCCCGCCAATAAAGGCGGAGAGACGGCACATGGCGGGTTTATTTAGTGCGTGAGGGCCCCACATTGGATTGTTGCCCCGAATGACGGGGTGTGTCGAACATTTTTTTCCCGCCTTAACAAAAAAAGGTAAGTACTACCTATTCAAAATTGTTAACATTTTGATAGGTATTATAAATGTGAAAGTGCGTTTCTTTGTTTGTTTCGCTGTCACGCCATAACTAATTAGCCGAACGAACATCATGCATCAAAATTATCTTATCTTGTAAGCTGGAACAAAACACACATTTTGAAAAAGGATCGCGTAAGTAATTTCGCAGACAAACGCTGGAGAATTTTTGTATGTATAGAAGATAAAACTGAAACAGAGCTATAAACCTGTTATATTTTTTGTTAAAGGTACCTAACCGCGCACTCGGTTCGGGGCAACTATCAAGGTAGTGTGGGGCCCTCACCCACTGAATAAACCCGTCGTGTACCATCTCTTTTGCCGTGTGGGGCCGGCTTTAAAATTGTCTCACTCCTCTCCACCCATGGGAGTCATAAGAGCAGGAGAAGACTGAGGAAATACCCGGGGAGTGGGCAGCAGCACTCCCTCGAGTATTAACAACATCCACTGCGATCGCCAACCCGCCTGCCAAGCGTGGCGATTACGGCAATATCCCCTCTTGGGGAGGCCTATGTCCAGCAGTGGACGTCGAAAGCCTGATGGATGGATGGATGGTACCATCTCTCCGCCTGTATTGGCAGACCACTGGAACTGTTTGACTATTTCAGTGGTTTACCTAAGTAACCTACTTAGGCGTCTCTGAATACAAAATATTTTTTTAGAATGTTCTCGTTGTTGTATTGTCTACTTGTTCGCACAACTCTGCGCAATAGAAATAATGTTTAATATATACCTTTTCATTATTGTTATTATTATTTAAAAAATATATGATCTGGCTAAATATAAAAGGAACAAAACTCGAGTAGTGTGTTTCGGACCGGGGTCCGTACTCCTACCACCCCCGATGTCCCTGGAAAATATTTAAATGAAGATCATCTGTTACTTCGCAAGCTTTTTGCTAACACCATCGCGCCACCTTGTGGCTGTCCCCCGCTTTCTAATGTTGTGCTAAAATAAAGTGCTTGACGTTATTTTACTTTATAAACTGTTTTATAACTTATTTGGGATGGGTATTATTAAAATCGAGTGTTATACTTTTATATAAAAAGATGCCATTTAGTTTTAGCATTTTTTCATGTCTTTTTAGTTATAAGAATTAATTATAACTGTATTATATTAGCAAATTTAAAAAGTGTCTCATGAGTTTCTTGCCGGGTTCTTGTCATAAATGGCATTGCTACGGAATCCAGCCGCTTGTGGCGATTGCAATCGCGACTGTTGTTGCGAATACACTTGCCTCAGGCGCTCGTATTAACTACTAGCCTTTGCTCGCGGCTCCGCCGCAGCCAAAAGCTGGTTTTTGGTTATATCTCAGGTTCCCGGTATAGTAGCGGGATAAAATGTATACCAGTTGTTAAGTCTAATCGAGAGCTACCAAATAAAACAGTTGCATCAAAATCCGTTCAGTAGTTTTTACGTGATGCGCGAACAAACAAACAGATAAACAGACAAACAGACAAAAATCTAAAAAAAAAACGTTTTGTGTTTAGACACGCCTATATAGCCTATTACAGTATTTTTTTCTCAAATATCCTAAATGTACAGACATAGCTCTGTTACAGCTTTATAATAGTATAGATTTGTGAATTCTTGATGATTTTATGTGCTTATATAACAGGCCTATGAAATAAAGATATTTTAAATTTATTATAAAGTTATAAATATATAATATTCACGAACATTTCACATAACGTCCTCTGGTCCCAAACTAAGCTTAACGCTTATGCTATGGGTATCAGATTACGGATATAATACATTATATTTCTTTTTTTTGGAAATACATACATATAATAGGTAGAAAACACCCGGACGCAGTACAAATATCTGTGTTCATCACACAAGTAATTGTCCTGAGTGGGAATCGAACCCACGAGCTCGTGCACGGAAGTCGGTTACACTACCGACTACGCCACGAGGCCCGAGTTTATCTTTCTCGTACTTACTAATATTATTATAAATGTGCAAAGGCGTTTGTTTATACGTTACGCTTTCACGCTACATCGAATCAACCGATCGTTACGAAATTTATCATAGATATTCTGCAAAATCCAGAAAATGGGGTGGGCTATTATTATTACGGAAATATAGATAGTTCCTCTGGTATAATAATGTTTGCATAGATCATTAAGACCGTAGAGGGACGATTTATTGATTGATTAAGTCCATGAAAACAAGGTTGCGAGAACAATCTGAAAGTAAGTATAATTGATACAAAAAAATACTGTACAGATGGCAGAGCGGTTTAGGTATACAGACCTCCCACGCTAGGGTTAGGGGTTCGATTTCCAGACAGGAAAGCTCTTTCTGTGATTCACAAATGGTTGTTCTAATTCCGTTAAATTGTATGTTTATCGTCACAACATCGTGGGAACACGGTCTGATCTCAGTGTGTTTTAGTTGTAGCGTGATATATCTGGCCATTCATTCGTTATCCATATGCGAAATGAAACGGCTTGGTGACTGTACCTATTGCTGAATCCACAAGCGACGTTCACCACTTACCATCCGTGCCGTGCGGCCATAGATCATCCGCCACGATAAGCAATAAAAATACATCAAAAATCTCAGTCAGGTGTTATTTAGAAAGAGCTAATACGAAACCAAATTAAAATTCCTTTGAAAAACTTAAGTGCATGATTGAATGAAAACACATTAGCATGTAGACACCGTTAGACAGGTACAAATGCCTTTACAAAGCCTCCAAGTACGCCCATAAATTGAAATGAGACGCTGAATTAAAATATAAATCAAAAGAGGATTTTTCTTGACACGTCGACTTGGTGAAATTGGAAAAAAGCTACAACGTTACACGAGGGTGAGTGTCTGTACATTGTCTCAGACGACACGAAAATAGACAGCACCTGATGAGAACTGACTTCATAAGAGTTTTAGCGCACCAATCCAATTCACAACAGTGCAATTTAATTCCAACTAAAGAGATTATGAGAGGGTTATTTTTTCAAGGGTATTGTCGTCTTAACTTATTGTACTTATTTAAATACGTTAATCTCACAAACTACGAATCGAATATCATTATTTTTGCATTCTACAGTCCAATTCTCGAGAAACGCTGTTTGACAACACGCTATAACACTTAGGAGGCGACCAAAAATCAAAGTCAGAAATAAAGTTAAGCAATACGGTGGGAGAGGGAGCTAAAGAGTTCAGTCAACTGGCGAGAAACGAACAGTAAGTATACTATAAAAGAGACGAACTGGTGCATGCTTACCACGCATTCTGTGAGGTTTTGACAAATATGTACGTAGTTACTAATCGATTTCCACTTAAGCAAAGTCACAGGTTCAGCTATTCGCCTCAATAAAGATAAAACCATAGTACTTTTAAACTATCAACAAATTGTTAGACTTAGTGAAGATGTCAGACTGTTTCATTAGACTTTCTTCAACTAGATTATATGCCTTAAGTGGCAATTTAAAGAGCTTTAAAGCATCATATATTAAACATGACAGTAAAATTTTTATTGTGTCTCTAAAATGACAGGGAATGGTTTTAATCAGTTTCCTAGTATCTAAAAATCTCACCCTGTAAAATTGGTTTTCGAGTTTTTGACGTGATAACATAGTCTTATAAATCAATGAACGCCGACTGCACGCACGAAAAAGTGTCACGTTCCGCCTGAGCCAAGCAAAATGTATAGCGACCGATGCATTGTTTGTGAAACTCTCAGAAAACGTATCAATGTTACCTATAGCAAAAAATAATTGAATCTCGACCTATATGACGTTATTACGTAAAATTGTCGTCCGTAGACCGACTTTACAGACAACCTATAGTTTTTATCTTTCGCCTCAAAATGAGCCAGAATTGCCTCCTTTACCTCATTGTCATCGGAAAATTTCCTTCCACTTAAGTCTTTTTTTGATCATAATGAATCTCAAAAGTTAGAGATAAATAAATGGTATCAATCTCAAATTTTAAATCAGTTTCAAAAGACTGAGTACGAATAATACCAGTGCAAATATCGTATATGAATGGAAACAAGCACTTCGCGAGATAATAAGAATGTCCCCGTACATTATTAAGCCGTTGGGCGTCACAGGCGCTTACAGACACTGTAATACAAACTCATTTTAATATACATGATGAAATTGAAAGAATTAGGGAGGGGTGGTTTGTTTCTGAGGCAGATGAAGACAAAATGTATGATGTATGTATGGCGATGTATATGGGAGTAGGATATTTTAATTTAATTTCAACAGAATCATGAGGCATCAGACAGGCAGGGGAGATAGCCGATCTTATTCCCATCCTTCTCAAGGGTGATGGTCTTCACAGTAGGCTCGAGTGAGCAGTTGGAGTATCTGATTAGGCTCAGCAAGAGTTACCACTTTAAAAAAGTACCGCTTCTCTTAAATTTGTGATTTAAAGTCATCTAAGAGGTCCTTTAATGGATGCGGCGATTTATTCGATAGATATCAAATCGGATTCGATAAATATTTAATTGCGGAATTCCGCACGGGTCGACTAGTCTGTTATATTAATAACAATGTTTTATTTATTGTTTAAACATATAACATGCTTGACTTAAAAACATAATATGATATAGAAATTGATAGTTCTGAACATTTTGAAATAAAACTTCGTTTACGGAATCTATCGCGTTTACTTAATTTTACTACTATCCCGACGTTTCGAATACTTTACAGCATTCATGATCACGGGTGGACTTAGATGATAGACGTCCAAAGCTGATATGTTATTTCAACGGTCTCATCTACCCACAGTATATGATTTTACAAAATTTTTAGTTCATTTATTTTAACCCACCTAATATTCGTTTAGAAACACAATTAAAATATTTACTTCAAATTTTTTATGCTTACAATGTATGAGACTTTAAGTTAGTATATTAAAATGAGTATAATACTCCTCTTTAAACTAAAATTTTTTTTGTTTTTATTTAGTGCTCAAAAATTCTACCATAAACTACCAATTACTACCAGTAAGAAGACAATCTTGGTTATTAGTTTATATTATTAAATATATTGATTTTGCCAAAAGCTAAGTCTAAAAAGCTACCACCGGATCGGAACGCGGCCTGACTGAGAAAGATCCGGCCAGAAAACTCAGTAGGCAACAACTGTTATGGATTATTAAATTTTGTACGGAATTACTGAAAGCTAATTAAGTTTAATTTTTTTTAAAAAAACAATGACTAAAACTAATCACTACTGTGGGTTTTGTCTACACAATAAGAAAGCAAGTGAGTACTCCCACTTGGTACCCAGCCCTACCACCAGTAATGCAATGAGCGATAATTGCGAACTTCCCTTAGTGGCCTTGTACGACACCCGTGGGAAAGAATGGGGTGGTGACACATGTATTTTTAGTCCGTCACCACACGGACCCAAATATAACTAGGAAGTATAATTTCAATCAATAAATCAATGACAGTTTCAATTCATCCATTGATAACGAGAGGTCGCTTACCAAGTTATATAAGACTTGAACAATATTTGAAAATCGATGTTTTCACATCTGCGAGATGTCCCGTGATGGCTCGTTTTTTTTTTAATTGGGACTGAAGTGGCGTGCGGCTGGTCACGATTGTCGAAGGACTGACAGTATTACCTTGGTAGAAGAACTAAACAGAAAATATGTTATCAAAAATAAATCTTTATTTCGTTGTTTCAAAAACTTACAGACTCAATTATACATAGAAAACACAACTCAAGTTCCACAATCTGTTTTAATTATCTGCTACAAAGCTATCCAATCTCTCTGTAGAAAAGTTTCCAATTCAGCTGAAACCTTTTATGAAACGAAAGCCACTTACGTTATTTACCATCTACTATAGCATATAGCCCACTCCATTATTGGAGAGATTTCTCTAAGTGCTATCAAAGAAAAATAATCCATCCTGGAGCCTCAAGTGCTTCACATAGCTGAGAGACCACGCCCATTCGACCGCCCTGTGGCACGCCCACCTAGCCTCCACGATAGCTCCATCTATACTTCTGCTAGTTATATTATACTTCAACTTTTATCTTTATACTGAATTAAATTTCCGCCAGCTTTAGCGTTGGCGAAAGATTTAAAAGTTGTTGAGTGTGCTACAGCCAATGTATCTAAAATGTATTTGACATAATACTGATGTGTACAAGAAAACTAGACATTTAGAAATGAAACTACTTTTACGGAACCTATTTTACAATCTATTTAATGCAATAGATTCCGTAAAACTAGAATTATTTTATAATGTATCTAGGTTTTGCCCGTAGGCAAAAGTTAATTATATCTCGTGTTCCCGATATAGCAGCACGATAAAACGTATACTTACTTACCAGCTTTTAAACGTAATCAAGATCTATCAAACAGATCATCTACATCACAGCGATCTCTCAAACAAGCAAATTTTCATCAAATTCTTTGTAGTACTTTTTGCATGATGTGCGAACAATCAAACGTATAAACAAACACAACTCTGAATAAAATGGTTTTGGGTTACGTGACCATATATTTAGACTACTGTTAAGTAAATTAAATGTACATACAATCCACAAATAATTTGTTCATGCTAATGTTGGAATGTTTAGATGTTCGGATTTTTGTTGGTCAATCACTCTGAAACTACTGAGATTTCAGCAAAGTTTGATAAAATTCGGTACGTAGATAAAGAGACACTGGATTAACATCTAAGATACTACTAAGTATTTTTTAACCCAAAAATAAATAATAATTCTCCTGGGATAGCTATTTTTTTTTTGCAAACTAACTGCTAAAGGGATTTGTACGAAATTTGGTACACACATTAATTATAGCAAGGGATATTCCTAAATGAAACTATTCACCAAGTTATGACGTCGACATACACGAGGGCGCTGACAAAAGCTAATATATACAGTTATATTATCACTAATTACGGTAACAAATTTTTTCTTAATCAAAAAGTCTTGGGTGACATTATGAATTGTGGCTGAATTGGCAAAGCATTTGGAACGATTCTTAGTGGCTAAATCGGGAGAAAATAAATATTTTTAAATAAAAAAGAAACCGCCTTCAAAAGACACCTTAAACTAAAAACCAAAAGTAATTTAGGACTTACATACAATTTCCGTGCTAGACACCTACTGATGTGTTTGAAGTCGGTGCCTAGATGATGTTAATGTTATTATAAGTAGGTATATATACCTACCTATTGTTTTCGTTATTATATGAGTATAAGTATGGTTTTGTTATTTTTAGACTAGGCACCGACTTCAAACACGCCAGTAGGTGTCTAGCACGGAAATTGTATGTAAATACTAAATTATTTTTTGGTTTTTAGTTTAAGGTGTCTTTCGAAGGCGGTTTCTTATTTAAATAAAAATAATTTATTTTTTGCTTTTTAGTGGTTATTTATGAAATAGGTGCGTAGGTTAGAGTAGATGGTACATGATGGGGGGCCCCCCATTCCTCGGAGCACAGGAGTCTGAAAATGATAAATATGAGCTCCTAAAGCACAGTAGAGAAAGAAATAGAAAACAGCGAGAGTCCGAAGACCGTGAAGAAAAATTGGCGTACCCATATACATATAATATGGGTACGCCAACTAAACTCTCTCTTTCCGTGTGGTGACGGACTAAGAATACAAGTGTCACCACCCCATTCTTTCCCACGGGTGTCGTATGAGGCGACTAAGGGAAGTAAGCAATTATCATCCATTGCATGACTGGTGGTGGCCGGGTACCGAGTGGGAGTACTCACTTGGTATCGAGCCCGAGCGGGTTGGTACCACCATCTCCAGTGCGACCAGCCATGAAGCACATCGTTGCGTTTTGGCTGTAGCAGGAGATAGCCGTTTATTCTTTCATTTCATATTGGTGAAATGAAATAGTGAGCAGCGGCTTGACAATACTCTGAGTAAATATCAAGTAGGTAAACTAACACATTCAAAGATTCACAGGTAAACAAATACTGTAACTTCAAAAAGAAAGTCAAACAAACTCCTGACGCCGTATAAAAATACTCTTTGCCCTTTTATACAGCGATATGAGATGGGCGGAGATGGTCCATCGAAAAAACGTGATCAAAACGCCGAACAAAGTTTATCCCGAAGAAAAACACAGTGGATTGCGAGCTTTCATCGTAAAGCGAGATATATCAAAAAAATACATCGGACGGTCGCTCCGCGCTTTATTAAGAATAAATTTAGGGAGGACGTAGAGGACGGAGAATGGAACAAGCCTTAAGCAAACAGCGATTTTAAAACAAAAATAATTTGAAACAAAAAAAAATACTAAAAAGTAATTAAGGACAAATTTATACTATTTTAGTTAAGCTAGTCGACAGTCAACATTAGATACTTTATCCTTTTAAAGTCAGCGCAGACGTTGTATAGATAATATTGATATATTGTTATACTTGACATTTAATAGTATAATACTTCTTAATTTCCACATTCGTGCTGTTTATTATTAAGGAGTTAAGTATGTGCCTTCGTAGTCCAAATGTAGTCCAGAATATCCTTAACCAAACTTAGGCACCTACCTAGTTTTTGGACGTATCTAACCCACTAATATATCAATAGGAAAAGTATAGTGGCATTTCCTATTTCATTTTGAGGAGTGTATCTGCGCGAGTCCTATGGCCGATACCAGTTGAAAATCCAAGTCTTCTCTTTCCAATGAAAATATAATATATAAAATAAAAAGGGTTAAAGTATGAAATTGCCGTTTTATTGTAATAGGTACTTCGAATTGGCGTAGAACCTTCACAATTTGAGATTTTTGAGTGAAACTTTTTTTAAATGGTACCTATGAGGTTCTTCTTTTAAAAGTGTGCAACATTCGATTATCGACTCTCAGTTGTTTTTTTTATTCAGTTTAGACAAGAAAGATGGATACTTCGAAAATTCAAGTGATTTTGGAATAAGAGTTCCAACGCGGAATAGCAGCATGGTTTAACTTTACCTTACCAACAATATTAACTCATTTGCGTCAAATCAACAAAATAAAAAATTATGAAAAATTGGTGCCTCATGATTTGACTGATCTGCTGAAAGAAACGCGTTTTGAAACTTGTGTTGCCTTGTTGACTTGTGATACAGGAATGAAGGAATATTGGATCGAATTGTAACATGTGATCATTCAATAGAGACATTAGTATACGGGGTGGTGCCCTAATTATTATAGATAATAAAATTAAATATAAAGTACGTAATGATATTATGAGCCTCTCTGTTGAACGGGTTATTGAAATTGCTTGTATTGAGTCTGAGCAGTTCATTGTCGCTTGTGTTTATAGACCCCCATGTTCACCATATGATGATTTTGAGAGACACTTAGAGGATATTTTATTTAAAACCTCCTGTTCAAATAAAACAATTGTGATCTGTGGAGATTTTAATATAAATTTACTTGAAAATAGTACTATTACTCAAAAATTTATAACTACATGTTGTACAATGTTTTTCTGGAACCTACTAGGATTACTTCTTTGAGCGCAACTTGTATAGATAATATATTTACAAATGCAAAACCAATTAATAAATCTATCATAAATATACTGGAATCTGATCACTGTGGACAACTTGTGGTATTTCCTGAAACTAGTAGGGTCCATAAAGATAAAGTTACCTTTGTTCCAATGAACTCTAGCCGCTTAGAGCTTTTTAAATGTAATCTATCTGAAAAAGTACCACGGTTGCCTTTTCATGACAACCCTAACGATTTATATACTGCTCTATTCCAGTTGATCAGTAATGAATTCAGCAAGAATTTTAAACCTAAAACTGTAACTATTGGCGCTCGCGCGGGCTTTAGTGAATGGGCTACCTGTGGTGTTTATAAAATTAGACTAAGGTTATATGAACTTTATAATGAAAAAACCTATAATCATAACCCAATATTTTTGGAATATGTAAAAGACTATTCCAAAACATTCAAACGAGCCTGTTCCTGTGCTAAATCACTATATCTGAAAAATAAAATCAAAAAATCCGGCGATATTATTAAAATGACTTGGAAGGTGATAAATAGTGAAACTGGTAGAGAAACAGTGCGCAAGAGGGACTTTAACTTGAAAATAGATGACTAAAATGTAAGAGCGAATCGAGAAGTGGCAACGGCATTTGAAAATTATTAGGCAATGTGTTCTGATATGTAATACTTCCTTTAAATTCTCGGATGTCAATGTAAACAGTGTTATAAATTCTTTTAAAAGTCTTAATATTAAAAAAAAACTGCGGATTTATGGGGTATGTCTGTTACGTTAGTTAAATTATTATTAAATTATTATAAATCATATTATTGCTCCCCAATTGACATCTGTGTTTAACGGTTGTTTTGTTAATGGTGTATTCCCCGACCTTATGAAGTTTAGTAGAGTAATTCCTTTGTTTAAATCTGGCAGTACCTCAGACCTTAATAGTTTTCGTCCCGTTTCTGTACTACCGACACTAAGTAAAGTATTTGAGAAGCTTATTCTCAAACAAATGGTTGAACATTTTGACAATCATAAAATTTTTAATAAAAACCAGTTCGGCTTCACAAAGAATCGCTCTACTACTGATGCAGGTCTAGAATTGTTAATAACCATATTTAAAGCTTGGGAAGATTCGCACGATGCGTTAGGCATATTTTGCGATTTTTCTAAAGCATTTGACTGTGTACATCATGAAACCCTCATTAAAATGTTATACTATTACGGAATCAGGAACAGGGCTCTCGAGCTTTTGACTTCTTATTTGAGCAATAGAATTCAAAGGGTCAATGTTAATGGCACGTTATCACCTGGGTCTGTCATGACAATGGGTGTGCCACAGGGGTCCATGTTGGGGCCATTTATGTTCTTAGTCTATATTAATGACCTACCATACTACGTAGGAGATAATCGAAATATTGTGTTGTTCGCAGATGATACATCTTTATTATTTAAAATAAGAAGGCAACAACTTAATTATGACGATGTGAACAACACACTATCTAAAGTTGTTCATTGGTTCAATACTAATAACCTAGTTTTAAGTGAAAATAAAACGAAATGTATAAAATTTACTACACTCAATGTAAGGCACGTAGAAACCAATGTACAATTGAATGGCGTCGAACTGAACCTTGTGGAGTCCACGGTTTTCCTAGGTATCACTATAGATAACAAACTCCAATGGGGCCCCCATATTAAAAAATTGTCAGGTAGGGTTAGCTCAGCGGCATATGCGGTAAAAAAAATTAAATTATTGACTGATGTTGAAACGGCTAGAATAGTTTATTTCAGTTACTTTCATAGTATATGGCATACTGCTATGGGGATGCTCCGCCGATTGAAATTCTATATTTGTACTTCAGAAAAGGGCCGTTCGTACAATCTATAATCTGGGCCCGAGAGATTCCCTTAGATAGAAATTTAAAGAAATAAATATTCTAACTGTCGTGTCTCAATTTATATATGAAAATATGTTGTATGTCAAGAAAAACATCAGAAGCTTTGATAAGTATAGCGACGTTCATCACATTAATACAAGGAACAAAGGCAATCTTGTTGCTCACAGTACTCGTCTCCACAGAATCAGTATATCTTTCATGGGGCAATGTATATGCTTCTACAATAAAATTCCTGAAAATGTCCGAAACATGCCACTAAATAAGTTTAAGAAAGCCATAAAAATAAGACTTTGTAATCAAGGTTATTACACTGTTTCGGATTATCTTGAGGATAAAACTAAATGGGCTTGAGCTGCTCCTCATTCATTAATTTTCAAAATTGTTTTATAAGATATAATGTAATTTTAGTTATAAAGATTATATTAAATTGTAATAAATTGGCAATTTAAAAAAGTGGCCCATGAGTTTCTTGCCGAGTTCTTCTCATGAAGGGCTTTACTACGGAATCCGGCCGCTTGTGGCGATTGCAATCGTCACTTTGTTATTGCGGTTGCACTCGCCTCAGGCGCTCGTGTTAATTATTTTAGTTATTAGTGTATTATTGACGATTTTAAGTGCTACTTAATAGGCCTATGAAATAAAGATATTTTTGAATTTGAATTTGATCAATAGTGAATTCTTTACGATAACCGTAAAGGAAAAATGCAATGGCTGACCTCAGGTCAAATGCTGCAATAGTGTCCTAAAGCAAAGCTTACCAATAAAAAGGTAATGGTAACTGTTTGGTGGTCTCAGCATGGTGTTAGTCACTATAGCTTTCTCCGATCTGGTCAAGCAATAACGGCAGATGTCTACTGTGCCAAACTCCGAACAATGATAGCAAACGTTGCAGTGAAACAGCCCCGACTCATGAATCGATCTTCACCATTATTGCTCCATGATAACGCAAGACCTCATACAGCACGAGAAACCGTTTTAACTCTACAGGAACTGCAATTAAAAACCATTCGTCACCCTCCGTATTCGCCAGACCTTGCTCCAACGGACTATCATTTTTTTCGTGATTTGGGCAATTTTCTACGTGATAAAAAGTTTTCTTTCCACGAGGCAGTACACCAGAGTTCTATCGCAAAAGGCATAAATGACCTTCTTATTAGATGGCAGCAATGTATAGATAATAATGGTAGATATTTTGATTAAATAAATATGTTAAATGAAAAAAAAACGAATTTCTATTTTTCAGTACAAATCGGCAATTTCATACTTTAACCCCTAATATATTAAGGTGATCGATATTTTTTCAACACTCACGACACAGCGTTATATGATGACGTCGTATGTTCTTACTTTGTTGCAGTACGAATTACTTTATTTTTTATTCCCATTGCTTTTTTTTTCATCTAGTAGGAGTGTTGTAACTCACTATGTCATAAGTAGGTAATAACCCTACTAATGGACAGACTTAGCAAAGTCAGCCAAGTCACTATCTATGTATTTTAAATATCGATCACCACCCGAAAAAAATAATAACAAGACTCATACAGTCAGCTATTTCTCCCTGTAAATCGATTTTAATAGATATGCTTTGCACCTGGTTAAGACGGACACGAAGGCACTCACCTACCTATTCAGATCTTTCAAAGGTTTTGAACTTTCAGACAATACTAAACTCTAACTCAATACAGTTAGATTTTTTTATACTACACCAGTGTTAGGCATATAGGCTGGCCTATATGCCTAAGCAGTTACCGTAGCCTATAGACGCTAGCAACATCATAATTCGCACGTCGCCATCTCCAAGGAAAGGGATAGGCAGTGGAGAGGAGGAATAAAAAGAAGAGGATGGGAAGCATAATAAGAAGAGACTAGGAAGGATAATAAGAAGCGGACAGGCAGAGGGTTTTGGGCCTCCGACACTTTCACTCACTATACGAATTTTAACGATAGGAGCACTTACCGTTGTTTCACATTAATCTTCTGTGAGAGGGTGGTTGTTCCCCGATCGAGCCTCATGCTGGAATAAGCATGGCTCCACCATTAAATGAGATATGTTAGTTGTTAGACAGATGATGATATAATACTTCAAACACATTTCCGCTCCGCGTATCGCTTTGCTTCGCTCTTCCGTTCCAATACTGTTCTCGCTACCGCTCATCACCTAAACCTAAATAGTGCGAGGTGCCTATCTTCAGACTAATGCATTTATGCATCAGGCACGGAGAACGATCGATACAGCGAGTAATTTGACGAAAATATTGTGAGAACCTTTTGTTTCTTACTTTATTAACTTTATATTTGAGAGGGCAACTACCTGGCTTTGTATTACCCATCAGTTTTAGTACAGAAGCTGCGGGGAAAATATATATGAGACTTTTATGAAGTGTTAAAGGATTCGTTTCTGAGTTTTCCACACTAGCCCAATATGGAGTCAATTATGCAGAATTCCGTAGTAGTGGCTATAGTATGCGTAGCCATTTTAAACAGTGGTAATGTGTAACAGTAGGCAACTCAGGTACAAATTGGAGAGCTGAGACGGGATTCAAATCACCATTTCCGCCAAATCAAGCGGGTAATACTTCTAAATAAGATCACAAGGAATAGTAGGTACATTACTACAGTAGCCAGCTAAGAGTGTATGTTACCCATTTTATTTAATCATATTTCAGTTCGGCGCAAACAGATTAACTACTTAAAAAAATTGGTTGCCTGTAAAGTCGGTATACGGGCGAAAGTTTTACGTGACAACGACTTTGAGTGGTAAAATAATTTTAATGTGAATATTCATTCGTATAGTAGGAAGAAGGATGAAATAATAGTAACAATTTAAAACATTTATTTATACAAATAATTATATTTAAAACATTAATTTATACAAAGAATCTCGCACTGAATTTCATATTAACAAAATTTTATTTCTTCGTCTCTCTCGCTCTTAGGCGGGCTAACCATGCCCGAGTGGAAGGGACGCGTGCCTCTCACTCGCTCTCATTGTGAGCGCATAACGTGAGCGGAGCGTAACGCAGTTTCTTGAAGTGTCACCCGGCAAACCAATTTATAAAACGTTGTCACGTCAAAAGCGTGCGCGAACAGATAAACTATTAAAATTACTACCTACTATTATTTTGGCGAACATTTTATGGGTGGCAACATATATTTTATATATTAGGGTTTCCAACAACAAGTACACTGTTTAAATAAAAAATATATGAATATTATTTAGAGCTACATGTCAAAATCACATCATTTACCAGTACCTACATAAATGAAAATTATTACCACGACCAAACCACAACCAAGTATTACTAAGAGCCCTTCCCAAAATGATGCTCAAATGTGAATACACCATCCATCCATACATCAGCCTTTCGAAGTCCACTGTTGGACATATGTCTCCCCAAGAGAACGCCACAACATGTGTTTCGCTCATATGGGGGATAGTGCCGTAATCGCGACGCTTGGCAGGCGGGTTGGCGATCGCAGTGGATGTTGTCAATACTCGAGGGAGTGCTGCTGCCCACTCCACCGGTATTCCCTCAGTCGGCTCTTACGACTCCCATGGGTTGGGACAATTCTAAAGCCGGTCCCACACGGCATACGGCAATATGAATACACAAATTACTTAATATTTAAAAAAGACGAATATAAGTGCTGCAATAAAAAATAACTGGCATTGTACACATTTCGCCTTATATAGCGAGTGGATACCGAATAATTAAAAAATTAAAATGAAAGTCTATACCCAAACTAAACTTACGATTGGAAAATGTAAATCAAAATTGGCACAACTTACAATGAAAAGTTGAGAGTATGCTGTAGACTTATGCTGTTTCTTGAATTTCTGATGATCTCAAATTATTCAAAACTTCTTCACCACACTCATCTTATCCGCTGGAAATCAATGAAACAGAAAATAATGTATAGAGAGAGGTGAGAGTAATGAAAACTTCAATATTAAAGACAACAAACACTCACCAACACAGTTCTATTACTTACCTCTTTTCGCAGTTTTCTTTTTTATTGCATTTAGTGGCAGACGATCCACGGCCCATCTGATGGTAAATGGTAACCGTCGCTCATGGACTCAACTATACCTCTAGGTATTATTGTCAAGCCGCTGCTCACTATTTCATTTCACAGACATGAAATGAAAGAATAAACGGCTATATCCTGCTACAGCCAAAACGCAACGATGTGCTTCATGGCCGGTCACACGGGAGATGGTGGTACCAGCCAACCCGCTCGGGCCCGATACCAAGTGATTACGCCCTTGGTCCGTCACCACACGGACAACTGTAAAGACAGTTGAGGCCGCGGCTAGTCTGCAAAAATAATCAATAAAAAAATACTAGGTATTTAATATTAGGTACTTCATGTTTTTTATACGTTCGGATTCTAAAGTAGGTACCTATAATCTTTTTGATCTATATTTTTAGCACTTGACATGCTCAGCTACTTTTAAAGTACAAATTATTATTTGTGAATGAGGAAAAAGAGAACTTTAGTACGAGCGGGAATCGAACCTGCGTCCCTTCCTTTCCGGGGAAGTGCTCTAATCTACTGAGCTATCGTACTCCCTTGCGGTCGTACCCAAAAATACCTAGAAACTTTCAAACAATTTTTTTCTAGCCGCTGCTTTCTGCTTGGTTTTGAGTGGAATTCACCTACTTCACTTTAATCTTCAAGAAACATACGGACTGTGCATTTACCATCAGGTGAGTATCTGCATCGTTCACAACCCTTTTTTTTTTTTGTTTAGGCGGGAAAAAATGTACCTAACCGCACACCCCGTCGCTCGGGGTAACGAACAGGGTAGTGTGGGGCCCTCACCCACTAAAGAAACCCGCCGTGTGCCGTCTCTCCGCCTTTATTGGCGGGCCATTGGAACTATATTACATTCCTTCGGTGGTATCGTTCACAACCCTTGATAATAAGAACTACGAAACTACGAAATATTACTAAAAAATAAGTAACATCAACAATCTCTTAAATAGGTAAATATACCAAAAGAAAGTACACTCACCTACAGTACAAAACCCTCATACACAATGGAAGCTACAACCTAACCCAAATGCATATGAATAGTAGACTACCATGACGTAAAGCTACACATAGACATACAAAGAAAACGTACCTTTGCTTCTTCATAGAAAAAAAAAATAAAAAAGGAAGTTGGAAACAAAGCTCTTTTAACAAGTTGCGAGCAAATCGGATTTGCCAGGGAATTTGAATAAGAGGCAAAGCGCAATTTGAATAGCTATACCTACTGAGTTTTGCAAAGACAACGGAGAAATAAAAGCTTAGCCATTTTTTTATTTTCCTTAACTACGCATGCAGCCTTCAATATATTAATGCTGCACGCACGCCTGCACGTATATTCAGAACTATTTTGATATTTTTACATATTTTTTAAGCATAACATTCTTATCCATATACACTAATTAATTTGAATTGTGCAATATTTTGTTTACAGGCTATAACTGTAAAATGATAAAAAGAGGTCTCATACCAAACAAGTCTATGTAACTTCTGTTCTAATATACATAATAGGTATGGTATCAGACTTCTACTGAGAAATAAATTATTGTCAAAACAAAAAAAAAAAATATAACGACAAGCGTTATTTGAACCCGCAATTCATGGTATACCTTTATAAGAACCGCGAGCTCCACGCTCGCCATAGATATTTTTTTCTATTTATTTTTAAATATTTATGGTGAGGCAGACGAGCCACGGACCACCTGATGGTAGGGTAAAACTTGGTTAGTCAGTAATAGTTGGTTATTTGGTGATAGCTTTTATACATTAAACACAAAGTGAAAAATGTGAAATGGAAAATAACAGTCACAAGCAGGATTTGAACCTGCATCTCCTGGATACCGTCCAGATACTTTGCCAATTCAGCAACTCCTGACTGCTAATTTCGATAACACATTCATACTTAACGTCTTTGAGTGATGCCTTTGTGACTTTTTGACTTTGTGTTTAATGCATAGTGCTAAGCATGTCAAATGCTAAAAATATATATAAAAATATCTAAAAAGCTTTTATACAGTTTATAGTGGAGTTACTCGTATCTTTGAAGCTTACTGTTCATATTAGATGGATGGCGCACATTGTGTTTAGTTTGATAACTTTTAATACTTATGCATTTTTACTCTCATCTCAATGTGACTCATCAAAATGTGTCGAAGACATCACAGTATTGTCATAAAAATTCAATACACAAAAATTCAAAGCATCATTTCGATAATTGACAATTAGAAGTAGGTTAAAATTGATTTCTAATATTTGGTTAAATAGTTAGTTACAATTCAAACTAAAGCAATCTATTTATTCCGACCGAATCCAGTATTTAACTAAACATGATCAAATAATTAAACTACACAGTTAAACATAAAGCCGTATAAAAACTTTATATTATAACCTATTTGCTTGAACTTATTAACGATATTGTAAATCGATCATCCATATAGAGTTGTAACAAAAGGCCTGTCTGTGCCAGTCACCTCGACTCAATATCTATTGGTTTTATAAAAACGAACGCAATTACCCTAATTGGTAAGTCGCTTTTTAAATTTATTTTAGTCTTCGGCTTGTGGCACTATACCTCATCTACTTTATAAAATATCCATCCATCCATCAGCCTTTTAACGTCCACTGCTGGACATAGGCCTCCCCAAGAATGGGGGATAGTGCCATAATCGCCACGCTTGGCAGGCGGGTTAGCGATCTCAGTGGATGTTGTTAATACTCGAAGGAGTGCTGCTGCCCACTCCCCCGGTATTCCTTCAGTCGGCTCTTACGACTCCCATGGATGGAGAGGCGTGGGACAATTCTAAAGCCGGCTCCACACGGCAAACTCCTGTTATAAAATATAACATTATCTAATTCACAGTATTCACACAATAAAGTCTATTACATTTGTTTATAATTACGGCTTTACTTTTTTATAATATTACTAACCTTTGCTTTTATGTTTTTAGGTTATGTCTCGCATTCCCGTTACATTAGCGAGATAAAACCTATACCAATTTTAAGGCTAATTAAGAGCTGTCAAACGAATCAAGTTTCATCAAAATCCGTTCAGTATTTTTTGCGTAATGTGCGAACAAACATACTAAAATTCTGAAGAAAGGGTTTCGTGTATACTAGCTGATACCTGACTATGTCAGCTTTGCTTACGTGCTTATAAAAGTCGTTATTTTTTAAAGTTTTAATAACTTTATATTAAACTAGATTCTACTTGCGGCTTCATCCGCGTGTGCCTCAGAATATGAACAAGTCACTGCACATTAATTATCTCTATGCAAACGTAGCGCAAACATGCAATAAAAGCTATCCCACAGAAACCACAGGACGATTGGTTCAGTAGTTATGACGTGAAAGCTTAACAAACAAACTCACTTTATTAGTAAGGATAAAGATATCGCCTTTTACATATTGGTCTAAAAAATAAAGCTTAGGAAAGTTAATTAAAATCTCTCCAGTAGTTTTTCCGTGATGCGAACCCAACGGTAGACCCCTATCATTTTATTTATATAGGTAGATAATCTTTGATTATAAAAAACACAAATTTTTTTGTATTCCATGCAGTGGCAGACAAGCCACGGCCCATCTGATGGTAAATGGTAACCGTCGCTCATGGACTCAACTATACCGAGAGTATTGTCAAGCCTATGCTCACCATTTCATTTCACTGATATGAAATGAAAGAACATACGGCTATCTCCTGCTACAGCCAAAACGCAACGATGTGCTTCATGGCCGGTTACACGGGAGATGGTGGTACCAACCCCCTCGGGCCCAATACCAAGTGAGTACTCCCACTTGATACCCAGCCCTACCACCAGTCATGCAATGGATGATAATTGCTTATTTCCCTTAGTCGCCTCATACGACACCCGTGGGAAAGAATGGGGTGGTGACACTTGTATTCTTAGTCCGTCACTACACGGATAAAACTCTATATGTAAAAATAGCTACCCACGGGAATTTCAATATTAATTATTCCGAGATGAAAACTAGCCTATGGAGTTATCTGAGCTATACCTATGTATTGAAATTTTATGATGAATCGGTTCAGTAGTTACTCCGTGAACGCGAAACGAACAAACTTACTTTCGCATTTTATTTTGACTGCACAGACATGCATGGACTCAACTATACCGAGAGTATTGTCAAGCCGCTGCGCACCATTTCAATTCTGAGAGACTAAATGAAAGAATAAACAGCTATCTTCTGCTACAGCCAAAACACACTGGCGTGTTTCATGACCGGTCACACAGGAGACGGTGGTACCCTCCCTTCGGGCCAGATATCAAGTGAGTACTCTCACTTGTTACCCAGCCCTACCAACAATGCAATGGGTTTTAATTGCTTACTTCCCTTAGTCGCTTTGTACGACACCCGCGCGAAAGGATGGGGTGGTGACACTTGTATTCTTAGTCCGTCACCACATGGACACCGACGGATGGTTATTGAAACTACTGAGACCTACAGCCGCGACATGTGTGGTTTGCAGTCCATAGACAGACTCTGTTACAGCTTTAGTATACATAGATAGCTGGACCAGGTCCTAAGTCCCGTAAAGGAGGCCTGCTCTCAACAGTAGGGCTTTGATGATGATTGCGAAAAAAGAAATACTATACAAATAACGATCAGAGAATCTCAAATTGTATACAGTAAGTAGTTTGAAAGGTTTGATTGGCAGTTTCCACGACAATGCGACCAATCGTAAATATTTGTATGGGCGCGCTTTCCTCGCGTTTTGTCGCACAAAGCGTGGAAATCTACACTTCTGCAACGTCACCTCTATAGGCGATTACGTTTTCTACAATACTTTACATTCATTTTTGAAATGGAGGAGGTGGCAAAATAATTCTATTAAGATGTAATCTTTTATTTTCATAATCTCAGAATGATTAGCTCATGGCCTACCATGACAGTCCAGTGGAAATTGGCAGACTTCAAAACTAACCACAAAAAGCTTTAGTAAGCCTATCTTTGAGAGAACTCTATAGTTCTCTAAACGATGTTTTCGTTCTCTCAACTGTGATAATCGTTACTATAATCCGGCACACTGGTGAGGGACAGCACAAATGGTAACCACCCGCGCCAGTGTTCTAGGTTCGATTCCCGCACAGGACAACTCTTTGTGCGATCCATAAATGGTTTTTCTGAGTCTGGGTGTACTTTATGTACGTAAAATTATATATTTGTAAAGTTCCCCAGCGGTACAAGGAGTATTCCTGAGTGTCTTTAAAAAAAAAACAAAATATTATACCTATGTAAATTCGAAAGTTGAGTTTGTTTGTTTTGTTCATTTGTTTGTTACGCTTTCACGCTGTAAATACTAAACCAATCATCATAAAATTTGGTACACATATAGTCTGGAGCGCGGAAAACGACTTAGGCATTTTTTATCCCGATGAATGGATAGTTCCTGTGGAGACAGCTATTTTTGCAAAAGAGACAATTAGTATGCCGTATATATTTATGTACGTCTACGCAGACGGAATCACGGGCAAAATTAAGTTTGTGAATAAATACATCTTTCTAAAAATCAACGATAAATTCGAATAATAATTTATTCTAGGAAATAGCTGAATAACGGTATGTCGATTATTAAAAAAAACAATATATTTAACGACGAGTAAGTACAAAATGTGTCATTAGTCAATTTATCCACTAATTAGCGTATAGAATTAACATTGTGTCTTACATTCGGCCATCCGACAACTATGACACGCACGCACGTGTTAAAATAAGCAACGAATAAGTGGAAAATTCAGATTAGAGAAAACAAAATTATGTTAAAGATTATTCCATACCAGATTCTGCCAAGTACTCTGTCCACGTGTGCTTCAGAATACGTCTGTCAACGTATATTAATTATTTCTATGTAAAAATAGCTATCACACAGAAACCATACATTTTTCCTGGATTGAAAGTAGCCTACGTCCTTTTGTGGGTTACAGGAAATTCAGGAAGATTTTTTCAGTAGTTACGACGTTGAAGCGTAACAAACAAACTTACTTTCACAATTATATGTATAACACCTTTCTTGTTCATTAGGAAGCAATCATTAGCAGTTAGGTACAGTTCTTAGGACATTTTGATGTCACTATTTCTGGCGGAGAGTCTTGAGATCCATATAGTTTAAATTAGACATTAATCGATACTTTCAGATTTAGATAATTTATTTGCGTAACAAAGTTAGATAAAAGATGATCAAAACAATGATAATGTTATAGGTTCACTGAGTTATTACCTCTATGGGTGTGCAAATTTAATATTGTAATAATTAAGCAATATTAGACATGCATTTGTTACAAACAATAATATAGAAATTAGTTCAATTAAGTGGTTACTACTAAATTTATGTCAACAATAGTATACATTTCTATTGTTTATTTCTTTAATTAGGTAGAAAGATAACTATTCATACGTTTCAGTAAAGAGATTTTTTAGACAAAACTAACTAATAATGCCACATCCAAATAATTGTATATCCAGAGAAATACACACAAAAACAGCCCAATCATGTCGATTAGTGCCCCGTGCTCTACAAAACATTGTTGAAGACCACAATACTCCCGATCCTCGATACAACAGTTATACAACCTAATACATTATCACCCTGTCATTTGTACACGTCAATGCAGAACCTTTAAATACGTAACACCAAAGGAAATTATGACAGTTACCTGGGAAAATTCGCGACGAAATCACTTTCGATATTACTGATGCTTTAATCAGAATACGCGTTTTTAATTATAATATTGCTACGGAAATTAATACAAATAATCTTTTATGTAAATTAGTGTATGTCTAGATAGATATACTATTTCATTACCGACAAGTAACATGTAGAACCATTATCATTTAAGACAACCCGGGGTAACGAGAAAATCCGATGATCATCATCAGGAACACGCGCGCTGGGCACGAATTTGTCTTGTTTCAGTACAATAATAATACGCAATATGATCAAATAATCTAGTGGTTTGCAATTAAAGCTAATATAGCTCGATTGATTAACATTTCAAATTGATAATCTTGAATATTATACAGTTGAATAACACTAGCAATTGCAAATCTCTACACTTTAGCAAAATTGTGCTGCAAATAAACTCTTATAAAATATGGAAATCCAAACAGAGCCCCTCGACCTTTCAATGAAAGCGACAAAACCAGCCAAGATACTGAACGTCATCGATTTCAAGTTCCTGGAAGGACTCAACAACCACTTGGTTAAATTGTACGAGAGAACGAACCTGGTTTGCAGTAAGGATACCTTTCTGCCGCAAAAGGCTGGTTCTGTGAAAAATATACTGCCCTGTCAGGTGTGCTTGAAGACCTTCGATAGGCCGTCGTTGCTGAAAAGACATATGCGGACCCATACCGGTAAATAAAATAACATCACAGATTCCACACGATTGCAGATCGTAAAAGCTTCATTTCAGTTAGTGCTCGTGTACCTATGAATCTATTTTTAGGCGGAAAATTTAATGAACTACGCCATAACCGTTACAATACATAATTAAAAATGTCCTTAACAAAAAAAGGTAGGGTTTTTTTTAATGTTTGCTTTAATGGGTACTCCTTAGTAGAAATTATTCTACTTAAAATTAAAGTACAAATTATTTGTGAATAAGGAAAAAGAGAACTTTGGTGCGAGCGGGAATCGAACCTGCGTCCCTTTCAATCCGGGGAAGTGCTCTAAGCCACTGAGCTACTGCACTGACCTTTCGGCCATCCCAATCTCCTCATCTCATTTGTCTTTACGACCAACGCCACACCTATCGGAACTAGAGATGAGCCGAATGTGATTTTAACCGAATACGAACTTCGGTCGAACATTCGGTAAATATACAAAATTCGGACGAAGTTCGGCCGAACTTCGGTGTGTGCTTTCTCGGGAGTAACAAGTCGTGTTCTGTGTGTATTTTTATAAGAGACAACGTCGTAAAACAATAAAAAAAACAGTCAGTGGAAGGTGTTACAGTATGTCCAATTTTTTTTAGATGACGACACCTTGCTCTAGTGTAAGAAATAATCCTTGTATCGCAGGGGACTTTACAAACATACAACTTCACACACAAAGTATACACAGACTCAGAACAACCATTTGTGGATCACACAAAGAGTTGTCCTGTGTGGGAATCGAACCCACAACACTCGGACGGGAGGCTGGTATCTAATTTACTCCACCATCTGTGCAATCATTCACACATTAGTCTATTAAATAATAATAATAATATTTATTATTTACATTAGTCTATTATTGGGTTTATTGATTCGTAGACTCCTGGATTGCAAAAAAATCTAATTCATTTGTAAATAATTTATCTATATTTATATAGATGGTGCGACATAATTATAATTTATTTCTTTTATTATTGTTTATTGACTAACATTAAGTTTTTTAAGATATTTATAACTAACTAAATTTAAAGGACAATTTCTGAAATAAAAGTTTATTATTATTATTATTACAAATGAAATTGGGAACTTAGCAATTTTTTTAGTATTGTTAAGTCCATGAGCAATTACTGGTAGGCTAGGTAAGTTGACTCGTGTGACCTAAAATAATAAAAAATAATAATAGAACCACGCCATTGAAAAAAAATCTTGTCCGCTATAGTGTACACAGGAATATTGTTCTCTCCACTCTTTGTCCGCTCCGTAGAGTCCCATACTGAAGCAATGATAGCGTTACTGACGAGGTCCACCGGAGCCATGGCTATGTGTACGTTGACATTGAGGCAGAACACACGGAGGATGCCGAGTACTGCCGCAAGATATATCTAGAAATACAGAGATATCTTGCCTAATAACATACACTTTTAATTGAAAGCATTAAAACGTTAATTTAAAAAAATTTGGTCTCATATAATTTATTCATTTTAGGGGAAAATTATGCGCTTCAAAACCATTGGAAAATTGAGTTTAATTTTCTTAAAATCGAGCTAATTATAATTTATTGAACAAATTATTTGTGGAAAAAGAAAAGTTTAGTGCGATCGGGATTCGAACCTGCGTCCCTTCCAATCCGGGAAAGTGCTCTAGACTTTCTACATTTAGAAATAATTTGTTCTCTAAAGTAGCTCAGCATGATCTACAATCGACCTTCATTAAATGACTCTATTCAATAGTATTGGTATATGTGACTTATTTTACAGTTATGACAGATTTGATATCTTTAAATTTTAGTAGGAACCTTCCCTTTTTTTTATGCCAAATGTTCGGCATTTTAAACCGAACTTCGGCTTTCGGCCAAGCCACCAAAATTCGGTTAAACTGAAAGTAAAACGAATTTCGGCCCATCCCTAATCGAAATACATGCATTAATCCAATACAGTAAGTTTAATTTTGCAATTAAAATTCATACTATTTGATGACGCGATTTTTCCTCATTCACAAATAATTTGTACGTTAAAGTAGCTGAGCATGTCAATTGCTAAAATACAGATCAAAAATACAAAAATACTTCATATTATTTAAATATTTACGTTCTCTAATCTGAATGTCTCACTTGTTTGTATGTTTTCTTATTACTTGTTATTTTTTTCAATTGTAAGTTACAGCTTCTATTTGCCTCTTGCTCTCCCCTCTCTCTCTTTCTTTCTCTGTCTATCTGCATTTCATCATCTTAAGGTATTTGAAAATATTGTTACAGGTGAAAAACCCCACATATGTAACGTTTGCAACAAGGGATTCAGCACCTCCAGCTCTTTAAATACACATCGCAGAATACATACAGGTACTTACGTATATGTATATATTTATATAGGTAGTGCAGGGATAGCCTGATGTGACCCAGCTATATTCTGAATTCGAAGGACACATCTTCTTTCTAAAGTCCGGGGCAGTCTGATAATAATATATATTGAGGAACATGTCTTACTATCTTTTTTTTATTGCGTATGATGGCAGACGAGCTACAGCCCACCTGATGGTAAATGGTAACCGTCGCTCATTGACTCAACTATACAGGCAGTATTGTCAAGCCGCTTCTCACCATTTCATTTCACAGATATGAAATGAAAGAATAAACGGCTATCTCCTGCTATCAAAATACGCCATGTGCTTCATGGCCGATCACACTGGAGATGGTGGTACCAACCCGCTTGGGCCCGATAGCAAGTGAGTATTCCCACTTGGTACCCAACCCTACCAGTAGGTACCACCAGTAATGCAATGGGTGATAATTGTTACTTCCCTTAGTCGCCTCGTACAACACCCGTGGGAAATAATGGGGTGATGACACTTGTATCTTAGTCCGTGTGATGACGGATTATGGTCATGAAACATGATGCGTTATTCTGCGACACAGACGTTTTTTTTAGTTGGTCTATCTTTTTATTGCAAAGTAATATTGCATGTGCTTATGGCAGCTGTGTACCTACATAACAATACTATCAAAATGATTTCGGCCACGGCGGGTAAAGGGACCGACTGCGCAGGGTATTATAATGCACAAGTGTGTGCTCGAACATAAATGCACTCAATAATCTATTTTTGGCATTCCGCCACGGAGAGAGGCACCGAAGAGGCGCAGAACCAACGACTTTACGTGCTTTACGAGGTACGGGGGTGTCAAACACCTCCAACTTATCTCTGAACTCAGCTCAATCGCAATTAAGAATTTCTTGACGAAAAACCCTTATCGTAATGCTAGCACGTCCCACAATTGGACCGAGACCTCATGACCCAAAGTTACACACACCACCGCTAGGTCATCGAGGTAGATAACCAATACCAATTATACTAGCTAACATCCGCGTGACCTTTAGATCCAGGAAGAAATGATGTGTGCGATGGTATAAAAATGTCACCAATTTTTTCTTTCCTATGATATCGCTGGCACTATGAAGAAAATACCTAGTTGCAGTTGGTAGACGCGCTATCCCAATATAACGTAACCAGTAATTTTAACAAGAATTGATGACTTTTCCAAAAGTTGGTTTTTAGGTTATACATCCGGTTCTCGATTTAGTAGCGGGATAAAATGTATATTACTTCAGTGGCCCGCCCGCGGCTTACCCTTTCGGGTACCCTCTATGACGCATCCGCACACGGAGCGTCGCACCTTGGCGGGAGGCCTTGCGGGTGGCGAACGTTCCTCGGTTCCTCCATCCACCCGCAGCCTTAGCTAGGGCAGCATGAGGCGCTAGTACTCGCACCTGCGCCGCCTCAGTCGATGGTGACGGTTGGGGTCCGCGGAAGAATTCTCCTTCCTGGCCCTCTCCGCGGCTTCCTTCCGCGAGATAACCTCCTCGCAGAAGGCAGCGACCGCGGCCAATTCCTGTCGCTGCCGAGTGTCGTCAGAGCGATTCTCGGCAGGAGAGTACTCCCCCTATTGCCGCGACGAGTTCACGGCGCTGCTCGGCCTAAGCCGGGCACGACTCGAGCGTGTGCCGCGCCGTATCCTCGTCGCAGCCGCCGCAATGGTGACAGCCGGGAGTCGCTTCGCTTCTTGCGACAATGTGCAGATATCTGCCGAAGCAACCGTGCCCCGACAGCATCTGCACCAGTAGGAAAGGTAAGAACTCCGTGCTGTCGCCCTGCCCATTCCTCCAGCACAGGCTGGAGCGCCCCTGCGGTCCAGAGACCAGCCCGGGGCGTCTCCAGCCGCACCCTCCAACTAGCCATGGCAGCTCGGTGGGCGTCGCCCTGCCACCTGGCCACCTCGCTGAGCAGGAGACGACCGCCCCTAGCCTGCTCTTGCGACGCCCGCCAATACACCTCTGCGAGCACCTCCACCTCCACCTCCAAGTTCCACGAGGGGGTTCCGGCCAACGTGCAAGCCGCCTCAGTCGACACCATGCGGTATCCGCGTATGAGCCTGGACGCGACGACTCAACTCTTCGAATTTCTTACCTGGGGTTTAGTTTGACATAAGTTGTCACAGAACACTACTTGATATCGAGTCGTTTCATTGTAATTGGTTGAGAGATAGAAACGTGATGTCACAATAATTCCTCAGCCAATCACAGGGATCGTTCAACCAATCACAATCAAACTATTCGATATCGAGTTGTGTTTTGTACGCACATTCTAACCCCGATAGTTCTGGACAACACTATGTTTGTTTACACAGGAGAAAAGCCGCACAAATGCCCTGAGTGCGGCAAATGTTTCACGGCGAGTTCTAACTTATACTACCATCGGATGACGCACACCAAGGTCAGTGATCCACATATCTTTGGTTTTAGTTTTTAATCCACTGTGACAATAAATCTATTTGTCTCGTACCTACCTTACATAGCATCACGCCTCTATCCTTAAAGGGGTAGGCAGAGGTGTATTAACACCCACGGTTCGGCAACTAAGTTTGAGTCCCACGTAATAGGGTTGGGGTAATCAATGTGGTCGAAATGCGATCTCTGCGGAGAATCTGTGGAGTAAGGTTGACTTTCTGCATTCGTAACGACGTAAGAGAGCGAGCAGGTATGAAAGAGAGTATTGTTGTAAAAATGCGAAAGGGAATGCTCCGGTTCGGACATGTGCGAAGAATGCCGGACGAGCGACTGGTTGAGATATACAATACGAAATTGGAAGGATGTAGGTACAGGGGGAGACCGAGACTCACCTACCTAGACCAAATCGGTCATGTATTGAAGGAAGGTGACCGGCGAGCGTCTATGAAGATAGTTATGTATGTTGCACTCTATCCTCTCTGCCTACCCCGCAAGGGAAATGGCGTGATGATAATTTAGTTACTTAGTTAGTAATAGGGGGCGAGCCTATTGCCGTCTACCGGGCACATTTCCAAACTCCGGGCTGCTACTAAATTTCTTTCTTTTTACGAAAAAGCTCAATAGCACCGCCCGACCCGGGGATCGAACCCGAGACCTCATGATCAGCAGTCGCTCATAATACCGCTGCACCACCGAGGCAGTACTTACCGAAATACTCCGATGCAGCTATTGATAAAGCATTCACATTCACAGAATAAACCCCACAAGTGCACGTGGTGCACGCGTTCGTTCCCGACCCCGGGCGAACTGCGTGCCCACCTTACAAGCCACGGAGCGAATTGGCACCTCGCTCGGTACCGCCAGCGAAGGGACATCTACGCACCCACTTAAAACAGTCAGTTAAATATCACAACTTTTGCTTTCTTATATTAATTATATCATGTATGCTGATATAATTCTAGTCTTTAGGTAATATACATCAAGTAACCTTCGTAACGACCACTACCTGATCACAACTACTAACATTGTATGGATGGTGAGATAATATTATTTACTTGGACGCCTCAGTTAATGAGGAATATTTTTTTAAAGACATCACCCTGCACTAAGGAATAATCCTTGTATAGCGAGGGACTTTATAAACATAAAATTTCACGGACACAAAGTACCTACACCCAGCCTCAGAACAACCATTTGTGAATCACACTAAGAGTTGTGGTGTGTGGGAACGACGAACCCAAACAACACTCGGACGGGAGGCCAGCATCTAAACCACTCCGCCATCTGAGCAGTCATTGTACCTTAGACAATGTTCCCCAGCTTAAGCTGCGCATAAATATACTAAGGGATAGTCCATAAATCACGTGGTTTTTTAGCAGTTTTTAAGACCTCCCTCCCTCCATTTTTTTTGTATAGGTGGGACCTTCCCTCCCCCCTGGATATACGTGGTGAAGTTTATTACTAATGGCTCTCCCTCTCCTTCACAAAATCACGTGTATTTTTTAGTAAAAATTACCTTAAAAAATTTTAGAACATTATTTTTAAATACAGGTAAGTATAATCATTAATTCAAGCTCAACGCCACTTTTCGGTTGTTTAGAAATCGCGCGTTCAACGACAAAATAAATACACGTAATATCTCACCTCCTTGAGATATTTAGTGATTTTCGTCGAAACCGAAAGGACTCGAAAGCTCGAGCTTCACGTGATTAATGGACGACCCCTAAGCAATTTTCTTAACCCACCAACCGTTGGCCTCAGCAACATCGTGTCGTCGGCACTAAAAATAATGTTGTTGACACAGACATTGTTTATATGATATCCGACATGGCTCAATGTCACTAATGTGAGCTCAGCTATCAGCTGATCTATATATTAATTAGTCTGGGAGAAGAGAGCCCTCCCTGCCTCACGCCACACTAGTGTATACTCATCAGAATATTCACTACCACCACTTCACATAGTTTTTCTGGTGTCTATACCAATAAGAAACTATACTAATTCAGGGGGTGTCCGATCTTCATAAGTTTCCCCCAATTCAGAAGCCCTCGATAAGTGCAAGAAGCATGGATAGATAGGCGTGTTTTAATAATATAGTAGTTGGTTGTTTTAAAGTCAAAATAGCATTCTCAGTAGACACTCTCTCGAAATCCAAACTGCGCGTCCTGTAGCTTAACATATTTACCACGTGTATCCAATAGACCATTGCTATTACAGTAGCCAAGGATATAGACAAAAACAGGGTAGTATGGGGCTCTCACCCTCTAAGCAAAATAAGTCGGTTATGTGCCGTCTCCGCCTCTATTAGTTGACATAAGTGACATCACTTCAGTGGTCCGTCGGCGGCTTACCCTTTCGAGTACCATCTTTCACGAGAGGCCTTGCGGGTGTCGAACGTTCCCCGCATCCACCCGCAGCCTCAGCTAGAGCGGCATCAGGCGCAAGTACCCGCGCCTGCACGGTCTGCGCAAAAATTGTCCTGCCTGCCCCCTTAGGATGAAAAACGAAACGTTAGACAAAATTTCGTTTCACTTCATTGTGATTATTTGTGATTGGTCGCCTGAATCACGCGTCGAAATCTCGACTAATCAGGAATCACGCGTCGGAATATTGATCAATTACAATGACTCGAAACGAAAGTTCGTCTACCAATTCGTTTTTTTTTATTCTAAGGGGGCTGGCTCTCTACCGCCGAAGGAATGTAACATAGTTCCAGTGGCCCGCCAATAAAGGCGGAGAGACGGCACACGGCGGGTTTCTTTAGTGGGTGAAGGCCCCACATTACCCTGTTCGTTGCCCCGAACGACGAGGTGTGCGGTTAGCAAAATTCTTTCCCGCCTTAACAAAAAAAAGGGGGGCTGGCCCTCTTCACCACAGGTTGGTCCGCACCTACTGCAATAGAGGTCTCAATCGCCAACTGGACTGACAGTTTGTTAAACTTAAAAACAAATGGAGTTTTTCATGTGAGATTGTTAATGTTAATTTCTTTTTTATTGCATATGGTGGCAGTCCAGCCACGGACCACCTGATGTTAAATGGTAACCGTCGCTCATGGACTCGACTATACCGGGAGTATTGTCAAGCCGCTGCCGACTATTTCATTTCACAGATATGAAATGAAAGAATTAACGGCTCCTGCTACAAACATTCCGATGTGCTTCATGGCCGGTCACACAGGAGACGGTGGTACCAACCGCTCGGGCCCGACAGCAAGTGAGTACTCCCACTTGATACCCAGCCCCACCACCAGTGAATGAACCAAATATAATTTAATTATATGCGTAAATCGATTAATGAAACGTATGACATGACACATGTAGAAATGGGACCTATACCACTTCTGGCTTCTAATTTTTCATTTTCTATGAACCATCCCTATAATTTTTAACAACCATAATTACTTTTGTTACAGATCGTGCAACATCCAACATGAAGCAAAATAAGAACAAGGAAATCTTATACAACCACTTTTATTCGGACCTAATTTTCTTAACATTATCATCTAATTCTTCTTCCAATTTCCTTTTCTCCCCTGGGTCATTATTGGACTCCTCCATCGACTGCTCTTCAGACTTACACTCTTGCTCTTCAGATTTAGTTTCTGTATCCTGATCAGCCTCAGAATCCATACTTTCTTCTGATTTATTCCCTGCCTCGACTTTCGTATCAGCCTCTTTATCAGTCGCTTTCGAAGAATCTTTTTTCTTATGATAGTTGTTCTGAAGAGCCTGGCTATTGCTCGAAGTGTCCACCTTGAGCAGTTCTCGCAAAGCCATTGTAGCGTAGCAACTGGATGGTAATACCATGGTCAGAAGAAGGGCTCTGTACTTTCCATCTGAAACAAAAAGCGTTACCACATTTTATTTTTTAATTTACAGAGGAAACAAACTAATGGTCCAGGATCCCACCTTATGAACTCTCCGCTTGTCTGTTTTGGCTCAAAATACAGAGTGTATTTTGATTTTCCTAGATAATATTAATAATAACATAGAAATTGTCCGTGTGTTGACGGACTAAGAATACAAGTGTCACCACCCCATTTTTTTCACACGGGTGTCGTATGAGGCCACTAAGGGAAGTAAGCAATTATCATCCATTGCACGACTGGAGCTAGAGCTGGGCACCAAGTGGGAGTACTCACTTGGTATCGGGCCTGAGCGGATTGGTACCACCATCTCCTGTGTGACCGGCCATTAAGCACATCGTTGCGTTTTTGCTGTAGCAGGAGATAGCCGTTTATTCTTTCATTTCATATTAGTAAAATGAAATGGTGAGCAGCGGCTTGAGAATACTCGGTATAGTTGAGTCCATGAGCGACGGTTACCATTTACCATCAGATGGGCCGTGGCACGTCTGCAACTACATGCAATAAAAAAAAACTATCTTATTAAATATTGATATTTACAAAAATCTTCCTAAATAATCGTCGGGGAATCTCCAACCCGGCAGAGAGTTTATCTCAGACCCGCATGGGGGCAGCACAGTGAACTATAACCACAGCACACCATTTGGGTGGAAAATGAATGGGCGATCACCTACCGTATAAACAAAATACATTAATGCTAAACACTTGTATTCTTAGTCTGCCACCACACAGATACAAATGTAATGTTAAATAAATTAATAAAGTTTTAACAAATATTTTTTTCTTTTATGGTTATTTTAATGGCAACCTCTTAGTTATCCAGGTAATAGATAAGACATCAAAGATAGATAAATTAAAATAAGCATAAATTATAACATCTTAGAATTACCTCCTATAACACTACGTCCTCTGGTCCCAAACTAAGCTGAACGCTTGTGCTACGGGTACCAGATTATGGATATAATACGCAGTACAAATATGTGTTCATCAGACAAATAATTGTCCTGAGTGGGAATCGAACCCACGACCTCGTGCACGGAAGTAAGTAACACTACCGACTACTGAGCCACGAGGCCCGTCATCAAATGGTATGTGCCACTATACTACAATGAAGATCAGCGTGAACGTGGTAGGTACTCCAACTGTTATTTCATATGGCGAGTGAGTGCGCCAGAGGCCTAAGCCCCTTCCTCATCCTCTCCTTACTATCACCAGAGGCAACTCGCGAGTGATGCCTCTGGTGATACTGCGTCTATAGGCTACGGTTATCGCTTACTGTCAGTTGGACTGTTTGCCTATTTCCCACAGTCGTAGCATAAAAAAAATACTACTGACCCCCGTCCTAGTGTTGTGGGTTGGATTCCCACCCAGGACAACTCTTTATGTGATCCACAAATGGTTGTTCCGAGTCTGGGTGTACTTTGTGGCCGTGAAATTGTATGTTTGTAAAGTCCCCCGCGATGCAAGGATTATTCCTTAGTGCAGGGTTATAAAAAAAAATTAACATTCCATGTCAAAGTTACCACAAGTTTTTCCATGCGCACCTTCTGCCAGTCACCCTAGTACCTAGTCTGTCTGTACATACACTGAGCCAGACCATTATCAATACAACTATACTGGGGTAACTAGAAATAAAATAAGAGGTATCTATTCTCGTGGAAGGCGGATCCTGGCTGTGTCCCTAATAATGCCTAAATCAATGAGCGTCGAATCGACTTACCATCAGGTAGACCCCTAAGTCATCTGCCATTGTTGGCAAGAAAAGTAACCCCAATTAGTATAGCTACCTCAATTAGTTTAACAATTATGTTAAAATCAGTTGATTTTGCATACAGATATTACAAACTAGTATACTGAAGCCTACCGCATATACACTATTTGTAATCGAACAGCTGTTTAGTTGTATGTCGGTAGTGTCTGCGACTGCTGATCATGAGGTCTCGGGTTTAATCGGATCGGGCAGTAAGCTATTAAGCTTACGTAAAAAGAAAAATTCTCAGTAGCAGCCCGGAGATTGGAAATGTGCCCGGTAGACGACAATAGGCTCGCCCCCTATTACGTGGGACTTAAACATAGCTGGCGAACCGTGGGTGTGTTATACACCTATAACTACCCCTTCAGGGATACAGGTGATACTACTTTTTTTTTTTCTAAAGTATATGTGACAATACCTAAACTCAGAACAAAGGGGATCACTTAGTTCTGCTGCAATGAACCCAAAAATAAAATGGTGGTAGTTAAATATTTCTGTCAAAATTACGCCGTCTTCATTTCAGTAATAAATAGTATAATATAATATTATTTATGAGAAATAGTAGTACAGTACGAGTATACCTTCAAGGATGCCAGTGATTTTCCTGCCCTCCAACTCGTCCAAGTCGGAGGCGAGGAGGTCTGCGAAGGGGTCGGTGTACTGCACGTGGCGCCACTCTACGCCGAGCGGACGGACCACCATGTGGCGGTACGCGCCCGACATGTTGTAGCTCCTGGCGATCGTTAAATTATCGTCAATAACTATGTCTAAACGATATTATAGTGAAACAAATTTTATTACTGCATGTAGCTTTTCTGCACTACTGAAGTGATATAACTTTTGAAATCATTTTGTATATTTTGATCTGTATTTTAGTACTTGACATGCTCAGCAACTTTAAAGAAAAATTATTTGTGAATGTGGCATAAGATAAGTTTAGTGCAAATAAGTCTTTATCCCGAGGTAAACACTGTGCTTTTCATTACGAATACGAGGAAACTAAAAATAAAAATCATGAATTAGCTAAAGAAAAATTGAATTTGGAATCGCCGTTTACCCGCCGATTTTATTTTTTTTTTTCTGTGGCCTGTCAGCTATTCAGCCATTGTTTTTCATTTTAATCATTGAAAAAATATAAATCTTCGTTATTTTAAAGATATAGTTGCAACTATATTAAAATAGTCATATAAAAAACAAATTCTTTAATAAATAGGTACTTAACTTTATGTTATTTTATAATTACTCAGCTGTCAGTTGAAAGTAATTCTCCCTAGGGCTGAAAAGTATTACTTTCAACCCGCTCCTCAGGCAACTTCAGGCCTACTTTCAGAGTATGAGTAATGAAAAGTATATTATTTATCAAAGGTTTTTTATTCTTATTTAAAAGTTTATACTCTATGAACACTACTTTGACTTTTGTTTTACTACATGGGTGGCGAACAAGCATACGGCCCACCTGATGGTAAGCGGTTACCATAGCCTAAAGGCACTAGCAACACTAACACCAGAGCTATCATCCGCGCGTCGCCATCTCCAAGGAAAGGGAAGGAGAGGGTAGGAAGGATAATAAGGAGGATAGGGAGGGGGTTTCGGCCTCCGGCGCTCTCACTCACCATACAAAACACCACGATAGGTAACTACCGTTGTTACACGCCGATCTTTTGTGAGAGGGTTGTACTACCCCGATTCGTGCTGGTATAAGTAAAGCTCGCTATTATATTTTTTCCTATGTGGTAGAAAAATAAACAAATATCTTACAATTTCTTTACAAAATTAGTTAATACTATAGCATGCCTGTAGTTATGGTATTGATTTATTTAAAAAACTCACTTAATTTTCTGTCGCATATTCATTTTTAAACCATCCTTTGTTAACGTTTCTTTGTAAAAATCTTCCATGTTCGGTGGATACACCACAAAAGCTCCAGGCAAAGGCATCACTATATTGAACATAGTATATTTTCCACTGTCAATATCTTCCTGAGTCAGTACCTTTATAGGCACTGGCGGTTTCGGGGTCTCCTTCTTTTTCTTTGAACGTTTCTTTTCATTTTTGTCTCCAGATACCTTGGGTGCTGAGTTTCCACCATCTTTGCCTGTACCGTCTTTGTTTTCATCCATTTCTTTGCTTAATTCAATGTCTTTTTTGAGTGGAAAATCTTCATCCCCTTCAGATTTGTTGTCTTCATCCTCTTCGCCATCTTGTTCCGATTCCGAACCATCCGAAATTATGTCTGTGAAATTTAATAATGAATCTGAAATGCTTATATTTTTTTTTTTTTTGCTTATTATGTCAGACTAGCCGTGGCTAGTAGACCCAGCTGATGGTAAGTGTAAACCGTCGCTCATGGACTCAACTATACCGAGAGTATTGTCAAGCCGCTGCGCACCATTTCATTTCCCAGATATGAAATGAAAACTTCTGCTACAGCCAAAACAAACCGACATGCTTCATGACCGGTCCCACAGGAGAAGGTGATACCGACCCGTTCGGGCCCGATAATGCAATGGGTGAGAATTGCTTACTTCCCTTAGTCGCCTTGTACGACACAAACATATTAAGGTAGTTTATGATAAGTAATGTAATTATAGGTTAGGGCCCGTTTTAAGAGTCCGCCAATAAAGGCGGAGACGGCACACGGCGGGTTTATTTAGTGGGTGAGGGCCCCACACTACCCTGTTTGTTGCCCCGAACAGCGGGGTATGCGGTTAGGTACATTTTTTCCCGCCTAAACAAAAAAAAAAAAAAAGGCCCGTTTTAAGAAAAACTTTGCATATAAGGCGGGAAGTTCATGGTGTGAGAAAATGTGAAAAGGCGACGAGGTATTAAAGGAAAAAATAATTGAATAAGGACAAGTTAAGGAAGGGGGAGGTCTAGTTTTGTAAAATAAAATAATCTTTGAAATTTTATTAGTTTTAGAGTTGGCCCCCGACATCCAAATTTACAAACATTACTTCTTTATAATATTAGTAAAGACGTCAGCGATAATTTTTTTACGCCTTAAATTCAATACTCTATTATATAGCATTAACTAGCGGACCCGACAGACGTTGGCATGTCTAATCATTGGCGTTTCGTTTGTATGGAGTCATTTATTTTAGCGAATTATTTTCACAACATGTTTTAGTTTGGAATAAATTGAAGAAATAATCCTGAAATCCTGTTGTGGTGCCACCTACCGGGTCCAAATGTGAATCTAAACCATCCCAGTACTTACTCAAACAAACACAAAAAAAAATTCAATACAGTCGGATTATCAATAATTCCAGACACGTTTGATGTATCGAAAGTAACTCAGTCTTCTGTCTCAATCACTCGCTCACTTATCATATTGTGAGATTTAAAAAAAAATCTGCCTGTTTTTTTTTTTGTTTGGGGGTGAGAGGAACAGGGTGGAAAGTTCCTCATCCACCACTGAAAAGGGAGGATCCTCCGACAAAACGGGTGTGTGGGCAGTTGCCCACCAGACACAAACCTTGCGCTGACAATAACAAACACAAAAAAACATTATCCAATTTGGTCCAGTCGTTCGGAAGCTATGCGCGTACATACATTTCAGAGATTCATTTTTATTCATTGGAATGATATTTTTTTCCTTTTTTTATTGCATGTAGTGGCAGACTAGCTACGGTCCATCTGCTGGTAAATGGTAACCGTCGCCCATGGACTTGACTATACCGAGAGTATTGTCAAGCCGCTGTGCACCAATTCATTTCACAGATGAAATGAAATATAAACGGCTATCTCCTGCTACAGCCAAAACGCAACGATGTGCTTCATGGCCGGTCACACGGGAGATGGTGGTACCAACCCGCTCGGGCCGGATACCAAGTGAGTACTCCCACTTGGTACCCAGCCCTACCACCAGTCAAAATAGTGGCGCCATCTGTCGAAGATTGGTCGTACCAACTCAGAAACCTTCGTGGGCTCATTCAAAACACTTTGCTGAAGATCATCACATGATCAAATGCATAGTTTACGATTTTATAAAGGGCATGCAGACAAACATTCATTTTTATAATATAGCATTAGTGTATGATATTGTAATCACTGAAACAAATTACGTTAAATGTTTTTATCCCTAAAAGCTTACAAACAATTGCATCGCTCATTCAAGCCACTCCAGTTGTTTTTTTTTTAGAATTCAACAAATACACACATAATTATGGAAATTCCCAAAAAGACAGGTATACATCTTGGACTGGGATCGAACTCGATACTCTGTATTTACATTCCTTGGTTTTATTGCATGGATATCACTGCTTAAAATAAATTACTGTCGGTAAATGAAAACATCGCGAAATGCTAAGAGATTTTATGAAAACAGCTCTTAGTTAGTAGAGTTCGTTCGGTCGTTTTCTACATTAAATCTATTGATTTGAATGTCATAAAAAGTACACACACATAGCCTCACACTTGTTTCCCATAAGAGTAGGCAGAGAGCGTATTGCCATGTGTGTTGATACATGGCAATACCGTTGCACACTTCCTCCCCGTTGAACGAGTCGAAATATGTGGCGAACCATGTCGCCAAGAATGGTATGATTGACATTAAAAAATCAGTGCAATAAACAGTATTGAAGGCATATAGGTGGTGATGGTTTTCTAACCTTCAATTTCGGCGTTGTTAAGCGGCACGCAGTCACCGACTACAGGTTGGAGCCCGAAGCGTTTGATCCGCTCAGAGACCGCGCGGTTCCACACCAGCGACTGATAGGAGTGGAGGTACAGCAGGCGAACGTTGCGGGCCAGCTGTGGATACCATTTTATTTTTTAATAATAATTGTAACCCGCGATTTCGTCTGCCGTAGGATAACTTGTCTTCCTAACATCTGATTTATATTAAATTAAATAAAACCAATACATTTCTCTAAGCTAAACTACTCGTAAAAACTGCATTAAAATCTGTAGTAATCCATCCACCCATCAGCCTTTCATCGTCCACTGCTGGACATAGGCCTCCCCAAGAGAATGCCACAGCAAGCGGTCCTGTGCCGCTTGCATCCAACGAATGCCTGCGACTTTGATCAGGTCATCGGTGCACCTGGTGGGAGGCTGGCTTACGCTGCGACGTCCAATACGAAGTTGCCGCTCGAGAACCTTTCTTCCCCAACGGTTATCGGTTCGTCGAGCGATGTGGCCTGCCCATTGCCACTTCAGCATGCTGACCCAGTAGGCTATGTCGGTTACTCCCGTTCTCCGGATTCCCGTATTACGGATCTATCACGTAGAGAGATCCCAAGCATAGCCCGCTCCATGCCACGCTGAGCGACTTTGAGCCTTGATATAAGGCCAACATTCAGAGCCCACGCCTCTGTTCTGTAAGTCATAACCGGTAACACATACTGGTCGTAGACCTTCGTCTTCAGACACTGAAATTTTGGACAAGAAGATCTTAGTCAGCTTCCCGAACGCTGCACAACCGAGCTGGATTCGTCGATTGACCTCTTTCTCGAAGTTGTGTCTACCTAACTGGACTGTTTGTCCCAGGTAGACATAGTGCTCGATAACTTCGAGAAGCGCACTCCAGATAAGGACTGGTGATGAAATGACATGGACATTAGACATTATTTTCGTCTTGTCCATGTTCATTTTGAGACCCACTAGTCGGGAAATCCTGCTGAGATCATTGAGCATGGTGCCAAGGTCCTCCAGCGATTCTGCCATGACTACTATGTCGTCGGCATATCGAAGGTGAGTGATGTATTCGCCATTATTGTTGATGCCGAATCCGGTTCAGTCCAAGAGCTTGAAGACATCTTACAATGCAGCGGTGAAGAGTTTCGGGGACATAACGTCTCCCTGTCTAATACCTTTCTGCAGTTGGATCGGTTTCGTACTCCTGTCCTGAACACGGACTGACATGGTGGCGTTTCTATACAAGCACTTCAGCACTTCGATGTACTGACTGTCAATTTGGCACCGCTGAAGGGACTGCAGCACCGCCCAAGTTTCGATCGAATGGAAGGCTTTCTCATAGTCCACAAATGCCAGGCACAGAGGCCGATTATACTCCTCGGTCTTCTGTATAATCTGGCGCAGCGTATATATGTGGTCTATGGTACTATAGCCTTTTCGGAAACCAAACCAGCTTGTTCAGCAGGCTGGAAGTCGCCAAGCCTGCGCGTGAGTCGATTTGTAATGACTCTCAAGAACAACTTATAGAGGTGGCTCAGGTGGCGAGATGGGAATTCTTCAAGAAGGTTGCCACCTTTGTTGAAGAATAGCACCACCATGCTCCTGGTCGACGACTCTAGAACGTCGCCCCCGACAATGACGGAATTGAATAGCCTCTTTCCGCCTGCCTTCAGAAGCTCTATAGTAATTCCGGCGTCAACCGGTGCCTTTCTGTTCTTTAGCTGTTTGAGAGCCATTCTGATCTCGTACAGGCTGACGTCCGGGATATCTTCGGTATAGTGCAGAGTTAGCTTGGATCTGGGCTCATGGACCAAGCTGACAACAGGGTTCTGGGACCTATATAACTGTTCATAGAACTTTGGACCTCGCTTAATATGTCATCTTTGGATGAAGCAACGGTGTCATCATTGGTCTTCAGCTTGGTAGTAGGCTTCCAACAGACAGATCTCTTGCGCACACTTTGGAACCTTGGTTCCGCTTTATCGCCTCTTTAATACGCAGGGTATTAAATCGGCGAATGTCTTATATATCTCTATAGACTTAGAGATTTGCTTGTTTAGTCGCCTCTGATTGGAGCAATCAGCCGAAGACTGCATCGTCATTTCTGTCCGTCTTGCCACGAAAGCTTTTGAGTCCTATCGGATTTTGCTCAATTCCTCTTCTAGCGCGGTGATTCTCTCGTTAGTCCTCAGTGTTCTGACTTTGTGTGTTACCAGGGCCATAAGGCGGTTATGGTAGCCGGATCACTATCGGGGATTTTTAGTTTAGCTCTAGCTCAGCCGTCACTGGGCCCATTACCGTTAGGCCACGGAATAGCGGAGCTGCCGTGACTGGGGGCTGATGCGTGTGTGAGTGTGCACTCATGTGGGGGGTATTGCCATAATCGCCACGGTCGGCAGGCGGGTTAGCAATCGCAGTGGATGTTCTTAGTATACAGGGGAACGCTGCTGCTCAATCCCCCGGTTATCCCTTAGTCGGCTTTGGCGACTCCCGTAGCAAGAGACAGGGCGGAGCTATTCTTGATGACTACACGGCCCAAAATCTGTAGTTACATAAAAATTAAATCATTATTTTGCCTTTTTTTACTTTTCCCGTTTTTTAAAGTTATACGTTTCGAACAGTCGATATCGCTAGTCGTACAAATGAACACAGGCGTGCACTCACGCTGCCGAGCGCGCCGACGAGGTCGTTGGGCGCGGCGGCGAGGGCGCGCAGCAGGCGCGCCTCGGCGTGCGCGGCGCCGGCGCGGCGCGGCAGGCGCTGCAGCGCGGCGCCGGGCCCGCGCGCGCGGTACGTGCGCAGCGCCGCCTCCAGCGGGCCCACGCGCGGCTCCAGGATCGCCTCGATGGCCTGCGGGCGCGGCTCCACGCTTATACTTCTGCGACCTACTGGCGTGGCACCTAGCTGGTGCCGGTATGAGCTGGCACCCCTTGACATATTGCTGGCATGTGTTGGACCAATTACTGACACCCAACGCCAATATTAAGAAAAAAATTAACCAATTATTGGCATTTAGTATTTGTAAGTGTTCTAGGACGTTTAGATGTTGTTAAAACTTGGATACCTAATGTATTAGTAAAAAGAAATAGGTTTTTTTTTATAAGTTTAAAAAATACCTATACCGACTCATATCATTATTAGGAATTAAATAATATGCAACTTTATTAGACAAAATATTATTTTAAACTTCTTAAATTGATTCGTAATAAACTCTCAGACTTCAATCATGTAACTAGGTAATTTTAATTCTTCGTTTTCATTCACCATAGAATAGTCTATTTCATATAAAAGATTTTATAATTCTTCTGAAGTGAAACCCCTACCGGCTTTCCTATTATTTACTTTTTTTTGGAGTCATAGTTCAGAGCGTACTCGTTGCGACCTCTGCCAGTCTAGTATTTTTTTAGTATTTGCTGCAATCCGGCTCAAATACGTGCCACAGTGCAGGTTAGGGCAAAGAGGTAACGCGTACCGACCAACAACGGCAGAAACAGCGATGGGGGCCGCCACTCATCATGCCTAGCTCAATCTGGCGGGTCAAGGGGAGCAGTGTTGAGTAGCACAAGGAATGTAAAAGGTAGTGAGAGAAAAAGAGCTTGTAAATGTCATGTCAAAAAGACAACTTGACGTGCTCTGTGTAACAGAGACCAAGCAAAACGTAGCGACGCCTGTTATCTTACTGTTGACGGGACAGCTCCGTGGTCAGGTGTACTGCAGAACGATCGGGCCTGCAGGGGCAGAGGTGTTGCTGTCCACTCGCTTAATCTTAGGTGTGAAAGACTACGGAATGTTTGACCCCAGACTTCTATGGGTTCGAATAAAACTAGGTGCCACCAAGTTATTCGTGGTTGTAGCTCGTGCTCCCATAGACTCTTCGGTGGCATCGGATCTAAATAAGTTCTGGGATAATATTAGGGAAGTTCTAGATTTGGCAGAAGCCAGTGAACACGTGATTTTATGCGGAGATTGGAATGGATGGGTAGGGACCAAACGTCCAGACTACAAGGACGTGCTTGGTTCAGTGGGTGATAAGAGAGTGAATGACACAGGTTGGCTCATTTCAGATATATTTATGGAGAGAAACCTTATTGTGTAAAACACATTTGTTCAATATAAGGACATCCATATGTGTAAATGAAGAAGAAATGAACACAGAAGTATGATAGATTTAATTCTGGTAGACAGTCGCCTCCGAAGCAAAATATTTGACACAAGAACCTACAGGGGCTCCGCTGTTGATATAGACCACTATCTCTTGAATGTGAGGTTTAGTTGTTCAGAAAGTAGAGACATTGGCGAAAGTGGGTCCACTTCGGAGAGCTTGAAAAAATAAACATTGAAAAGTTACAAGAATAGAGTGTGTGTTGTCCGTGAACGGCTGACGATAGCAAGTCAGCTGAAATCGGACATAGAAGAATATTGAAAGATAGCATGGTAGATACAGCGAAAAAAGTATGTGGAAGCTGAAAGAAGAATAATTAATGGTTATCTCCTGCTACAACCAAAACACACCAATATACTTCCTGGCCGGTCACACAGGAGATGGTGGTACCAACCAGTCCGGGCCCAGTAGTAAGTGAGTACTCCTACTTGGTACCCAGCTCTACCACCAGTAATGGAATGGGTGATAATTGCTTCCCTTAGTCGTCTCGTACGACCCCCGTGGCAAATAATGGGGTGGTGACACTTGCAATCTTTCTTCGTCACCACACGGACACCTGCTCATGGCTGTCATTTTCGATTACACATTTTCATACTTTGTGTTAATTTCTAAGGTTACAAAAATGCTAAAAAATATCTATCATGAAATCCAAATAATTGGCAGTGTGTCCATAAATTGGAATCTGTTTCATTGTCATACCAGTTCTTGTCAGTAGCATTAAATTCAAAACAATTAAGGTATCTGATCCCGGGTCGGGAAATAACATTGAGATTTTTCGTAAAAAAAAAAATTCTCAGTAGCAGCAGCCCGGAGTTTCGAAATGTGCCCGGTAGACGTCAATAGGCCACCTATAATAGGTGGCCTATCGAAGTCTTTTTACTTACTTCTTTAAAATAATATAGATTTGACTGGACTGGACCGAGTATATCTGTATTATTTTGTGAAATGTGAAGGAAATCTCATATACGTGAGCCCTATTTTCACAAGTGGGAGCAGTTTACTTCTTTGTGATATAATAACCAAACATAGGTAAACATGTTATTGACAATAAATAAGAAATTGCTGGTGCTATCCTGAACTGACCGGGGCCTGTAGATAAGTGGCATCATAGATGATGTACTATATATAGCGAAGTGGCATAAATGCTAGTAGAACATTATGAAATCGAAGAATAGACGAATAAACCCAGAAATAGACATTTAACCCTCCAACTTTATCAGGTTTAATAGTAAATTATTTTACGCATGGTATAGTGTGAACTCTTAGCAATGTAAGCAAAAATAATTATTTAGTCCTGCGTTAGCAGTACGCTCAGAGTTGTATACATTAACTCTGGAATACGCAAGTGGGCCTTAGTATATTTCTTTTAAGCCAGCGTGTTTGATGACTATGTTTATGGGCATAGCAAACTAGTCAGTTGACGCCAACTGGTCTATGCTATTTCAATACCTTGCGCAACCTTTTTTTATATTCATCGAAACATTCAAATAATACAATTCACTTGATTGATTATGCAATCAATAATTATTCTAATTGATATAGTATATAGATTTTTTTAGTATACACTTACTTCTCTATAATTTCCTTGCAACATCTTCAAGCCAATATCGTAAGTGGGAGTGTCGATCCGTGAACCGAACCGTTGTAGCCCAAAGTAGTTGATGAATCCCTTCTCTTTGAGGTACTGACAAGCCATATCCACTGTTTCTGCTTCAGTGGTGACGTTACGAAGAGCTAAGCGGAATCTGCAATTATCAGTATGTTTTCATGGTCAAGAAGAATTCACTCAAGTTAACCAACTGAAATGACCTACTTTTGGCGTGACGTCATGATGAACGTTTGAATTACTATTCTAAATTCAAAAATTTTATCTCTTTATTTTCTTTTTAAAAAGATAACACCCTGCACTAAGGAATAATCCTTGTATTGCGGAGGACTTTACAAACATAAAATTTCACGGACACAAAATATACCCAGACTCGGAACAAACATTTGTGGATCACACAGAGTTGTCTTGTGTGGGAATCGAACGCACAACCCTCGGACCGGGGGCCGGTATCTAAACCACTTCTTCATCTGTGCAGTCATCATCATGAAGTATTTGACTCGCACAGATTGAATTGACGGAAAGAAATAATCCGCTCAAAAATAACTGCTAAATACGATATCTACTAGTTGGCTTTAAAATTAAATTAGATATAATTATTAAAATTATATTAGAATTTATAAACAGCATATTTATTGAGGGCTTTTTCAAACGACAACGGCCGCGCCAAGAAGTATTCATTAGCTAAAATAAAAATTATATATTTTTTTTTTATTGCATGTAGTGGCAGACGAGCCACGGCCCATCTGATGGTAAATGGTAACCGTCGCTCATGGACTCAACTATACCGAAAGTATTGTCAAGCCGCTGCTCACCATTTCATTTCACCGATATGAAATGAAAGAATAAACAGCTATCTCCTGCTACAGCCAAAACCCAACGATGTGCTTCATGGCCGGTTACACGGGAGATGGTGGTACCAACCCGCTCGGGCCCGATACCAAGTGAGTACTCCCACTTGGTACCTAGCCCTACCACCAGTCATGCAATGGATGATAATTGCTTACTTCCCTTAGTCGCCTCATACGACACCCGTGGGAAAAAATGGGGTGGTGACACATGTATTCTTAGTCCGTCACCACACGAACAGGTATAGTACATTCATAACAAAAATTTAATTGAACTCACTTATTGCCTTTCAGCATTCCCAGCTTGAGATGAGTATCGCTGAAACTGTAGTTGCCGATATGCACGTCTTTGATATTTTTGCACAAGCTGGCGATCTTGTTGGGGTCCTTACGCTTCACGCTGAACCACTGAGAAGTCTTGGCGCGACGGTCCTTTGTACCCGCGTACCCTAAGGTTGACGGATTCACACTGCTAAGGGAGCAATTAGAAATCTGTCAATACATGTAAATTAATACTTTGTATCCTTAACTTAGGAAACATGAAGATGTCTATAGTTCGGCATGCCAAGGGCTCCATTCCTTGCTAGGCCGAGTCCACAAGGAAATTACTACCCTCTCACAGAATATTAGCATATAGTAAGGGTGTCATACTATTGTATTTTATTTGGTGAATGAGAGACCATAGACTCAAAGGGAAGTAGTTACCACCTACTGCATTACTGGTGGTAGAGTTGTACACAAATGGGAGTCTTCACTTGTTATCAGGCCCGAGCGGTTCCACCATATTCAACGTCAGCGACTGAAGCACCTCAGTTTTCATTGTAGCAAAATGTATTTCTTTAGTTTCCATCTGAGAAGCGAAATGGTGAGCAGAGCTTGGCAGTATTCTTTGTATTGCCAAGTTACCACTTACTATTAGGTGGGGGTTCAAGTTGTCTGTCAACTTAATTGTCTGTGGCTCAACTGACATGAATTCATGACATAATACCTATCCATAAATTGAAAGGGTGTACAGCAGTTGGCATTATCACTGCAGACTTTGGTGGAGTTGTGGCAACTAGTCACAAGGCCATATAAAAAGAAGAAGAAGAAGAATATTCTTAGTATTGTTGAGACCATAGATATATACAGTATATAGTCATACTATAGCTATGATTGCGACCATGAGCAGCAGGTATGGCTAAGGGATAGTCTACATGTGATGTTTTTAGCGTTTTTTTAATACCCCACTCTCCCCTGTTGATATCTGATCCCGGTTGATATCCCCCTGTGGTGAGGATTAAGACTAACAACTCTCCTCCCCTACTAAAAAATAAAAGAATATTATCTTTAAATACAACAGGTATAAAAATCACGCGTTCCCTCACTACACCACCAACTTTTTAACGAACCATTTCGAGCCTCACGTGATTAATGGACGACCCCTAACCATGGGGTAGGCCAAAGCTCGTCAATCACCATAAGCAATAAAAAATCCTACTACTTTTAAGAATGGTGGCAAGTATCAAAATATAGTTTATTGTTACTCACTACATTCCAAGTCTCTCAGCTATACGCGTGGCAGCTTCCATAGTGTCACAGTTCTGTTTGTGTACCACAAAGTACACATACTCGCCAGGCCACACCCACTTCACTCTATTGTCTATACGTACTGTGAAATGAAGAAATTTAACCAATGTACACACACATTCACTTCTAACTCTAGTGTTGCCAGTTATTTTTTGTTATAATTATTTAATTTGGTTAAAGCTTCATAAACTCAGGCACGGCAGAAAATGCTACATTATATCCCAGAAAAATGGATGATTTCTGCAGGATACCTAGTTTTGCATAAAGATATTACTGTGACATATACTGAGGATTTTATATTCTGAATTCCACATGCGATGAAATCATGAGCAGGAAAAAGTGAGTTATAATGCACATCACAAAGTAAGTAAAATATGTAACTAGTCAACCCATGTAGAATTCTGCATCTATTAGTACCTCTTCTTAGACAATGTTAAATCTGAAATTTAAGAGGGTAAATTTTTAGACTGTGGATTAGCTGGCAGGATAAAGACAGACCGACTGAAAAACAGGCTAGAGAATATAAGATTAAGCAGTGATTTACTCTTGTTATTGGTTTACAATTGTTAAACATACCTCCTTTTCTGTATTTCTGGAAGCGCACCAGTTTTTTGTCTCCAACATTCACTGTACTGCCCACTATACTCTCACCAAATGCCTTCTTCACAGCATCATGAATTTTAGTCCGTTGCTCTTTAGATAGACCATCCACTTCAATCTGTTGATAAATAACTCCATACATGAACAGAATTATAACATATATAAGAATAAGTATGCAAATAAACAGATGAACATACTATTTATAGATTCACAAATTACATGAAAACAGGTTGTACGTATTTAGATATTTTTATATATATTTTGTGTTTAATGTACAGGTTGTAGGGTAGAAGTGCAATCTACACTATTATAAAGCTTTAACAGAGCCATTTCTGTACATTTCGGATATTTGAGAAAAAATTACTGTATTATGCTATATATATGCATGTCTGAACACAAAACAATTTTTATAGACTTTCTGTCTGTTTATCTGTTTGTTCGTTCGCACATGACCACAAAAACTACAGAATGGATTTTGATGCAATTTTTTTTATTTGATAGTTCTTGATTAGACTTAGAAAGTGGTATACATTTTATTCCGCTGCTACATTGGGAACCTGACATATATAACTTAAAAACTAGCTTTTGGCTGCAGCAGAACTACTGGCAAACGCTAATATTTATTTTTTTATTGCATGTAGTGGCAGACGAGCCACGGTCCATCTGATGGTAAATGGTAACCGTCGCCGATGGACTCGACTATACTGAGAGTATTGTCAGCCGCTGCTCACCAATTCATTTCACAGATATGAAAATAAATATAAATGGCTATCTCCTGCTACAGCCAAAATGCAACGATGTGCTTCATGACCGGTCACACGGGAAATTGTGGTACCAACCCACTCAGGCTCAATACCGAGTACTCCTACTTGGTACCCAGCCCTACCACCAGTAAAGTAGTTTTTTATAAATTTAAAGATTTTTTTTTATTTTGTTGTAGTGTCAGAGATTAGTGCATTTGCACTTTTTTGCAGTTCAGCCATCTATGTGATTCACACGCAAAATGCGAAGAAAACAAAAGAAAAAAACATGTCAGATACAGAATTTTCATATTTATTTAGAAATGTGTAAACAATTTGATTTCTCTAAAGTTAAAATTAAATATTACTGACCTCTACTTTGTCATCATCACCGGCATTGCCAGTATTCATTGTCAAGGAATTGATTTTGTCCCAAGTTTCCATAGGCAAGATTTCTAAGTTATATTTATTGAGCAGTAGATCTTCATCCTCATCTACTGTTTCATCAGAGGGCAGCTCTGGAGGCTTTGTGTTTGTCAGCTTGGCAAACTCACCTTTTTCATTCATTTCTGAGACTTGAAAGTCGGAATACCTGCAACATGATATTGTTTACTCAAGTGACTACCAGAACACCACCATGAGTATCATGTTATTTGTGCCCTAAATATAGCATTTGGTCAATTGTATTCAAGCCATCTATGAATTTTGCCATAAATCATTATAATACTATTTCTATATCTATTCCAGGACAGTATTGAGAATAGGTTTCTCCAGATATTTAGCATTTTGCCCTCAAAATGAAGCCTTGTAAACGGGTCAACCCGGAAAGGCAAACAGCCACAAAACAGCCCAGGTTAGTTGCTGGGTAGAATTTTACAGCTTAGCCAGCTGGCTAAGCTGTAAAATATAATTTTACAGCTGTAAAATTCTGAAAAAATATTAGTACTTGCCTGGATTTAATAATCCCAGTAAATCCTTTATGGTCACTAATATACTCGGTAACTCCAATCAGATCTTCAGTCAAACGTATCCCAGGGGTGTCTTTGGCTTCCCTTTTATTTTGTCTCTGTTTCCAAAAATCCGTGGGATTAGAAGGTTTTTGAAATTGAAACCCTCGGTATCCATCCGAATTATAATTAGGCCCATTAAAGCTTCCGCGGCCCCTAGGCCATCCCCTATATCCACCACGACCGCCCCTGTTGAAGCCACCCCTACTTCGGCCGCCCATATTTTGATTCCAATATCGGTTTTTATTCATTTTGGCTTACAATATTTTTATCTTAACCTAAAATTCTATAAAATGCCACCGGGTCTAAGCCACAGAAAATATGCTAATGAAAATGTTGAAAATACTAATGCAGCACATAGATATTATCTATAAAAAGGGTGTCAAATATTTTTAATTACATGACCACTCTTTAAATTAAAACTATGTAATTTATTTTAGAATAATTAATGAAATATTTAAGCTTCAACTTCAACAATTGCAGCCAAAGAGTAGAATCAGTGGCCGGACAATGCCAATTGATGCCAATGCCAACTAGTCTGTGAATCATAGAGAAACTATATAAACTGGTACTGTGAATGCCAAACTTGACCTATGGTTCGAATCTTAGACGAAGGATATTATAGACAAGCTATCAGCGTATGACACGGGCCAATAGTAGTATACTTAGTCTATGGCGTATGCAGTATCGAGATAGCAAAAGATAACCGGAATAATTTTAAAAGATAACTATGATTATAACTTTGTTGACTAAAAATGTACTACCTGTTTTAGCCGGATAAAAGAATGACAGGACAAAAGAAATTGCAGTTATGCTTATATTTTGCTTAAAATGTATTAGAACATGTAATATTAGCGTATATAACGTGATTAATAAAGGTTTTTTTTACGTCAATACAAAAACAAGCTTACATACTGATGATGGGGACAGTTGGCCACCTTATTGTTTGGACCTAGTTCATTGGGTCCAAATGCAACAGACGCAAACGCGAAAAGGATAAATATACTTATACCTGTGTCTCTCTCACTCTTGATAAAACCTAGTATGCGCATCCTTTTCTTCATCCTTAATGTCAAAATAGTAGCGAGTCTATATTATTCTTCGTCTAAGCTTCGAATTTATTATAAAGAAAACGTTGCCATCTTATAAAACACGCGCGTAAATAAAAGAGCATTTAGTATCCTAAACTGATGTAGAGGTAACTGTTATAAATTTTACAAGTGTCATTTTTACTATGGACGTAGTGTGTTTGGTAAATGGAGGACAGACCAGTAATCCTTCATAGTCAGTTATAAAATAAAAAAATATATAAAAAAATAAAACTGACATTACTATAAAAAATAATTGTGACCAGAAATTTCACAAAATGGAAAATGCCTAAAATATATACAATATTATATAAATTATACTATAATACCTAGCCATTGTGCTATAGTATGTACGCCAACTAGTAAGTATCGTTTTCTAGTTCTACTGTAATTATTACTTTTACAATGCAAAGTTACTATATATGATGAGTGACTGAAAAACAAATTAAAAACCACACTTTTCTTTACTGCGGGTTTCTCACGAGGCTTAAAGAATTAGGAAGATTTTACTACTGCGAAAACTCGAAGCTATATCCTTTACCAAATCATGTAGCCAGAGTTGTACTATAATATTAGAATTATAAGACTCCTTTGGGGTAAAAAGCTCATGGCATGTCCAACAGTGAGATTTATAAAGTCTAAAAGAAAAAGCATTGTGTGTGTCTGCACCGATCCATAACTGAAGTCTACTCCTTTAAATATTCAATAAACAAAGACTGAACATAAACGCATATTTTATAATACTGAAAGTATGTATTCACATTTTTTATATTGATTTGATAAAATATTAACATCAATCATGTTCATGTAGTGGAGTGGTGACATTACTCCTTTACTTTTTCTGCGAAATGGCGTGATATCATTATTCTGTTACTCTGTAAGCAATGGGGTGATGCTATTATTCTGTTTCCCATTATTGTTTATTTTTTCCTTTATTAATCCATATTCTTCCTTTTTTCTTTTACATATCATCAGCTGGCGAATCGTGAGTGTGTAATACACCTCTGCCTACCCCTTTGGGGAATACAGGCGTGATACTATTTTTTATGTTTATGTAAGTGTCGGATAGGTGGCGCTGGTGACAATGAATTTTATCTTTTGAACCATAGGTTGATTTGTTATGAACTATTGTACTTATTAAAAAGGAGTAAGTTACGCCATTTAAAATAACTAAATTTCACGTAGACCAAGTTGTGGGTAGCAACAAAATAAAACTTAAATTGTTTACAATGCTACGCTGACTGGTAACCTATACCTAAACTTATTTTTGCAGAGGATGTACTTTGTGTTTTCAAACCCAGTCAAGTTCCCTGAGCAATGCTTGGCTTCAAGTTGTAAGTGGCCACGAAAAAAAATATTTTGACTATAAAAAGATGAGAATATGTGAAAGACACGTCACAGATAGTTAAATGCACTAACAGTGCCTTCTCTATTTTTGCATGGTGAGTAAAAGTAGCCCAATTTTAATTATAATAAATATCCCTGAAGCAGCATTGTCTCTATTTGAATACTTAAAATTTTTATTTATCTCATGTTCCTTTAAAGAAGCACAAACCCAGATTTCACGTATGCCACTTAGTTCCATGACGGGGAGACCCATCATTTACCATAAGGGGTACTTCCAGATAGTTTTCAGACAGAAAACTTTCACTCTGTTCTGTTTGCCTACCCCGCAAGGAAAATGGCGTAATGATAAGTTAGTTGGTTAGTTTTCAAAATACACATCGTTCAAAACCAACCACCAACCAAAAAAACACCATCGTTCAAAGAAAATATATTGGTGGTGATTGTGTCCTGACATAATAATTGCTTTTCGCAGGTCTGATTAAAGAAAATGCTTTGTAATGCATGAAAAAAATAATTTAAGAAGACAACAATATAACAATTAATGTCATTATATATAGTTGGTGGAGGTCAATAATCCGGATTTTAGCAGGAAATCTTTCATTTGATGGCGATGATGAATTAAAAATATGTGCCCAAAAATATTATTATAAATATTGATATAATTAGTAAAATAGATGGGCTAATTTTTTTCAAATGTGTAACAATATTTTATTTAGTTTTTTGTACTACATGGGTGGCGAACTAGCATACAGCCAACCTGATGGTAAGTGGTTACCGTAGCCTATTGACTTTAGCAACACCAAAGGCATCACTCGCGCGTCGCCATCTTCATGGAAAGGAATAGGTGGTGGATAGGAAGGATGATAAGGAGAGGATTCATACAATTGATGGACGGTTAAACTAACTACTTTTTTTACTAAAATATTCTTTTGCCGTGATAGAGCCATTATTTTCGCAACCTTCAAAAGCGTTTTTACATGTATGCAGTTTTTATATTGTTGAGACAATTTTTTTTTATTGTGTATGGCTGTGAGTCGAGTCACAGCCCACCTGATGGTAAATAATAACCATCGCTCATGGACTCAACTATAACGAGAGTATTGTCAAGCCGCTGCTCACCATTTCATTTGCATGGTGATAATTGCTTACTTCCCTTGGTTGCTTCGTAAGACGCCCGTGGAAAGTAATGGGGTGGTGACACTTGCATTCTTGGTCACCACGTGGAAGGAAACATTCATTCAGGATACACACAACTTGCCTCTGACCAAAATAATTTGGAATTGTCTAATTGCTAAGTCTTATCTCTTAGAAGTGATGACTGATGTTACCGATGGAAAATACAATTTATTTTCCATCGGTAACATCAGTTATTGTAGAATTATTTACTTTAACATAGTGCACTATATACAAACTGCAATTTGTAAAAGCTATTAATGTTTTTTTTATAATTAAATCGGGATTTCAAAGTAATATAATAAAATGGATGGAATAGTCTAAGAACATTACTATTTATAAGTTTTCTATAACTAATCACGTTTTAAGTAGTGAAATTGTAATAGCACTAAATATATATGGGTGGCACCTACGATAAGCAGGTATTTTGTCAGTGTTAAGTATTTTAATATATTAAATTACACAATATTACAATTATTCAATGAAGACTCCTAATAAAATAAAATGGATATAAATGTTTAACGACATATATGATGCACATGAAAAAACGAACCCATTTATTTTCAATAATACTGTAAAATAATGTAAGCTACCTACGTAATGTACTGAGTATGAGTTGTTATTATTATAGTATAAGTTGGCAAATTATAACGATTATTTTTATATAATTTTTCTATTAGCATGGCCTATATTTTACAAATAATGTGAATGCAATGTCATTTAAAAAATATAATATAATAAAATTTAGTAAATATCGTCATGATGAGTAAAATAAAGGAGATCTATAATTACATAAACTTTTATTTCTGTGCTAGCATTATTGCCTTTATTGTAAATATAACTAATTAGACACCTTATTATTAAACACAGAAGTCTTCCAATTTCAATGGTCCGCTAGTACAGGCGAGGAGACGGCACATGGTGGGTTTAATCAGTTGGTGAGGCCCCCTCACAATCCTTTTCGTTACACCGAGCGACCGGGTGTGTGGTTTGGACAATTTTCTCCCGCCTCAATAAAAAAAAGTACCTAGTAATAAAAAAAAACAGCAAAAAGAGTACCTATACATAAAAAAAAAAGTAGTTTAAGGGATATGCTATCAGACGGCGACACCATTCAATGTGGGTGACAAAAAATGTCGAGATTGGGGTCTCTTTCTTCTCTTACTCTTTGGAGTAGAATAATCTAAAAAAAGAATTGCAGCAATCGTCGGCAAAGACTATAATCATATATAAGCAATCGTCGGCTCAGACTAACTAGATGGAGCTACGGCGTGGCTGCACTTGACCAGCAATATTTTTTTAAAATGTTGCCAGGTTGACAACTATTTAACCATATTTGGGCAATATAAACGATAGTTAGAATAAGGTCTTAAGGTCTAACTTGATCATAAATAAGAAACTCTTCGTAACAAATATTTAATTGAAAATCACAGCGTTTATCAAAACAATTATTTAAAAGTAAATCTACCACCCCTTCCAACCATCAGTCTTTAAACGTCCACTGCTGGACATTGGCCTCCCCAAGAGAGCACCAGAACTAGCGGGTTTGTGCTGACTGCATCCAACGGCTCCCTGCAGCTTCGACCATTTATTTGGTCCATCTGGTGGGAGGCCATATTACGCTGCAATGTCCGAAACGTGGTCGCAACTCGAAAACCTTTTTCCCAACGGTTGTCAGCTCGTCGAGCGATATGGCCTGCCCATTGCCACTTCAGCATGCAAACCTGGCAGGCTATTTCGGATGTTCACGTTCTATGCATTTCCGTAATAAGAATTCGATCACGTAGGGAAATACCAAGACTTTGAGCCTTGATGCAAGGTAAGTATTGCTGCTCTATAAATTGCCGTTCTGTTCGATATCTCATCTTGTAAATAATAATAAGTTATATTTAATAAAATAATAATTAAATTATCTTTTCTTTCTTTTCTGGGTCAAATAAGAGAATAATTATCTTCCTTCCAGCGCTGATTTAATTAATTGAATAAGAGCTTAGAGCAAATCAGTTTCTCTATATTCTAGATTATGAATACAGCGGTAGTCATAATCTTGAATTGAGATTTAGATCTGTTACAAACCAAATCAGATTTTGCTACGATGTTCTTTTTCTGTTTCAAGTTGCGATTTGTTTAAAATAATTAATCAAAAATCTAAAATAATTCTAACTAGCATTGTTTATTGCTAAAATAATAATTTGGTTATAAATAGATTTATTATGCTAACCAATTTAAATTTAGTTACAAATTAAATCATATTCTGTTACTCACTTCCGTTGTAATTTTTTAAGTCACGGATACGAGTATTTAAATAAGCGTAACGAATTTTTGAGGCTCATTAAATTTGTGAAAATCGTGCGTGCCTTGTTTGTTTTCTACTGTGTGTCAGTGCTAGAAACTATTGGCTGCGATCCATACATATCTACAACGGAAGATGGAGGAAGATGCTACTGCGAGGGGCTCCTCCTTGTCATATAAATATCATAAAATTTAAGTTTACTATTTTATAAATGCATCTGATAGGTGGTGGAGGTCATAGGGACCAATATAATGTAGAGATTATGAGCCATAGCACTGACCAACGGCCATGCCGTTGGTCAGTGCGATGGCTTAGCGGTCCAGGGCATATCCCCGAATTGGAAGGGACGCAGGTTTGAATCCCGCTCGCAGTAAACTTCTCTTTTTCCACATTCACAAATAATTTGTTCTTGAGACTAAGTATTCGTTAGGACAACCAATGAGATCAATAACTTCAATATAGGTATATAATTAATTTTCAGAATCTTTAGGATTGTACCAATATTTACTAGCAGCAGCCATTTCGGGACTTATTTCGAAATCATTAAGATTAGCGTCATTAAATAAGTTTTGTATGTAATAGATCCGCCCAGTAGACCGTCAAAATGAAACAGGAAATCCGAATTCTTATTCAATTCTTCAATTAAATTTGCTCGGGGAATTCCATAAGACGGTAATTAACCGGGGGTATTCCCCAAAATATATCGTTACCTATCGATTGATGTACATGCAGTTACATATAACCGAGATTTAGCCTTTTTTTTTTCTTTTGTTTAGGCAGGAAAAAATGTTCCTAACCGCACACCCCGTCGCTCGGGGCAACGAACAGGGTAGTGTGGGGCCTTCACCCACTAAAGAAACCCGCCGTGTACCGTCTCTCCGCCTTAATTGACGGGCCACTGGAACTATGTTACATTCCTTCGGTGGTAACCGAGATTTAGCCTAAAAAATAAACAAATAGGAATGCCAACTTCGAATTCTTGGAATTCCGTAAAAAATATCTGATGTATGTTCCTGTATTCTTAGAAATTGTAGAAAAATAGTTTCATTTCAGTATTTCGGTAGGACAGGCATCATATCGGTAGAAATACTGAAAAATCGGTAGATTCGAGACCACCGAGTTAGGGCTTTGTTGGCGTAGGCTTGCCGAATAAGGGTGCGGTGCCAGTTTACCTCCAAGTAGTGCACCCCGGGCAACGTCAGCAGTCGCTGGCGGCTAAAATTCCGGACAGGATGGGTCTCCGCGTGTCCCTCTGACTCAGCAGAGGGCACAGTGGATAGACAAGGGCGTATCGGGATCTCTGCCCGGGTGGACTTTTATTTCTCCCTCAATCGTGGTAATAATATGGAAAATTTATTGCGCAAAACTTTAACGACGGAGTTGGGTGATACACTCAACACTTCAGCCGAGAGGGGTCCGGCTATAAATGTGGCCCCTACCAACAACCCCCAAAGGTGACGACTTCGTGCAGGGGTCGAGGCATTAATCGCCCGGGGACACCGGGGCCAATGGTGTTGGAGGCTGCCACCTGAAAAGTGAGCCGTGCTGAAGGGGTGCTGCAGGCCGAGGAAGAGGTGGAGCAGCTCTCTATGAGGATCCGCAAACCGATGGAAGACGTAAACAGTCTGTCGGTCGCGGACGTTAAAAGGAGAGCCCAAAACCACGCGGCCATCATTAACAAGATGGCCACAAATTCTCGGAATATGAAGGGCACCTACGTGCGCGCTGCTAAGGAGGCAGCCGCTGATAACATCAAAGTGGTGGAGGCCGTGGCCAGGCGATCCACCAACGAAGAGACGAAGCGACTACAGGTGGCCAACGATCGTTTTACGGTGGAAGTGGCCGAATTGCGGGCAGACAATACAGAAGAATGCGCTTAATTAAGGTCGAGGAACTACAGAATAAGCTCGCGCGACTTGAGGCGGCTGTGCTGCGGGCAAAAGTTGCACCTGCTGAACCGGACTGCGTAGAGATGGCCGCGTGGTCTTTTGCGGCTGCTTCGACTGCCGAACAGACCACTGCTGGCCTGCCAGAGGAGATGGCGCGCGTTCTCGCGTCTTACGACAATGGTTTGCGCGCGTCTGGAAGCGATGGCGGCACGACTGCCTCCTGAGTGACCCCTTGGTCCACCACTCGCCGCCAACAGGCAGAAGGAGACGCCCAAATCTGCTTCGGAAAGGATGTTGGAGGCCTCACAAGCCCTGGCTAACCCATTGCAGGCTAATTCCTCTCATGTCCCCGAGTCGGGGGAGACCTGGACCACGGTGGTGCGCAAGGGGAAGCAAAAGAAGGCTTTCCCTCCAAAACCGTGTGCGTCTGCTGTTCCGCCCGTTACTACACTCGTTAACACAGCCACTGTTGTGTCCAAAGCAGAACGGGGAAGTAAGGACGGGCCTCGACAGGGATCCGTGGGGCGTCCATACCAACGGGCGTGGAACAAGCTCCGCGCTCATGGCGCCCTCATCATCGAGTCGATGGAACGAGATCTCCTGTCGGAGCTGGTGGGGGTTTTTTCCTGCGCTCTATGGGACAACTGAGGTCCTCCTGTTCCATGGCCCGCCCGAGGAGCATGCCACAGGGCAGCTTTAGGAGTAATTCCAGAAACTTATTAAAAAAAAACTACTACAGATATTGAAGAGCGAACATTTAATTCATAATAACGTATATACACGTTTAATAAACTAGTATTTAATTTAAGCAATAACAATTGGAAGCACCATCACAAGTAAATTATTTAATATATATTATATTTGTACCATATTATATATGTAAATACACACATATTAATTAATCAATGGGTTTGTAAATAACTTATTAATTTAACTGACTTATTTAATTTACACAATTTAAAATAACTTAAAATACTTATCTGAAATAGATGTTCTATGTAGGTACTCAGAGCCAGATAACACTGACAGGGAGCAGAGTGGACAACGTTCTATCTGAGGTCTCAATCGACGACTGTGTCATTTTCAACCACGCTCTGTATTTTATACACAATAATAAACAACCCCCCTCTACCACACCTCTGGCTACCAGTTATGACGTATAATATAAACAAACTTTAAATTTAAATACAATTTAGATAGGAAACGGATGTTTTATTATTTTATGTAATGATTATAGTCTACAAAATTGTATGAATTAGAATTGTTCAAATCACTTCAATAATTAATTTTATAACATCTCACACCTGCACGTGCAGGAGGTTGCCGTGCCACCACCGAAGGAATATAACATAGTTCCAGTGGCCCGCTAATGGAGGCGGAGAGACGGCACACGGCGGGTTTCTTTAGTGGGTGAAGGCCCCACACTACCCTGTTCGTTGCCCCGAGTGACAGAAAGAAAGAAAGAAGAAAGAAACATATTTATTTGTGCCACACATTGCAAGAATAGGAACATACAAGATCAAAAATACTTTAAATAAAATTTAAAAAAAGAAACATTAAAAACATAAAACCAGTGATATTGTATATAAAAAAGAAGAGGCTTAAAAACTATTTTTTGGCACAAAAAGGAATAAATTCAGCTTTTGCTGTTTTGTCGTATGACATCACAGCAGCTGGTTTCCAATTCATCCATTTTTTTTTTTATTTTTTTTTACGTTCGACATCGCGATGTTTGTTGTGCTCTATGTATAAAGCGTACGCAACTCACAGAGCACCTTCCTTAGTATCAAACGTCAGTTTATTGTTATTGTTACTTAATCGAGTAAAATTTTATTATGTAATCATAACAAAACTAAAATATCAGATTACCAATGATTATACAAGGCAAAGTAATATAATGTATAAATAATAAGTGATGTTATGTTCAGTTGTGCCTGCAATAGTGTATACATAACAACAGTGATGCCTATAACGACAGCCAATGTAAAACAGGGTGTGTGTTTAGGTACATTTTTCCCACCCAAAAGAAAAACAAAAAAAAAATAGAGGGTTGCCGTGCCGGTGCAGACTCAGATGAAATATCTGGGTCTGCACCTCGATGTTAAGTGGAATTTTGTGTCGCACTTTGCCCAGCTCCCCCCTTTCCTTTTTTTTTGTTAAAGGGGAGAAAAAATGATCCTAACCGAACACTCCGTCACGGCCTTGAGTAGGCTTCTGTCGAACACTGGAGGTCCAGGGTCGTTCTGTCGCTGACTTTATAGTGGTATACTGCTGTCTATGGCACTGTATGGTGCCCCGATCTGAGCAGACGCCCTCACCGCTCCTAATAGGGCCCTCTTGGGACGCCCGCAGACGGTCATAGCGGTGAGGGCCATTAGGGGGTACCGTACGGTGTCCTGGGCTGCATCCACGCTGCTGGCAGGCGACCCGCCTTGGCCTCTCCAGGCCGAGGCACTGTTGGAGGGCTACTGGTTTCATGTTGAGGTTCAGGCCAGAGGCGAGGAATTCTGAGAGGAGTCTGGGCAGAGCACGAGAAGTGGCCCGAAGGACGTTGACCCGGCGGTGGAGGGAAGAGCTTGAGTCTCCCGGAGCAGGACGGGAGACTTTAGAGGCGGTTGCGCCGCACCTCCACCGCTGGTTTAATCGAAGGCACGGCAACCTCAGCTTCAGGTTGACGCAGGTACTTACCGGATACGGGTGTTTTGGTAAGTACCTGCATCGTATTGGTCGGGAAGGAGCCCCCGGATGCCACAAGTGTGTCGCACAAATCGATGATGTGCGGCACACTCTGGAGGAATGCCCCACCTGGGGGCTCCAGCGCCGCGCCTTGTCGGTGGCAATTGAAGGAGACCTGTCGCTGCCAGCCGTAGTAAGCCAAATGCTCGGCGGCGACGGGTTCTGGTCGGCCGTTGCCTCCTTTTGTGAAGTAATTACACGAAAGGAGGCCGCGTAGCGGGAACGCGAGACGTCGGCCCACGACGACTCGCTCCGCCGGCGGCGACCAGGGGGGAGAAGGCGTCGCTACGCCCACCTCCTCCCACCGCCTTGATGACGCGACAGGGCGTGGCCACTAGGCCATCCGCCTGGGGCGTCAGAGTAGAATATTGAAAGACGACCCTCTGACGCCTCGCTAATAAGCGTGGAAGGAGCCGCTGTGGTTTTAGTGCGAGTCCTACATAGCCCTTGTTACCGGGAGGATGCGTAAAGGCCACAGCGATAACAAAAACAAAAAAAAGGCTTGCCGATTATAGATGTAACGATATAAAATTTTGAGTCTCGTACACGTATCAAGTTACAAGTACGATACTATTACTACTTGGAACCAAATATTTATAACGAAAAGGTGTAAAGTTTTAAGCGAATTAATAACCATTCATCTTGCTGTACGTCCCGCCAAGAACATGCACGATGTACGAAGAAAAACGACAGTGAATAATCTAGACGTACGTCAAGAATTACTTATTAATTGCTAGCTGGACATGCACGACCCATTTTGCATCCAGCAAGCACCCCCACGGTGGGGGTGCTTGCTTGAAGTGGTGGAGGCCCCACCACTGCGGACGTCGTGCAGATGCATCCATAGTGACTAAAGCTTGGCGTCGAACGCGGACATACGTCGAACTGATCATGCGTTTTGCGTGCTAGATGGTGTATAAACTTGCTGTCCAGCAGATTCAATTCAGCATTTAGGGTTTGTGACGTACGGTGATTGCCCGTTAAATAAAATGGATCGCAAAATAATATCTAGGTTTATTGAAAGATACAAGTGCCACAATTGTCTGTAAAATGTCTCCTGTGCGAACTGCATGAACAGAGAAAACATTTTTATACAAAATATCTTCATAATTTTTTCCTCTCTTCTGATGATGTCAACAACAACTCCCATTTTCGTCGTTTTGGTGAAACTGGTGGCATTTTAAATATGTAACATGTAAATACTGTACCTACAACATGTGCGTTCAATTTGTTCATTCGATTACATCTTGTTCTGTGATTACATCTAGCACTATATTATAGGCATTCACTAAACATAGATAGATCGAATTTATTCGATGTTTTTCAGACTATAATTTAAATAATTGCTTGATATTTTGACTATTATTTAATCTGTTCGATTGATCGATATATTTCTTTAGAGAAACATCGAATATTTCTTTTTATTTTTTTGTCAAATTTATTAAATAGAATCACTGATTATTAATTAGGTACAATAAAAACAAAAGTAAAGCTAGTAACAGACGTTCCGATTTGGCTGGCGCCAGCAATTATTTCGTTGAATTAACTTGTGTTTCAACCCTGTTCGCGTCCACGAATATCGATATCGAACATCTCTTTGTAGTCTGTGCCGCATGCAACCGCAAATAAAATAGTTCCCGCTTCCCGCCAATTTTATTCCTTTTTAATTTTAACTGTCAATCTTATTTATGTTATCATCGTCAGTAAAAATATTTTAAACTTTGAAATTGAGCTTGTTGTAGTGAAATTAGTGAATATTACTTACCTAAAATCATGCCAGTGAATAGTGAGTACATGTAACCTTTTAAAATACTTAATAAATTTACTTTGAAAAATCCATTCATTGACTTTCTGCGCTCGCCTTATTTTTACAGAACATAATTTAGTTACGAAAACAAAGGCAAAGTCACGCAGTTCTCGCGCAGGATTACAACTACCTGTGGGCAGGATACACAGAATTCTAAAACGTGGAAACTACGCGCCTCGTGTGGGTCCAGGGGCTGCTGTATATATGACCGCTGCTCTTGAATACTTGGCTGCTGAAATATTGGAACTAGCTGCAAAGGCTGCCACCGAAAATAACAAATCAAGGTAGGTAAATTTTTGTTACCATTTAACATATATTTACCAGCACCAGGCGTGTAAGTTGTTATTTAAACTCCATCTTTGATCACACTCTACATTTTAATGTTACCTGCTGATTCCCACATGAACGGGCCAGCTGAATTACACATGCTTTCTGTCCACGTCTTAACTCTTTCCCTTCGTACATTATACACAACAGTTCTGATATCTGTAGTGCTTATAGGCAGTATACAGTAACCACATACCATCAGGCAGGCCATAGGACGTATGATAGTTCACCATCCTTTAGGGAAAGAAACATGTTGATGATAACTGAAACTGGAGTTTTTTTTTGATATATCAATATACTTAATTTTAATCACTTGATATCGTAGCTATTAGATTGATTCTGCTTGAGACTATCTTTTCCAATTTCTTCACATATTCAAATTTTGTATTCTGGGAATTTGTTAATTAACTGACTATTTTAGGTACCTATTAATGTAGATTAGAACACATCACTTAGCTAATAAGTAGCTAGGCTAAGTTTCTTATGAGGATACTACTTGCATGAACCTTTCAGATTTATAATAACACTGCACATTTTGTAGTCTCAAAGACCTTTGTGAGTCTTAATAAGAGCTAATCAACTAAAAAAAGAACAAAATATCTTATGAAGAATTGTTTTGAGTTCTTGGATGACAAAATGGCATAATACCATTTTTTTTTTGCAAATATCTTTTAAATGTACAGACACAGCTCTGTTACAGCTTTATAATAGTATAGATACTATCATTACATAAAGCAAAATGTCTTTTCAGGATTTCCCCTCGCCATATTCTGCTGGCTATTCGCAATGATGATGAGCTGAACAAAATGTTAGATGGCATCATTATATCACAGGGTGGTGTTTTACCACACATTGAGCAGCAGTTGTTACCCAAAAAGACATCAAAACATCACCATAGCACTAACAGTCCATCTCAAGAATATTAATGAGTACCTTAATACTATTTTAGAGATAGAATGTTGTTTTTGACAAAATTCAAAATCTGATGTTGGAACTTGTTATACAAACCTTATTAAAGTAAAACTAGTTCCAATCCTAAAGGTTATACACTAAAGTAAATACAGTTAGTGTACCTAATTTTCTTTTCATTATGATTCTGTGAATTTTTTATGTTCCGGCTTTGAGTTTGTACTTGGTACATAGATTAATTCTGAATACATCTTAAAAAGTAAGTTATTAAAAACATATAAGAATATGAATAAATCTGAAATCCATGTTCAAAGATTGTCATAATTTTATTATAAGATCACTAAATTGTGAATAAGTGTGATTTATTTTTGGTGATTATGAAACTCAATTTTGTGAATGATTAATTATTTTTGGTATAGTCCATAAGTTTCTTTGAAACAATGTAACATGACTGCAATGTTATTTCTTCTTTCATTTATTTCAAAGAACTTGATGATTAATATTTTTTGATAAAAATGTTTCTGTAAATGTGTAAAATATCTAAAAATCATGTAGGTATCCGTTATCAAGAAGCCCTTTATAAGTTTCTTGTAGACTAACAGCGCAGCTAGCGAACACTTCCGTGCGCCCAGTCTTTCTAAATTATGACCTAAACTTAGAATCTCACCTTAACCATTAGATTAAAAGCAAAAAAAAACATTGACTTGATTTGTAGTTAGTATTTCTCACTTCCATGTATTTTAATTTGAACGGAATTGGAAATATTTGACATATAGTATTTGTTAGTAATTAACTGTTATGTTCATTATTAAAATTAAAATTTTACATAAATTACTTTTTTATTCCCTTGCCATTTAAATCATCTTAAATAGCACACCTACTCATCTACCTCAGAAAACAGAATAAACCAGAAACTTCCAGAGAGTAAGTAAATATATACTAAAAAATCACATCAACTGTTACTGCGAGCCGCACGCTATATCGAAACAAAATCCGCGTAGCATGCAAAAACTACGCATATCCAGGCTAATTAATTTTTTACACGTAATCTGTGATCTTGATATCTGGACTAACCGTTTAGCTTGCTAAAAGAAACGGAAAGAAGAAGAAGTTAAAACATTGACATTAAAAAAGATGGCGCTTGTATTAACCACGTGAGAAAAATAAAGCATCTGCCCACTTAGAATGAAAAACGAAACGTTAGACGAACTTTCGTTTCACTTCATTGTGATTGGTCGCCTGAATCACGTGTTGAAATCTCGACTAATCAGGAATCACGCGTCGGAATGTTGATCAATTACAATGACTCGAAACGAAAGTTCGTCTAACGTTTCGTTTTTCATTCTAAGGGGGCAGATTCTGTTCTGTTGCTGCCCTTGTCGCGCTAACTATACCTATCCATATTTCGGTCCCGCAACGAGGAAAAAAAGAAAATGATGAGTAATAAATAAACTGTATTTGTTGAAATTATTTTAAAACATAGAAAAAAGTATAACTAATGAAATACAACGCCTGAAGTTTTACATACTTATTTTTTTTTTAATTAAATAATTTCATTCATGTATTTGTTTCCGTTAACAACTCGTGTGTTAGTTAAGTAGCTATCTACTTTTAAATACTGAGAGCTGCAGACCAGTATTCTTAAATAGCCGCTATTCCTAACAACATAAAGTACTGTGGTTACACATGCGCTCGGCACGCGAACCACGCCCTAGCTTCCACTAGTTCATGTACTTACCAATAGTATAATACCAACTACCCAAACATGGCAGAATTTGAACTGGAGTTAAATAAGTGCAACTTTAATTATTAACATTCAAGATGTTTTATCTAAAAGTGCTGACTGACTGCACATATGTCGGAGTGGTTTAGAAGATACCGGCCATCAGCCCGAGTGGCCTGGTTTCGATTCCCACACAGGGCAACTCTTTATATGATATGATTATTCTGAGTCTGCGTGTACTTTGTGTCCGTGAAATTGTTAAGTCCCCCGCGTAGATAAATGTCCGCGATACAAGGATTATTCTTTAGTGAAGGGTGTCGTCTAAAAAACGTTAATTGCTGTTCGTTAGTCTCGTTAAAACTCAAAAATGACTACCAAATCGGTCGGCAATACAGGTTGGTTTAGAAGAAAAAAATAGGAAAACAGTAGTGTACATAACTAGATCATCTGGTTTTAGATACATATAAGTCACGCTGATAAAACACCTTTTTAAGTGTTTGAATGAATTCCTAACATAGGAAACGAAAGTAGATTATCCGATATTGATAATACTGAGGAAGTGGTCAGATTATTTTCTTTGACCAAACAATACATTTAATAAATAAGTAAAGCAATACCCGCCTTATTATTTTACTTATATAATAAGAACTATTTTGTTTTTTAGGCCAATAGAATTCTTAGTTGTGGACACTAGACAATTCAGCTTAATTTTCACGATGGATGAAACACATCACTGCTTCAATGGACACAGAAGTACAAGGTAGGAGGTACTCTCTGGATTCCTTGCTTTTCGGTATTATATTAGAAGCATTTGCGGCTTATGGCACATATATTTTCAAAATTGTCTCCTTGATAAAAATTACATAAAAATCTTAGCTGTCACATACAACTCATTAACAAAAAAACAACATCAACCAGTCTTGCAAAGGACATATATAATTTTAAATACTGTAAACAAGAGATCTGTATTTCAAATTCCATTACAATAGGTACAAGGCTCGTAAAATTACAAACACAGTTTCTAAAATGTGATAAGAAATCAGGGGGTGTATAAGCACAAGTCTAAATTTCAATCACAATTTAACAAATCCCTATAGACAGAACAAAGTTTTGTGAAAGTGCAGAATATTTTTGCCTTTCTATTTTCACATAAATTTGTTCTAGTAAAATCGAGGAGCATGTCAAATGCTAACAATTGCAATAAAATTATCACTATAAACATTTCAAATACAAAGGCATAATACTATTATATAATACGTTTTTAAGAAAAAACGTCTTAATAGAAATTTTACAAAATTTTTGAATACTCTATAGTCTATAATAATTTACATTGGTAATATAAACTTTTTAATAAAAAAAGTAATACAATGGAGTATCTTTAATAGGGTTATTTAATCAAGATGTTGAAATAGATTGAACGGTCAAAGCCTGTCTTCAATATTGAACAGCTATTTTTGTAGAAATTAATCTAAATGAAAAAAGCTGTTTTAAACAAACTATCATAAAAAAACATTGAGAATTTTAAACTCCTTAAACCAAAATGCACTAAACAGTAATTTCGAAAATTAGAATGAAGCCCTTTTTGAAAAGATATTCCTCAGGTATCCACCACATGACATGGTAAAACATGTGTGGACAACATACTCAAAAGCAAGATACAAACGAATTTATGCAACCTCATTTTTATACAACTTTTTTAAGACAATAAATCCGCCATATTGTTGTGACCTCATATCCTTTTATATATTATGTGATGGCGCGCTGTCATTTAAAAATATCTTGTGGATCTGCATACATTCATTGTGCAGGTAATTAATTTATATTCAAATGAATATAAATATGGTTGTACCCATAATTAAAATATTTTCATTAAAATGTTGTACACCCCAAGAGTTCTTCATGGATAATATACAAGATACCACACACAATCAAAAATACAATCTATTTTACACTAAAAATGACATCGGTCAAAAATACTATTGTCTAGGCTAAGAATTTTTTTATTTTACAACCAATTACTGTAATATAAAATGAGTTTCAGTTGGCATATTTTGATTTCAGAGTTTTGACAATAAAATTTGATGACAAACGGTAATCCAACTATTATAAATCAAACTATGACATATAAATTCAATCATAGGATTGTTCAGCGGATACGTGGCCATTATTATCATAAGTTCGTATTTCGTAAAGGCTTTTAATTTATAATTGTACACATATTATTTAAAAATATAGATATAAGTGGCGTCAAATTAATGCTCGACGTACATAAGCAAGCGTGCGAGATTGTGCACGGTAGGCGGGTGTGCTTCGACGCTAAGCCCGTAAGCAGCTCAAAAATGTGTACTGCGCAGGGTCTTGTACTACCTACTTCTGATCTGATCGTATCACACCGAGCGCAAGTTTGACGCGACTTTCCAATTATTTATCAAGTAAAACTCACTCGGAATTAAAAAAAAAACAATGTAACAAAATATAGCTATATAGTTCTATAAATAACAATAATTACATTACTGGTTAATACAAATTAATACAATTTATATTAAAGGAACATATTGGATATAGCTCGCGTGAGGCAAAAATATTACTAAGTTTTAATTAAAAATATGAACGTTGACTACGTCATTATTGCAAAAATAAATAAGAAAAACATTTAAAAGGAAATTCATTTGCATATAAGTTTTTCTACATTATTTATTAAAGTACAAGGGTCGGATCGCAATGAAAAAGTAGCAACGTGATATGGTTATCCGTGTAATTTTATTGTCGGTCGTCGTGCTATAAGCGTGTTATCAAGACAGACCATCACTAGTGGTTTATAGACGTACTTGCGATGCCGACGTCACACTGAAAGTTACGCTATTTTGATTTAATTCAAACCTATGTACATTCAATAACATTTCAACCGGTATACAAAATGAGGGTCACTTAATTTTTTAGTGCAAGTCGACTCATAATTTTAAGATATCGATTATATTATAGTAGAATTGTTGGCAATGGTAATAGTTATCGACGATCCTATTCTTAATTGGCGCTGCAATTATAGTACCCATCTAAAACCTATCAATAATAACAAAAATAAAAAATGAATACTTTCTAATACGAAACTTAATGTAAATGTAGCACATCAAAAAATATACGTGTAACTAATAAAATTTGATTAATAAATGCAAATTGTTGTTCAGTGACTATCTGACAGATATCAATTATTGTAATATTAAAATTTGTTCATAGGATAATTGCATCTTGATAGCCAGCAGAAACACCTACAAATACCTTATATAATACTGCTAACTCCTAATAAGAGTGTCCACATCACGCTGTATTTAAGTGGATTAGAAGAATTAACTCGCAAAATAACAGCCTTTATGTCAATCATAAAAGACATAAGTGAACTTTATGGATAGAATCGACTTATACTCGGCAAATATCTTATTAAGTATAATATTATAAACGTTCAGTAGTGTAATAGCCTTAAAAATGATACATGTAAGGTTTACAGAAAATTGATACATAGCGAGAATAAGTCCTGAGATCTCTAATTATAGTTAGCTAAAACGCAATAAAGTAAAAATAAAAATATAAGAACTAAGAGATTGCACATTGACATGTATCTATGATCTGGACAAGTATAGACTGCGAAAATATAAAATACAGCTTTGAATGTTTAATAGTTTCTGATCGTGACTATACGCAATTCGACAATAGGGCTTTCTTGTTGTAAAAAAAGTAAGCAAAGAAAGCAGAGAAGTTTTCTTAAACAGGTTTTACGTCAACTACTTTCTTTTCAAGTGTGGACAGATAGAGGTCAGTGATAATTTTGTTCTATTCTTACTCTTTTTGAAGTTTCCACAGGCTAAATACATTATTGCTACCTACCTCTATGAGTGACCTAGTACCGTATCTAGTAATATAAGTAGCAGTTAAATTTGGCAGTGTTTGTGAATGCTTGAAGGCATCCAGTAAAAAAGTACAATTATAGTGATATTAGAGATCATTATGTATTACCTAATCAAAAACATAGCTCTAAAATATAGCATATTATGCTATTTAAATGAATTTAAAAATAATGAAAATTACTCATTAAAAATGATTACGTATAATGAGAGTAACATTTATTCTAAAAGTACAGCAAGGCAGTGGTTTGGCTGTACCTTTAGTATTACTGAATCTATCAACAGGGGCTACCACTAACCACTCAAGTGGGACTCTGGCATGTCTGTTAGCATAGACAATAATATAAAAATAGGTTAATACTGATCCAACAAAAAAAAAATCTAATTAAATTAGAAATACCCTCAACATTTCAAAAATGTATAAGTGCAACGTTTCCGAGGTTGAGTACATCATAAATAAAACATTTATGATAAATATATAATTAGGTAAATGCACAATTGGTCAATGGTGAATGATCCGTTTATACAATGAGCAAAATTTTCAAACATCCATTTAAATTCCAAAAAGAGAATAAATATATTCACATTGCATACATAGCGTTCAAACATTGAATACTTTCTTAAAACTAGATAACATTATTGAAGCACAAGACATCATACCCATCCATCCATCTGGAACCCAACAACGCCAACTGGACAGTCTTATCTCTAAAGGAACACATTCATTCTATAGCAATTAAACGGGTCACATCTTACAGCAACATGTGCAATTTGAGACATTAATTTGAATTAAGAAATAAAACAATTTTTTAGGAATCTACTGTGTTTACTTGATATATTATACTTACTGTCTTGATGTTTGAAATACTTTACATTCATGATCACGGATGTACTAAGGCGTTAGACATCCAATGGTTGATCAGTTGTTATAACTACCTCATCTACCGTCAATTATAATTGTGGGTAGTAGCAAGTAAACACGATAGATTTATTTCAGTTTTTAAGATTCACATATATCATACAATATCAAATCATTTGAATATCACGCAGTAGGACGACGTGCCACTAGAAAAAATACCGCCGTTGGACGCAGGCGGCATATACTACAAAGCGATGAATTTGGAATAATAACCTGTATAGAGTGACCGCAGCAAGCTTGTTTAATTCCACTGACTTAGGCTACATTTAAATTTGAACATCTCCAAACATATATTTAAATTAATATTTTATTGCACTACTCATGCTTCACTAACGCCATCTATAACCAATCAACATTCATACTAACAAACAAATTGGCCTCAGAAATATTCAGAACACATTAAACTTCCTCACATATACATCTAACCACCGATTGTAAAGTACGTGTAAAAAGCTCAGGATTCAAATATAGTAAAATTGGCAACAATTAATTAAAAATATATAAAATTGTCAATATTATAACAATTTTTTCTTGGGTTCAAATTAGGCTTGCTTTTTTTTATTAAGTGGCAGCTGTGATCCAGACATAAATGGCTCTTCAGTCTATACTAACAAAATTATACCTTTGTATAGTAGTCACAACGGATCTTTGTGTCTCTGAAGTTAGGCACAAAGCAAGTAGTGTACGTAAAAAACATATGATTAGTGCTGTAAAATTCAAATGTTATTATTTGTTCTATTTATTATTTTAAGATTCAATAAAAAGTATAAGAGCGATTTGAGTGTATAAGCTTTAATCCAAATATAGAAGAGCGTCCACATCTTTTAATACGATCGATAAATAATATGATTATGGATTAAAATTATTTAATTATTATATGGAACACTTCGATTAATGTAAACTGTAGAAGACGCACATCGCTTGCGACACAAAAATAGCTACTGCGCAGCGTCTTGCAGTCAACTTCAAAGACACAAAGATCCATTGTGACTACTGTACTGTATACTATGGCCTAATTTGAACCCATAAATTTCAAGTATCATCATTTTAAACAACTAGCCATACATAAGTCTGCAGCCTCATCATTTAGTCACAATCCGTTTTATGAATTTTGTAATTATTTTTGTTTCACTATGAACTAGCAGAATAACGCGGCTCTACCAATTTTTTTGGATTGTATTCACTTTTGTATGCTCAGCAAGGAGTTGTGCAAGTTAAATTAAGTTGCGAATTGAATGAGGTGTCAATTCAATTCTCGAAGAACTGTAATTAAAATACATAGGTAATATACTGAAATTTTGAAAGAGTATTTTTTTATCGTTTGATCTTATTATGAAATAATAGCACCCGTATCGTGAGGTCTTCTGGCGCTGGTGACCATCGATGATAATAATAAAAGTAGTCTTCAATACATTATTTTAAGATTTTCTTGAAACGCGAGATGATACAACTTAATTGGATCTCGTACCAAGTAACGCATGCAGAAGTGACGATCAGAAATAGCGCGACATGGGGAGTTTTTAAATACAGTCAAAGTTACTTATTCGTGGTTCCTAACTGGCGGAATTAAATAATTATAACCAATTTATTGCAGGTGATAAGATGTTTGTTCAGAGTTGAAAATTAATATTAAATTTTATTTTTAAAGTAACATGTAATTTGATTAGTCTAGTTAGTGTTTTGAATTAAGAATTTTGATAAAAAAATTAAAAACTGTTCTTTTATGTATAAAAATTGCAAATCCTTGACCATCTAAAATTGATACAGATAAATAATGAACTTTTCTAAATGAGAATTGATAATCCAAAAAAAAGGAAGTAAAAGGCTTTTCAACAGCTGCAAAACAAGAAACACATATTAAGTTTTAAATCATTGCTTGTGATAATCATGATTTTATTAATTATGCCAATAATTAAGATATTTTTTAAATGCATTCCCTAATTTTCGGATGATCTCAACACCACTTCGTATTAGTGGATTCCCTATTCAGGATACATACACAGCACCGCGAATGAGGAGCTTTGACAATATTAAAACGCAAGTGATTTCCGAGAATTTAAGCCAAGTATCTTAGCAATTGGTCACAGTGGAATAGTGTGCTTCTTTTCGTCTTTCTTGTTGTACGTTAAATTCTTGGATCATGTTATTGTCTTTTGACAGAATAGAAGAGGATATGTATAATCAGTAAAATGCGCTCACTTGTAAAGGTTTATATCCAGCCATGGACAAAATAAATGTTCGAGGACTTTGAATATTTCCTAAGCTATATTGCTAATTTTTCTAAAACTATAAAATATATCCCTGAAGAGGCATGCATACATAATCTCTAATCAAATGGTTATGGAGTCATAAATTATTGTAAAATAATTATTACTCTGATGAACACTTTACAGTAATTACGTTCAAGCAATTATTTGTTAAATACGGTATTCAACTCAACATAAAAAATGTTTGTAAAAGCCTATTTTATGAGCTTATTGAGCTGAGAGCACTTGTGTTATTATCACATATATTCTTATCAGTCGAATGCAGGACTAGTTTCTGCATTGGGTCTAGGATTATTTTAGAATTTTCAACATTCAACTCTCGTTCTTGATTAGCACTAACAACTTCTGTAACATCATTAACTGATTTATTGTCAAAGTATGGAAAAAAATCGTAATGTGCGTGTTGACCGTTACTTATCTTAACCTTCTGACCTCGTTTTTTCTTTTCTTCGCTTTTTATTGAAGATATGTTACGTTTTGAGAATTCATCCCACCCCTCTGTAGTTTTACCGTGCATTGGATTCCAATCTTTTCGGAATGAGCTTGATGGTTTCATATCATTTGAAGAAAACTTTTGTTGGATATCATTGATTTGGTTGTGATTTTCTCTCGTTGATACGATTTGTCCATAAACTGGGGTACAATATGTGGTATCTGGAGCAGTGTTGCCAGTTTTAATATCATGGTTTTGATTGATTTGGCAATTGTTCATTCCAGAGTCAAACTCTGATTTCTGTCCAGCATTCAAGAGGATTTGTTTTGATGACTTTATAAGCTTTTTATCACCATTTGAGCTAGACATTTTGTTCTTTGGACTGCTGTCGTCTTCATTGATATTCTCGTCACCAATACCATCTATGTCATAAACCTAAAAGGGTAAAAGATAAATAATATTTTTAGGAAATAGGCAATGTTTTTGCAGTGTTTTATTTCTCAAAACAGTAATGGAATACAAATAAAAAATATGTTAATTAAGGACTGTTTCATTTTAAAACTATTTTGAGATGTTTGATCGAATATCAAACATCACACTCTTAATACTTAGCTCGTATTTAAAGTGGTTTGACTGTGAGTTTATTTTGCACATAGGACCATTCTTTGTGCAATCCACAATTGTATGTGTTGTAGTTTCTTACAATACAGGAATTGTTTCCATGAGTTGATTTTAAATAAAAAATGTATGGCAATTGGAATAAAAATAAAGACATATTTCTTAATGTTTCTGTAGTGACTAACTAAAACATATATTGTGTATCAGGGTAAGATCGGACAGTTTTTCGACTAGTTGGAGAGGGTTTAAATGCAATGTTGCAAGTATTGGTTATGAAAAAAATACTATTTTTCATGTCATAATAGTCCAATCTTACGCTGTACAAAGACAGGAGAAGAAATTGTGTTTCTCAAACTTTCCGAAATTGTTGTATGTGAATCATAGTAATAGTAGTATGTTTTCTTTGAATAGTAGCAGGTGGCTGACGAATAAGTAAAAGTCAGCATGTTTTACCACACGAGAAACCCGATTCGAAATAAAAAATATTTAGGCATAACCTTGTGGTTGGTGTGTCCCCAATACCATTTTAAACTGTGTTATAAGCACACATACCTACATATTACGCTCGTGGGGACACATTAAGAAATAAAAATACAGAAACTCGTATTTTTCATTAATTTCTATCCCAATGATTTGGATTTTTTATGTCTTCCATGGTAGAAAGGAAGGACAAGAAGGCCTCCCAAGCTGTGGAGGTAAAAGTATTTTTATTTCATAATAATTATGCAGAAATGATATCCTCTTACCTTGTACATTACGTCTTGAGCCAAACCCTTTTCCCGCTCTCTCTTGTTCTGCACTGCAAGCCACACATCCTTAAGTTCCCCTGCTAAATCTCTGTTTTTCAATATGATTGGGTTCCTCGTCAAGAACAGACCTGGGTTCATTGCTTCTATAAAGTCACTGAGGAGACTGACAAGAGCTTCTCTATCCTGGAATGTCCAAAGAAAAATAACAACATTTGCACCAACTGCACTGTAGTTTAACAAAATCCTTTCTCCTAAGTGTCAGATTCTTCTGATAAATGTATGATGAGCTAGTCTGTGATTATTTTGTCTATTTATTGCATTTTTTTTTGTGTGAATGATTAAATATTTGAAAAAAAATACTTGCACTCATTTTCCATTCCCTCTTCCTTTTGTCTTCCATGTGATAATAAACTATCTCTAGTAAAAATGCAACAACAAATATTAGGCATATTGTTAAATACTTTGGAAAATCGAAAAGTGCACGCTTCATAATCTTCATTTTTCACAATAAAATTGATTATTTGTATTGTAATTATTATTATTATTATTTTTTTTAAGTAACTAATAATGTATTGGTCTTACTAAGTAGTTTTCAATAAATCACATAGATAGCGCTAACTTCTAAAAATATTAATGTATTGTTTATATGTTATTGTTTGACGGGCCTCGTGGCGTAGTCGGTAGTGTAACCGACTTCCGTGCACGAGGTCGTGGGTTCGATTCCCACTCGGGGCAATTATTTGTGTGATGAACACAGATATTTGTACTGCGTCTGGGTGTTTTCTATCTATTATATGTATGTATTTACAAAAAAAAAGTAGTATATGTATTATATCCGTAATCTGGTACCCATAGCACAAGCGTTAAGCTTAGTTGGCTGGTCCCACCAGAGGACGTTGTGTGAAAAATGTCCGTGAATATTTATTTATTTACTAATGTGGCTCTCATGTCTTATACGCCATCTAGCGCTAATTTTAAGAAGTACTTATATATTGGTCTATAGAAGTAGTTCAAATAATTCTCACGAAATAAGGTTTAGCGCTGGTCTTAGTGCACCATTGTGCCATCGAGTCGAGCGTAAATATTCACTATTTTTTTGTTTATTTAATAACAATTAAACCACATCGAATCAGACCGTGAAAAGTAATAGGGCTCTATTCGTAATAATACTTTAGTTAAACACAAAGTGAAAAATGTGAAATCGAAAATAACAGTCACAAGCAGGATTTGAACCTGCATCTGCTGGATACCGTCCAGATGCTTTGCCAATTCAGCCATTGTGACTGCTAATTTCGATAACACATTCATACTTAACGGCTTTGGGTGGCGCCCGCGCCATTTCATCAAAAGAAAAAAAAAGACTTGATTAGTAAAGTATTTCGGTCGTTATCGTGTTAACATACATTCCCTACAACAAACAGACGTCCAAGACATAACTTTTTTAACTAGTTTAAATAACAAAAATGGCACAAAAAATATCATGAGTGTTATAAATAGTGTTTTTTCTTGATATGTGTGTGTATATATTATTTTACAAGTGCAATATATGATAAATAGAGACATTTTAAGTTGGAAAAATCAGTTCTTCTACGTAAAACGAGAGCAGTACCCACCTCAACGCTTCGCCTATGAGGTGTGCAAAATTATAGAGCAATTTGGTAGTTCTTAATCAAGTAGTTGCAATCATTCAGTATTGGCCAAAATAGTATTTGTATGTTGTCATTCACAATAACATCCAAAATATTTAGACCTACAACCTTCCTTTAGACCTATAACAAATCTATGTGGTTGTGTCAGAATTCCGTTCTATTGGACTTTAAGAGTGAAAAAAACAGAGAATGCACATAGCTCATGTACATGTACATATCCTGCATACATGGCTAGAGTATGTTCGGTCTGGAGATCATTACAATGACTTAAAACTTTACAGTCTTTAGATTCTCTTAACCTATGAAAATATAATGGACAGTTTAAAGGCGAATTGGCAAACACAGTACAGGAGGATTACCAAAGATATTACATTTTATATTTTTAAAAAGTGATATCACAAATAATATAAATAATTTACTAATATAGTTTAAAAATATTTTTTTGCTGAATACCTATCTAGTAAAATAATACAAATCTCTCCAGAAGAAAGTAAAATATAATCTTTACTAACAATAGTAACAGTTGAAGACTATACAACACTTGAATCTCAAGGCTTTTCTGATATTTAAAAGTGCAGGTTAGCAAATTCCCATTCAGGTGTTTCTAAGATAAATCCAGGAAATCTGGAAGGACTCCAAGCCAAATTATATCATTTATACTGTGCAAATGATAAACAAATGCTTGGCTATCTCCTAGTCTTACTAAACTCTATGAACAGCGGTTACTACAACATAGTTATATAGCCATTCAAGTAGCCCATCTAATCCATCATCTGATTTACAAGATAACAGAAAGTCATATGACAAGATTTTATACCTATAGGTAAATATTTAATCATTTTGAAGAATAAAAACTAAACATGATACTCACTGTAGGACTAGGAGCATTCTTGCCGTTGGCCTTGAGAATGTCTGGATTAACCATAACAGCAAATACAAGCATTGGAGGTTTGTTGCTATTTGGACCACATCCTTGGGGCACCTTAAATTAATACAGTGAATAATTAGATAGGACACAGCTTTGAATCCTACCGTAGTAGAGCTTTCTTTTTCCACTCTCACAAATAATTTGTTCTTTAGTTTGTAATACTTCAATTTTAGGACATAAATACACATTGCTCATGCTTAGGCATCATTAAGTAGTATTTTGATCTGTATTTTAGTACTTGACATACTAAGCTACTTTAAAGTACAAATTATTTCTGAATGTAAAAAAAGAGACTCTTGTGCGAGCGGGAATCAATCCTGCGTCCCTTCCAATCCGGGGAAGAGCCACATTCACAAATAATTTGTACATTAAGTGGTATTTTAAGGCATAACATATACTATTACATATATGAAATGGTATGAATCTATATTGGTATACAAGTTTATAAAACAAATAAGCACATAATGATACACATATGAAATAGTTTTCCTTATGTAACTACTTAATTAGAGTGGTAAAATAAAGTTACAGAAATTTGCGCACAAAATTACAGATGAAGTAGTAGAGTGGGGCACCCACCTGCATGCCACCATACAAGGGTATAGGGTCCGTATATTGTTTCGGATTAGCTATTTTTTGCCAGCCCAACACATTTATGTATAGTTTCTCTGTTGAATCTTTTATGGTGTCTTGAATACACATGTGAGGTTGTGGTGGATTTTTGAATTGACGAAAAGCTCTTGATGCTCGTCCATATTGAATAGGACCCACTTTTTCTTGAGGATTCTGATTTTCCATAGCAATACTACACTAAATACCTCCAATAGTAGATATTTAAGGTAGAATCACAAGCTCACAATAAAACCCATTTATTTTTATTTGACATTAATAGGCCTGCCTGTCATCGAAGTTTATTGAACTCAAGCTCGCCCAACCGAGATTTAATTTACCGAGTACTTGATCAATCACTATTAGCTTTATTTGTATGTTTTCTAAAATACACTTTCTACTTATTTTATTTAACTCAAAGATCGAAATGTAAAGAAATAAATCAAAAGAAAGGGCTTCCGTGAAAGAGAAGGACAGCTTTTATTTTTTTTTAATTTCCCGGGCTGCAGTGCCTTCATGTCAAAGTCAATCGTGATCTCCTCTCCTGTTCTATATTTGTCTCAGTCCATAGAGTAACTATATAAACTGGTACTCAGTCTGTGTTCTACAATTATAAATTCTATAATACTAAACCCGGTGTACACGATTTTATTTATGGTATAATTTGGTTAATTTTTTAATGTAATAAATTAGTATTTATTGTAATAAATAACTACTCTAGTAATTACCAAATTCTCAACTTTATTAAACCACATACAAGATGGCGCTTATAGAGAGCGTGATATTTTGCGTAATATTTTGGTCTGAGTTAATATTGTTCTCATTCCAAACAATTGTAGAGATGCTACCAAGAAGCTTATACCCAAGAAGCTTAAATTTATAAGTATAACACATGAGACTGCAATGCTCGCCGTAGGTGAGTATAATTATGTTCCTTTTGATCTGTATTTTAACACTTGACATGCTCAGTCACCTTAAAGTACAAATTATTTGTGAATGAGGAAAAAGAGAACTCTAGTGCGAGCGGGAAATGAACCTGTGTCCCTTCCAATCCGGGGAAATGCTCTAAGCCACTGAGCTACCGCACTGACCTTTCTGCCATACCCAATCTTCTCATCACATTTGTCTTGACGACCATTTTCCGCTCATACTAAAGTTCTCTTTTTCCTCATTCACAAATAATTTGTACTACTCGAATATATTCGTTGTTGTAATGTAAAGAACATCTTGAAGCAAAGAAATGTAGCCTTGAATGGCGTCACTTAAGTATGTTTTTTGTCTCTTTCGTTAGAATGACCACGCTAGTTCTAAAGTTTAGGATAAATGTATACGGCTCACGGATTTTATAAAAAATAAGTGAAAACATAGGATAGGACGTGTGGTGACGGACTAAGAATGCTAGTGTCACCACCCCAAACTTTCGCGCGGGTGCCGTACAAGGCGACTATGGGAAGTAAGCAATTATTACTGGTGGTAGGGCTGGATACCAAGACAAGTGAGAGTACTCTCTTGCTATACGGCCAGGACGGGCCGGTACCACCGTCTCCTGTGGAACCGGTCATGAAGCACGTCAGTGTGTTTTGGCTGTAGCAGAAGATAGCCGTTTAGTCTTTCATTTCATATAATATATGAGAAATGAAATGGTGCGCAGCGGCTTGACAATACTTGCAGTATAGTTGAGTCCATGGGCGACGGTTACCACTTACCATCAGTCTGCCATCTTTAGCAATAAAAAAAGGACCACTGAAATAATGTAACACGGTTCTAGTGGCCCGCCAATATAGGCGGAGAGACCGGCACACGGTGGGTTTATTTAGTGGATGAAGGCCCCACACTACCCTGTTCGTTGCCCCGAACGACAGGGTGTGCTGTTAGGTAGACTTTTTCCCGCCTTAACAAAAAAAGGATCGGAATATATTATACAGAACTAATTTTATAGTAAGGCCAGCGTTCGGCACATATCTTCTCGTCCAAATTACTAGAGTTTCTGAAGACATAGGTTTGTAACCAGTGTGTGCTGCCAGTGATGACTCATGGCACAGAGATGGGGCCGTTATACTATGGGCCTCATAAGAAAGCTCAAGGTCGCTCAGCGAGCAATATAGAGATTTATGCTTGGGGTTTTGCTTCGTGATAGAATTATAAATGAGGAAGGAGATCCTTAAGCAAACTGGTACTAGATTAACAGATATCAAAGAATTTCCAAAGTGTGGAAGTCATTGGGGGAATGATGCTAATGTCCAGCAGTGGACGTCTTTTGGCTGATGGATGGATGGATAGATTTTATAGTAGGTAATGAAAAACAGCAATATGGTAAATCATTTTTTTTATTGCAATTTGTTTCGTCAACATTCAGCGATAGTTGTAAAATTTATGTGTTGGTGTGCGAAGTACATGTCCAGTGGCATGTCCTCAAAATTTATAATTCAGAGTAAATCTTGTGGTACTCTTTTCTTCAGTCTCCGTAAACTTTCCTATCCATAAGATCGTGAGCCAGTACATTTGGGTGTAGCTGCAGTCTGTTTCTATATGTTTTGGCTTGCTCATTTATTTCCTCCTTGACCATTTTAATATTAAAGTCATGGTGAAGCCTCGCATTGGTCACGTACCACGGTGAATCTACTACTATTCTTAGTATTTTTCACTGGAACCTTTGCAGTATCTCCAAGTTTGAGTTAGCAGCTGTGCCCCACAGTTGTATGCCGTAAGTCCATTGGATATTGGTTTTATGAGACATTTTTATAATAATTTCTTTGTTTAACATATAAGTAGTTGACTTTTTTATTATATAACCAATACATTTTCCATACTTGTTGCCCCATGGCTAGACGCTTGGTATAAATGTGTCAAGTGTCCCCCCATGTCCAGCGTCGATCCAAATACATGCCAAGATATTTCACATCCATTGTTGTGTTGATCATTTAATGTTACTGGAGGACAAGTTTTGCGACGGGTAGTAAAAGTAACCTTGACGGATTTAGATTCGGTCGCTTTAATGCGCTAATATTTTAGGCATATCGTTCTCTATATTGCCCACTGAGGACCTTGAGCTTTCTTATGAGGCCCATAGTACAATGACCACGTCTCTGTGCCACGAGTCATCACTGACAGCACACACTGGTTACAAGCCTTTGTCTTCAGAAACTCAAGTAATTTGGACGAGAAGATATTTTCCCAACGCCGCATTTACTATAAAATTAGTTCTATTTAATATATTCCTATACTTACTACGTTTGAGCTTATTTTTCATAAAATCCGTAAGCCGTAAATATTTATCCTTTTTTTTTAGGCGGAAAAAATTTTCCTAACCGCACTCCCCGTCGTTCGGGGCAACGAACAGGGTAGTGTGGGGCCTGCACCCACTAAAGAAACCCGCCGTGTGCCATCTCTCCGCTTTTATTGGCCGGCCACTGGAACCATGTTACATTCCTTCTGAAGTCCGCCGGCGTAAATATTTATCCTAAACTTTAGAAATAACGTGGTCACTGACGAAAGAGAAAAATAACATAAGTCACGTCATTCAAGGTCACATTTCTTTGCTGCAAGACGTCCTCTGCATTGCAATCTCATTGTTCAAACTCCAATTTATTAATTGGCTGATTGAGTAGATATTTTTTTGCAAAAAACTATTATTCCACGAAAACTATTAATTTTTCGTGATAAAATTAAAAAAAATCATTCGGGTGTGAATGCTCAGTCGATTAAGCGTGATTGACAAACATACATGCAAATTGCAGTTTCATTCCAAAATAATAATGTTTTCGGAAAAATTCTAAATAATAATGTTTTCGGTTCAGCGACACCGACACCCACATAGTCTATCTAATACAGACACATTTTTCTCTAAAATCTCTATAAAAATAAAGTGTCTGTTTGTAATGTTTAGATAACAGCTTTTTACTAAACGAGACTAAAGACGTTGGAGACCTATAACTATTGCATTTAGCATTGTCTTCATTATACAGACACAGCTCTATTTCAGGAGGAGTAGGTACAGATAATAACATAATATATTTACAGCGCCGCGTTAATATTTGATATCTTTAATAAATTGTAATAATTAAGCTTGAACAATTTATGTAAATCATCAGATAGATGGCGCTGGCATCAAGACTGTAGAAAGAATGTCTATTTCATATTGTCGCACTTTGTGTTCTAGATTGGTTTCAATAAAAGAAAACATTTAATTCTTTGGTCAATTTAATTTGGAATTCTACAATTTTGTTGTGTGAACGAATTTCTAGTTAGTGTGTGTGATTAAACATAACAAAATTATTATGCTTCTAATTGTTCATAAATATAATTAAAACTACCATTCATTTCCTCAACAAAGTATAATAGCTGTAAGCACCTTTCAGGATCTGGAATCAAGAACAACAGAACCTATGTCGATACGATAATTTAAATGCAAAATAAACGTTACAAATTAAATACAATTTAACGTATATCTAGAAATCATTTAAGACAAGGTATAATAATTGTCATCCATCCATCCATCAGCCTTTTAAAGTCCACTGCTGGACATAGGCCTCCCCAAGAATGGGGGATAGTGCCGTAAACGCCACGCTTGGCACGCGGGTTGGCGATAGCAGCGGATGTTGTTAATACTTGATGGAGTGCTGCTGTCCACTCCCTCGGTATTCCCTCGGTCGGCTCTTACGACTCCCATGGGTGGAGAGGGGTGGGACAATTCTAAAGCCGGCCTCACACAAATACACACACGGTATAATAATTGTACTGAAGTAATATCATACAGATTCAGAGGTCCACCAATACAGGCGGAGAGACGGCACACGGCGGGTATATTTAGTGGGTGAGCATCGAACACTACCCTGGTATTTGCTCGTTAAGTTTGAGAATCAAACCCACAACACTCAACGCGAGAGACCTATAAATGCCAAACCACCACAGTAACATTATCTATGCAGTCTATATTCACTCCAAGACACCATCTTACAATCAATATTTTTTTATTCTTGTCATCTCGAAAAAAAACATTTATGACTTTGCTCTTTAACGCCCTTCGAAACAATTTTTTTTATTGCATTTAGTGGCAGACGAGCCACGGCCCATCTGATGGTAAATGGTAACCGTCGCTCATGGACTCAACTATACCGAAAGCATTGTCAAGCCGCTGCTCACCATTTCATTTCACAGATATGAAACGAAAGTATAAACGGCTATCTCCTGCTACAGCCAAAACGCAACGATGTGCTTCATGGCTGGTCACACGGGAGATGGTGGTAGCAACACGCTCGGGCTCGATACCAAGTGAGTACTTCCACTTGGTACCCAGCCCTACCACCAGTCATGCAATAGATGATAATTGCTTACTTCCCTTAGTCGCCTTGTACGACACCCGTGTGAAAGGATGGGGTGGTGACACTTCTATTCTTAGTCCGTCACCACACGGATAAATGAGGACTTAGTGAGAACTGCAATATATTTACTGCAGGCATCAATGTGTTACATAATTATGTCTCATAACGATCAATGATAGATTGATTAGATTGACTGATGGTTGGGTATATTTGGAGTAAGTTTATCTCACGTTAACAAAAGTCGACAAAGTGAGATTGGCGAAAGGTCCCGCAGTAAATAAGTTCTTGATTCGGAGCTGCCCCGTCAGAATCAGCACGTATTGTCTCTGTATGTCATTTGCCGCCCACCATTGGCTGCCGTAAGGGCCTGACGTCATATTTTCATTCTGAAAATAAAATGGAGACTTACATTTTGTTGATAACATATTTATTTAGGCTAAGATTAGGCCACGGCCTTTTTTGTTACGGCGGGAAACCTTACCGCACACCCCGTCGTTCGGGGCAACGAACAGGGTAGTTAGGTACCCACTAAATAAACCCGCCGGATGCTGTCTCTCCGCCAGTATTGGCCTCTTGAGTAATATTGTTCTGTGGTATTGGCAGACCACTGGAACTGTGTGGCAGTAAGATAAGACTAGGCCAAGAAGTAGGGGAGGCATTCGTTAGCGGGCATTCACTTGCTATAAGTAATTCTTTAATGACTATGTAAGAGATGCCACTTTCTGTTTCTCGCCAAAATCATACTGTAGAAAGGTGGAGAGAATTTAAAGCCACCATAGTGATTTGTGCGAGCGTCTTCACGAGCGAAAATGTACGTATAGATAAAAAAAAAACATAAAAGAAAAATAAAAAACATAGCATCACGCCTGTATTCCCCGAAGGGGTAGGCAGAGGTGTATTACACATCCACGACTCGCCAGCTATGTTTAAGTCCCACGTAATAGGGGGCGAGTCTATTGACGTCTACCGGGCACATTTCCAAACTCCGGGCTGCTATTGAGAATTTTCGTATAATAATCGTATAGATAGATATTCATTTAATTATTACACATTATATAATTTATAGATCAATGACATTATAATATGAATATTTAGATATTTTTATATATATTTTTGCATTTGACATGCTTAGCACTATACATTAAACACAAAGTGCAAAAATATATATAAAAATATCTAAATATTTAAAGGGTTTGCGTCATTATTAGGTAAAATCTTAATTGTAAAATTAAGTTTACCTGGTCGGTATAATGTATGAAAATACGTCCGACAGACGGCGCAGGCGTCACCCAAAGACGTTAAGTATGATGTGTTATCGAAATTAGCAGTCAGGAGCAAGTGTTAGGATGGCTGAATTGGTAAAAGCATCTGGACGGAATCCAGAAGATGCAGGTTCAAATCCTGCTCCTGACTGTTATTTTCGATTTCACATTTTTCACTTTGTGTTTAATGTATAGTGCTAAGCATGTCAAATGCAAAAATATATATAAAAATATCTAAATATTTAAAGGGTTTGCGTCATTAGTAGGTAAAATCTTAATTGTAAAATTAAGTTTACCTGGTCGGTATAATGTATGAAAATACGTCCGACAGACGGCGCAGGCGTCACCCAAAGACGTTAAGTATGATGTGTTATCGAAATTAGCAGTCAGGAGCAAGTGTCAGGATGGCTGAATTGGTAAAAGCATCTGGACGGAATCCAGAAGATGCAGGTTCAAATCCTGCTCCTGACTGTTATTTTCGATTTCACATTTTTCACTTTGTGTTTAATGTATAGTGCTAAGCATGTCAAATGCAAAAATATATATAAAAATATCTAAATATTTAAAGGGTTTGCGTCATTATTAGGTAAAATCTTAATTGTAAAATTAAGTTTACCTGGTCGGTATAATGTATGAAAATACGTCCGACAGACGGCGCAGGCGTCACCCAAAGACGTTAAGTATGATGTGTTATCGAAATTAGCAGTCAGGAGCAAGTGTCAGGATGGCTGAATTGGTAAAAGCATCTGGACGGAATCCAGAAGATGCAGGTTCAAATCCTGCTCCTGACTGTTATTTTCGATTTCACATTTTTCACTTTGTGTTTAAGTTATAATATGAATTTCATCATCCGCTTGCCTTTATCCCATTTATTTGGGTTCGGCTTAGAGTATATTTTCTTTCCATATTTTTTTTTTATTTCTTATGGTGGCACACTAGCCCCGCCCTGCCTGATGTTAAATGATAACCGTCGCCCATTAGACTTAACTATACCAGGTATTGTCAAGCCGCTGCTCACCATTTCATTTCACAGATATGAAATTAAATAATCTCCTGCTACAACCAAAACACACCGATGTGCTTCATGGCCGATCTCACGGGACATGGTGGTACCAACCCGCTTGGGTCGATAACAAGTGAGTACTCCCACTTGGTATCCAGCCCTACCACCAGTAATGCAAGGGATGATAATTACTTACTTTCCTTAGTCGCCTCGTATGACACCCGTGGGAAAGAATGGTGACACTTGTATTCTTAGTCAGTCACCTCTATGGGTCGTCACATCGTAACACATTTTCTTTTTATGTAATTTCTCACACAATCCATTCACGTTTCCTTGGTCTACGTCTTCCATTACAGGCCCTCACGTTCATGCCTTTTTTTTTGTTAAGGCGGGAAATAATTTTCCTAACCGCACATCCCGTCGTTCGGGGCAACGAACAGGGTAGTGTGGGGTCCTCACCCACTAAATAAACCCGCCGTGTGCCGTCTCTCCGCCTTTATTGGCGGGCCACCGCAACCATATTACATTCCTTCAGTGGTTTCACGTTCATGCCTAGTACTCTTTTCGTAACATGACTTTCATTCTTCCGTATTAAAGCTCAAACCGCGCTAACGGATTTGCTCATAACTAGTCACCTATACCTATGTTACTTTTTTTTACACACCCTGCACTAAGGAATAATCCTTGTATCACGGGGGACTTTACAAATGATTTACGGACACAAAGTACACCCAGACTCAGAACAACCATTTGTGGGTCCTTGGTGTGGCCCTGTGTGGGAATCGAACCCACAACACTTGGGGAGGCCGGTATCTAAACCATTCACCATCTGCGCAGTCAAGTTTTTTCCTATTCAGGTAATTCTCTTGATACCGCACGCCCATTTCAACTTCCTCATCTCCATAACATGCAATCTCTTTTCATCCAATTTTTTATGAATTTAATAAACTATGTCGTTTACGTCGCAAATTTAACCCTGGGGCATTCTAGTAGATAAGTACTAGTTACAGGATAAAAGTAAGTTCTTTCATTTCATATCTGAGAAATGAAATGGTGCGCAGCGGCTTGACAATAATACTCTCGGTATAGTTAAGTCCACGAGCGACGGTTATCACTTACCAGGTGGGCCGTGGCTCGTCTGCCATCAATAAAAAAATGTCTACGTACTTACTTCAACTACCTAATCACAGAGCCTTGCTTATATCAGCATCATTAGCATGCTTACATAGTTTTACAAAACTTGTAGTGTGTGATCAAAAATAAAATATAGGTATTTGCTTTCACTATTGGGCCGGCTCGATCGGAAAAGTACCACCCTCTCACAGGAGATCAGTATGATAAGTACTCGTACCGTTGTGTTTCGTATGACGAGTGAGAGCGCCAGAGGCCCAAACCCCTTCCCTATCCTCTCCGTATTATCCTTCCGCTTTATCTACTATCCCTTTTCTTGAGGGATGGTGACGCGCTAGTGATGCCTCTGGTATTGCTAGCGTCTATAGGCTACGGTAACCACTTACCATCAAGTGGGCCGTACTTATGCTTGTTTGCCACCGACGTGGTAGGTACAAAAAATAGAATTGCCACTTCGTTGCTGGAATAAAGCAATATAACATAGTTATAGAGAGGTTTTCGCATTAATTCTTAGGGATGAGTGAAGAATTTTGTCTACTTACTTTAATTAATACTCCGTTACTGTGCCAGCAAAACACGAACAGCTGAGATATACCAAATATCAGATACTGGGCCATCAACAGTTTCTGTGCTGCGTTTGTTGCCAACTGTTCAATCAAGTTTAAAAAGATCATTAACATGCTCTTCATCTTTATACTATGGCATAACTTAGCGTGTCTGTGAATTCCAAAGATAAAATTCTACGTAGTGCAGTCGATTCCGAACTATAGAGGCAGGCGAATGGTGGATCTGTTGCACCGTATTATTTCAAAACACGTATAAAATATATCATTGTGTCCTTGAAATTGTATGTTTGTTAAGTTCCCCTCGCCCCAGGAACAATTCCCTAGTGCAGGGTAGGGTGTTCTTCGTAGGTGCGACGCTCCGTGCGCGGAAGCGTCGACCAGCAGAGGGTACCCGAAAGGGTAAGCCGCCGGCGGACCAATGAAGTCATGTAATATATTTCCAGTGGCCCGCCAACACAGGCGGAGAGAAGGCATACGGCGGGTTTGTTTAATGGGTAAGGGCTCCACACTACCCTGTTCGTTGCCCCGGACGACGGGGCGTGTGGTTAGGTACATTTGTTCCCGCCTTAACGAAAAAAAAGATAAAAGGGTGTCCTTAAAAAATCCCTATTATCTTCATCATTCAGTTTTAAACGTACAAATTGTGTAAGTATAGATACAATTTTACGAATAAGTAGAGTCTAAAAACTTTGAAACTTGTAAAGTAAAAGCTAGGTACTACTTTTAAATTGTCTTTGTTTGTATGTATCGGTTTAATATTTTTTAACATATCCTCTTATAAGTATAGCTTCAAGCTTTTCGCAAGCCAAAGGTTTGTTGTATCTCAAAAATTGCCATGTCCACGCACAGTTAGCACTTAACATCAGTGTGGGTCGTATGGGTCGTACCTATCATCCACCACAATTTCACCTGTCATAGGATACGAACCAGCGGCAATTGATGACTTTGATACCCAGAAGTTATGAAGATTCAGCGATCATCCATAGTAAATGTAAATTGAATTTTATATTATATATATATTTTATATTATTATAATTTTATTATTGAAAAACTACAGTCAGTTTTCTAACTATTACTTACTGTAAGTTGATATGCGCTTGCACAAATCATTAGGGAACATAACAAAATATAGAAAAACATCACTGGCGACAGCAGAGAATTAAACAACCTTGAATATCTGTAATAAAACATCATTAGATTACTTTGTGGGTGTAGATAATAATTGTTTTGTTTTTTGGGCAGCTTGGCTGAATTTCGTTGGTCTTTGCCTCGTAGTGTTTGAGCGCTAGAGATGTTTATATCGATAAAAGCGCGGGAATAGTTTGTATTATATTGATGTAATGTGATGAAAAAATATAATTATATCATAAGATTTTAATACTATTATCTATTAGCCTTTACCCACGGCTCCGCCGCAGCAAAATGCTAGGTTTTAGGTTGTATATCAGGTTCCTGGTATAGTAGCGGGATAAAATGTATACCAGTTTTTAAGTCTAATCGAAAGCTATCAAATAAAAAAGTTGTATCAAAATCCGTGGAGTAGTTTTTATGTGATGCGTGAACTAACAAACAGATAAATAGCCAAAAATTCTAAACAAAAAAATGTTTTATGTTTAGACACGCCTATACTTATAGCCTATTACAGTCATTTTTTCTCAAATAACTTAAATATACAGACACGGCTCTGTTACAGCTATATAATAGTATATGTAGATAGATGAGAAGATTTATAATAGTAGATTAGACGAGAAAACATGTAACATCTTCGACAAGCTAAAATCGCTAAAATTGGGTTTACTGGTACCTGCTTTTAGTATCTAAGATAAGTTCATTATTTGTGATGGTTAATTAATTAAATATAGGACATTTCATACTATTAGGATAAGAATTTTGTGACAATAGTTATATATAACAAGCTGCACTGGCGACTTCACCCGCATGGAATTTTTATCCATACATAGTCTCGAGTCTGGATTAGGGCCAAATATATTATTTTTATTGTACATGATGGCCCGCCTGATGGTAACTGGTGTTCGCCGTTCATGTACTTAGCAATACGAAGAATACCTATTACCAGTCACTGCTCTCTATATCATTTTGCGGGACTGATATCTCCCTCTACAATCTAAACACATGGAAGTGCTTCACGCTCAGTTACACGGAAGATGGAGTGGCCACTCGAGCGTGATAACTATTACTGTGTACTCCCACTTGGTAACCCACCCCTCCCAGTAACGCAATAGGTGATAGCTGCTTCATTCTCCTAGTAACTTCGTATGACACCTGAGGGAATTAATGGGATGGTGACACTTAAGTGCAGTGATAGCCTAGCGGTGAAACCAAGGACTGCAAAGACAGTGGTATCGAGTTCGATCCCGAGTCCAAGGTTCAGACCTCATACGGCACACACCTCTGTCTTTTAGAGATTTTTCGAAATGATGTGTGTATTTGTTTACAATATATCAATGATCTGTGAAGGAAAACATCGTGAGGAAACCTGCATGCCTGAGAGATTTTCTCGACGGCTTGTGAAGTCTGCTAACCTGTATTGGGCCAGCGTGATAGACTATGGCCTAATCCCTCTCTCAATAAGAGGAGACCCCTGCTAAATAGTTGGACAGAAAAAGGGGTTGAAAAAGAAAACACTTAATAACTAAGTCCACCACAAGTATAAAATTAGATCCTAGAATCTAGACAGCAAGGAAAATATACCCAGATATCTGTAGCTGATGAAATATGGGACCTAGTTCTGAAACTAGTAGTTTAGACTGTGTGACTAATCAGCTGGGAATTGCACAGATGCTGGATACAAAAAAAAATAGCATTACTTCTATAGGCTAAATCAAAGCTGCAAGTATTTGGTGTCTTACAATCTATTTTTCTTTTAGTTCAAACAATAGATAAGATCCATTGGTACGTATAGTATAGGTATAAGGTACATCGTATTATGTCTGCTGGAAACAAATCCAGCCTCCATCTTTTACTAATTTTTTGACTAAAATAATCCATTTTTTATTGCCTTTTACTTTGGTAGGTGGACTTTGGCAACACCAAGGGCACAGCCAAACCGTCGCCTACCCTGATTTATATGCTCTACACAAATAGGGTTTAAAGAAGGATTTGTGGTAGAATTGGAAACACCGCAACAGGCAGGTCATTCCAGAGGGTACACGTACGTGGTAGAACATGGTAGTACGTGAAAGTTTGATCGGTCTTGTTTGCAATGGAAAAAATAGTATTGATGTCTAAGATCTTACTTATAATCTTTGTCATATTGTTGGTAGATAATATATGTAGCTCTAGTTTTACACAGTCTATGAACAGCCCTTGGGTTCGATCCCAATCAGTAAGAAGAAAAATTCTCAATAGCAGCCCGGAGTTTGGAATTGTGCCCGGTAGACGGCAATAGGCTCACCCACGACTACGTGGGACTCAAACATAGCTGGCGAACCGGGGGCGTGTAATACACCATCTGCCTACCCCTTTGGGGAATAGAGGCGTGATGCTATGTGCTAAATGGTAACCGTCGCTCATGGACTCAACTATACCGAGAGTATTGTCAAGCCGCTGCTCACCATTTCATTTCACAGATATGAAACGAAAGAATAAACGGTTATATCCTGCTACAAAACGCAACTATGTGCTTTATGGCCGATCACACGGGAGATGGTGGTACCAACCTGCTCGAGCCCGATACCAAGTGAGTACTCCCACTTGGTACCCAGCCCTACCACCAGTCATGCAATGGATGATAATTGCTTACTTGCCTTAGTTGCCTCATACGACATCCGTGGGAAAGAATGGGGTGGTGACAATAGTATTCATACTCCGTCACCACACGGACAAAAGAGACAAAAGAGTATCATTAGATGATGGTACTGATTAACAACTAGACCTAATGTTACTCACAGATGTGATACCAATATACTCAATGACCTCAGAATGTCCAATAAACATTACAAAATACAATTCTAATATTTATCATTATAATAATGATCTCAATCGTAGACCGTAGCTTCGGTTACGGCAGCAAATATCAACATAAACTAGCCAAACACGCTGGAGATATTAAGATGCACGAGTGTATTCGCAGGCACTCTCTACTCTCTCACTAGTCCGATGGGATGCCATTCCAACATTACGAGCGAGAGTTTAGGCGTGGACCAACAGAATATTTGCAGAAATATTAAGATAATGTAGCCATAGTTATACAATTTTAAATAAAGTTCACTTTTTTGTGTCAACATTGTAAGAAACTGCTGTCTGTTATTACTGTTGTCTGTTATTTCACCATTCAATATTAAATATTTATTATTATTTTTAACATGTTTTAAGGCTTAAATGTTAATCTAATATTTGTAGATATAATAGTCAATCAAACTTACTTGATTAATGTAACATGAATTTGATGTAGCTGTTGAATAACTTCCCGGCATTGTGCGTCAGAGATCCCAATTTCCAAGCTCCCAAACATCTGCTGGCATCTCACTTGCAGCAAGTCTAGCTTCCCTCCAAAGAACACCATGATAACTACAATACAACTATCGTAAGCCGCCATGTAACCAGCTCCGCAAGCACATGCCGCTGTATGCCACAGGACTGTTACCCAACACCCTGGCGAATGATACTTATCAAATGGCATCCAAGACATGAATATATGCGGAAACAGATCAGTTCCATTGCGCATGTTTTCTCTAAAAATTGGTGAAGTAACATATCTCATCAACGGTGCTGTCGTCGTTGTTATAAACGTCATAAAGACCAGTATCCAGTAGGAATAAGTCACGCGTCGACAGTATCTCGTATAAGAATCAATTATGGAGGTTTTTACTGGATCTCGAGTATCTCGTTCGAATTTATCGGCTTCGGTTATATAATCCAAGACATCACGCCAGTTTGTTTCCCATAATATGAACGTATTGATTTTGATGATACAAACCACGCTTAACATTGAAATCCTCAGATTGGTAATAGCGAGATCCAAATCTGATCTCGTCACGTACAGTTCTATATATTGCGAAATGACGAATATGGTTATTAATTGATGTATGATGATGTAAATTGTCTTAGATACTTTATTTTCTGGTAGTATATAACCAATTTTCTTTAGCATCCAATAATTTGGAGCTAAGAGTGGTCGCTTCGGATCTTCCAAGTTTTTAAACAGTGAATTCATTTTTACTTGACGGAGTATTTGAAAATGGGGATGATTGACTATATATCTTAAATTTATACCCGTATGGTGTGACCTCGCAACCCCTCCGGTCGCTGGAAGGGGAATACACTGCCTTACTGGGCTGAAATATTTAATCTAAAATTATACCATGCATTTTTAAGTTTCCAAAACGATATTTGGCTGAAACGATTTTAGTTTCATCAAGGAAATTCAGGCATTAATATATTGTTTGTATATTAACGAAACCAATAATTTATACGTTCAGGACGGAGGATAGCTTTATGATAATAACTTTCTACGCTTTATAGTATTCTATATGAGCTTATAATCGTAAAATACTTGCCAAACAATCATTCGTCAATACAATTACCCACAACCGCAGAAGAGCTTTTGAGAGAATTTTGAGATTTCTTTGCCATGAGAGACATATAAATCAAATATTGTAAAACAACGGTACTTGCAACACATTGCTGCTCACTGACCTTAAAACTTACTTAATCCTATTTTAATTAGTCGATTACAACTCATTCAGTTATGGCAGGTATCTGCAACAAGTGTACCTACCTACCTACTCGTATAAGTACTGAAATTAGCTGGGTATGTTGCAATGTAGGTATGGTATTTTAATTACACGATTAACGTCTATTTGACACTCGGTGCGGGACTATGCTTTATATTAGCAATACCGGATTCACAATTAATATTATGCAAAGTGCTTTTTTTAATTGTTAAAAGCCAGCGTTTGACTAAGTATATCTCAATGTGATAGTAATTGGCGCTCTAAGTAGTAGAAAGCTGTTCATTTTTGCACTGAAGATATCCACATTAATTACATAGAAGAGAATACCGTCGCTGCTGACAACTGATCCTTTTGCGAACAAATGTGCACTCTACCAGAACAGCGAAGAACTGAAAACTTATGGGTTTTAAAAACCTGTTCTCCTGCACTTATTGAGGGCAGGAAAACCCATTAAATGCTTTTTGGCCCGTTTTAAACTAGACCAAGAAGGTTGACTTCAAAAAGGAGGTTGTATGTCAAATCTTTCTTTCTGTGCTATCAGGGATATTTTAAAAGTATCATCTCTAGCGATTCCAATGAATCGCTTTTGGGAGAAGTTAGCTCAAGGTTTTATCCTATAAAATTAGTAAACCGGATGCGGTTTACTTAGTTTTTAAAATTTCGTGCATATAATTATAATTTATAGGTAACGAGCGTGACGACTAAAGAACAAAAAAAAAGACTTCTATGTAAAAGTTTTATTAAAAAATCAAACCGTTTCTCGGCCAGATATTTTCTTAAATGGTACTTCTTTTTAATTTTAATACGAGTATGTTTATCAATGAGATGTACATATAAATACAATACAATACAATACAACACTTCAAAGTTATGTCTAATAGTTTTCTTTTTTAGAAATATCGATAACAGACGATTCCTAACGCAGCACTATACTGATAACTTCAACAAAGGCTTACATTATATTTCGAACCGTTAATTTAGATGTCTCTATTATACCCGCTAAATGTGGGCGGAACGACACACCACTGCCGCTCCCAGTTTTAAAAAAATAATGAACCCATCACGCATCAACAATGATAGTAGGTACGCCGGACCTATAATTACGGTTTGAATAAGATATACAAAAATACGACACGCCAATCACGTAAAATAAAGTATATTTAAGAATTTTTTGATGGAGAAATTGTTTTAAAATGAAATATAAAATATAAATAAATATTATTATTACATGAAAAATGATACAATAGATTTCTTTTAATCGGACAGTCTAAAGTTGAAATTAAAGAATAAAAAAAGTACATAAAAGTATTTAGGAAATTTAGTATTTTAGAAAATAACAAATAACGTACTGGTAAAATAAAATAAATCAAACAAAGAAAAAAATAGTAATTCAAATTATTAAGTAAAATAAAAAAACATCTCTTTATTTTTTTTGAGAATATAATATTACATAATAAAATTTAAAAAAAAGCTAATAAGCTTTTTTATAATACGAGGAGGGATCAAAAAGTAGTGAGAACGACATACTCCTTGGTAAGAAAAAAAATAAATACTAGCAGGCATAGCTCAGATACCATGGACGTATAGATCATATTTGTAACATTAATAAAGAAAAAAATCTTCGATTCTCTTTTGTTTTTTTCTGAATGTAGTCATTTGTTTGCTTTGTGTCGGAACGTGTTCTCGAAAATGGAGGAAAACGAAGTGCGAGCCGTTATTAAATACCTCTGTTTAAAAAAGTTAACGACGCAAGAGATTCATTACGATTTGGAGGCAACATTAGGAGAGTCTGCTCGGCCGTATTCCACTGTTGCAAGGTGGGCTTCTCAATTTCGAGTAGGGAGAATGAGCACGGAAGACGAACATCGTTGCGGCCGTCCATCGACGTCAGTCACCCAAGAAAATGTTGCGAAAGTCGAAAAAATTGTATTGAGCGATCAAAGATTTACTATCCGATACTTAATTCAAGAAACGGGCATTTCATATGGAAGTATTTAATCCATATTGAAGCAATCTTTGAATATGAGAAAAGTCTCCGCAAGATGGGTGCCGAGAATGTTAACCGACAGTCAGAAACAAAATCGACTTGACATTTCGAAGATATTGTTGGACAAGTTTCAAGAAGATTCTGAAAACTTTTTGTCCCGTTTCGTAACAATGGACGAAACATGGGTCCATCATTTTGATCCCGAGACAAAACAGCAATCTTCGCAATGGAAACGCCCATCATCACCGACCCCAAAGAAGTTTCATGCCGTGGCATCGGCTGGCAAGGTTATGGCCTCAATATTTTGGGACTCAGAAGGGATATTGTTGATTGATTACCTGGAGCGTGGAACCACTATTCCAGGCCAATATTATGCCGCTTTAGTTCCCAAGTTAAGGAATGCCATCAAAGAAAAAAGGAGAGGGAAACTTCGAAGGAGCGTGTTGTTTCATCACGACAACGCACCCGCGCACAGGTCGACAGTTGCGATGGCTGCCATTCAGCAAGCTGGCTGCGAATTGGTTGAGCACCACCCCCTTATTCACCAGATCTGGCGCCTAGCTATTTTTATCTGTTCCCCAAATTGAAAGAATACTTAAGGGGAAACAGGTACGAAGACGATAACAAGGTGATGGATGCCGTGGAGAGCTTTTTGCAGGACCAAGACTAAAAAACTTTTTTTTGAAAGGGATTGAAGCCTTGGAAAAGCGCTGGACTCAGTGTGTAGAGGGACTCGGAGATTATGTAGAAAAATTAATTATTAAGTTATCAATAATCATTATATTCTATCTCATTCTTAAACACAAAGTGAAATATGTGAAATCGAAAATAACAGTACCGACCAGGTAAACTTAATTTTACAATTAAGATTTTACCTAATAATGACGCAAACACTATAAATATTTAGATATTTTTATATATATTTTTAGCATTTGACATGCTTAGCAACATACATTAAACACAAAGTGAAAAATGTGAAAGCATCTCCAGGATACCGTCCAGGTTCGAATCCTGCTCGTGACTGTTATTTTCAATTTCACATTTTTCACTTTGTGTTTTATGTATGTTGCTAAGCATGTCAAATGCTAAAAATATATATAAAAATATCTAAATACTATCTCATTCTCACTACTTTTTGATCCCTCCTCGTAAATATAGGTAATTTTTATTAATCAATTCTCATAATTAAATTCTATTGCTAACTATTGGCTTGTGGTAACTAAAATAAGATCAACGACTATAGCACTTACGTTATATGTTTTTCTTATGGTTTTAGTCTCACATTTTTTTCAGTTCGCTCGCGCAGCTATATCCCTATATCCTCCAAGCCGTAAGGAACTTACTTCCAATTATATGTGAAAGTGGAAAAAGAGAGTTTTACTGCGAGCAGGTTTCGAACCTGCGTCCCATCCAATCCGGAGAAGTGCTATAGACCGCTAAGGTATCGCAGTGGCAGTTGATATTATTTATTCTAAAATATACTTTTAGATTCCACGTCCATGGTGAATATTTTGAGCAAGCATTTCAGGCATCTATTTGTTTAATTGCCTACACTACTTTTAAAAACAAATTCATTCTAGTGGAGCCTTGATTATCCCAGCATGAATGGTCTGGCTCGATCGAGGATGTACTACCCTCTCACAGAAGACCGGCGTGAAACAACGGTAGGCATTCCTACGGTTGTGTTTCGTATGGTAAGTGAGAGCGCCGGAGGCTTAAACTCCCTCCCTATCCTTTCCTAATTACCCTTTATATCCTCTCTTTGTTATCCTTCCTATACTCTCCTTAGTATCCTAACCACTCTCTATTATCCATTCCCTCCACGTTCTGTCACTTTTCTTGGAGATGGCGACGTGCGAGTGATGTCTCTCCGCGTTTGTTGGCGGGCCACTGGTACTATGTTGCATTACTTCAGTGGTATTATATAGGTAGGTACCTATAATACAGGCATTACGCTATAGTTTTGATTTGTTTTGTTTTTTTAAAGACAACGCCCTGCAATAAGGAATAATCCTTGTATCGCGAGCAACTTTACAAACATAAAATTTCACGTATACAAAGTACACCCAGACTCAGAACAACCATTTGTGGATCACACAAAGAGTTGTCCTGCTGGAAATCGCACCCACACAACACTCGGGCGGGTGGCCGGTATCTAAACCACTCCATCATCTGTGCAGTGCAATTATTACCTGTCTTAATTTTTATTTGCAGTGCAATTATTACCTGTTTTTATTTTGAACTTTTGAACCTATAGATGTAGCCATCGCGTGGCCACTCATTAGACAGCAACATAACACTTCAGTGTGGCTATTATGTACAATTAGCCCTAAATATGGCAAAAATTAAATGAATATCGCGATATAATTATTACCACTATCTAAATAAATCACTAATTGATTAACACATTAATATCGATCACTTATTATCCTGATTAATACTGTGAATGTTAAATTAGGTAAGAGTTTAGAGATAATAAACTCTCACAAAATATTTACGTAAGTACCTACAAAAGGTTTTTATTTATTTTATATGTGCGTTATGCCGTGTGGGGCCGGTACTAAGAATAGCTCCACCCCGTCTCTTCCTATGGGAGTCGTAAAAGCCGACTAAGGGATTACCGGGGGACCGGGCAGCAGCGTTCCCCTGTGTACTAAAAACATCCACTGCGATCGCCAACCTGCCTGCCAAGCGTGGCGATTATGAACCCCCATTTTGAGGAGGCCTATCTCCAGCAGTGGACGATAAAAGGCTGATGGATGGATATGTGTAACACTAAAATACTGCAACAACACGTAGTTATTAGTAAATGTATACGAGTAGTAGCGATTTCACATCGGATAAAGGGATAAATAAAATATATGAAATATTCGTAAAGGCACACTGCCTTTTACAATGGGTAACTCGTCATTTTAAGAGGTACACCTCATTTGAGGTGAGGAATTGAGGATTTGCTTGACGCGCGGACGGTTTTAGTTTTCATCACATGGACTCATGCTCCTCAGACTCAGAAGAGATGAGCATGAGGTCCGGTCTCCAGTTAGTTTAGTAGCTTACTATGTTTATGAGGTAGTTATTATTGTTATCGCCCTCAAACACATTATTTTCTTTCTCTCAGTGTCCTAGGGCCAAAATAAACAAAATTTGACACTCAATCATTTTCAACCTTTTGTAAATTTATATATAATAATTTACGTGAATAGTAATAGGTATATAATGACCACGAAATTAATATGTAAGTATTAAACACAAAGTGAATCTGATGCAATCTGCAGAAAGCATCTGGACGGTATCCAGAAGATGCAGGTTCAAATCCTGCTCCTGGCTGTTATTTTCGATTTCACATTTTTCACTTTGTGTTTAATGTATAGTGCTAAGCATGTCAAATGCTAGAAATATATATAAAAGAATATCTAAATATGTAAGTACTTAAATAATAGTTATTACTTTTAAATAAATTCATATAATCGTGACGCCCGCCCTCACTCATTTATGTTATAAATGTGTCAATTCGTTCGTCGCCGAAATCCTCATTCCTCATCACATCACTCGCCTCACGCTCGAGTCAAGCGATGTTGCGACTGGTCGGTGGTCGGCCACAATCTCGCAACTCGCAAGTACGAGGAACGAAGAGTGAATAAGGTGGTTCATTGTTGAAATATGAGTAACTCTTTCAATTTGCTCTCGCGAGTACCTCAAATGAGGGAACTCATGAGTGAGGAGCGCATCACTACTAAAAAAGTGACCGTTGGTAACGACTCACTTTGTACGCTTTCGAAATTGAGTCTAAATTTTTGTATGAAAAACGTCGGCTCTGAATAGTCACGTGTACCTTCGACTTTAGAGTTCGTTCAAAATATTGCATTTTGTCGTCACGGTTCGATATGACGTCACAAGTCAGCCTCTCAGCCAATCACAATCAAGACATTTGTGACTCGAAGGCAACGTTGTGAGATTGTGCCTCATCCCGCTTTAATCAGAGAATAACCATGTTTGTTACTGTTAGGCTGATAGTTTTGCCAGTGCCTTAAACACATATAAAAAAATATTGAGAATCACAGACCAAATAGGCAAATAATTTTAGTCTTTTAGTACTCGGCCCAATAATACACTGGACGGAGCTCGGACCAATAATACACTGGACGGAGTCTTAGCTTCAAATGCGTGTCAATTTTTTATGTGTGCGTTTGACGTTTTGTCATTGTGTCAATCTAGTGTTGTGGAGAATGACGCCACGATGTCGATTATCGATAACCAGACTACCAGTACTATCTTTTATTGTACGTTTACTGCCTGGTTAAAGTTAGATTAAATCAATAATTTTATTTTCATAGTGGTATTCCATATAGCTTTATATAATTATATCTCAGGTTCGCCATATAGTAGCGGGATAAAATGTAAACCAGTTCTAAGCCTAATAAAAAAAGTTGAGAGAGGAAAGCTAGAGCTATCAAATAAAAAAAGTTGCATCAAAACCCATTCAGTAATTTTTCCGTGATGCGCGAACGAATACACAGACAAAAAACTAAAAAAGATTGTTTTGTGTTCAGACGCCTATATAGCCTACAGCTTTATAAAAGTATATATATAGTATAGGATCCTAGTGTAACGTGCCGTGTGGGGCCGGCTTTAGATTGTCCCACCCCTCTCCACCCATGGGAGTCGTAGGAGCCGACTGAGGGATACCAGGAGCGTGGGCAGCAGCACTCCTTCGAGTATTAACATCATTCATTGCGATCGCCAACCCACCTGCCAAGCGCGGTGATTACGGTGCTATCCCCTATTCTTGGGGAGGTCTATGTCCAGCAGTGGACTTTTAAAAGGCTGATGAATGGATGGTGTATCGTGCACTCTGTTAGGTATAATATTTAGGATATCCTTTAAATATACTTGGTACTGCATCAGACGTTACTTTCATTATTTTTAAACCAGAAATAAAACAATTGTTCAAAATGCTCAGAGCATAGGCGGGTTTATTTATTTGGCACCCAGATTTCTCGTCTTATGGACTTGATCCACGCTTTTCTAACTTCAGGATGTTTTGGAAACCTATAAAAGAGAACAAACTTTATAAAACCATAAAAAAGCAAATGTTCAGTTCAGTTGGTTGAACTATCGATAAAGTGTAAATTACTATTGTCTATTTAGATATAAATTGGCAAAGCATCTGGACGGTATCCAGGAGATGCAGGTTCGAATTCTGCTCGTGACTGTTATTTTCGATTTCACATTTTTCACTTTGTGTTTAATGTATGTTGCTAAGTATGTCAAATGCTAAAAATATATATAAAAATATCTAAATACTTATAGGGTTTGCGTCATTATTAGGTGAAATCTTAATTGTAAAATTAAGTTTACCTGGTCGGTATAATGTATGAAAATACTTCCGACAGATGGTGCAGGCGTCACCCAAAGACGTTAAGTATGAATGTGTTGTCGAAATTAGCAGTCAGGAGCAAGGGTCACGATGGCTGAATTGGCAAAGCATCTGGACGGTATCCAGGAGATGCAGGTTCGAATCCTGTTCGTGACTGTTATTTTTGATTTCACATTTTTCACTTTGTGTTTAATGTATGTTGCTAAGCATGTCAAATGCTAAAAATATATATAAAAATATCTAAATACTTATAGGGTTTGCGTCATTATTAGGTAAAATCTTAATTGTAAAATTAAGTTTACCTGGTCGGTATAATGTATGAAAATACTTCCGACAGATGGTGCAGGCGTCACCCAAAGACGTTAAGTATGAATGTGTTGTCGAAATTAGCAGTCAGGAGCAAGGGTCACGATGGCTGAATTGGCAAAGCATCTGGACGGTATCCAGGAGATGCAGGTTTGAATCCTGCTCGTGACTGTTATTTTCGATTCCACATTTTTCACTTTGTGTTTAATGTACTATTGTCTACATCACTACAAAGGGCGCCTAAAACAATGGATATTATTTTAATAATTTTAACTAATAAACGTGTCTTTATATCAATGTATAATAATGTAATCATATTGATAACATCTAAATCTTCCAATATCTATCGAATTTTTATTGGATTTCGTAGTTATTTAAGGTGAAAATAGCTGATATAGACTTACGTGTGAAATTACAAATTTGGATTCTTTACACCTCCTTGCGTCGTTTTGGATGAACAAAAGACACACGATATATTTTCACTAGCGTACAAGATATTTAGCAACTTCAATAGGACTTTATAGTATTTCACTTTTATGATACACCAAATCGCAATGTTTTGACCTACTAGTCGGTCAGCGTGTGACACGAATTTTACATACAGTACGTCATTGCCAAAGTTATATAAGCTATCTTTATTACTCCTATTGAGACTTCGAACAATAGACAGAAATAACAATACTGTGTTTGACAAATGAAAACAGAACGACAATAGCGCTATGGCTCCGTCCAGTAGTATACTTAGTCTATGGGACGGAGTCTTAGCTTCAAATGCGAAGTTTTGGCGGGAACACGAAGAAGATCATATCGTCGCTCTGCAATATTTTCCTAAACTTGTGTTATTTCAAGTATTAATGTGTAAAAGTGGTGGCCTTTTGCTTATTAACTATTTGTGTATGTGCATAAGTGCTGGCAAGTGATGTAATGCGAAATAACGTGTTTTTTCCTGTTGTCTCCAAAACTCCATAGAAGCTTCAGTAAGGTTGCCATCGTTTTACTATAGCGTTACTTTGACTTGACTGACTTTATATGACTAACTTTAACTACGACTTGTTTGATGAATTAATCTAGTTTGGAGAATAATGATGTTTATAAGTTACTGTTAGGCTGATGGTTCTGCCAATGCCTTAAAACAAAAAAAAAATAGCTTCAAATGCGTGATGCAATTTTTTTATGTAAGATTACGCACACAATGACAAAACGTCAAACTCATTGGCGTTTTGTCATTGTGTGCGTAATCTAGTGATGTGGAGAATGACGCCACGATGTCGATTATCGATAACCAGACTACCAGTACTATTTTTTATTGTACGTTTACTGCCTGGTAAAAGTTAGATTAAATCAATAATTTTTAATTTTATTTCCATAGTGGTAATGCTATATAATTATATCTCAGGTTCGCGATATAGTAGCGGGGTAAAATGTATACTAGTTCTAAGTCTAATTAATAAAGTTGAGAGGAGAGCAAGATCTATCAAATAAAAAAAGTTACATCAAAACCCGTTCAGTAATTTTTGCATGATGCGCGAACGAACAAACAGACAAAAAACTAAAAAAGATTATTTTGTGTTCAGACGCCTATATAGCCTGCAGCTTTATAAAAGTATATATTATATAGTATAGGATCCTAGTGTAACGTGCCGTGTGGGGCCGGCTTTAGTGTCCCACCCCTATCCGCTACCCGCTATCCCCCATTCTTGGGGAGGTCTATGTCCAGTAGTATACTTAGTCTATGTTTTAGTATGATTACTTTACTCGAGTGTTTTGGCGGGAACACGAAGAAGATCATGTCGTCGCTCTGCATTATTTTCCTAAACTAGTGTTATTTCAAGTATTAATGTGTAAAAGTGGCCTTTTGCTTATTAACTATTTGTGTATGTGCATAAGTGTTGGCAAGTGATGTAATGCGAAAGAACATGTTTTTTCCTGTTGTCTCCAAAACTCCATAGAAGCTTCAGTAAGATCGCCATCGTCTTACTGGAGTGGGTCTTTGACTTGACTGACTAATTTTATATGACTGACTTCGACTATGACTTGTTTTATGAACTAAACTTACGTGTGATGAGAGAATAACGATGTTTATGTTACTGTTAGGCTGATGGTTCTTCCAATGCCTTAAACAAACAAAAAAAAAAAAGATTACTTTACTCTGTTTTAGTCTACTATGGGCTGTTGTAAACTTTGTTTTTGTTTGAATGTTTGATAATTCACCGAAATTTCGAAAATATACAATTCATAAAATTATTGATTGTAGGATTTCCAGCAAAAGATAAATAGTTTAATTAATTATTTAATTTATTAGCTCTGCATAATGTTTTCGTTGGCTGTAAGAGAGTGTACCAGGTGTACCTACTGGCTACTATAAATTATAAATAGTTGTAAAATGGTCAGTTGTGCAGTAGCGAATTGCAGAAATTCGTCGACGAAAATATCTAAAGGCAAAGACGGAATTACATTTCACAGGTTTGTATATGGAACCACTGAATTAATATCGTAAATGTCAGTATAGGCGGAGAGACGGCACATGGCGGGCTTATTTTGTGGGTGAGGGCTCCACACTACCCTGTTCACTGTTATGTACATAACATAGGATAATTTGGGTGGGTACCTATACGTCTTAGTACAGCTTGATCTGATGCTAATGTGCGAACAACTGAATGAAATAGAGACCCCAAGTATGACTTGACTTGGCACAATGGCCTCATAAGAATTTTTAATAAAGTGTTTTCTATTATATAATTTTCAGATTTCCTCGGGATAGTGAAAGACGTAAGCATTGGGAGTTAGCAGTGAATAGAGAACAAGAATGGGTTTCAACATATTCAAGTGCTGTTTGCTCAGAACATTTTAATACAGAGGACTTTTATCTAACTGAGAGAGGACTAAGGAGACTCTCTTTGGATGCCGTCCCAACTCTAAATATATCTGTAAGTCTGTAATTATACCTACATGTTATACCTGGTTTTGAAATATGAGAACAAACAAATATTGCTCTGCAGGCATCTAATGACATAATGTAGCAAATCTATTGAGAGGTTGTTGATACTGATGGTGTGTTACCTCATAACATCTGCGGAACTTTAGTGGGTGCATAATTAACTATTTTAAAATTAAAATAGAATTTACTCTGGGGCTGTTGCCTACTAGGTGTCTCTTAACATATAACTCAGAATAAGTTTTCTATTTTCAGCCATGTCAAGACTTAGAACCCACCATTTCTGCAATAAATCCTGTTGATATCAAGCCTACAGATACAGATGAAGTCATCAAATTAAAACATAAAGTACATAGACTGGAAATCATTGCTGAAAATAGAAAAAAGAGACTGAACTTAATGTGGCAAGGAAAGAGAAGGTTACGGAACAAATTAGAAAGAATGAAATGTATGATTAAACATTTAATTAGAAATAAGAAGGATAAGGATATGTTGAAAAGTGTCCGTACATCCCCGGAGAGGCAATTTGGTCCACACTGACTGCCTTCTGTAATTTTCTGAGCCACTTTATGAAACTTTATACATTATGGTGTTTACAACTATTCTGCATTAAAAATTTGAAGACTGGTTTCAAGATAAATGTAATTGCTAGTATTACCAATCGTTTGCGAGGCGACCACCGCCTTGGTTATTCTAGCATGAAGATCAACATGAAACAGTAGTGGGTACAACTACTGTGTTGTTTCGTATGGTGAGTTAAAGCGCTAGGGGCCCAAAACCCCCTTCTTATCCTCTCCCTATAATCTTACCTCTGCACCTCATAGCCCTCTAGTTGGAGTTTGAGACGTGCTAGTGATGCCTCTGTGTTGCTAGCGTCTACTAAGCTATAGTAACTGCTTACTGAGGCAGCTTAAACAGTAAAAAAAATTAAATAATTTATTAGAAATTAATACAAAAATTATAAATCAATGCATTTTGTGTTAATATTTTATTTGACTAAGCCCTAGAGTATAAATAACTATAGAGCGCGCCTTACTGAGTATGAACCGTAAGCACAAGTATGAACAGTATCGTGCGTCGTTGGAATGCTCAAATTGCTCAATCAGTAGCAAAACAATACGGTTCATAGTAAATCGGAGAACAATATTTTATTTATTTTTTGATAAAGATGGTGAAATGTACAGTACCAGGTAGTAAAAACGATTCCCGGCAGCAAAATAAAAGGAATAGTAACATTTATTTTCATCAATAAGTAGAATTTAGTTACTAAATTAATTATTTTCTAAATTAATTATTTTAGCAAAATTCAGAAGGGTCTTTGAGGGGTACGCGGGACTCGCGGGGCGGGTCCCTGCACGCTATCAACGGTCATTTTTTCTTCACGATGGCATAGTGTTGAATGGCAATTATTTTTATACGATATTTTTTTAATACAAATATTATTTCTATCTAATAAATAATCTGGCGACTAAATAATATTAATAATAGGTACATGTACGCTATTATATTATTCATTTGATACATGCAGTAGTGCAAAAATATGTAGACGTAACAACAAAATACATAAATGAATATAATATAATAATTGACGCTGTTTAAGGGGCAATAATGGTCTACCTATGATCTGAATTTGATAAATGTAGAAATAAGTAAAGGTTAATATTTTTAAAATTTAAGAAATGATACCTAAGGCAGGTATCATTTAAATTATTTGTAAGTATCAATTATACCTATCATAGCAAACCGAAAATTTTATTCTTCCAACCCTATTTACTCAGATTGAAAGGCCAAAAAAAGTTTAGGCCGTAGTTCACCATGCTGGCCTAGTGCGGGTTAGCAGACTTCACAAGTTTTCACAAGCACGTAGCCGTTGAGTAAATATCTCAGGCATGCAGGTGTTTCACGATGTTATCCCTCACCGAGCAGTGATAACTTGTAAACAAATACACACATAACTTTGGTAAGTCAGAGGTGTATGCCGTACAAAACCTCAGGCTGGTGATTGAACTCGATAAAACTGTCTTTGCAGTCCTTGGTTTTACCGCTAGGCTATTTATTAGAATATTGAAAATACAATTCATTAATTCCTAACTTAAGTCTATTCCCGGCAAACAATCGATATTTTTGCAGAAATTACGTCACGCATGGAACGTCACTATAAAAGCGCTATACCATAGTTAAGTATCTATAACACATTTGCCTGCAATTGGCACAACTGACCGAAAGTGATACGCGCGCTCTAGTTTATTTATACTCTAAGGACTAAGCATGTCAAATGCTTGGAAAATATATACAATTATTAAAATAATTTATTGAAACATATTATTGGTAATGTAGACATTATTATTATATTTATAATTATAGCATCTCACTTTTACTTTCTCTTTTTTTTCTAAATTTAATTTAATTTTCTAAAATTTATATAATTACATTTAATAATGACCAGTTTATTAAGAAAATTGGTACATAACTGTTTGTTAGTCCAGTTTCGCACTAGCCTAGCATTGGTAACTAAAACTGATTAATCTGTGATTGTTAAATTACTTTTAATAAAGTAAAGAAATTAAAATTGCTAATATTATTATTTTGATAAGTGGCAAGGCATTGACCTAATAAAAATGGACGTCGGGTCTAGTACAAAATTCAAGAAAAAAGTGTCTCTAGTTATAGACTACAGCCAATAGATTAACAGTCAATAGATAGTCTATATTAACACATACAAACTTTAACGGTCTAATTAGAAGCCTTGTACCATTATAATAGTATATTTAGGTATTTTTATATATATTTTTAGCATTTGACATGCTTAGCAACATACATTAAACACAAAGTGAAAAATGTGAAATCGAAAATAACAGTCACGAGCAGGATTCGAACCTGCACCTCCTGGATACCGTCCAGATGCTTTGTCAATTCAGCCATCGTGACCCTTGCTCCTGACTGCTAATTTCGATAACACATTCATACTTAACGTCTTTGGGTGACGCCTGCACCATCTGTCGGAAGTATTTTCATACATTATACCGACCAGGTAAACTTAATTTTACAATTAATATTTTACCTAATAATGACGCAAACCCTATGAATATTTACATATTTGTATATATATTTTTAGCATTTGACATGCTTAGCAACATATATTAAACACAAAGTGAAAAATGTGAAATCGAAAATAACAGTTACGAGCAGGATTCGAACCTGCACCTCCTGGATACCGTCCAGATGCTTTGTCAATTCAGCCATCGTGACCCTTGCTCCTGACTGCTAATTTCGATAACACATTCATACTTAACGTCTTTGGGTGACGCCTGCACCATCTGTCGGAAGTATTTTCATACATTATACCGACCAGGTAAACTTAATTTTACAATTAATATTTTACCTAATAATGACGCAAACCCTATGAATATTTACATATTTGTATATATATTTTTAGCATTTGACATGCTTAGCAACATATATTAAACACAAAGTGAAAAATGTGAAATCGAAAATAACAGTTACGAGCAGGATTCGAACCTGCATCTCCTGGATACCGTCCAGATGCTTTGCCAATTCAGCCATCGTGACCCTTGCTCCTGACTGCTAATTTCGATAACACATTCATACTTAACGCATCTTCAGCGTGTCTATCTTCAGGGTGTCGGTTTCTCGTGACGGTGTGCGCGCGCATCGTAAAAATTTACTCTTATCATTTTTCCCTACGCGCCAAAAGAAGTATAACTTCAATAAAATACGTGAAGAAACCGACCAGGTAAACTTAATTTTACAATTAAGATTTTACCTAATAATGACGCAAACCCTATAAATATTTAGGTATTTTTATATATATTTTTAGCATTTGACATGCTTAGCAACATACATTAAACACAAAGTGAAAAGTATGAATGTGTTATCGAAATTAGCAGTCAGGAGCAAGGGTCACGATGGCTGAATTTGCAAAGCATCTGGACTGTATCCAGGAGATGCAGGTTCGAATCCTGCTCGTGACTGTTATTTTCGATTTCACATTTTTCACTTTGTGTTTAACATTATAATAGTGTTGAGTTTTCTTTGTAATAATTTATTAGCTCATGCAACTTCTACCAACAGGCCGCACCATTATCACCTTATAAATACATATGCGTGTAAAATTTCAGCTCAATCGGAAATCGGGAAGTGTGTCAAATTTAACTTGCAAGATTTGAACGGGACAAGTACAATAATATATAATAATAATAATAATAAGTTTATTGTTTTCTCTCACATAGACAATACAATAAATTTAGCACAAAACAATATTATAATTACATCTTAATAAACAGCTATGTGAGAGACAACAATAAAAGCGATAGATTATAATAGGGGTACGCCAACTAAACTGCCTTGGTGGTGCAGCAGTAGTGTGTGCGACTGCTGATCATGAAATCTCGGGTTCAATCCCGGGGTCAGACAGTGTTATTGAGGGGAAACTGCCTTATGAACGAGCAGTAATGTAATAATACTGACTTATTTCAAGTGTAGCTTTCTACCTACGAAATAAATATATTTTTGATTGATTGAGCTTTTTCGTAAAAATAAAAATTCTCAGTACCTATCAGGCCGGAGTTTAAAAATGTGCCCGGTAGATGGCAATAGGCTCGCCCTATTACGTGAGACTTAACTGTGCGAACCGTGGGTGTGTAATACACCTCTGCCTACCCCTTTGGGAATACAGGCGTGATGCTATGCCAACTAAACGCACTGCTCCAATGAGCCAGAGAGGTTTCGAAGTAAACGAGAAAATACCATCGATATATGTGCTGATGCAATTTTTTAGTTTTTGTTGATTTTTTAAAACCACTCGACCGATTTTTATAAAATTTAAATGGGACCACCGCTGATGTAGAACCTACCAAACAATCAAAGAATCATAGAAATCAATACATAATTGGCGGAATAATCACGCAATAAACACACAAAATGTTCGTGGTGTCCGTGTGGTGACGAACTAAGAATACAAGTGTCACCACCCTATCGTTTCCCGCGGATGTCATACAAGGCGACTAAGGGAAGTAAGCAATTATCACCCATTGCGTTTCTGGTGGTAGGGCTGGGTACCAAGTGAGTCAATTGCTATCGGACCCGAACGGGTCGGTACCAGCGTCTCCTGTGTGACCGGTCATGAAGCACGTCAGTGTGTTTTGGCTGTAGCAGAAAATAGCCGTGTATTCTTTCATTTCATATCTGAGAAATGAAATGGTGCACAGCGGCTTGACAATACTCTTGGTATAATTGAGTCCATGAGCGACGGTTACCACTTACCATCAGGTGGGCCGTGGCTCGTCTGCCATCAATAGCAATAAAAAAAAACCAGCTGAATTGAAAACCTCCTTTTCGTAGTCGGTTGAAAAGAACCGTTGAAAAAGGTAGTTAGGTACTTTCCAATGTATGGGAGGTGTAAGGGCATAGTAGAAAGAGTGTTTCTACTATGGTAAGGGGCTCGTTACGAATGTGAAATTATGAGCGAATTTATTTGTTAATTAGATTTTCGCCCACGACTTCGTCTACGTTCAGAATATAAATTCGTTACTTTTTTATTATTGAGTTTGGTGGCAGCCCCGTGATGGTAAATGGTAACCGTCGCTCATAGACTCAACCAGACTCAACTATACCGAGAGTATTGTCAAGCCGCTGCTCAATATTTCATTTCACAGATATGAAATGAAAGAATAATCTGCCATCTCCTTCCACGACCAAAACACACCGATGTGCTTCATGGCCTCAAAATGATAAAAGTGAGTTAAATAAAATTTAGCAAGCAACGAAAACACATGAAATCGGGAAAAATAATTAGCTTTTATTTTAATGAAAACAAAGCACAATTAAAATGTTTCTATTTTTAAAATCAGCGAGTACCTATTTATGTTTCCGAGAACAAAAAGATTGTATAAATCAATCAATCAAACAAAACATGCAGTTTCTGTAAACGATGCGTGTTGCTTAGACTTTTTTGATGTGTGTAGTGTGTAGTATGACAAAGGCGTTATCAGAATTGCTTGCAATTTTTTTTACTGTTTGTTTCAATAACAATAAAGTGGTTCTGCGCTATGAACAGTGAATAAAATCTATTTTGTGGTTAGCGGTGCACGTACTAAACGCCCTAGGTACGCGTCGACCATAACTGTTAATAAAAGAAAGAAAATAGTTTGTGATATACCGCGACACCCAAAAGGTCTCAGAATCGCCGCGCCGCAGCGTCGTATCCAATTGTATTAAAAGCACGCATTTTTATTTTTTCTAATTTTATAACAGGCAGTTCAGTTTGGTAATTAAGTATGTAATTAAAAAATGTGCGATAATTTTTAGATAAAGAAGGGCGCGTCGCGTTTAGACACGCCGCTGATTTCTCGATTGTTTGTCTGCCAGCGTGGTGGACCACGGTATAAATCTCTTCCACTCTAATAAAAGAGGAGATTCGTGTCCAATAGAAGGAAAGTCATACACAAAATGTGTGTATGAAATTACAAAAACAAAATACCGATAAATTCATTGATATTTCAGTAATGTTTGAAAAAGCTAAAGATTTTTGTCATTTATGTAATTTGTGCAGTGATAGCCTAGCGGTAAAAAATCAAGGATTGCAAAGACAGTTGTATCGAGTTCGATTACCAGTCCGAGGTCCTCGTATGACACACATCATGACTTTTCGATATAGCGTAATATTATTATGTGTAATTATCGCTGCTTGGTGAAGGAAATTCGTGATCATCGTGAGGGAACCTGCAGACCCGAGAGATTTTATCGACGTTATGTGAAATCTGCCAATTCACATTGGGCCAGCGTGGTGCATTACGGCTAGAATCCCTCTCACTCTAAGAGGAGACCCGTACCCAATAGTGGGACAGTTATTACTATCCTTATGTAATAGGTTGAAAAAAGAAATTGTAATGGCAGAAGAGGCAATAGTTTGCGTACCTCTAAAGATTTTAGCTACTGCAAATAAATAAAAAAAAAAAAAAAAAAAGGCCGCACCTGACCACAAATGCAGTTATAGTTCATTACGCGGTCAATTTTCTGTGATAGCTTATCAAACCTCGGCTACAGTTATTGTGGGTTTTCGATAGCGTCCATTGATCAGCGTGAACGCAGGTGGGGGGGCAACCACGACCTCCCTCCATCGATCGCGCCAGTACCATCACCGCCGACAACGAGTGACGCGCGCGTTTACGTTCGAAAACAAACCGATTCGAAAAACATTACGTTCCATTTTAAATTATTTCCATTTTAGTGTTCCAAGTTTGGATTTGTGCGATGTTTAGTGCTTGTGTTTTGTTTTTTAAATCGTGTGGTTCTAATATCATTGGATACGTTTAGTCAATGCAAGTAACAAAAATGTGACTGTTTGCATTAGCACTAAGTTCTAATCGATCGACGATCGAAAATGGGTTTTGTTTACATTTTATTTATTGTATAAAGATGAAAATGAGTGATTTTATGAGGATTATTTTAGTGTGTGTATGCGCTTTCCTTCTGGTTATACATGAAACCAGTTGCGAGGATGAAGTGCCGGAGACGGAGGATGAGACCCCAAAGATTGACGACCAGAACGACCAGAAAAAAGACACGAAAAGTCTTTTATCAGGTACGCGTTTGCTTGAAAACTTGGCTTTAGATATAAGCGGTATTGGGATTATTTATAAAATATTAGAAATATTTAAAGGCGTTGTAATTTATGTAACGTATACTAAGCTAAAGGCCGTGTTTGTAGCTCGTGTAGAGTCAATACAAGTGAAGGGACGTGTATTTGAATTGTGTTATATTCTAAAGATGGTCTTAGACGTACAGAGGCCACTGCGGATGACGGACTTGGCTCTCATTTTGGCACATAAAGAAATTGCAAAATATGATACCTGTCTATATATTAACATTTATTTTTAAGCATGAACACATATTGCGAAAAGTGCACTTGATATGCTGAGATATCTGTTAATAATAATAAATATATACCCGTGTTAAGTAAGTATCCATTAATAATAACAAGAATAATCATCATTTATTTTCTCACCACAATACATAGGTTTATATAAGAGTAACATAAACATACTTAATTAAGATTCACATTGTGGGAGACTGGTGCCTAAACTAGAGTCTAGGTCTGTATTTCAGGACACCAGGTCTCCTCTCAAGATAACACGTCCTTTAGTGAAATTAATATGTTAATGAAATTAGTATACCTGTAATAATGGGTGAGTGCTTGCGTGTGTGCGTGCATGCGTGTGTGTTGCGTGCGTGCATGTGATGATGTGTGTGTGTGTGTGTTTAGCGTGTCATTATATTGATTTGATTGATAAATACGAGGGTTCACTACGGTGGTCTCTAAAGGATAGCCTTTAGCCTATAGAGGTTCGGTTACATTGAAGTACCTACCTATTTCTGTGACTAATAAACCATTATGTGAGTTCTGAGTCTGGGTGTAATATTTGTATCCGTTGATAACATGGTGCGTTTTAAAAACCTCTGCACCCATTGATCTATAAATTACATCAATGCTTGCGCCTGATATTTGTCTATTTTAGTTGACTTCAAAAAGGATGAAGTTATAGGTAGGTACAATTCGTGGGAATATTGTATTTAAGTTCAATGTAGATTTTAATATTCTATGATTTTTGTCTAGGTGGGATATAAATCTGCCGTGTGAGACCGGCTTCAGAATTGTCCCACCCCTTTCTACGCACGGGAGTCGGTAGAGCCGACTGAGGGAATACACAGCAGCACTCCCTCGAGGATTAACAACACCTACTGCGATCGCCAACCCGCCTGCCAAGCGTGGTGATTACGGCACTATCCCCCATTTCTTGGGGAGGCCTATGTCCAGCAGTGGACGTTGATAGGCTGATAGATGGATAGATAGATAGCTAGATAGATAGATGGGATATAAATTAAAAGGAATGATATCTTAGGATAGATACGGGGTGGTGTTTCCCTGGTCGAGCCAGTTCGTTCTTGCTGAGAAAAGCGGCTTTACAACTGAAAAAATCTGCAATAAGTATATTCAACTATTTTTTACTAATTATGATTTTATGTTAGTTTTATGCAAAGTTAATTAGCTTCAGGTATGAGATGTATGGTACTAACGCGCGCGAAACATTCTACATTTTCAATTTGAAATGCATTTTCTCTCATACCGTGTTGCTAGTAGTTGCAGTAGTTATACTTACTGTCAAATTGATAAGTGATTATAAAGTAGAAAAGAATGACTTCCGTTTTGAATACTGCGTCAATTTCAACATGCAGTTCAATTATACTGTAGTATTAGAAATTTTATGAATGTTTTTTACTTTTATAAAGACCACCTAGCACTAAGGAATAATATAAGTATTGCGGGAGACAATTTAACGGATATAAAGTATGTAGGTACACCTTGATCTAACCACTGAAGGAAAGTAATATGGTCCGGTGGCCCGCCAATAAAGTCGGAGAGACGGCACACGGCGGGTTTCTTTAGTGGGTGAGGGCCCCACACTACCCTGTTCGTTGCCCCGAACGACGGGTTGTGCGGTTAGGAACATATTTTCCCGCCTTAACAAAAAGAAAGGTGCACCTTGATCTAGAACAACTATTTGTGGATCTCATAGAGAATTGTCCTGTGTGGGAATCGAACCTACAATAGGTACTTTAAGCAAAGGAGATTAGTATCTAAATAGAGAATTGGATGGGAATCCCGGTCGCTTTTCATCTCGGGATTTTCGGGATTGACAAAAATGAATGAAAAAGAAACAATTGATCTCTAGAAGAATTAAATCTCTAGAATTGTTTTAGTAACGCAAACTTAACGCCCCATTCAGTACTCGCGTTTGGAGGGTTATTATAAAGTTTAATGTCTTGATTTTAACTGTTATTTACTAACACTTAGTTTATTTCTTTAAAGAGTTCTCTTAATTGGGATAAAATATTTTACTTTTGACTCTCAATGTGTTTTGTAACGAATCTGGTCATAATCAGCTGTATTACTGATCTCTGTAAGTAAATGTTAAATAATTACCTACATAAGTATTTCTGTCCGAGTAAATTTTTGTTTCTAAAATGTAAAGAGAAGCTGTTGTTTATTGTAAAATACTTTAAATTTTAGTTTTGTGAAGTTTAACTTCTGAAAATGAATATTAATTCTTATGAATATTCAGTTAAAGAAAGGTCCAGACGTCCAGAGCACTTACCCGGATTGTATCGGACGCACTTCCACTTTCACAAATAGTTCTTTAAAGTAGCTGAGCATATCAAGTGCTAAAATATAGATCAAAATGTTCAGTTATTTTATCATTGAAAATAATAAGAAACAGCGGTTTCATATATTGTTCCGTGTGGTGACGGACTAAGAATACAAGTGTCATCACCCCATTCTTTGACACGGGTGTCGTATTGGGCGACTAAGGGAAGTAAGCAATTATCATCCATTGCATGACTGGTGGTAGAGCTGGGTACCAAGTGGGAGTACTCACTTGGTAGTGGGCCCGAGCGGGTTGGTACCACCATCTCCTGTGTGACCTGCCATGAAGCAAATCGTTGCGTTTTGGCTGTAGCAGGAGATAGCCATTTATTCTTTCATTTCATATCGATGAAATGAAATGGTGAGCAGGGGCTTGACAATACTCTCGGTATAGTTGAGTCCATGAGCGACGGTTACCATTTACCATCAGATGGGCCGTGACTCTTCTGCCACTATACGCAATAAAAAAAAAATATACTCTGGATTTGTTACCTGTCTATAATCCAATCCATCCAGTAACCAATCCTGAAATCCCGGGATTAGAAAAAAAGGGTCGGTATCGAATTCTCTACATATAAATCAGACGTCTGCGCAGTCTTAATAAAGAGTTCATAACTAGAGGCGAGGTCTGGTCCCGGCAAGATTCGTGCTTATCCTAGAAATATCTAATTTATCCCAGAAATAAATTATAATTATTATTTATTATAATTTTTGAGCACACATGCTCATATATTTACCAGAATAATTTTCTTCTATTTAAAAAATAGAAATAGATTTCTATGAGAATTTAAACCATTTTTTTGTTAAGGTGAGGCAAAATGGTTCTAACTGCACGAACAGGCTAGTGTGAGGGTTGCCTCTCCGCTTGCAACTGTTGGCGGACCACTGGAACAGTGTCAAATAATTTCATTGGTATGAGAATTCGAACCTGCCACTTCCAAAATATCGTTACCTGTGCTCGTAGTGCCTCTTCAATTCCAACTAGTTTTTTTTTTTTAATCTTTATTTAATGAGCTTAGTCAGATTAAACTGACTATGCCGCTCCATTGGAACATTCATTACAGTGTTGTTAATTCTATTATAAATTATACGTGTATACACTGTGAGCGCCGTCTTATACCTATTACAGCTAACTTATATAATAATTTGGCCTTATCAGATAATGGACATGACAACTATTACAAAAACCAACACTTTTAAATTCTACAATTTTGGTAATAAATTGAAGTCTAAAGTCTGCGTTCCGGACACACTCCATCAAAATATGAACAACATCTTTGATCTTTTCACACTCTGAACAAAGAGGAGAAGGCACTTTTTTCATCAGATAAGCAAATTTATTAAGAGGAATGTGTCCGGATCGGAGTCTAAATGCAAGGATTAAGGTATTTCTGTTTAAATTGGCATATTCAAACCATGGTGATTTCCAAGGCTCATTTTGTAAAGTCCGGTACCATATACCTTTTTCCACTGATCTCTTGTTGAAATGAACTTTCTACGTTTGGTAACAGTGTATTTTAACTAGATGGATGCAATCAGTGAAGAACGGCAGGTTATTAATTGACACACCATCACAAGAAGCTTCTCTTGCTAGTTGGTCCGCTCTCTCATTCCCTACCAGGCCGACATGGTATCCACATGAAGGTATCCACTGGAGAATTACTTCTTTAAATTGGGCCTTGAGTTCAAATATCGTTCTGATAATGTCGTAGGCTATCGGTGTGCCTCTCAAACAAGAGGTGCACCGAGCCACGTGCTGTAGGGAACTTCTTGAATCAGTCAAGATAACAAAATGATCATGATCTATAGTTTGAATATATGATAGTGCTTCTAAGATAGCAATCAGTTCTATATACATAATGGACATTTCATGGGAAATTTTGAATTTCATGAAACTGTTTACTTGAGGGTCAAAAAATGCTGCACCCATGGACTCGTGGTGGTTGCTAGCTGTTATGTCTTTTGAGCCATCAGTGAATATTTTGTAATAGGTAGCATATTGGTCTTCTAATGAGCACATGCGTCTGAGTTTATTAGGATCATAATCTCTTTTAGCCTGATTTATACCATAGATGTGGTCTTTAACTACCTTACTTAAATCATACCAATTCATCCAATAATCTAGTGTGTACATAGCTAAACAATCCGTAGACATAATATCTTTAAATTTTAAATACATTCGCACTAAAATTGGAGCTTTTCGGCGCCTCCAGTATCTACGAGTAGTTAATGAATTTAATTCGCTTACTACATTTATAGTTACGTTATCAGAGAATGACATAGCTCTCAACAAAAATTTTCCACCTAGGAATAATCGATGTATTTGTAAGGGTTGCAGACAAAGTTCACTCTCTATCACGTGGATGGGGGTGCTTCTGACAAAACCCCCTATAATGCGTAAAGCTTGGTGTTGTAATTTATCTAATTTGAATAAATTTGATTAGCTACTATTGTTATATAAAAAACTACCAAAATCCAATCGCCTTCTAATAATAGCAATTTAAAGCCTTCTTAGATATTTCGGGCACCCAGAGCCAGCCAATACTTTTATATTGATTGATATTTAATGACTTCTGCGTCTTCTCAAACAGTTCATTAATATGTTTCGTCCATCTCAAGGACTGATCGAGCCACATACCTAAATACCTCATGTGAGCAACCAGCTGCAATGGCGCACCATTCACGCAGATATTAACATAGTTTATGTTATTGCTCTTTTTAAATAAACACAGTTTACTCTTTGTAGGAAATACATTTAGGCTCAGATTTTCCAATAGACTAACCAGAAGATCCAATGAATTTCGGAGGCAACTTTGTGCAACGTTGATATCCTTATCTACGACATATAGAGCGAATATTCCAACTAGTTCGTAGTAGTAGTAGAGTCGTCAGTGAATTGCTTATGTTATATTATATTAAACATTCCGAAATGTACTGCAATGTATGACAGAATTTTAACTGCTCCCTATGAAATCCTGCCAAAAATGTATTTTAAAAAATATTTTAAACAGTGTTGCCAACCGTTAAAATTCACCCACGCGATAATAGTCAAGTTTCACAACATTCGTCCAGCATCAAGGTGATAATTTAATATAGTAACAACAAATATTGGACTTGCCGCGAGCATTCCGGCTTCCTATTCATAATGGAACCTTGTTACCCAATCATAATATTTTTAGTTTATTCAACAGTGTATAATGTTTTGGTTTGTGTGGAATGTCGAACGCTCACTAGTTTACAAACGTTGAATTTGTAATTTTAATAAAGATTTCAATATTAATTGAATAACTTGTTTGTTTAAGTTATACTCGTGTGGTGACAGACTAAAATACAAAAACAAATACAAACGTCACCACCGTATTCTTCCGCGGGTGCTACTAAGGGAAGTAAGCAATTATCACCTATTGCATTACTGGCAGGGCTGGGTACTGAACCACTGAAGGAATGTAACATGGTTCCGGTGGCCCGCCAATATAGGCGGAGAGATGGCACACGGCGGGTTTATTTAGTGGGTGAGGGCCCCACACTACCCTGTTCGTTGCCCCGAACGACGGGGTGTGCGGTTAGGTAGATACATTTTTTTCCCCGCTTTAACAAAAAAAAGAGGGCTGGGTTAGTGAATACTCATTTGTTATCGGGCTCGAGTCGGTTGGTATCATCGTCTCCCACGTGACCGACCATAAAGCACTTCGATGTATTATTTTCTTTTATTTTATATTCGAGAGATGAAATGGTGAGTGGCGGCTTGACAGTACTCTTAGTGTAGTTAAGTCCATGAGTTGCGACTTACCATCAGGTAGGCCGTGGTTCGTCTGCCACTACATATAAGTAATAATAACAGAACTTCTGCCATTTTGTCTACGTTTCCCAAATGATAGTTGATACAGGATAATTAAAAAAATAAAGTTCTCTTTTTCCACATTCACAAATAATTTCTTTTTTAAAGTAGCTGAGAATGTTAAGTACAGCATACAGATCAAAAGGCTCTGCCACTTTATCGAATCGAATTTAAAACTCTTTACCCAGGTTATAGGTAGGTACATATCGAGAAAAAACTAGATTATTATCTAGATAGTGTTTGATAATGTTCTGTTTGATGGTAATATGTTATAAGTTGCTAAAGCTTACAAGCCTATAATTAAATACCTCTTTCAAAAATTAACTACTTCCTGTATTACCCGACTACCTTGTCATAGCTATTGCTTAAACATATACAGACCTTCATTACAGGCATATGATGAACTTAGTTTAATATTTGGACCCCAGAATAATACGATAGAATCTTAGGATAGAATACAACCTCCTCGGCCTCGTGGCGTAGTCAGTAGTGTAACCAACTTATGTGCACGAGATCGTGGGTTCGATTCCCACTCAGGACAATTATTTGTGTGATGGACACATATATTTCTATTGTCCCTGGATGTTTTCTATATTTGCATGTATTGACAAAAAAAGTAATATATTTATTATATCCGTAATCTGGTACCCATAGCACAATCGTTAAGCTTAGTTTGAGACCAGAGGACGTTGTGTGAAATGTTAAAAAAATACTTTTTTTTCTGATATCCACGCAAATACTACATTATGGAAAAATGTATTATCTCACTAATGGTAGAGCTTTGCTTATCTTAGCAATAGGCTGGCTCGATAGGGGAAGTACCCTATAATTCATCTGAATTAGAGGGTACTTCCCCTATCGAGCGAGATTTCGCGCTGATCTCAGCGCCAAATAAATATAGTTGTCGCTCTCATTCACCGTCCACCTATGTACGGTGAATGAGAACGACAGAGACCCAAAGTCCCTTATTCTCCTTCCTCTCCTCCTTATATTCCTGAAGTATATAGGCTACGAGTAGCCACGGCCTACTGGTGGTAAGTGGCTACCGCCACTCATGGACTGTAATGAGAGGAGTTACTGTCAAGCTGCTCACTATTTCATTTCGCAGATGTGAAATGAAAGATTGAACGGCTATCTCCCACGACAACCCAAACAACCCGATGCTTCATTCAAACAGCTTTGTAGCGACATCTATCTCGCCACATACGAACTAATAACTGACGTATCCTACATCGCGATATAAAAAGTTATCTGAGCGATTCAACAACCGTGGGGCAGTTAGCCCACCAGACACAACACCCGTCTGGTCGGAGGATCCTCCCTTTTCAATGGGGGATGAGGAACTCACCACCCCTGTTCCTCTCACCTCTCACCCCCAACTGGTGACCCCGAGCAAGAACGTCAGCGCAGCCTTCGCAAGCTACGTCATCGTGACGTCATCATCACTTCCTCACGCTTTCAAGCAGCGAGTCATACAGCCAGCCAACATCCACGGCTACTACGGGCATTCTGACATCACCCACACAGCCTTCTCAGCGACCTTGGCATAGCACACTGCACTTCGGCCGATCAGCAAGCAGAGCCGCACTTCTCTCCTGGTCGACGCAGCAGCCAGCCACTACGCAGCACTGCACCACTCCGACTCACTGGAGCATTCGCAGCATCATCACCCCGACTCACTGGGGCATCATCACCGCAGACAGTTCCGACTCACCGTGAACTATGCGGCATCTGGTTCCGACTCACTGGAACATTCCACTGGCCCGGCAAGACCTCCGGTCTCGAAGGGGAGTGATGTAGCGACATCTATCTCGCCACATACGAACTAATAACTGACGTATCCTACATCGCGATATGAAAAGTTATCCGAGCGATGTACATACCAGACCACAACAGTCGTGCAGCTAGCCCACCAGACACATCACCCGTCTGGTCGGAGGATCCTCCCTTTTCAATGGTGGATGAGGAACTTTACACCCTGTTCCTCTCACCTCCCAAAGCTTCAGCTCGGCCACAAGGCAGACGGTGGTACTGACCCTCATAAAAAATATATACAAATAAGTAAAAAGTACACTCATAATAATAATAATATTATTGTGGGGAAGTTTGTGAGGAACGATTGTGAGGAAGTGGCCCTTGTGCCCGTTGCCGATGGGTCTACACAGTTTTTATATTTTAAAATATTTTGTTGTTTTTTATAAATAGATATATATTATTGATTTAAATATGTACATGTAGGTATATTTTTTAATGCTAGTTAAAAAAATACTTGTGCTTGAACTAGGTACTCCTACTGGTGGTAGGGCCGGGTACCAAGTGGGAGTACTCACGTGGTATCGGGCTTGAGCCGTGTGGGGCCGGCACCAAGAATAGCCCCACCCCACCCGAGTCGTAAAAGCCGACTAAGGGATTACCGGGGGACCGGGCAGCAGCGTTCCCCTGTGTACTAAAAACATCTACTGCGATCGCTAACCCGCCTGCCAAGCGTGGCGATTATGGTAAAACCCCCCATTTTGGGGAGGCCTATGTCCAGCAGTGGACGGTGAATGGCTGATGGATGGATGGATCGGGCTCCAGCGAGTTGGTACCACCATCTCCCGTGTGACCAGCCATAAAGCACATCGTTGCGTTTCGGCTGTAGCAGGAGATAGCCGTTTATTCTTTCATTTCATATCAGTAAAATGAAATGGTGAGCAGCGGCTTGACAATACTCTCGGTATAGTTAAGTCCATAAGCCATACATACCAATTACCATCAGATGGGCCGTGGCCCGTATGCAACTAGGTATATGCAATAAAAAAAACCCTGTGTTATAGGATAATTTCAGGAATGTACAATCAAAATTGAACTGACGGACTTGTAAAGGAGTTTCCTTAGTTACCGTGACATAAAATTTAAAAAAAGACTATTTTTTTATTGCTGAGGAAATCCATGCACGTGCACGAGCGTAACATGTTTTATTGACATTTGTAAAGTTCTCTCTGGCAAAATGAAAGTAGCCATTAAAAACAATTGAAACGCTCTCTGCCAGTTGCCACCTTTGACATTTACTTATTGCAAAATAACGAATACATAGTTTCCAATACCATTTTAATTTTATTGCGTAGACTTGTTCATTCGTGATTCTATCGTAAAATGAAAACTGCAGTGAATTTGTGTAATAGCAATGAACTGTGACCTGTTCACGAAGTTTTGTACCTTTAAAAACTAATTGGATGACTATTGTTGGTCCAAAAAGGTTCGTTTGTATTTCTTTCATAATAAATTACGCACATACCCTTTAAATTATGTGTATCCTTAGAACATGGAAAATTATTATTATTCCAACACAGTGTAAAAATGTGAAATCGAAAATAACAGTCATGAGCAGGATTTGAACCTGCATCTCCCGGATACCGTCCAGATGCTTTGCTAATTCAGCCATCGTGACAATCCTGCTCGTGGCTGTTATTTTCAATTACACATTTTCACACTTTGCGTCAAAGAAATAACATTTATAGGCAGCTATCTGGTAGTGTCTCATTGCAAATCCTACTAATTGGCGCCGAGAGTTCTCTCAGAACCTTATCATGATATTTTTCCGTACATTTTCTAGTGAGCCTTCCATCAATGGGCTGGCTCGATATGAGTAGTACCTCTCTTACAGAAGATCAGCGTGAAACAGTGATAGGTAGGTACTCCTAGTGCTGTGTTTTGTTTGGCGAGGGAGAGTGCCGGAGGCCTAAATCCTTTCCTCATCCTTTCTTTATGAAAGATATTTAACATCCCCACTTCCTAACCCTTTTCTTGGAGCTAGTCACACGCCTGTGATGCCACTGGTATTCCATCCGCATAATATAAAAAAAAAACTGTTTTTATATGGTCACAAAATGTCTTAGAATTTGGGGATCTATATTATAGTGGATCAAACTGACCCTATGCACACTAGCAGGTTTTTTAGCGGGACTTTATGGGGAGTGCTTGAAATCCTGTCACAAACTCCAACAAATTTACTGAAAACTAGAGAAATTTATAAAATATTCCACTGACGAACGTAGTTTTCATTGCCAAGAAACAAAATCCGCTCTAGATAAGTACAACAATAAGCAGGCTGGCACGATAATAATGTATTTACTCTGTTCTGTTGCGAAACTGTCTAAGCACACACACGAAAACTGATTTGTTTGGATGTGAAACGTGAAGGTATTATTACTGTATTCATAACTTTGTAGTGCCAAAGTGATGTGTATGCCTACGTATTAATTTAAAAACATGTAGCAATAATATTCCTATTATAATCTCGGCACGTCTCCGCGGTTGTCTATGCCTCACACTTTTGGTACAAAAGAATGATGAAACCGTTTTGTCTAATCAATCAAATTTTTATTGTTGGCAATTTATTATGTTAGATGGTAATCCTAGAAATATAAAACATAATAATATAGTTACATGAGAAAGAAGAAGGATGGGCACAATGAAAAGAAAATACATTAAATATGAGATAGAAAATATAAATATAATTCGTGGGTGTGTAATACACACATTTCGCATTGGGCAATTGTCACGATGGCTGAATTGGCAAAGCATCTAGGATGGTTTTCCAGGAAATACAGTCCAAATCCTGCCAGTAACTTTTATTTTCCATTTCACATTTTCGCACTTTGTATTAATTTATATGGCTAAATATGTCGAACTGCTGCACAGATGGCGAAGTCGTTTAGATACCGGCCTCCCACCCGAGTGTTGTGGGTTCGATTCCCATACAGGACAACTCTTTGTGTGATCCACAAATGGTTGTTCGGAGTCTGGGTGTACTTTGTGTCTGTCAAATTGTATGTTTGTAAAGTCCCCTTTGATACAAAGATGATTTCTTAGTACAGGTGTCTTAAAAAAAAATTATATAAAAACAACGAAATATATTATGAAGATTTGTCTTACCGCACAAATGCAAACTTTATCACTGAAAATACCTTTATAAATTGCTAGGATGCGGCCCCTTGTCAGGAGCATCTGGTAGAGTTTAAAAATGTTTTTAGTTTTAAATTTTCGCGTGACGAACAGTGAGACATAAACCTTACCGTTTCTGCGTTGTATAATAGATTAAAAAGTTTCACTTCTATCACGTGTACGTATGCGCATTTTTTGTATTCAATTCATATATTATGATAATTAAAGCACATTTATATTTGTGGAAGGATATATCCAAATTGAATTGGAAAAAAATCATTTCAATACATTGTTATGAAGAGAGTTTTTCAGAATGAGTAGGTATTGATTATTTTTAATAAATTGTTATCATCAACTAGGTATGTATGAAATTAAACAGATATTTCTAGATTTTGTTTACCATAACGTAACATAGTCAGTCGTTCGAATTTTGAATTACAAACTAGAATTGTCTGTAAACTATTTTATTCTGAAACCACGTAATTTTATCTGAAAAAGTAATAACTAGTTTAATGTTTTCTACCTACTTTTAAACATTAATGATCGTGTTTACGTTAAACTTTTATTGCTGCTTGTATTTTGTTGAATGAGCCATTGTTGTTTTTCTGCTAAACGATTTTATGTTTTATGGTTAATAATAATTGTGTTATCATAATTTTATGTAATAAGTTGTTACTTACTTACCCGCCCGTGGTGACGATTAATATTAAAACGACGCAGCCGTTGTTTACAGAGAATATCAAATAAAAAAAAATAGACGTCGCGGGACGTCTAGCAGATGTGAAAACATCGAAATTATTTTGTATAAATAAAATGATCATAACTTGATAAAGTACTCTTCAAGACGAATCAAACGAGTATAAACTCGATAGGGTTGCGTTTCATTACAGAGTTACTGTGGCCACCTTCCAGCTCCATCGTCAGACCCTGGATACCATCTAGAGACAAAGTACTCGTCAAGACAAATCATACGAGCTCAAGCTTGATGGAGTTATGTCGTTTTATAACGGAGTTCCTATGGTCACCTTCCAGCTCCATCACCAGACCCTGGATATCATCTATGACTGAAGTTCTAGTCAGGACATTTCAAACGAGCCCTAACTCGACGGGGTTGCGTCATTTCATTATAGAGTTACTGTGGCCACCTTCCAGCTTCATCATCAGCCCCTGGATACCATCTAGACAGAAAGTACTCGGCAAGACTTATCATACGAGCTTAAACTCGATGGGGTTGCGCCGTTTCATTATAGAGTTCCTGTGTCCACCTTCCAGCTCCATCATCAGATCAGCTCCATGTCATCATAATATTGCATTGTCACGTGATATACACATGCGTGTAAAATTTCAGCTCAATCGAAAACCAGGATTGAGCCAAATTTAACTTGCAAGATTAGAATGGGACAAGTAGGTCCAATAAAAGCGTCGCCACGCTAACAGCCGATTTTACCCTCCCTCCTCATTAGATGTTTCACTCCCTCCTCATTAGATGTTTCACATCAAAAATAATTGAATCAAGTTTACCACACTTTTGTTTTTTTGATGTGAAACATCTAATCCGCATTAATCCGGGTAAAATCGGCTGTTAGAGTGGCGACGCTTTTATTTTACCTGTCCCGTTCAAATCTTGCAAGTTAAATTTGATACAATTCCCGGTTCCCGATTGAGCTGTTTTACACGCATGTGTATATCGTGTGACAATGTAATATTATGATGACATGGAGCTGATCTGATGATGGAGCTGGAAGGTGGACATAGGAACTCTATAATGAAACGGCGCAACCCCATCGAGTTTGGACTTGTTTGATTTGTCTTGCTGAGTACTTTGTCTTTAGATGATATCCAGGGTCTGATGATGGAGCTGGAAGGTGGCCATGCAAAACTCTATAATTAAATGGCGCAACTCCATCGAGTTAGGGCTCGTTTGAAATGTCTTGACTAGAACTTTAGTCCTAGATAATATTCAGGGTCTGATGATGGAGCTGGAAGGTGACCACAGTAACTCTGTAATGAAGCGACGCAACCCCATGGAATTTGGAATCATTTGATTCATGTTGACGAGTACTTTGTCTTTAGATGGTATCCAGGGTCTGATGATGGAGCTAGAAGGTGGCCATAGGAACTCTGTAATGAAACGACGCAACCTTATCGTGTTGATAGTTGTTTGATTCGTCTTGAGGAGTACTTTGTCAAGTTATGATCATTTTATTTCTACAAAATAATTTCGATGTTTTCACATCTGCTAGACGTCCCGCGACGTCTAGTTTTTTTTTAATACTGCATGTGTGTAGACCACCCTGTCTTCAAGCATATAATTGACCTGGTTGCCAATCCTAGGAAATGAGTTAGTAGGTTTGTGTCTCAGCACAGCAGCGCTCTCACGTACCAGATGCTACTTTACGCCAATTTTGTGAGAAGATACCTATTACCTACTTCCCCGGTCCAACGTTCTACAACGCAATCGTACAAAATGGCGACCCTTCCTGTACATACATAAACATTAAACAATGCCAATAGTTGATTTCCTCCGGCGAACAATACTGTTGGCTATGGGAGCGTTTTCACTGACCTTACTGTTGTGTGCATTGTGATAAGTACTTATATAATTTGTTTTTATCATAGAATGAAAAAGTTTTTTTTTTTTGTTCGTTTTATAGTACAATCAATCAGCCTATTGCAGTCCACTGCTGGACATAGGCCTCTCCTAACACGCGCCATTGCACACGGTCCTCCGCCTTCCGCATCCAGTCTGTCCCAGCGACCTTTTTGAGGTCGTCGGTCCACCTAACTGGGGGCCGTCCTACCTTACGCTTACCAAGTCGCGGTCTCCACTCTAGGACACGCTTGCTCCATCGTCCGTCGGTCCTTCTGCAGATGTGACCAGCCCATTGCCACTTTAGCTTACTGAGCCTGCGAGCTATGTCGGTAACTTTGGTTCTTTGTCAGATTACCTCATTACGAATTTTATCCTTCAAAGAGACGCCAAGCATAGCCCGCTCCATAGCCCGCTGCGCGACTTTCAATTTGTGGACTAGTCCCATTGTGAGTGTCCACGTCTCGGCCCCGTAAGTCATGACAGGTAGGACGCATTGGTTGTAGTCTTCAGGCATTGCGGTAAAGGTGAAGAGAAGACGCGGCGTAGTTTGCCAAATGCTGCCCAACCCAATTGGATCCTGCGGTTGATTCCTTTCTCGAAGTTATTTCTACCAAATTGGACAACTTGTCCAAGGTAGACATACTCCTGAACAACTTCGAGCATCGAACCATCGACGTAGATCGGTCCCGGCGCGACATGTTCATTAAACATGATCTTGGTTTTATCCAAGTTCATGCCGAGGCCGACGTCTCTAGAGGCTCCATTTAGGTTATGCAGCATTCCGCTTAACTGTTCCAGTGACTCCGCAACAATGACGATATCATCGGCAAACCGAAGGTGTGAGATGTATTCGCCGTTGATGTTTATGCTCCGCCCAGTCCAGTCCAGTGTCTTGAAGACGTCTTCGAGTGCATTGGTGAAGAGCTTGGGGAATATTACATCACCTCGACGCAGCTCGATCGGGTTGGTCTTTTGGTCTTGGAGCTGAACGGTCATTGTGGCGGTATCATATAGACATCTCAGCACCTCGATATAGCGCCAATCGATGCGACACCGCTTCAGAGCATCCAAAACCGCCCAGATTTCGATGGAGTCGAAGGCTTTCTCGTAGTTCACGAAAGCCATACACAACGGCTGATTATACTCTTCGGTCTTCTGTACAATCTGCCGAACAGTATGGATATGGTCTACGGTGCTGTAGCCTTTTCGAAACCCGGCTTGTTCCGGAGGCTGGAACTCGTCAAATCTTCTGGCGAGGCGGTTTGTGAGTATCCTCGAGAACAACTTGTAAACGTGGCTCAGGAGTGAGATAGGTCTGTAGTTCTTCAGCAAGGTTTTGTCACCTTTTTTGAAGAACAGAACCACCGCACTCCCCTCCACGCTTGGGGTGTTAAGCCCTGGTGGATGACGGAATTAAAGAGGCTCGCTAGCTCTTTTAGGATTGGAGTCCCGCCTGCTTTTAGGAGCTCAGTAGTGATTCCGTCATCACCTGGCGACTTATTGTTTTTGAGCTGCTCGAGAGCCACTCTGACCTCGTCCTGGTTGACATCAGGGATGTCTTCAGTGCAATGGCGTGTCAGTGGGGCTCTGTGGTCGTCAGCGCTGGGTCTTGTGGGTTTAGTCTTCCGTGATGAGTACAGGTTTTTGTAGTACGCGGGTGGCAAACAAGCATTACCTGATATTCTTTTTTTTATAAAAAGATAACACCCTGGACTAAGGAATAATCCTTGTATCGCTGGGAACTTTACAAACATACAATTTCAAGGACACAAAGTACACTCAGACTCGGAACAACCAGTTGTGGATCACACAAAAAGAGTTGTCCTGTGTGGGAATCGAACCCACAACACTCGGGTAGGAGGCCGGTATTTAAACCACTCCGCCCTCTGTGCAGTCTGATATGATATGATAGCATAGCCTCAGTATAATTATGGCATAGCCTATGTTGCCCTAGTTGCCCCGTACGAAAGGGTGTGGATAAGTACATTTTTCCCCGTCTTAACAAGAAAAGGTGTATAATTCATTAAAGTTTTAACATGCTTGAAGTATGATAATGATAGATCAAGAAAGTGCACCCAGATTAAAAATAAAATAACGTAATTGAGCCTCAGGGGAAGTTAATAAATTCTAAGGTCATCCATATATACACTTTTTTAGGATTTTGTGACATTGCCGTTCATTCCTAAGAATTATGGAATGTAATAAAAAAAATATAAATATTACGCAATAATGGTAAAATATTTTTTACAACAGTCTTCATGCTAAAATTGCAATGAGATTTGTATAAACGTATTAGGTAAGTGAAATTCTTTTTGCAAAAACTACAACACGCTAGTTAGCTATATGTACATAGTAATTTAAACTAAAACTTATGAAATATATTTAATTGTGTTTTTGTAAACATTTTGTAAGTATTGTTAAGATAATTTTATGAAGGGGCTTGCGCAAAACATTAAGAGAAATGAATTCTGTGAAAAATATGTGGGTAGTAGAAAAGGATTTAGCACAGAGATACTCGTATGTCTGACAAGACGGTGCGAAAATTGCGACAAATACTGTTTGATAGTTATTTAAATACCTTTTTTTGGGAATTTAATGACCTGGTATCTAAGACCCTTAAGTCACATATTTATATATCTAATCATAATTAATTAAATATGTTGTAAACCACTAAAACGGCGACAATGATTAATGCTTCCCATTTTGTGTTATCTGTACTATCTATCATTAGAATTAGATTATTGTTAGAAGGACGCTGCTACCTATCGATCTAAAGATGAAACTTTTAAGTTGAGTTTTGATGAATATTGGCTATTCTACCCTGTAAACCCACCATTTTTATCATCGGCCCTTCCAGTTGGACCCGCAAGAGGTCTCGAGATAATCTTGTTCTTGATTTTGGTCCATGTCAGTTGCATAAACGCTACCTGCAAGTACAGGTCCAGTCCGACTGTGTGGCGCAGTGGTTGATGCGGTGATCTCCGCGGTTGAAACTTGCTTATTTAAAACGAAGAAGACGGGGTATCTGTCTTCCTATTCTACCTGTTAGGGGTCTAATAACAAGGGAGACCTTTCACTTGGTACGATTCTTACCACTAGTTTTGAGGAGTTTTGCTTCGGATGTACCTACTCTGTAGAAATAATAGTCACCCTACAGGGAACACAGCGTACAAATATCAGTGCAGCAGTTATTAAAAAAAATCACTACTAAAAACTATAATAAATAATATAAAATTTTAATGCATCCAACAATTACAACGATTCATTCATAAACAATTTACAGTTAGCCTATTGTGTATGAAAGCTACTGGCCAGCAAATTATCTTATCATTATCCGATTATATCTATTGATACAATTCAATCTATTATCGATTGAAACTAGATTGGTTACGTCACTATTTTGAAATAACATCGATATAACGATTCTTTTTTTGAATAATTGATGTTGGGCTTTGTTTGCCTTAAGGCAACTTAAAATTGAATCCCGAAAATAGAATGTGTTCCGCTAGGCGAGCACGCCGCTGGATTTTAAACGCATATGTTGCGCAAACCTTACTAAATACATACTAGATCGTTATTTACAATCAAATTTTAACTTCATGCAATACATGTAAGGTTGATTTTTGTTTTTTGTTGTTGCATTTTTGGGTGAAGTTACGCTTTTATTACATGAGCGCATTGTTGCAATTAGCGTTAATTCTGTATGGTTTCGATTACAAACGCATAAAATTGTTGTTTTGTAATAACCTTCTCTGGCGAGCCTCCTGTTTGTATTAATTTGTTACGATATAATACATACTTACACACTGAGACGGTTTACATAAAATACAAATAAATCTGCTGCTTTCTGTGTAACTGTTACAGGTTTTATATTTTTTTATACAACAAAGCAAACAAGCTTACGATCTGCGTGATTGTAAGCGGTTACTGTAGCCTTACAGATGCTAGCATGGTGGGGTCATGAGCCGCAGAGGAAGAACTATACGGGATGTAATGTAAGCATTCGGCGCCCTCACTCATCGAACGAATTTGCAGTAGGAATATATGTCTTTCATTTACCTATATTCTGCGATGGTACTTCCCTGGTTGCTTATTTTTCTTTTCCTTCCATTCAAACTGGAATCATCAGGGTTTAATCCAAAAATAATTATGTCACATAAATTATTAATTTCTTAAACATTTTGATCTATATTTTAGCATTTGACATGCTCAGCTACTTTTAAAGTACAAATTATAATTTGTGATTAAGGAAAAAGAGTATTTTAGTACAGGCGGGAATCGAACCTGCGTCCCTTCCTATCCGGGGAAGTGCTCTAATCCACTGAGCTACAGTACTATCTTTTAGGCATACTCATCATCATCATCTCCTTATCACATTTGTCTTAACGACCAACGCCCTCTATCGGAACGCATTTACATGCATTAATCCAATATAGTAAGTTTAATTTTGCAATTAAAATTCATACTATTATTAATTTCTTGTACCTATCAAATATGTTTAGTTCATTATAGTAGAGTTTGCATTATCAGTAAGTCTTGACTGTTTAATCTATCGAAGATTGTCGTCTACGGTTGAGTAAGCGATGCATAATGGAATGCGTGGGGTATGAGTTCATTCCGTTATTAGTAAGGTATTTGTCGGCCATTGTATTATGCGGTACAAGATATTCGTTATAATTCAAATAAACGTATTTTGAAGTACCTATACGATGACTTTTCAGTGGCACAAATCGAATATGCTAAAACGATTTTGGTACGATATTTTTGGAACACTAGCGATGAATAGTTAAACTATCAATTGTACTCTTAAAAGTGTTTATTCAAACCCAATAGTCATCATCAGTTAAATTTGCAGCTTAGCTCTGGTGAAATGAGTAGATAAGTTTTTAACTAAGTAACTAGGTACTTTACAAAGCTAAGAAATTTCACCGCTTATAAATGTTTTGTATTATGTAGTTCCAAAACAACAATGTGAAAGTAGATGTTTATAGAACCACTGCCTTAGCCCTTCGGGGTTATCCAGGCTTTATAGCTATATACTCTATCGTCCTAATTCTACAAGCTAAGACTCTCATTGGGACTGTAAAATTAATCAAATTATTCACACGCTTATCATAATTAATAGATAATGTAATAGCTTGTACATAATCTTGTATAATCGTTGTTAAATGAACATTAGAATCAGCGTCGATAACGACTTTCTCCGCAGTGAAATCTTTTCGTACAACTTTTACTGGTACTGTATTAAGTAATATTAATAGAAATTTGTATGCGTGGATAGCGCAAAGGTTTTGATGCTTCGTGGTGTAAATGCTGTAAGATCTATTCCATGTAAGATGGCTTTACAAATAGTTTTTTTAAGTCAGTCTGTTTTTTTACAGTACCACACACCTACTGTCTTTTGTTCGTGTGGTAACGGACTAAGAATACAAGTGTCACCACCCCATTCTTTACCACGGGTGTCGTATGAGGCGAATAAGGTAAGTAAGCAATTATCATCCATTGCACGACTGGTGGTAGAGCTGGGTACTAAGTGGGAGTACTCACTTGGTATCGCCCGAGCTGGCTGGTACCACCATCTCCCGTATGACCGGCCATGAAGCACATCGTTGCGTTTTGGCTGTAGCAGGAGATAGCCGTTTATATTTCATTTCATATCTGTGAAATGAATTGGTGAGCAGCGGCTTGACAATACTCTCGGTATAGTCGAGTCCATGGGCGACGGTAGTCCCCCAGTGTAAATACAGTGCTTTATGTATGTCTCATAGACAATTTTTAGAAGTGTTATTTTTGACTTTAGCGTCATAGGTAAGTCGAAAGACAACTCTTTTACGCCATTTGTAAAATACATTTTAATAGGAAAATAATAAATATTTATTAAAAAATCCCATTTAAATGAGGAAAATGAGACACAATACCAACAAAAATAAGAAAAAAATGTATCAGAACGTGATCTGTTACGTATTAATTTTGATATTAAATCAAACTTAACAATTTTCCATTTAAACCTGTTCGATATTTACATTCAGTAACACATAAATTAATCATGATAAAGCGTTGATAAACATGCAAGAATTCGTCTACGCAACAGAAACATATTGTTCAATAACACGACATCGTGTTGAGTTTATTTAAAGCCTTCTACAATGTTAGTAGGATTGTCGAATCTTCGTATTTCTTCCTTGAAGTGGTGTAGCTTACTGTAAGCGGCGGTTTAATGTAAAGTAGACTCCTCTCAATATGTAAGAGATTGAGGACATATTACACGACATTGGATTTATTGATTATGATACAAATGAACCACGGCTGAACTGATGGTAAATGTTAACCATCACTCATGGACTCGACTATACTAAGAGGCCACTGCTCACCACCCTCTCACATCGGGGTCACGAAATGAAAGAATCAATAGCAGTTGCTCCCCGTTATAACCTAAATACATCGAGGTGCTTCATGGCTGATCACAAGGGAGATTTATTTATTTACTTAACTCCACTTACAGCTATTATTACAGATTAATACTTCATGGTTATACGTGAAAACTACTGAACCGATCGGAATAATACTTATACCATAAGATGCAGCGTGTTTTGGAAAAGGTTTTAGTATATGATACTCGTATGTTGATGATTAGGTACTTATCCGGAACCTATATTTTTGATGTGAAACATATAATGTGGAGGGAGGGTAAAACCCGCTGTTAGCGTGGCGACGCTTAGGTATACCTAATAATAGGAATCCTATCCGAAATTGATTTTTTACTGAGCGAAGCCGTGGGGGTCGTGGGGTTAGTTTATATATAATTGTTGCTGACCACAGCATAAGCAATTTCTGTGAATTTATTCAGCGAACAGCAGAAAAGATCAATACGTAGGGATATGGTGTTGGGCGCCCGTATCGCGCGTGTGAGATGGTGGTACTAAGTCTAACCCTCTCGGACCCGATAACAAGTGTGTACAGTAGTCACAACGGATCTTTATGTCTCTGAAGTTGGCTGCAAGACGCTGCGCAATAGCCATTTTTGTATCGCAAGGCATGTTTGTCTTCTACAGTTTACATTAATCGAAAAATATTCAATTATAATTTAAAAATTGTAGTTGATAATCACATTATTTATTCAATCGTACTAAAATATGTGGACTCTTCTATATCTAGATTAAAGCTTATTCACTCAAATCGCTCGTATACTTTTTATTGAATATAAAAATAACTTTAATCAAAAATTATGATAGAAGAAAAATAATAAATATATAGAACCGAAACAATTAGATATGAAAACATTATGATCTCATTCGATTGTTTTGTTAATAGAGTAATAACATTTGAATTTGTCAGCACTAATCGTATGATTCCGTCACAATCCCCACTTCTTGCTCTGTGCCTAACTTCAGAGACGCAAAAATCTGTTGTGACTAGTATACTCCCACTTGGTACCCAGCTCTACCACCAGTAATGCAGTGGGCGATAATTGCTTACTTTTCTTAGTTGGCTCGTAGGTACTACAACTGCGGGAAAGGATGGGGTGGTATAAGTGTTAGGTACCACCCCATTTTTAGTCTGTCACCAGGTTTGAACACAATGAAATTTTTCTTAATGTTATTTTTTTTTTGCGCTAGGATGACTCAAATATTATGTGGTCTTCTCTAAAAACAGGTTTTCGGTGTTTTTGTCTGCTGTGCCATTACGAAATAAAAGAAATATTTACGTTTCCAAGATTAGAATGTTATACACCTACTTATTGCCTTTGTATTTTATGGAATGGTGTTTTTTTATTTAAATGAAGACAGTGTTTTGTTGCCGTCTCTTTTTGATGCGATTCTCTCTCTCTTTTTGGTACGACCAATCTAAATTATATTATCAACTAGCTACCCGCGACTTCGTCCACGTGGAATTTAGTTATTTTTAGTTCTAGTTACTCCTTATAACGTCAGCTATCTGCCAATATAAGTCCCGTCCAAAACTTTATAGCCGATACGGAGGTTGGCTGGAACAAATAGAAAGACAGTCAGACAAAAAGTAAAATAATGGTATTTTGTTATAGGTATCGTACCTATATACGTATAGGTATATTTTCAAATGCATTTATTAATAAAAACTCTTCTTTAGACATCATAAACAGACACTTCAAAAGTATTTATTGGTATAGATAGAGTTCTAAAAGACGTGGGTTCAAATTTCACACGCAGATTGATTTTTATTTTTCACTGGTTTCATTTTCTAGTGACGTAGGCGTTTCAATTTTCTAGCCAATCTTATTTAGACTGGAGAGACTTTATAAAAAATAATTGCTGATTTAATACAGTAGAAGCGCTTAATAATGAACAGAAACTAAGCTAGCTAACGAAATCACTTGGAAATTTAGTTTGTAACAAATAGTTCAACAGCAACACACACATCTATGATTCATCAAAGTAACATTTGCTCAACATATTTAACGTTAAAAGCAATTACTTCACATTAACTTGGAAAGACCTTATCAGTAATACCATACCAGAATGCGTAGAAACTTGTGTTGTACCTACATACCGTTCCAAAAGAAGGTGATCACATACTTTCTTCATCAATGTATTTTAGGTTTCTGTCGGGCCTCTGGTAGTGTGAAGTCCATAGGATGTTATCAGTCATGCTGGTCAACAGTGGTTGGTATAGTTTCTTGTTTATAATTTTGGTTAGAAACCCACTCGTGTTCTTGTATGAGTACAGCTCTGTATATCTAATATACATGGAGGGCATCCTAGTCAGGGTGGCACTAAAGGTAAAGATGTCCCTAGTAAATACCAAAATCAAGGCTAGATTTATCCTTAGAAATAAAAATTACTTATCACATAATTTTTAACGCGCTTATATTTTCCACAGAATATAGAGAATGCTTATCTATGATATACTTAATGATTGAAATAAAAAAAAAAAATAAAAAAAAATATTTTGAATATATTATAAACTTATAAATTTTAACACGTCTCGTGATAAACCAGTACGTATGCACTTTATATTATTAAAATTAATAAAATTGTATTAAACCAAAAAAATTATAACAATATTTTGCTTGCTCACATTTAGAACATTAAATAGATATAATATAATTATTATGAAACAAGCTTACAATGTTTTAAATGTGCAACGCTAGGCTCTTACTAGCTGTTTACGTGTCGTTACATAAAAACTATTTTGTTACCAACGTTATTTATAAACATTACAACATTATTATGTAAGATAACGGCCACACACCGTATGTGCTACAAATTCTACCAATTACACTACTAAAAGGTGTTTATATCAAAGCAAATTCATCAAAATCCAAAACCGATCCCCATCTCCCTATACGCCTACCTTTTTAACCTTTATACTATTTTGATCTATATTTTAGCACTTGACATGCTCAGCTAACTGCCTCGGTGGTGTAGCGGTGTGTGATGAGGTCTCGGGGTCGATCCCCGGGTCGGGCAATGTTATTGGGCTTTTTCCTAAAAAGAAAAATTCTTAGTAGCAGCCCGGAGTTTGAAAATGTGCCCGGTAGACGTCAATAGGCTCGCCCCCTATTACGTGGGACATAAACATAGCTGGCGAATCGTGGGTGTGTAATACACCTCTGCCTACCCCTTCGGGGAATATAGGCGTGATGCTATGTTACATGCTCAGCTACTTTAAAGAACAAATTATGTAGAAGCTGCGAGCAGTATAGCACTCTTTTTTCACTGTCACAAATCCATCCATCCATCCATCCATCAGCCTTTCATCGTCCACTGCTGGACATAGGCTTTCTCAAAATGGGGGTTTTACCATAATCGTCACGCTTGGCAGGCGGGTTGGCGATCGCAGTGGATGTTTTTAGTACACAGGGGAACGCTGCTGCCCGGTCCCCCGGTAATCCCTTAGTCGGCTTTTACGACTCCCATAGGAAGAGACGGGGTGGAGCTATTCTTGGTGCCAGCCCCACACGGCAACTGTCACAAATAATTTGTATTAAAACGAAAAAAAAGTCGTCACGTACGACACCCGTAAAGAATTAGCTTGTGACACTTGTATTCCGAGTCAGTCATCACACAGATCGAAAATACGGCTGGTTTGTTAACATGCTACGATGTTACTAGAGTTAAAGTTCAACTTTGTTAGGCTCTTGAACAGACATAATTGATACATGTTTGCTCGATCGACAATGACGTCACAAACGTAAATAAGTTACTAATTGTTGCAAAGCTTATCTAACACAATCAACGCCTGTTAAATTGATCGTCCGTTTTTGTAGACTCTATTTAGGGCAAATTAGACGTGCCTCTTCGCTTCAATGATCAACAGTGGTTTGACTTAAAATAAATACAACTTACTAGACATCGACTCCACGACTTGAGGTAACTAAGGCTGTAGCCTAACTGGTGGTAAGCAGTTAACTTAGCCTTTAGACGCTAGCAAAAGCAGATGGAGTACCTTTAGTTATTTAATACTACATTTCATGGATATACATACATACCTATACGAGTACATATACGCCTCCCCAAGAGAACGCCACAGCGAGCGGTCCGGTCATGGGGGATAGGGCCGTAATTGCCACGCTTGGCAGGCGGGTTGGCGATCGCAGTGGATGTTGTTAATACTCGAGGGAGTGCTGCTGCCCATTCCCCCGGTATTCCCTCAGTCGGCTCTTACGACTCCCATGGGTAGAGAGGGGTGGGACTATTCTAAAGCCGGCGCCACATGGAAAAGACAAATAGTCCAAAATAAATTCCATTAATTATTTTCTTTATACATCCAATATACGGACATATAATTGTCCGTATATTAGAGCGATTTCTGCTCTTGAGCTTATTTGTGATTGTCTTCTATACAGACCAACTACTAGTTCAAGTATTAAAATGGATTTTTGTTATGGTGGGAAAAAATGTAGCTAACCGCACACCCCGTCGTTCCGGGCAACGAACAGGGTAGTGTGGGGCGCTCACCCACTAAATAAACCCGCAGTGTGCTGTCTCTCTGCCTGTGTCGGCGGGCCACTGGAACCATGTTACATTCCTTCAGTGGTTTTATTATAAACACCTGACTACTTGTATGAAGTTACTGTTGCGAAATCGCTTTCGAATCAACTCTGTCTACTGGGCAACTCTGTCTACTGGGCAACCGCAGATACGAGTATTATTATACTCGATATAATTATTTATATCAAGAATCAAGATGGATGCAATTATAATAGAATATTTAGGATAAACATACTTAATGTTAGTTTATTGTAATTTGCGCGATCAAGGGCATCTCATTAGGGCTAGGCCAGGGGTTGACAACCTGCGGCTCGCGAGCCACATGCGGCTCTTTGGATGTGATGCTGCGGCTCTTTCCATATGCAAATATTATTTATTTTATAAAAAAATATTTAAACATCGTTCTGAATCGAATAATGAGGAGTAGGCACCATTTCTATCTCTCAGCTACCTACTTGTAGTAATAAATATTTTTCTTATGAAGAAATAGATTTTTTTTTTGAGAGGTCAGTAATTTTTGTAGTAGCTACTGATAGTAGATAATCGGTTAATCGGTTGCGCTAATTGTGCCAGAGGGATTGTTCGCGCGTCGCTAAAGAAAGGGATAGCAGGTAGAGATGAAAGATAATATCGACAGGATAATGGAATAATTATAAATTTTATTTGTTTAATAAATATAATAACTAAAAATGTTAAACCTCCTTCTTTTATATCGTATATATGGCGCTATTACATGTGATCTATACCTAGTATTTTCTATTGCTTACATTGACAGAGCCTTGGCTCACCTGACAGTAAGTGGTAACCAGTGGTAGGCTACCGGGGGAGCACGGGCAAGCTGCTGCCCATTCAAGAGGGGAGTGAAAATATGATCGTTTCGGAAATTACGATTTCTATGTTTTAAACCAATTTATATAAGTTTGCACATAGCAAAGATGAAACAACCTCTTATTTCATTCTCGATAACATTGAAACTGCTTATTGAGAGCCTTCGATCAGAGAGCAATTAAAAATTCAACAGGTGATCGATTAGCTAACATGTAGCGAATTAGTAATAATAGTTTCTATTTATTCTTTGAGGTCTTTCTTAAGTATCTAATTGACTGCTATTAGGCGCTCTATCAGAGCGCCTGGTGGCAGTCCAAAATTTTGTTCGAATCGGCGCCTAAAAAAAATTTAGATTAATTAAAAATCGCGATAGAATCGCCTATGTTAATATAATCAATGCCCACTCATTATACACATCGAATAGGTTGGATGGACCGGGGAAGTACAACAATCTCATAGACGACCGGCATAAAATAACGTTGTAAGTATTTCTTCTGTTGGCTTTCATATGGTGAGCGTCGATAGCTCAAACTTCTCCTCATCCCCTTACTATAATAGTATCGTTCTTACCCATCTTCTCATCATCTACAGGCTACGGTAATCGCTTACCATCAGGCGGGTGTACGCTTATTTGCCTCCCTTGTAGTAATTATATGTAATTATAATTAATTAAAGAAAACAAAAAGTTTAAGTTAATAAGTAATTAATTATTAAACAAACATTTCAATTATTACCTATAGATAAATTAGCTAATAAGTGTTGCAAAAGAAATACTAATAGATACTTCAAGGGATTTTTCAATTGGTTTTAACGTAATCAATAATCAACCTTAAGAAATATAGAATTGAGTGTTAATTACTACATCCGGTATATGCAAATATTGTTGTCATAACTTGGTAAGAAGTTTGCCGTTCAAACATATATTTATTTACATGGTTACGTACGAATGATGTAGTAAGTTGGTTTCAGGCACAAATGTGTAAAGGAAAATTATATTTATGCCACGGTTTTAACGCTGGTATTTAAAAAAATATGTTATGTGTTATCACCGAGGTTGTATGCCGGAAAACGAAGAAGCTAGCGTGAACTGCAAGCTAATGTTATTTCTTTTTAATTTTTTTTTTATGGTAAGCTAAAGCTAGTTGAAAATACTTACACGCGTAAGAAGTTATACTTCTTTGGCGTAACAAGATAAAAATCTTTTCAAAAATTTTATCTTTCGCCTTATTCTACGTTTGTAGAAAAAACGACACTAACAATAGAAAAAAGGTATTTAATACATTGAAAGTTTTATTATAACGCATTATCTAGTTAAACAAAGTTTATTTAAATATCACAAAAAAAAACTAAAATGTTGACTATAGCTAACTTCAGGGTGTCGGTTTTTCGTGACGGTGTGCACGCGCATCGTACAAATTTAGTACTCTCATAATTTTTACCTAACGCGCCTAAAGAAGTATAACTTCAAAAATAAGATAGTGTTTATGCACTTGTAATGTGTTAATTACGATTTCAGAATGTTTTTGAAAAGGGCCTTATTTCTTTATGAATGCTTAGAACCGACTATACAGCTAATTAAGAATTATACCTCTTTGACGCTGAACAGAATGCCTTTTGTAGATATTTTTCTAGAGAAAATAAGCTGTTCTAAGATACCTTAAATCATTGAAAATGTAGAGTTGGAACCGATTAGCACTAAAGAAAAAACGATTTTCGGAAATGCGAAATATTTAAAGAAATTCTTCGTCATAAAATTTCATTAATTGTATAGCATAAACGTACTTTTAGTTGAAACTCCGTAAATTGGTGAGTTACAAACTAGAGTATAAAAACTGATTTTTTTAAGAGTCCACCAAAGTATATCGATATATTTGGAAATGCCCTTGAACACAACATACTATATAGTGCTATTAGACTTAGAAAACTTCTTAATGGCAACAATTATGTTTATTAGGAACATACATCAATCATAATAGGCACGGAAAGGAAATTTAATGTACAAATTATTTGCGAATAAGAAAAAAGAGATTTTTTATACAAGCGGGAAAAAAAAAATCCTTATTCGCAAATAATTTGTACCTTAAAAAGTGGCGGAGCATGTCAAAGCTAAAAAATATAGATCAAAAAAGGAAATTTAATTTCAGAAAAGTTTTTTTTTAATAACATATTCATTCTCCGTTTGGAGAGAGTAGTATTTAGGCCAGTAACAAGCTCTTGAAAAATATTTTCAGGCATTGAAGTTTCCTCAAGGTGTTTTCTTTTTTGCTCTGTAATATTAAAATTAGTAATTTTGGAACAAATACACACCTATTTTCAATAACTGTGTGTGTGAAAGCACACAGTCTTGATTTCGGATTGGGGAAGAAACACTAAACCGCTGCCATCGCAGTCCTTGTTCTTTATGCTTAAGAATCAAATACACTAAAAAACGTTCTAAGCCGTTGAGGTTATACTCGTAAAGTCAGGTCAAGGCACCGACAATGTCGTCCACTATTGTTTACAAATTTACACAGTAATTGTTAAATTGTGGGTAGTTGTGAGCTATTATTTAACGGTCTCCATTGTGATATATGTTAGATTAGGATCGGCACCTGTAATGAAGGAGAACGGCATTGGATCGTGTTAATTGGTATTACTCTCGAATGTGGATTTTATTTAGGTTGCGCTGACCCGTGTTATTGTTCTGATTGGGGTTTGTGCGGTATTGGCATTGTATTCTGTTTCTATGACTAATTTGTTAATCTGTTGTGTTATCAATATTGTTATACAAATTAGTGATAGTAATAAGACATATGAGAAGAAGGCTCTGAAGTCGACACACAAGTTTTGTTTTCGAGATATTCGCTTTTGTTTAAAAAGTATTACTGGCCCGTAAAGGAACATCTCCAGGAAACCTGAGGAATCGTTGACAGCTTGCCTATAAGCCGTCGACTACTCACTAGAGTGTTCTTAACCAGTGCTCTGTATGGAGACAGCAAAGCGCATGTATGCTGAAACACAGGTTTCCAACCTAGCTCAGCACCATAGGCTGCGAATCTAACGACTTTATTATGATAGCTAATCTAGAATTCGTGTTAAGCAAACTGTGTTAACATCAATGTATTTTTATAGTCAAATAAAGTTATTATTTTTATTAATTAAAGTTTAAAAATAAATACATCAATAGGTGTTGCTTTCTGTTAAAAGGTCTTACCTACCTTTATGTTGTTTATTTCATGGTTAGTATAAGTTCCAGTGATCAATTCGCAGATATTTTCCTACTGTGTCTAGTATTCCTTAAACTAAAGTCAAAAGGACGTGACGATTGAACTACCTTGCCAATAACCTTATCGGTGTTGAATTCCTTACTGAGTTATCTGATTTTTGTTCCGAGAACAATATGACTTCAAACGTGCACCAAACATTTAAGTACGTGAGTTGCAAGGTGATTCCGTCACATTCATAACTAAGTACTACGATGGAACATTTTTTAGTCTATACAGTTTATGATAACTTTACGCATGAAGGGAGAAAATGCTATAGGATAGAACGGGATAGTTATACTTCTCAACTTTCGTCCGTCGTCACGCACGGGCCGCTAGAAAGCCGAAGTCGGGAAAAGCGCCGGCGCACGCCTAATTGAATGCCTTATAGTGCAACACGAACTCTGCTTTCCCGGAGCGTGTGAATTAAAATAACACCTTGATAACATAAAAACACGGTGTAATTTTCAACTCATATAATGGTGGTTCATGATTCTTTTCAATATGGTATCCGCGTTTCACGTCTATCATGAGTCGATCATTGTTTTAGGAGAGATGTAATTGATATGTAGAGGTATGTAATATAAATCACTCAGAAGCTACTTTAATTACAGTGGCGAGTAATGAAAGTAGAAAATGCTTTTAATTAAACATAATGTGTGCGTGGATCTGGTTCAGTTGAGTAAGTCTCCGCACCACGAAACCTTCCATTCCATATGGATGATATCCAGTGGATTTTGAGTTCCATTACATTAGAAAAAGACATTTATGTCGTGAGCGTATATATATGACACTTTCAATTATTTTTTTGCACTTGTTATGTTGGCACTAAAATAGTGAACAATAAAGGTCCAAGAATACATCCTTGAGGAACTCTTCTGTCAACGGAAGTTAAATATGATCGTGAGTCAGAGCTATCACCATAAATACCTAATAACGACTACGTAAGAGTCATACCACTTTAAACTTTCAATTATCCAGGGAGTCAAACGCTATGAAATTTTCTACCAGATTTAAAACTTTCGTCTTAGGTTTTGGACTGCTAAAACATTGTTTGTTACATCGCTGTATATGTGTAAAGCGCTTTTATGGGAATTTTATAGTTAGATTGTGTATGGTAAAATGACGTTCCTTCCCAAATACTTGACATTTTTGGCATCAACAACTTTCTCTAATACCTTAAAAGTCATGATACAATGTTAATGAGTTTGAGATCTTTTACAATTGCACTCCATTTTAAGGTTTCACAATAACTGTTATGCACACAGATATTTTGATGATGCAACAGACACAACAAATATGTTACATATATAATATATGAAAGTATTCCATTAATTGTATATAGATGGAATACAATACGTCTACAGAGACGCATTGGATATCTTTAAGTAACTTGAGTACGTTAAAAAATTGACAAAGTATCGCCTAATACAGTTATATTCTTTATGACTCTACTGAACTCAAAAGACGGTAGAAAATCATCAAGGCTCTACACTCTGGTGAATAATAGTTCCCTATTATTTTATTAATATGTTGAAGGGAGCAAAATTATAAATAAGTAAATAAATAGTCACGGACATTTCATACAACGTCCTCTGGTCCCAAACTAAGCTTAATACTTGTGCTATGGGTACCAGATTACTTTTTTGTAAATAAATACATATAATAGATAGAAAACACCCAGACGCAGAACAAATTTCTGTGTTCATCACACAAATAATTGTCCTGAGTGGGAATCGAACCCACGACCTCGTGCACGGAAGTCGGTTACACTACCGACTACGCCAACGAGACGTTTTAAATTAAGCAGCTTCGTTAAATTGTTAACAAATTCCTCGACTATAGTAATAAAAAAGATAGTCATCCAGAGATGGTTATCTTTTTTGCTTCACTTTATCTTGTCTGGGTAAAACTGTTTTAAGTAAATCTGTCTTAGTATCCCATAATCGCCTCTAAATAAACTCAGCCCAAACAAAAGCATGCTCGTTAATTACTCCCACAGACAATAACATGATGTATAAAAGCATTTGTTCAAACACCATCAGTCAAGTTACCGTGTCGGCTCTGATACAAATTGCTTCAAGCTTGTACATTCGGGATTAATTTCAATAGGTTTTTTACCTTCGTTTATATATTTTTTACAATTTTTTTAAGTAAATAGTCATGATGTTATTAAACCATAATCGCTTCCATTAGTGCTTCTAGAAAACAATTCAAATTGATCCGTGGGGTTGGTTGTCATTGCGGTTTACTTCTTTAAGTACAGGCATGCTGTGCCTTTGATTGATGTATAGAATGGTTGCAGGTATTCGTATATGTACATTCTTTATATAGAATGCGAGAGGTGGCTGTATTACCTCTTTCGTTTCAAATCCATGAAGAGAAACTAATATGTGTGCCTCTGTGCTTTGGAACTGTGGACATGCGTCTCTTTTCGTCGTGGTTTAGCTTCCGGATGTAGGTTTGCTGCAAAACAATATAATAATTCCTAATGAGGAAATTTTGTCCATGTGGTGACGGACTAAGAGTACAATTGTCACCACCCCATTCTTTCCCACGGGTGTCGTATGAGGCGACTAAAGAAAGTAAGCAATTATCATCCATTGCATGACTGGTGGTAGGGCTGGGTACCAAGTGGGAGTACTCACTTGGTATCGGGCCCGAGCGGGTTGGTACCACCATCTCCCGTGTGACCGGCCATGAAGCACATCGTTGCGTTTTGGCTGTAGCAGTTGTATTCTTTCATTTCATATCTGTGAAATGAAATGGTGAGCAGCGGCTTGATAATGCTCTCGGTATAGTTGAGTCCATGAGCGACGGTTACCATTTACCATCAGATGGGCCGTGGCTCGTCTGCCACGACGCGATAAAAAAAAAACAACTTTAATGAATTTAGAGCCAAAATCAAATTTGATAATTAAATCTAATGGGTTATAAAGGAAACATGAAATTTATGTACCAGTGTCAGAATTTTACCAAATATAGGTTATTTTTGCCACCCTAACTTTTGCAGTTAGTTCATAGATTAGGTACGTATACAATCTAATAATTTGATTGATTTGAGCAATACATTGTTTTGAGTTAATCAAAACTCATTTGCGTATCTACAACTAAAAAGGGGGTAATTCATGCTATCAATCAACGGCTCAAGCCGTCCAATAAAGATTACCCATTCCATATGTAGCATAATATACTTATTATTGTTAAGTTGGCTACTAAAATTCCGCCTTAACATACTAAAATTAATGTTGACTTTATATTCATAATATTTATATTTGAAGGTAATAACTTCCCATATGTACTATTCAACATCATCGTTAAACACACATAGCTGGATGTTTGCCCATGCACAAAGGTTACCTTCAAAAAGTTTGTAGTCTTCTTCAAATAATTAGTTCCTAGAATTAACTTCAAAGACGATTATTGCATACACGTTTATTACATATTCGTGTGCGTCGTGACTATAATGTAAAAAGCATATTTTTTTTATAAAATCACGCATCCAATGCCGTGAAGCTTATCATATTTGATTAATTAACGATAGCTGTGTTCTATGGTTATGTTTTTATCGGTTATGTAAATTGTGTATTAATAGGGATGTGCATTATTTGATTGGTGATAACCGGTTTTTCACGGAAGCGATTGATGTAATTAACAAATATTTTTATATGAGTAGTAAATAGCTGGTAGTTCTCATCTGCGTAATCCGGATAACATGCACAGTTGATATGCATGTTATACAGTTTCCTCAAACTGCAAAACATTTTATTCACATCTATGTGCAATATTTTTTTTTCTATTTGCAAATAATTTATTAAGGCGTATAAGAAAAATCGCAGTTGCCTATAAATAGGTCCGCTTGGTGCATTAACATATATTATGTTTAATTTTATCTTGAAATCACGTCAAAGCTTCAAAATATTTTACCTGTTCCTATTGCAAATATAATCTTTTACACTATAGATCTTATCTGACTGTCCGCATTAGTCAAGCATTGCTTTATTTCTAAATAGCGTGATGTCACTATAAGATAGAAGTATAAGATGGCTTTTATGCAATTACACAATCACAAATAGTCTGTAGCATAATGGAAGAGCGTGGTGGATTATCCCTCCCGCACTGAGAGGAGTATCCAGTCCAACAATAGGTTGTGAAAAAAATACCTTAAGATTATCAGTCAGTATTGCACAGCGAAAAATACGTCATTTAAGAACGTATTATTGGAATGCTGTCAATGCGAACGAGTTAAAAACCCGGTAGTGGATGCGAATTTAATCAGAAAAGTTGATATTCAACATCTAAATCGATTTTTAAGGTATTTGACTGCGTGAATGCTTTCAACACGCTTATATTTTGGTTCAACCTGGTGTGAGATCTATATAAGATTATTAACTATGGTAAGTATATTTAAGTACAAATTATTTGTGAATAAATAAATATAAATATTCACGGACATTTTCACACAACGTCCTCTGGTCCCAAACTAAGCTTAATGCTTGTGCTATGGGTACCAGATTACGGATATAATACATATACTACTTTTTTTTGTAAATACATACATATCATAGATAGAAAACACCCAGACGCAGTACAAATACCTGTGTTCATCACACAAATAATTGTCCTGAGTGGGAATCGAACCCACGACCTCGTGCACGGAAGTCGGTTACACTACCGACTACGCCACGAGTAGGAGCGGGAAACGAACCCGCATCTTTGCCAATCCGGGGAAGTGCTCTAAACCACTAAGCTATCCTACTGATCTTTCGATCATCCCAAATTCTTAATCACATTTGTCTTACGACCAACGCCATCTATCGGCAAGCATTACATGCATCCAAAATAGTTAGTTTAATTTTGCAATTAAAAAGAAATCTCTTTCTTTATGCACAAATAATTTGTACTTTAAAAAGTAGCGGAGCATGTCAATTGCTAAAAGAAATAGATCTAAAAAGTATATTTAAGTTAAAATATTTTACCAAGTTAAAGTTCTGAAATACTTTTGAAACATACCAGTCCACAAGTTTGACAAAAAAGCATATGTCCTGTATTGCTTCCTCTTCTCATTCACCTTCCTTAAATCTGGAGCGTTGCCAGTTTTAAGGAAGATGGTAACGTACCTATAATAAGGGATGTGTGGTTTGTGCTTATTGGTTTTTTTTTACTCAAAGGGTGGCAAACTTATTATCAACTGGACACTTTAATACATAGACGTTGGTAATACTTGAAAGTAACTCACGGTTGCTATCCTTAGGGAAATGAACTAGAAATGTATAATGGTTGGATATAATGATTGGATACTGAATTAGAGTACTGACTTACCATAAAGCTCGAGTGGGTGGCCGACTGTGATGCACTATGGTATATTTTGTTTATAAAGGGAGGTATACCATCCATGGGAGTCGTAAGAGCCGACTGAGGGAATACCGAGGGAGTGGGCAGCAGCACTCCCTCGAGTATTAACAACATCCACTGCGATCGCCAACCCGCCTGCCAAGCGTGGCGATTACGGCACTATCCTCCATTCTTGGGGAGGCCCATGTCTAGCAGTGGACTTTAAAAGGCTGATGGATGGATGATACCATCCATACATTGTTTTTTTATCCACGAAGTGAAATGGTGAGCAGCCACTTGACAGTATTTTTGTGTTGACTCCATCAGTCACTAACCGTATGAAACGTAATAATAGGCATACTTACCATGACTTTACGCTTATGTTATGTGAAAGGTTGGTACCAACTATCAACTAGATTCTATCTTCAGATAAATACAATTCTGTTAAGTTCCACGCTATGCTATGTCACAGTAAATATATAAGCTAAAGCAGTAGTGAAACTAGGCCTATTCGTTGAAATAATTACCGCTTTACGCTCCAAGCGTTAGGGTTGTCCCCGTAAGTTCATACAAATTAGCACCCGACCACATGTTGTTGTGGTTCGTATGAAAAAATATTTACGATTATCGTAATAACTAAATCTGTAACAGAGCTATGTCTGTACATCGAAGATAGTAAATGTGACTATATTAGGCTATTTATGCGTGTCTTTTTTTTCTTCTTTCTTCGTTTCATCCTGCTACTACTATATTGAGATATAACTTAATAAACTAGCTTTTGTCTGAGCCGAAGCCGCAAATAAAAGCTTTTAATGTTTATAAAATTGGAAAGTGTTTTATTATATACTAGCGGCCCGCCCTGGCTTCGCAAGGGTGGACATTTCTTTGGGATTGAGAACGTTTTGGGATAAAAATAAAGTAAATGTATCATTATGCCGGATTTTTTTTTCAAATTAATATATAAATATAGCCCGTGTTATTTGTATACTTACAAAATTATAAATCATTCGTCTCTATAATATTAGTAATAAATTTATTACGATTCATAGAACAACTCAAATAACGCATGACACAACCACTCATCTCGACGCGTCACGCGATAGCCGCTACTGACAGCACTGCCAGGGATGCTTAGATTCTCGTAGATGCGTGCGTCTGCGTAAGTGTGTCGTTTCTAAAGATTTTTTCCTAGTTTCCGTACTGGTTTATATATTTACTGTGGCTATGTATACCTTTTTTTTTGTTAAGGCGGGAAAAAATCTTCCTAACCGCACACCCTATCGTTCGGGGCAACGACCAGGGTAGTGTGGGGCCTGCACCCACTAAAGAAACCCACCGTGTGCAATCTCTCCGCCTTTATTGGCGGGCCACTGGAACTATGTTACATTCCTGTATACCTGCTGCTTGCTACGTAAACAATTAAATTCTAACGCAACTAAAATAACAACACAATAATCTAGATATTACCAGTTACTTTTTGTAACGCGATAACGCATGTAAAATAGTTATTCACATATATTATATTGTACAACCACATTAAGGTGTTACATGTACCTATATTATATAACATTTTATTACTTTTGAAATATGACTGATAAAAATGTTTTATCAAATTTATTATTAATTGAACAAATTGTTTGTGAAAGTGGAAAAAAAGAGCTTTACTGCGAACAGGATTCCAATCTTCTTCCCATCCATCCTGCTCGCCATTTCCGCATTCTCAAATAATGTATTCTTTAACGTCGTCAAGTGTTAAAACACAAACCAAAATTATGAACACTTGACAATCAGTTCCAAATGATTAATCACTATACTAGCATAAATAGATTACATTTTAATTAAATTTTGCTTAAGTTTTACCTACACTGTCATCAATAATAGTACCACCTACGCCGGCATAGTACTTATAGCGTTTTATGAGATGCCTATTATTCAGTTTAAATAGTAATACGTATTCTAAAAATATTTATATACTTACTTAATAACTTATCATCATGCCATTTCCCTTGCGGGGTACGCAGAGAGAACAGAGTGCCAAGAGGCTCTATTCTTGCATAGGTACATTTCCCGCTTCCTCAACATTCATGATTCTCTTTATACACGCCCGCCGGTTTCGGAGACTCCTGACTCCACCTTTCTTCAGTACATGACTGGTTTGGTCTAGGTAGATGAGTTTCAGTCTCCCCCTGTACCTGTAGGTACAGGGGGAGAGTGGTACCTTCTTCCGCTTTCGCATTGTATATCTTCTTAACCAGTCGCACGTCCGTCATTCTTTCCACATATCCGAACCATCGGAGCATTTCCTTTCGCATATTTACACACGAATGCGGCCAGTCAGCCTCACTCCACAGATTCAGTAGTATTATTTATTATTTCTATTTGTACGTAATACCTAATTCTTTTTTAACCCCTTTTTCTGTCCCACTATTAATAATAAATAAATAAATATTATATTATATAAATAGGCACGTGATATAATTTTTACGTTTCCTGGCACAGCATAATGCTTAATTATAAAGATATTTGTTCAAAATCTATTACGCGCATGTGATTTGTCTACTGAGTCTACTCTGTCTATACGTATCTATTATTGTCATAGATTTTAGTACGTGTGCAAATCTATAATACATAGTTGTGTGAAAGTTAGCAAAAATTAAAATGAAGAATTTCGTTACATTGATATAATATCATAAATACATACAAAGAGATCAAGCTAAGATGTTAACAATTGTGTAAAGCATTTTTATGCTGTATAATACGGGTAGAGAGAGGCGAATTTTCACTGTGCTGGCCCATAAATTGCGATAACGGCAGGATAATGATGTGTAGCCTCGATATAAAGCACGAGATAATCCGCGTGAAACAAGACCGGCGCCTTATTCAAGCGGTCACTAACGTAACTTTTACTTTCGCGGAGAAAGTGGTTGCGCTGTCTGCGAATAAGCGAAGTGATTGCTTATTGATTGTTTTTTGTTATTAAATATCAATAAAAGTAAATGTGTATTTATTGATTGTAAATGCTGTAGTGTATAATATTTTATTCAAGCAAACATGCCTGATAATATGAGGTGTTAATATCCAACATATAATGTAGGTATCACGCTTTATTAATATGAGTTTTGGGCCTGTAGCGGTATGAATTATGTTACTTTATGTCGATATTCTGTGAGTGTGTGGTACCTACTCCCTAGATATGACTGGTCTGTTCATGTCAGATTCAATAAAGCGCATTATATAACACTGACAATGTTTACATTATGTCTATCATCTAAAGATAGAACTTAAATCTGTATCTTATCAACCCATTCAATACTAGGGTATTATAATAGCTACTGCTTACTAATTTATGAATGCGAAAGTTTGTAAAAGGTGTATATTATATGTTTGAATGTTAGTCCGTAAATTAGCCCAAAAGGCCATTAAAAAAAAAATATAAGTAGTTATTGTAGGACAATTGTTTTTGGCATACCTCACAACTAAACAGATTTTAATGAAATTTTGGTATACAGATGATGATAATTATGAAGACCGGGATAAACAAACAAGGATTTTGTCTCGATAAAGATATTCTGTGTGATATACCTAAACTACAATGATAATAAATAATGAGTTTTCTTTGAATTTTGAGAGTCACGCGAATGATGAAATATGCGAGAGAAAATTATTATATATTATAAAGATTTAACGAACATTCTCATACATACCAATACACTACAATAATATTACACAGTTAATGCAATAGTAATTACTATTCTGGGCCCGTAGAATGTCTTCAACAAAAACTCACGTAATCGTATCGACATCGCATCGTGACATTGTTATTGGTTGAGAGATCTTGAAAGATCATCGTGATTGGTTGAGCGATTATTGCGATATCACGTGTCTATGTCTCTACTAACCACAAATAAGACGATACGATATCGATACGATTTTGTGAATCACATTCTAAGGGGGATGGGTCTAAATGAGATATCTCATTGGTCGCCATCTTGGCTGAACGTTTAAAATGAAGACCAATTTGTAAGTATAATTACTGAAGGTCTTCGACGGTTTGAAGACACAGTCTTAAGCCATTATTTTGTCCTGCGGTCATTGTGTAAACACTTTCCAAAACTCGGGTCGTCATTTGTGACGGGCTTTGTGTAATGGACTGATTTTCTTGCACTAAGTATCTTTAGATAAGAGTAAATAAGATGCTCATAATAAAAGGGTAGTGTAGAAATAATTAATAATTGAAAAATAATTCTATATTTTTCTATATTTTTACACTACGCGTGTGGCAAACAAGCATACGGCCTACCGGATGGTAAGTGGTTACCGTAGCCTATAGACGCCAGCAGCACCAGGCATCACTCGCGCGTCTCCAACTCCAAGGAAAAATACAGAAGATGGAGGCGAAAGATAATAAGGGATTTGTGCCTAAGGAACTCACTCGGCATACGAAATACAACAGTGTAGAAATACCTTTTAGTTTCACGCTTTAACGGGCCTCGTGGTGTAGTCGGTAGTGGAACGGACTTCCGTGCACGAGGTTGTGGGTTCAATTCCCACTCAGGACAATTATTTGTGTGATGAACACAGATATTTGTACTGCGTCTGGATGTTTTCCAACTATTATATGTATGTATTTACAAAAAAAAAGTGTTTTATATATTGTATCCGTAATCTGGTAACCCATAGCACAAGCGTTAAGCTTAGTTTCGGACCAGAGGACGTTGTGTGAAAAATGTCTGAATATTTATTATTTATTTATTTATCTTCGGTGAGAGGATGCCGAGAGTGGTACCTACCTACTTCCGAGATCGAACGGACCCATTCATCACTAAAGATTTATTTTATTCTCCTGATTTTGTTACAAATACAACACTGAGCTCTAGGAAATAAATCCACTGGGATTTATTAAAGACACTTGTCTTACGGGACCTTGCGCTAACTTTGCTGCTCAAGCCTAAGTTTCTTTTCTGGGCTCTAGACCTAACATACAAATTTCTTTATGATCGATTTAGTAATTATCAGAGCGGAAACGTAACAAACAAATTCACTACATTAGTAAAGATAGGCTTATGTCAATTTAAAACATACCTAATGTTATAATTAACAACAACTTCGCAAAAACCCTGAAGTTGTTCAATAAATCTAATTATTTTACTTTAAACTTGCTTCTTGGAGGTTGCACCTGTTTTAATACATAGTAGGAAATTCTTCTTTTATTAAATAATTTTCCTTTTTTGTTACATTTACAACACTGAGCACTAGGAAATAAATCCCAGTATCTTAGGGGACTTGGCTAACTTATCTGAGCTACACAAATTATAGCATAGTGATATGCAAATGTTTTTCTCTTGCTCTCCTCCTCGGAAAATGTCTTGATTTGTATGTAAAAATTATGTAGAAAACACGTCATTACTGCCACGCGAATATGCAGGAGGTGGAAATGTCTATGGAAATCCATTACTAACTTGCTGTTCTTTTTATAATTTTTCGACAACGTTATTAGGCCGGTTGTATACTAGCTAATTTAAACACATTAGGTTAGAGAAAAAAAGTTTATATCACTAAATCCGCTGAATGATAATGGCCACTTGTATTTTTTGTGCATTATTAAAAAAAAGTGAAATTCGCCTTTTTTGCGTTTGATATTTGTAAAATTACTCTTCGCTAAATAACATGTCTTTATTTACCATGAAAGTAGTATAAAGTACCTTTATCACTGAAGAAAAAGTGCGATTGCCGATCTCGGGTGCTTTAAACATTTTAGTTTCTCCTCTCAGTGACCAATGTACTCCTGATAAAAACGATGTTCATGTCTCGCATTAATTTCCGCTCCAAGGCACGCTGAGTGACTTTGAAGATTGATACAAGACCAACATTCAGGAGACTACGACTCTGTTCCGTATGCCACACACTGGTCGTGGACCTTCGTTGTTATCAGGCTTTTTAAAAGTAGTTCGTGAAAATCCGGATACTTAGTTGTATTCTGGTGTATATAATCAATATTAGGTAGGTACATATTAGAATAAATTCTTGACATTATTATTCGTCTAAAGATTAGTCTTTCTAACTATTACAAAGCTGTGTCTGTACATTTAAGATATTTGAGAAAAAATGTCTGTATTAGGCTATAGTATATAGTCGAGTCTGAACACAAACATTTTTATTTTTATTTTCTGTGTCTGTTTGTATGCGCAACACGCAAAAACTTCTGAGCGGATTTTAATGCAACTTTTTTCTTTTGTAGGTATTGATTAGACTTAATAACTAGTATATATTCTATTCCGCTACTATATCGGGAACCTGAGATATAACATAAAAACTAGCTTTTGGCTGCGGCGGAGTCGCGGGCAAAGGCCAGTTAACAAATCAAACCAACGATGTCTTATCATTAGGAAATACAAAATTAGGCCAAAGAAACATGTTTGATTTATCCATAGTAATAGATATAAAAATATTTTTAATTCATTAATGTTAATATTACTGCCGTAGTAAAGACGAAAGTGGTTTGGCTGGTTGTCGGAGGCCGACGTGTTTCATTCGGTACCCGCGCAGCTTCTAGAAACGTTACTTGCGCACTTTTAGCATATTTACTCTAGTTTTCGTCATGATGGATGATTGCCTTGAAAGTAGGTTATTAAAAAGTAAAATGTACTTACATTAACGCAATAAAATAAATGTTAAAACTTGTTTATTTGCAAATGCTTACAACTAGAGTTTAAATTTGTTTGAAGAGATAAAACATTGTATTATTGGTTAAAAGAAACTTTGCAAAGATTCTTTACTTATTTTTGATACAGATTATTATATCTAGATATTTTTATATACTTTTTTAGCATTTGACATGCTTAGGCATATACATTAAACACAAAGTGAAAAATGTGAAATAGAAAATAACAGTCACGAGCAGGATTTGAACCTGTATCTCCTGGATAACGTCCAGATGCTTTGCCAATTCAGCCATACTCACAATTACTCCTGACTGCTAATTTCGATAACACATCATACTTAACGTCTTGGGTGACGCCTGCGCCATCTGTCAGAAGTATTTTCATACGTTATACCGACCAGGTAAACTTAATTTTACAATTAAGATTTTTACCAAATAACTATATCTAGTGAAAAAAACAACAATTTCACTTTGTGTTTAATGTATACATATGCCTAAGCATGTCAAATGCTAAAAAAGTACCTATATAAAAATATCTAGATATTTCTAGGGCTGCGTCATTATTTGGTAAAAATCTTAATTGTTAAAATTAAGTTAACCTGGTCGGTATAACGTATGAAAATACTTCTGACAGATGGCGCAGGCGTCACCCAAGACGTTAAGAATGAATGTGTTATCGAAATTAGCAGTCAGGAGCAATTGTCACGATGGCTGAATTGGCATAGCATCTGGACGGTATCCAGGAGACGCAGGTTCAAATCCTGTTCGTGACTGTTATTTTCTATTTCACATTTTTCACTGTGTTTGACAGATTATTATTTTTCCGCCAATATTCTAAGTACTTTTGAGCGGGTGCATATATTTTTTTTAATTTCTACCGGAGATAGGACATGATATTATGGAATCTTTGGGTTTGGATAGCCATTGCATTCAAGGCAAAATATTGATCTCACTTCAAAATACGTGCGACATATACCAGATACCGTTTCAGGGCCGCATTTATTAACAATAATAGCCACACATATATTTAAGTACGTACTTGCCTGGAAACCTAAGAAGATATTTTTCGGGCTGGAGTGCCAAGGCAGGTAGTCTATTTGCCACAGTGCTTGATTCCAATAATTAAAACTCATATTTATGCCAAAAAATATGCAGATTGCTAAACAATTCTAATGAAAATGTAAATACACAAGTTGCAACTTCTTTGAAGACAACGTAGTAGGTTTAACAAGGAAAATTATTTACAAGCGTTTCTTAGTATTACTTCAAAGCCATTGTAAATATCACTGTTCTAGCAATTTTACTCGAAATATGCTGGTAATGGCATTTAGGATACGATCCGGTCACATTCCACTTAATAAGTATGCATTTTTAATGAAGAAGATGTCATCTCCAAATTGTTCTCAATGTGATGTTATTGAAGATATCCATCACATCCTTGTGGAATGTGTCCGGAACGATTCAATCAGGAAACGCATATGTGATAAATCTATATTTAGTATTAAGTGGCGTGGGAGGATGTAATATTGTGCTATCTGATCCCATGTCTAGCAGTGCCAAAGTTTTATATAAATTAGTTAAGGTCGGTTTAGCGTTAAGAGTATAAATTGTTTAGTTTTATAAATTAATCTATTTATTGTAGCCTTATGAGGACGGCATGGTCGCTCTCTATTTGTGAACCAAGTCCTTTAATAAAGATTAAAAAAAAAATATCACTGTATACGTTATTGCAATTGTCAAGGTGTTTTTAAAGTAATGCTTTGATATTACCGTTGCGTATTATATTTTAGACAAAAATTCCCTTGTAAAAAATAGAAAAGAAGAATAGGCGAGCACGTGGCATGATAAGTTTTATTGAACTTGATAAATACTGGAACGTTGAGGTGACAACTGACTAAGTACAGTTTTGGGATAAGTACTCAATATTGTCTCTGGATTCATAATGTGGTTTTAGTTTAGAGGCACCGTTTATGTATACGTTGATAGGCTGTATTCTTACGCGCGCAAACGATAAATCACACATGCTCAAAACAAAATAGATTTAAAAAATGTTTTTTTTTTCGTAAACCAGACAGTCTTTGTGTGAGAATATAATACAAAAAACAGATTATAAGCTCATTTAATGGAATTGGAACAGAGGTTATTAGATATTTTTTAAGATGATGATACGACACCCACTTTTATAGAGATGTTAATTGATATTAACACACAAATGTGTTGTCCTAAACAGGTTTAAGGAAGCCTATGTCATGCAATAAAACATAATGCTTGTAATAAATTCACATGCTTTTTATTGTTTATTTTACAATGAAATCTGATTTTTAATACTGCTAATGTTTACGGCCATACGGAATTTAATCGATTTTTGTTTCGGACATTTTATGGCATAAATATAAAATGGTATTCGATGTCCTTTTGTCGATATTTATTAAATGATAAAGCGGATTTATTAACTTTGATTTAGAATAATAAACTAAAAAGGGTTTTGACTAACAGGCGACCATCCAAATGATTCGATAAGGGTAACTTTTTAACTTTTGAGGTACTCCTCGGCACCGTAAAAAAAATAAGTTCCGTGAAAGAAGAATCGTTAAAACAAGTAGTTCCGTTAAAATACAAATAATTTAATGTTGAAATTGATAAATTAATTAAATTCACATTATGTACGATTCGTGTAGTTGATGAGGGATGACTGATAGACTCATAATTTAATATTATTCACATGTCACATACCATCGTGTAGATAATGGCTAATGATTATCTGTTAATTATTATTACTGATCCACGTTCTAAGCATTTCGTAAAAGGAAGGCTGATTCAAGGGCAGATTCAGCTTACTGATCAGGGGTCATCTTACCAGTGGACAATTCATTATAAAAACAACATTTAGTCATGCAGCGCATATCAAACAAAGGTTAATTATTTGTGAATGAGGAAAAAGAGAACTTTAGTGCGAGCGGGAATCGAACCTGCGTCCCTTCCAATCCGGGGAAGCGCTCTAAGCAGCTGAGCTATCGCACTTAAAATACGCATTTGACATGCTCAGCTTTTTTTGGTCGTAAAGACAAATATGGTGAGGAGATTGGGTATGGCCTAAGGTCGGTCAATCTTTTTCCTCATTCACAAATAATTTGTACTTTAAAGTAGCTGAGCATGTCAAGTGGTAAAATACAGATCAAAATAAATGAGGATTATTTAATTTAATTTATCAATAGGCTTAAAATTTTATGTATCGGACTCATCTCAAGGAGGATGATCCATGACCATGACCCGATTCACTCTGGATCCAGAGCTAAACGTCGAACGCTTAAAGAATTAAAAAAATAAATAAAACAAATCATCCGCCATTTTACTTGCGTTGTAATAACGAAAATTATCTGTAGTAGTAGACTTACAAACATTAAAAAAAAAACACCACGATATTCTATAGTATAAATGTGTCTTAATAATATGGTAGGACTTATTACCGAGAAACTGATACCATCTTACAGACATTTTATGTTTGATGTTTCCTTAGAGATTACCGCTGATATAAGTTATACCTATACATAGGTATAACTTATATCACCTATACATAGGTATAACTAGCCTTCGCCCGCGGCTTCGCCGCAGCCAAAAGCTAGTTTTTAGGCTATATCCCAGGTTCCCGACATAGTAGCGGGATAAAATGTATACCAGTTATTAAGTCTAATCAAGAGCTATCAAACAAAAAAGTTGCGTAAAAATGCGTTCAGTAGTTTTTGCGTGATGCGCGAACAAACAAACAGATAAACAGACAAACAGACAAAAAATCTAAAAAAATATCGTTTGGTGTTTAGACACGCCTATATAGCCTAAATCAGTAATTTTTTCTCAAATATCTTAAATGTACAGACATAGCTCTGTACATGTAAATGTACAAACATAGTCTGTACAGCTTTATAATAGTATAGATATACAAAGACAAAAATTAAGGGTTTGTTTGTTTAAACGCAATTATATCTGAAAATACTAAGCATATTTGGAAAATAATCCTAAAATATTTGAAATATGTAACCAGAAATAGCTCATGTTGTGGATCGATTTTGTCGATCCGACCAGGGAGCATATTTGATGCTCATCATCAAGGCGAGCGCGCCGCAGGGAAGGTGTTAACAAGTGCCACTCTGGCACTGAGTGAGTTATTTCCGGTTAATAACTAGCAATCTCAGGATAATTCCTTGAAAATAATATATTTATACGTTATCTAACGGCTCGCTACATCTCATAAAATGCAAAAAATATCGAGCAATTGACTGTAGTGATAGTGAGTAGTATAATATTTATTTCTACGCAGGTAAAACCGCAGGGTATAGCTAGTCTTCGCAATAAAGATAATAATCTTAGGAAATTGCAACAATAATGCTTAAGAGGTTTTGCATACAATGCATTTGAATCATACTATTCTTAACTACTTACCTATATGGTGGTCTTAAGACATGAGTCAAAATTGTCCGAGATTTATCTCTAATTTTTTATCCACTTAAGCTAGTGCTTGGTATTTATACATACACTCATTCATATTCCACATGTTTGTGCTCAGGGACAGGAATAACTATGATGACAAGTTATTAGATTATATTAACCATTAAGAACGATGAGTATCACGGTCCTTATCTTAATAAAGCCGTGGCGAGATCGCTGTAATTCGTGTCAAGGGGTAGCTAACCGGTTCTATCTCTATAAAGCATTTATTCTCAAACTGCGTTCTACGGAACCCAACTGTGCGGCCTATAGCCTCTGTTGGAGCTCCGCAAGAATATTGTTCATAATAAAAAAATACGTAAGTTAAATATTAAAAAAAATCTAACTAAACGAGTAGAAATAAGTATTGATATGGTGTCTACTGAGATGATCAAGCTTGGAGGCTCATGTGTCTGGGAATCCTTCCTGATGCTTCTCAATTTATGTTGGAGCTCAGGAATGGTTCCCAGGGACTGGAGAAGCGCAGTCATCGTGCCCCTGTTTAAAAACAAGGGTTCACGTTATGACTGTGCAAACTACAGGGCTATAAGCTTGACCAGTTTGGCAGCCAAAGTGTATGGTAAGATTATTGAAAGGAGAATGAGGATAGTGTCTGATGAATTTTTGTGTGAGGCACAAGGTAGTTTCAGGTGTGGACGAGGATGCATGGATCAAGTGTTTTCTCTGCGCAACATTGTGGAGAAGCATCTGGCTGTAGGCCAGAGGGTTTTCTGCAGTTTTGTGGATTTGGAGAAAGCATTTGACACTGTTGTACGAAAGGAACTTTGGGACATTTTGCCGGAGTATGGTATCAACGGTAGACTGCTACAAGCGGTGCAGTCCAACTACATGGACTGCAGAGCTTGTGTGTGGCTGGATGATGGAATGTCACCCTGGTTTGATGTCAATATCGGCGTTAAACAGGGCTGCGTTCTATCAGCCAGACTGTTTATCATATATCTGGATAAATGGTTGAATGAAATGAATGTGGGAGTTCAGATGGGAAACTCAGTGGTTAACTCGCTGCTATATGCAGACGATGCGGTCCTAGTAGCGCAGTCTGCAACTGACCTGCAAACCCTAGTCGACGTAATGGCAGAAGATTGTAAGAAAAGGGGCCTACGTGTGAATGTGAGCAAAACCAAAGTAATGGTTTTTGAAAGAGAAGAAGCCAGAACAGATGTTAGAGTAGCAATAGGAAATAGTGTGCTAGAACAAGTGGATGAATTAGTATATCTTGGATGTGGATTCAGTCGGGATGGAAGGTACACCACTGATGTAGAAAGAAGAGTGAATGCGGGAAATAGAGTGAATGGAGCTTTGGGACAACTTCTCGGCAGCCACCACCTCAGCCAGAAGGCACGTGTCGCAATACACAACGCAGTGCTTGTCCCAACGTTATTGTAAGGAAGTGAGAGTTGGGTATGTAAAAAGGAGCATGAGAGTAAAATCAATGCGGTCGTAATGCGATCTCTGCGGGGAATCTGTGGAGTGAGGCTGACTGACCGCATTCGTAACAATGACGTAAGAGAGCGAGTAGGTATGAAAGAGAGTATTGGTGTAAAGATGCGAAAGGGAATGCTCCGATGCTTCGGACATGTGGAAAGAATGCCGGACGAGCGACTGGCTAAGAAGATATACAATGCGAAAGTGGAAGGATGTAGGTACAGGGGGAGACCGAGACTTACCTACCTAGACCAAATTGGTCATATATTGAAAGAAGGTGGAGTCAGGAGTCTCCGAAACCGGCGAGCGTGTATGAAGAGAGTTATGAATGTTGAGGAAGCGAGGGATGTATGCAAGAATAGAGCCTCTTGGCACTCTGTTCTCTCTGCCTACCCCGCAAGGGAAATTACGTGATGATAAGTTAGTAAATAAAATTTCACGCCACTCCTTGAATGAAAATGGTAATGTCAATTTTATGTCGCGCGCAGTAGGTCAGTAATTTCTTCGGAAATAAGTGCGTATGGCAGATCTTATTATTTTAGGGCTCGGGAAAAGATATAGTTCTCCAAAAGAGTACCGTAAAAATTGAGAACCGCTGATATAACAAATAATAGTGAAGTCGGCATTACGGCTTGCTATCAGGTGGGCCGTACCTATGCTTGTTTGCCACTCATGTATTATAAAAAAAAGAGTAATGAGCCATTTCGAAAAGACTCCTCATTTAGTCTTTGGTTAGTAGGTATGGCAAAATAGCAATCCTACCGGAAATATTCATTTTTTCAGGATAAACAGCAGATATACCAATATTAAACAAGTGTTTCATTTATCTACCTACCAAGTTTTATACGAATTAGCTCCCCTTAGAATCCATCCATCCATCCATCAGCCTTTTAACGTCCACTGCTGGACATAGCTTCCCCAAGAATGGGGGAACATACAAATATCCAATCCAAATATCTGTCAAGCCTTCGCAAATACTAATATTAGCAGAATACTGTTTATTCAATCTACACTTAAATTTAATTTATCGACATCGCTCACAGTGTTGAGAGTACCGTCTGGCTCGCTTCGTTTTCCACAGCATCCATGAGCTGTATTTGGTCAGCAGTGTTTGTAATCACTACACGGCAAATATTTTCAACCAAAAAGATGGTTGTACATAATACTAAAATATATATTTAATTTAACTGGAAACACCTACGATATTTATTTCGGATCATTAAACTGCAATACCTACTACTTCGCTGGCTCAGTGCACGGTCATCTCTGCAAACTCCATCGAGTGGATTGAATACGATAATCACGCAGATTCAGTTCAGCAATCTATATACTTAGTTAAAGAGTCAGTTTATTATCGTTCTTTTCCGCTTACCTAATATTTGAAGTTGGCAATACCCGTGGTGTTGCTAGCATCTGTATGCTAAAGTAACCATTTCATTCTTTTTAATACATATTTATTAAGTTCGCCTGTATCTATCTATGTAACTATGTATTTGGATATGTGATAAAAATAACGATAGTAGTATATTATATAACGAAAAAAAAAACACAAATTACTACACTAATTACTGTCACAGCAATTAGTATAGCTTAACTAATTACTGTGATAGACAGCAATTAGTTAGGCTATACTCTTTAACTAAAAACACCGCACACTTTTTCTACAATCATTATTTATTATTTTTTTTAGTTAAATTAGTTTTTAAAGCGTGTTTTACTTTTTTAAACTATATTTTTTTTAAATAACCCCTAATAACACATATATTTATGCATACCTTTTTTGTGTTAAGGCGGGAAAAAATGTTTCTAACCGCACACACCGTCGTTCGGGGCAACAAACAGGATGGTGTGGGGCCCTCACCCACTAAAGAAACCCGCCGTATGCCGTCTCTCCGCATTTATTGGCGGGCCACCGGAATCATATTACATTCCTTCAGTGGTACATTTATACATACCTACATTTATATTAAAATACATTTTTTTTTTCTAATAAATACCACGCTAGCTATAATGATAACGTTTTAGACCGTGACAATTAAATAAAAGTGTATTCTCGGAACAATATTACACATATAATACACGCATTATGCGTGTTTTTATGTTTGACGTTTAAAATTTTGTTTAAAAAAATGTTTTAGTACAATAAGTTAGTTTTACGGAAACGAGGTACTCGATACATACTCACAGAACCGGTTGTTTTATCATGATTGCGTAATTTGGATGCACGAGTTTTATATCGAGTACTAGTCGATATAACTTGTGAATGATTACAAACTGGTTTATTTAAAAAAAAAGTTTTATTTTAGCCCTTTTAAAAGCAAATTGCTTGGCCTTTCGTCTTACAAAATTTAGAGATATCTAGAGAGCCTTCCTGCCTGACAAGCAAGGCTTGCTTGTCTCAGCATGAATGGGCTGGCTCGATCAGGGAAGTACCACCATTTCATAGCAGATCAGTGTGAAGCAAGGGTAGTACTCTTATCGTTGTGTTTCGTATGGTGAGTGAGAGCGTATACCACCGATGTAGTATAAAAATAAAGTGGACAAAACCTGCGTTATAAGTATAACACTGGTGTTGCCAGAGTTTATAGCCTACGGTAACCGCTTATCATTAGGCAGACGCTATGCTTATCTGGGCAGTGGGCAGCAGCACTCCCTCGAGTATTAACAACATCCACTGCGATCGCCCACCCGCCTACCAAGCGTGGCGATTACGGCACTATCCCTCATTTTGAGGAGGCCTATGTCTAGCAGTGGAAGTCGAAAAGCTGATGTATGGATAGATGGATGATGCTTATTTACCACATTTTTGTAGTATAAAAAATCGCCGTCAATATTACCGTCTACCGAGCACATTTCCAAACTCCGGGCTGCTACTGATAATTTTTCTTTTTACGAAAAAGCTTTATAACATTGCCCGACCCGGGGATTGAACCCGAGACCTCATGATCAGCAGTCGCACACACTACCGCTGCACCACCGAGGTAGTTATATATAATTTAATTTACAATTAGTTTAATTTCATTACAGTTACATAATTGACTAATAGTCTATCAACTATAAAAAGCTTGGTCTCAAAGTTACACCACCCATTGCATCTGTTCTGAAATAAAAAAAATCATGTTCCGCATTAGTTTCCCCTCTTGACTAACATCATCTCAGTTTAGCCACAGGCAAGTTTGCTTAATTTCTTCTTCAATAGCTTCACGCCTGTAAAAAGTACATTTGACACGGATCTCGAATAGTTAATTGGGTTGCCTAAGATGATTTTAAATAATAGATTTCTCAGAAGTTTTTGAAGAGAAACTTCTTTAGATTGAACAAATTTACCTGTAGTAGATAAAAAATGCTTTAAACGATAGTAATAATAATATGGACATGAAGAAAGAATGCTGGACAAGCGAATGGTTATGAAGATATACAATGCGAAAGTGGAAGGATGTAGTTACAGGGGGAGACCGAGGCTCACCTACCACCAAATCGATCATGTACTGAAGGAAGGTGGAGTCAGGTGTCTTTGAAACCAGCGAGCGTGTATGAAGATAATTATTAATATTGAGGAAGCGAGAGATGTATGCAAGAATAGAGCCTTTTGGCACTCTGTTGTCTCTGCCTACCCAGTAAGGGAGATGGCGTGATGATAAGTAAGTAAGTAACAATAATAATAATCATGTTTTACGGCGAATTAACGGGCCCTAGCAAACACACGCGTCGTCGACGTTAACTTCGGGAGTATTATAAAGAGAGCATAAGGAGGAGGGTTTGGGCTTCCGGCACTCACACTCATCATACAAACTGTAGTATTCTACAGCAGGTGTACTTACCGTCTTTTCACGCTTATCTTTTGTGAGAAGGTGGTCCCGATCGAGCCGGGCCATTTATACCAAGGCTGGGACTAGAATTTTTACATCATCTCTCATAATACGCACAGTTATGAAATGTATAAGTCGCCAGCTTCGGTATTTCCGTACGATTGCAGTGTGGGTGTCTTAACCGTCAGGTGAGATTTAGTCAAGTTTATGTTAATAGCAACGTAAATATGAATATTAAGGAAGGAAAGATTAATTTATTTATAATTGATAAACTCTAAAACTACTGTACCAATTTTAATAACTATTTCTACATTAGAAATCAATATAAAATCACCTTTATATACCTAATACGAGTATAATATCATGACCCACGGGGTGGAACAGCGACATTGACGTGGATGAAACCGCGCCGTGTATACATACATATTGAGAAGCTTTTCAAAAGGTCACAGTCTAGATATTTAAATCATCTTAAATATTTGAAATGCAAACATAACTAGAAATACGTAAATCGATCTTAAAACAGGCTTTAAGAATATAACAAAAAAAAAGCATCATAATCTAAAAAAAATGAATCTTTATAGAAGAGAAGCAATGTCACGCCGAATATAATTGGTAGTGTAAAAAGTAAATCTAGTCGGTGGCAAAAAGCGCAAGGCCGTTGGATTCCAACTGCTTTATTTGTGTATATTGAAGACGTTACAAGAATGCTGATGAATTGAATGAATGTTACGTGAATATTAATTACTTAGTTTTATCAAGGAGAATTTATTTATAACTAAAAATTGTTGGCCATTGTTTTACTAAAACATGCTTAAATATTAATAATGCGAATGTGTTTATTTGTTTACGTCATAACTGCTCTTTCAATCGATGGAATGTATTCGTATAGATGTAATTTAGCCTACGGTTAGTTTTGAACCTGTAAAAGGACATAGGTTACTTTATCCTGGAAAATCGATAGTTCCTATGGGAGAAAATTTTTTGCATTGTTATCATTAGAGTGTCGTATTGTGACGTATTTATATTCTAAAAGCTACGGGCATGAAGCGGGCAGAAATGAATATTTGAACAAGCCAGTAGCTGATCTTGAAATGTCAATTCAAGTAGTTTTAAAATATTATCTTTTCTGTGGATCCCTATTGTATACAGATTGAGATTTGGAGCCAAGCAGTTTTTTTTAATAAGGAAGATGAGAAAGATTATGTCGGGCGTCTAAAACTAATGAAACTTAGTTTGGATATTGAAGGACAAAGCCATTGAAATTGTTTGGCTTCTCAAAATCCAAATATTTATTAATTTATTTAAAATACCGGTTGGTAGTATTCCTGCTTGCTTGGAATTAACCCCATTAGAAAAAAAAAACAATATGGTTGTCTGTAAAGTCGGTTAACGGACGCAGACGATCATTTTACGTGATAACGTCATATTATGTTTTCTGAGAGTTTCAAAAACAATTCATCGTTCGGCATACATTTTTTGGAATGTGAGACTTTTTCGTATAGCAGCCGGCGTTCATCGATTTATAAGACGTTATTACGTCAAGTAGTCTTAGTTTTAGTAAAGCCTAATGAAATATTTTTGTAATATTCCTTAACGCAAACACAAAATTTTCACCAAAGTACATTTTTAAATCTAGGTAAATACTTGATATAGGCTAAAACTCCTGTCACAATAAAAAATACACAATTCAAATATCAAAATTGACTCAAAAAAAGCAAATATCATTTCGAAATTCAAAATCTAATAAAGTTTAATTGCCAGTACGTCGCTCGGGACTGTGTAATGTAGGTTCGGAGCAACACTGCAGAACGGAGGTCGACGTTGTCGTTGTTGGATCTTTATCTACCAGTATCACAAAAGTTTTTCGTAAAAAAAGAAATCCATTACAAATGAGCGCACAATACGTAAATTTCGTTTATTTTTTGCAGTCATTTTGTAATCTGTGACATTCTAGAGTTGGTGATGGAACGAATCATTCCGCCGACGAACGATAATAACGGCAAGCGAGGGAAAAACGTCTTTCAAAACTGTTAACTTGATTTCATTATTTAAAACTTCTTGGTTAATGGCTTCAATAAAGAATTTAAAAAAAAAAACTATGTTTTGGAGAGGAATATTTATATTTTAAATACGAACATAGGTGTGTTTTGGGTTAGACCTAATGGAATATTCTTATATTTATGTCTTGTCGTCAATGTGGAATTCCATTGTGGCGAACAGTTGACGAAAGTGTGTGTCTAAAAAGAACGATCGAGACTGTTACTACTGTTAGTGTAAAGACACAGAGAAACAAGACTAGGAAGTGAGAAGTGAAAGGAAATCTCTCTCTCTCCCTCTCTCTCAACACTACCGTAACCATGGCTGAGGCAACTTACTGAATATTTTTCATCTGAAAGGGAGTAAATCCGCACCATTGTCATCGAGAATACATCCTGTGGCACATATAGGCATAGACATTTAATGGCGGAGCTAAAGTACTCGATAGAAAGTTAGCCGGAGTGCTTAGAAGAAGCAAGTGTATGATTATAAACACACAATACACATTTAACACAAACACGGCAAAGCTCTAAAGCGGCCATACATATTACGGGCTCTAAAAAAAAAATTGTTAAGAAAAACTTGTTCCATGTCAAAAATTGATATACCTATATTTTATTTATATTATGATATTTGGATTAAAATACTATATATGTTGGTATACTTTTAGAATACACCGCATAAACTATTATTGAGAGTGGAATACATCTGTAATTTTTCGTAAATAAAGAATGCTACTTGACCCCAAGCCGCCATTACATCCCGCCAAAAACTCTCTTAAAGGATTGTTGTTGTTATATCTGGCGTGGATTTTACATCACCATGTAAACTATGTACGCCAGTGGAATAGTTCATTAGCCTTATATATTTCTGTATTTTTCAGTAAATTTACTGTATTTTTCAGTAGGTCTACCGCTCAACATGACGTCCTGCCTAAAACTCCCAAAAAGTATTAATCTAGGCAGTGTTACCAGCCTATATAATTTGGTATTCTATAAAAAATAGTCATCAATGTGTAAGAACTCAAAGTGCTAAACACAATTTAATTCCATGAGTAACTTCTGTCATGACTTCATGCGCGTATTTCCATTTTATTTTGTACCTGAGGCTGTTTGTTACCTGTAGGTCCTTGCCCGAGCTTTAATGATAAATTTAGAAGTTTATTTTGACCTGTGATTTCATTTAACGTCGCGTACCTGACTTAGAAGGCGTGAGCGAAAATTTATATACCTACATAGTAAAAAGTAAATAGTCAGTCCTTTTTCTTTCTCGTAAACCACGTAACGGATTTTACAACAGTTTTCACTATCGTTTATATAGTTTTTCAAAGAAGGTTTACATATATAATAATAATAATAGGTATTATTTCCTAATTTCTTTTTTAGGTAGTGAAATCAACTATTATTGAACAAGTTAATTTGCAAGCTGGATACATTTCAAGATATTATACTTTTAAATCTATATATATATATATATATATATATATATATATATATATATATATATAAATATAAGCGATTTACCACTCACTGACTCATCACGATATCTCCGAAACCGTACGTCCGATTGACTTGAAATTTTGCATATATGCTCCTTTCATGACGTAGACGTTCACTAAGAAAGGATTTTACGAAACTCTTATCCAAAATATATATTTTTATCTGCTATCGTATTCAGAATTTTACACTCATTATCACAATAACACCAACTGTCACCAGTTACATGTCAACCGTTGCTATGGTAACTATTGATGTGATTATTAAGTAACATCATGCTAAAAGTTGTTTAACAAAATAATTTTAGTTATGTTTATGAGCTATGTCTATGTTTAAAGAGTTGGCATTAGTTTAATGGTGTTTTAAAGACTTATTTTAGATATTGCGATTTCTATAATATTTTAATTGGCATTCGTTTAATAGTTTTTTTTAATACTTATAATTTAGGTTACAAATTATTGTGAATGTGGAAAAAAAGAAATTTTGTGCGATTGGGATTAGAACTGTGTGTCCCTTCAAATCTCTAAGTCACTATCGCACTAACCAACGGCCATACCCAATCTCCACATCACAATTGTCTTTACGATCCACTCCACCTATCGGATGCAACGTATTTTGACCAGATCGGAGATGTTCTTAAGGAAGGCCAGGTTAAAAGTACTCGAAACTAACGAGCATGCACGAAAGCGCTGATGAAAGAAGATGAAGCGGAAGATGTATGTCAGGATCGTAGCAAGTGGAGAGAAGTGGTCTCTACCTACCCCTACGCGAAAAAGATAATATGTATGTAAGATTTTATAAAATAATAACAACTTTTAACTGCGTGCTTGAGCTTAATGACACTATTCAGAAAGAACGAGAGAAAAAGAGACAGTCAATGAGCTTTTCAAAAGAGATTTTGGTATTATTAGACATATTGATACGTTATTTAAAGTAACATAAACGGTCTTTATTCGCGTATAAATTAGGTGAAATTATTAACTACCTTTTAGCCCGACGTTTATTTTCGTGGATGTAGTATACCTCTGCCTACCTCTTCAGGGAATACAAGTGTGATGCTATGTGTTTGTTTGTACATAAATGTTTATAACACATAACTGACGGGCCTCGTGGAGTAATCGGTAGTGTAACGGACTTCCGTGCACGAGGTCGTGGGTTCGATTCCCACTCAGGACAATTATTTGTGTAATGAACACAGATATTTGTACTGCGTCTGGGTGTTTTCTATCTATTATATGTATATATTTACAAGTAATATTTATGTATTATATCTGGTACCCATTTCACAAGCGTTAAGCTTAGTTTAGGATCAGAGGACGTTATGTGAAAATGTCCGTGAATATTTATTTATTTATTTATTATACTAGGCTGTACGGCTTGATGGTGAGTAAGACTGTAAGTTTGCCACGCCCTGAGTAGTTGGCGTGGTAGCCTATAGACCAAAGGCAACCTTCGCGAGTAATCCACCCCAAGAAAAACTGTAGGACATGAAGAGGAATGATGATATAGAGGAGATGAAGAAGTGGTCAGTTAAATAATAGGTAGGGAAGGAGGGGGTGGTTTGGTAGGTTTCTAATTTGGATATAAAAACGCACATATTTAGACTATTGAATTGAGAATGCTAAATTTCATTTTATATTTGACATAGGATTTTTTAAATCGCGGGTATATTAGGTGTCGATTTTAGAAAATAAATTATTAACGCTGACGAAGTCGTGGGTATCACGAATACTGCGATATACATGGGAAATGGAACGTAAGAGTGAAGGTTTAAAGTGAATGATCTGAATAAATGGGAAGAACGTAATGATTGGGAAACGAAGAAATGGCTTTTGAGAAAGAGAGGGATGTAAGTCGTAAGGCGAGAAGTAAGTATTATTCTATACATATGTATATGTAGTGAGATGTAAATCTTAATTCTACGTGTGAAAAGGGGTTTACAATACAGAGTCTTTTCTCAAACATTTTCTCTTCTTTAACCTCTTTCCTGTGGGTGTAGTTCGTATAAGATGATTATATCGTAAAATCACTGTGAGAACGGGGACAACTTCAAACAAAACGGCACTGGTTGTAGTTGGTGCTTGATAATAAATGTTTTCACTTGTCGCCGGATTTACATGAGTAGCACTTTTACTTTCAGCTGTGGAGCATCTCAATTTTTACAAAATTATTTAATTAGTAGTCTTTATCTATACTATTATAAAGCTGTAACAGAGCTATGTCTGTAGTCTGTACATTTATGATATTTGGGAAAAAATGACTGATTTAGGCTATATAGGCGTGTATAACCACAAAACGTTTTTTTTTTTCGTTTGTTGTCTGTTTGTCTTCTTATTTCGCGCATCACGAATTACGTTTGCTGCCGCCGGAGGATCGAAAAAAAACCAAATTTACTTAAAATTACTTTAATTAATAGAAATTACAATATGATTATTAACTACCGAATCCTATCGATATTAGAATAGAATTGATATAATGTTACACAAAACTGCATAAAGTAAATGTTGCGAAATATGCTTCGTCGGCGGCTCGTGGCTAACCGGACGTTGACGACCTCAATTTACGTGTATTGGGGTTCATGCGGCGTCGGCGATATACCTTGTGGTTCCGTACGTAACACCTCCCCCCTCGGTTCAGCAACTATTTGGCCATGTTGATGGAAAATGTTGCTGGTGGACTGTTCCTTTTCTTGCTTGTCACGTCTTCATAGATCTGGGTCTTGGTTGGTTGAGGTTTTACATCCTTATCTTTCTTCAGTTGCCAGCAATTGTATCTTCGGCCTATCAGTATAAAGATTGCGATTGTAATACCAGTAATCAGGATGTAGAGAGGTACCGTTGTGTGATATAGCGTAGTTGATCCAGGATTGTCGATGGCTATTGGTTTTTCTAGCAGGACTTTGTGGTGGATACCATGAAGTTCTTGTAGGTTTATAGTGTTGAGAGTAATCTGAGTAGGTGCGATTGTTTGATTCTTCTCGTTGTATGGTACCTTGGATATCTTCAAGGGTTGGCCTTTGATTTCATTGTCATCATTTATGATGGTAAATTGTGACGTCCGCAGGTAGCAATTAAGGGGTATCGTGACAAGATAACTTCCTTGTAGTGTGCTGAAGTCTTTTCCACTGCATGATAATTGAACTTTGGTTTGTAGAGGTAGAGATAGTACGTAGTGTTGACTGTCCAGTTTTTCCACTGCTTCTATCGAAAGAGAAACTTCAGTAAATTGGCAGGTGTTGTCTAGTCGTTGATTGGTTATTAATTCTTGAACGCAGTCAGGTTTTGTTCGGAGCTGATGATTCGCCATACTTTCACAGAGGTAGATGCTGCTGTACTTCGGGCATTCAGCCTCTATGTACACGAATGCTTTCTCGTTTGTTGCTATGAAGGGAGTGGGAGGAATAAGGGCTAGTTGTTTTTTGTTAGGTACTATTGATAATTTATATAAATCATAACTGCTTTTAGAGACTATCGGAAAACTATATATTATAACTATTCTATTTTCACTGAAATAAGATCCTGGTTTTATTAAATCATAATATTCTCGTAATTCTAAATTAAGGGTTTGATCTTGCTTATATATAGATACTAATTTATCAATCATAAATTTTAATATATTCATATCTATCATAGAATGATGAGTGCTAGAGGCACGAATAAAAGCTAATATATTTTCTAATCTAGTTATTTCTAATGTTAGATCCTCTACATTATTAGTTATTATACCTAAAATTTGGCCAAATTTGGCATACTTTAATAAACTGTAGTCTATGTATACGTCTTTAGTTAAAATTAATTCTAATGTAGCGTTGATTTTTGCTTGATTTTCTACTAGCTGCTTTAATATACTAGTATGTTGAGACATCCATTCTTTATTAAGACTGATATGGTTATTGAACTCAGAAACTAATTTATTTTCATTATTTTGCAAGGTTTTTATGGCTTCATCATACTTTAACGCATCTAGATAGTCTAAATTGCCAGTAACACTTTTGATTACCGACCCAAGGCTATCTACAAGACCTCTTTTAACTCTAACAGGTTGTAGTGATTTAAGTTGATTGAGAACGTTTGTAAGTTTACTAGAAAGATGATCAAATTGGTATTCATAAAGGGTGTATGTCTCATTATCAAGTCTATTCCTGAAATCGTTAATTTGCGTCTGTACTGAGTGGATTTTGTCTTCAATGTCAGTTAGTTCTATAAATTGAATAAAAGAATGGTAATGTGAAGTTAGTCTGGTCGGTCCCAGTTTATAAGGTAGTAGTCCAGGTCCATCGGCTAAGGTCTCAAGTTTTATCTCTTGCGGATGCGTCGTCGTTATTGTCAGTAGCAGCAGGATCCTGTAACAAGCGGCTGCTTTGAGGAACTCTTTTCAGCCGTGATTTAGCTATAGGGCCGCGTTTTTTAGATGTATATATATGGATGGGCAAATCGGCTAAGACTGTGTCTTGTGTGTAGCGTGGTGCGGCTTTTTGACGACTAGCTAAAGGATTTTTAATAAAAACTTGTTGCTGAGGTGCATATTCTATTTCGGGATCGCGAGTTCTATTTCGGTTTTTGATTAAAGACGTACGGGTTGCAAGGGATGTTTCATTAACTATATCATAGACTTGCTTCATCCGTTGCTTATGATTCTGTGCGTATTGTTGTAGGATTTGCTCAGTAAAGTCTACGTTTATTGGGTCCCTGGGGTCAAAATGTCCATTTAATAAATCAAAAGGTCTACATTTAGTGAAACTATGAATGGAACTGTTATAAGCTATGATGGCGTATGGTATGAGGTTAACAATTGGTTCGTCTTTATGTTTTAGTTTAAGGATTCTAATATGTTCCAAAAGGGTCGAATGAAAACGTTCTATATTGCCGTTGTCGTTTGGACTCTGTGGTAAGGTTTTATGGTGATTTATTTTATGTAAACGTGTAAATTCAGAAAATAGTTGGTTGGTGAACTCGGTGCCGTTATCGGTAATGATAGTCATGGGTAATCCATGATGAGTACAGAAATGAAGTAGAGCCTGTAAAATACTAATTGCAGTACCGTCACGCAGGTGATATGCTTGGCCGTATTTTGTGAAAACGTCGATGAAAGTTACATATTTTTCGTTCTGAACAGAAATAAATCTATGTGAACAATTTCGAGTGGTTTGGTAGCTGGTGGAACCAAATTGAATCGAGGTCTTATTGGATTTCTGTCATACTTGGCTTGACCGCAAATAGTACATTCATTGATGAATTTAGCTATCTGATCTTTCATCTTAGGCCAATAGAATTTTCGGGAGAGGGCTAGGTAACATTCTGTAGTTCCGCGATGGTTTGTCTTACCGTCATGGTAATGACGTATAAATTCTTGTTGTTGAAGATATTCTTTAACGTTTTCAAGTTCAGTTTTGGTGAGTACTAAGTTAAGGGAGGAACTTTTGAATTTATCCTGTATAATTGGAATGATGGAATACATAGCTAAAGGTGGGTTTATTAACATAGCTGTCTTTACTTTTGGGTTAACGTATTCCTTAATGGCATTAATAACGTCGCTTTCTAAATTTGACTCTGAAAGTTGAATTGCAATCCGCGTATGATTTTCAAAAGGTTTAGTGACTACGGGTCTGCGTTTTACGTCATTAACTATGGTAAAGTGTATTTGTCGATGAAATTTATTAAGGGGTTCGTCTGTTATGGGGATTTCTAATATAGGATGTTCGTTGCTTGTATGAATGGTTTGAGTTGAAGAGTTGGGCTGTTGAAGTTGGGTTTCTGATGGATTATTAGCCATGGAACCGAGCTCCATGATGCTTTGGATAACTGAATTAATTTCATCTATTTCCTCATTATGAATTTCTACACGTGAAAGAGCATCGGCGTTTGTATTACATTTACCTTTTTTATACATTACAGTAAAGTCATATTCGCTCAGTTTAAGTCTCCATCGTGTCAGTCGTGAGTTGGGTTCCTTTAAATTCATCATCCACTGTAAGGGTTTGTGGTCAGTTAGTATTTTAAATTTTCTTCCGAACAAATAGGGTCTAAAATATTTTGTGGCCCAGACTATGGCAAGCAATTCCTTTTCGATAGTGCTGTAATTTAATTCACTGTCGTTAAGTGTACGTGAGGCGTAACATACTGGTTTGTCAGATCCTATTGGTCCTTGAGATAAAACAGCACCAATAGCAAAGTTAGATGCGTCTGTGGTGAGGTTGAAATCTTTAGTGAAGTCAGGGTATTGTAGTATGGGGTCGTTAGTCAGAAGAGTCTTGCATTTTTCAAATGCTTGTAAGTATTCAGGGCTATGGGTAACTTTACTGCCTTTCTTTAGACAAAGTGTAAGAGGTTTAGTGATACGAGCGAAGTCGGGGATGAATTTTCGATAATAGCCTAGAAGGCCTAGAAATTGTTTGATCTCTTTAGGGGTGTTAGGAATGGGGTACTTCTGTACTGCTGAAATTTTATCGGGGTTAGGCTTAATACCTTCTCTACTAATGATATGCCCGAGGTATGCTGTTTCGAGCTTTAAAAATTCGGATTTATCCATTTGGATTTTGAAGTTAGACTCTCGAAGTCTTTGAAATACCTTCTCGAGATTATTCATGTGCTCCTGAAGGGAGGTGCTGTAGACAATAATGTCATCTAGATAAACTAAGCAGATGTTATTTTGCAGACCTCTAAGAACATTGTCCATTACCCTCTGAAAAGTGGAAGGTGAGTTCTTAAGACCCATGGGCATTCTTAAAAATTCAAAATGGCCATGTTCCACATTGAAGGCTGTTTTGGGTATATCCTGGGGGTCCATCTCGACCTGATAGAAGCCGCTCGCTAAATCTAGGGTTGTGAAGTACTGGCATTTTCCTAATTTGTCAAGTACGTCGCTGATATTGGGTATTGGGTATTTGTCGTCAATTGTCTTGTCATTTAGTTTTCTAAAGTCAACTACAAGGCGCCATTTCTGCTTGCCAGAGGCATCGATCTTTTTGGGCACGACCCAGATGGGTGAGCTCCATGCAGAATCGGAAGGTCTGATGATACCTTGTTGAAGCATTTTTGAAATTTGGTCCCTAACTTCTTGTCGGTGTACGAAGGGGTATCTATAGCTTTTAGTGTGGACAGGGATTTCGTCAGTCGTTTTTATGCGGTGTTTGATTTTGTTTGTGAATGTTAAAGGTTCTCCGTCTATATAAAATACGTCTGTGTAGTTAGAACAAAGTCTCAGTAAGTTGGCTTTTTCCTCTTCGTTAAGATGGTCTGTACGTAGGCGGGAGAGTACATCGTTAACACGATTGTGTTGTGCAGGCTGCGTGCATTTAAGATTGAATATTTCAGCACTGGCCGGTTGGTTCAAATAAAATATGATGTCGTTAGATGTTGGATTTTCTAATTCTACATATCCACGGCCGTTAACTACGGTAGTCAAGCATTCACTAATTATGCAATTGCAAAAGACTTGTTGGTTTATTAAGACTTCGCCATCCGGGGCGTCAATAGGTAATCTAACTAATTTTGAACTGTTAGCTGGTATAATGTCCTCATATAAATTAACATTACGGGAGTTATATACTTTAATCTGGTTAGTAGCTGCACGCGTTATTAATTTAAAATCTTTTAAGTCAATTTTAGCTTCTAATCTAGATAATAAATCCAATCCGATTAATCCATCAAAATAATCATGAAAATGGTATATGAATAATTTAATATTAAGGTTTTCATTAAATTCGTTGAAACATGGTAATGTTATAGAATAGTCGTTTCTTACGATACCGGTTACATTAGTTATCTCAAAGGGGTCGTAGTTAAGGTTATGGTTAGAGAAGTATTTTTCTATTATTTTAGGACTAACAAATGATTGGTTGGCCCCTGTATCTATTAGGAATTTTAACGGAGGGTTTGCAAACTCAATGTACGGTAATTGTCTTTGTGTCTGTAAGTTAATATCTATCTTTGCCCTTTTGACGTCCTGTTTAACTGAAAATCCTGGTCCTGAATGTTGCGGCTAGATTCTGGTTGTGATTCTGTCTCGCCCGGTATCGGATTGTCGTAAGTTAATTCGTTGTAAGTTGTATGCGTGTCGTAGTCATAGTCATAAGAGTTATAGTAGTCTTTATAGTCAGTATAGTCATAATCAGGTTCACAATAGTCAACGGGATAGTATGAGTCGTAGTCTGGTGAAACAAATTCGTTAAAGTTCATTTCGCGCGATTTTAAATAGTTACTCGGCGGAGGGTTACCGGATTTACGCCAGTCGTGTCCAGACATGGTGGGTAAATGTTTAGGTGTAAAATGCTGAACTCCACTCATAGGTTTAGGTCCCATACCTTGTGGTGGAATATTCCTAGGTGGCAACCTAAATACATTGCTTTGTGGGTGGTAGTTCGGTGGCGGTGCACGGAACATCTGTTGAGTTCTATTCGGCATGCGGTTTTGATTTTGGTTATGCATATTAAATCTGAAAGGTTGAGGTTGAGGCTGATAGCCTCGTTGTCCTAACGGTGTAGGCCAGTTCGGCACTGGTGGTCGCGGGATAGCTAAATTACTGTGAGACATAGGCTGCATGGTAGGAGGCATGAACATCTTAGGGACGCTCTGGGGTTTTAAGTGATCATTACGCTGTTGCAGGTACATTATATTAAGTTCTTCCTGCACGTACTCGAGAGCCTTTTCAATTGATTCCGGCCTCATACACCGTATACGAGAACCTAAAGGTTCCTTCAGTCCGCGTACATAAGCCTGCATGGTAACTTTTTTATAAAGAGTCCGTTTAGCGTCAATAGTTGTCTGTAAAGTTTCATGTAACGTCACATAAGTCATGATGGTACTAAATAACGTTTGGCAATGGTCATAAAATTCCTGCGGTGTCTTATTACCCTGTGTAGCTAATGAGAGGTCATTGTACAGAGCCGTTTCGTCTCGCTGGTCTGAAAAATTATTTATGAGAGCCGATCTAATTCCTGCCCAAGTTTCAGGAATCCCATTAGAATTAATAGTGGATGCTGCGGGTCCCGTGATCTTATTTAAAATACCATTTAATAGACATAAATTGCCTAGCTCGCTACCTGGCTCGGCGCTCGCATATTGGGATACCACGTGGTCACAAATATTAATAAACCTAGTTAATATATTAGGATTTCCGTCAAAGTCTGGCACAAGGCGTAAGGCCTTAAAAATAACGTCGGGTTGTTGAGCCATATTAATTGAAAATAAATTGGTTGAATTAAAATCTAATAAATCACTATCTAAGTCTCTATTAATATCTACTGTGTGCCGGCGAGCCTGACGTGATGCAGGTTCCCGGGAATAAAATTTTTCGCGACGAAAAATGATTGGAACTTAGGAGGTACAGAAAGGAAGCAACACGAGAATGATTCAAGTGTACTTACATAAAATATTTCATCATCTGGTTCTTCTCCGTGAATCGAAGTTCGGATTCTCCACCTGCGCAGCTCTCGTAGATTCTGGATACTCTTGACGGGACTTGATAGCCACCCGGGCGACTCGCGAACGCGAATATCGATATGAGATGATTCTAAGTCTCGCGAACCGACCCGCGAGTATCCTACCGACTGCGCCAATTACGTTTGCTGCCGCCGGAGGATCGAAAAAAAACCAAATTTACTTAAAATTACTTTAATTAATAGAAATTACAATATGATTATTAACTACCGAATCCTATCGATATTAGAATAGAATTGATATAATGTTACACAAAACTGCATAAAGTAAATGTTGCGAAATATGCTTCGTCGGCGGCTCGTGGCTAACCGGACGTTGACGACCTCAATTTACGTGTATTGGGGTTCATGCGGCGTCGGCGATATACCTTGTGGTTCCGTACGTAACACCTCCCCCCTCGGTTCAGCAACTATTTGGCCATGTTGATGGAAAATGTTGCTGGTGGACTGTTCCTTTTCTTGCTTGTCACGTCTTCATAGATCTGGGTCTTGGTTGGTTGAGGTTTTACATCCTTATCTTTCTTCAGTTGCCAGCAATTGTATCTTCGGCCTATCAGTATAAAGATTGCGATTGTAATACCAGTAATCAGGATGTAGAGAGGTACCGTTGTGTGATATAGCGTAGTTGATCCAGGATTGTCGATGGCTATTGGTTTTTCTAGCAGGACTTTGTGGTGGATACCATGAAGTTCTTGTAGGTTTATAGTGTTGAGAGTAATCTGAGTAGGTGCGATTGTTTGATTCTTCTCGTTGTATGGTACCTTGGATATCTTCAAGGGTTGGCCTTTGATTTCATTGTCATCATTTATGATGGTAAATTGTGACGTCCGCAGGTAGCAATTAAGGGGTATCGTGACAAGATAACTTCCTTGTAGTGTGCTGAAGTCTTTTCCACTGCATGATAATTGAACTTTGGTTTGTAGAGGTAGAGATAGTACGTAGTGTTGACTGTCCAGTTTTTCCACTGCTTCTATCGAAAGAGAAACTTCAGTAAATTGGCAGGTGTTGTCTAGTCGTTGATTGGTTATTAATTCTTGAACGCAGTCAGGTTTTGTTCGGAGCTGATGATTCGCCATACTTTCACAGAGGTAGATGCTGCTGTACTTCGGGCATTCAGCCTCTATGTACACGAATGCTTTCTCGTTTGTTGCTATGAAGGGAGTGGGAGGAATAAGGGCTAGTTGTTTTTTGTTAGGTACTATTGATAATTTATATAAATCATAACTGCTTTTAGAGACTATCGGAAAACTATATATTATAACTATTCTATTTTCACTGAAATAAGATCCTGGTTTTATTAAATCATAATATTCTCGTAATTCTAAATTAAGGGTTTGATCTTGCTTATATATAGATACTAATTTATCAATCATAAATTTTAATATATTCATATCTATCATAGAATGATGAGTGCTAGAGGCACGAATAAAAGCTAATATATTTTCTAATCTAGTTATTTCTAATGTTAGATCCTCTACATTATTAGTTATTATACCTAATATTTGGCCAAATTTGGCATACTTTAATAAACTGTAGTCTATGTATACGTCTTTAGTTAAAATTAATTCTAATGTAGCGTTGATTTTTGCTTGATTTTCTACTAGCTGCTTTAATATACTAGTATGTTGAGACATCCATTCTTTATTAAGACTGATATGGTTATTGAACTCAGAAACTAATTTATTTTCATTATTTTGCAAGGTTTTTATGGCTTCATCATACTTTAACGCATCTAGATAGTCTAAATTGCCAGTAACACTTTTGATTACCGACCCAAGGCTATCTACAAGACCTCTTTTAACTCTAACAGGTTGTAGTGATTTAAGTTGATTGAGAACGTTTGTAAGTTTACTAGAAAGATGATCAAATTGGTATTCATAAAGGGTGTATGTCTCATTATCAAGTCTATTCCTGAAATCGTTAATTTGCGTCTGTACTGAGTGGATTTTGTCTTCAATGTCAGTTAGTTCTATAAATTGAATAAAAGAATGGTAATGTGAAGTTAGTCTGGTCGGTCCCAGTTTATAAGGTAGTAGTCCAGGTCCATCGGCTAAGGTCTCAAGTTTTATCTCTTGCGGATGCGTCGTCGTTATTGTCAGTAGCAGCAGGATCCTGTAACAAGCGGCTGCTTTGAGGAACTCTTTTCAGCCGTGATTTAGCTATAGGGCCGCGTTTTTTAGATGTATATATATGGATGGGCAAATCGGCTAAGACTGTGTCTTGTGTGTAGCGTGGTGCGGCTTTTTGACGACTAGCTAAAGGATTTTTAATAAAAACTTGTTGCTGAGGTGCATATTCTATTTCGGGATCGCGAGTTCTATTTCGGTTTTTGATTAAAGACGTACGGGTTGCAAGGGATGTTTCATTAACTATATCATAGACTTGCTTCATCCGTTGCTTATGATTCTGTGCGTATTGTTGTAGGATTTGCTCAGTAAAGTCTACGTTTATTGGGTCCCTGGGGTCAAAATGTCCATTTAATAAATCAAAAGGTCTACATTTAGTGAAACTATGAATGGAACTGTTATAAGCTATGATGGCGTATGGTATGAGGTTAACAATTGGTTCGTCTTTATGTTTTAGTTTAAGGATTCTAATATGTTCCAAAAGGGTCGAATGAAAACGTTCTATATTGCCGTTGTCGTTTGGACTATGTGGTAAGGTTTTATGGTGATTTATTTTATGTAAACGTGTAAATTCAGAAAATAGTTGGTTGGTGAACTCGGTGCCGTTATCGGTAATGATAGTCATGGGTAATCCATGATGAGTACAGAAATGAAGTAGAGCCTGTAAAATACTAATTGCAGTACCGTCACGCAGGTGATATGCTTGGCCGTATTTTGTGAAAACGTCGATGAAAGTTACATATTTTTCGTTCTGAACAGTAAATAAATCTATGTGAACAATTTCGAGTGGTTTGGTAGCTGGTGGAACCAAATTGAATCGAGGTCTTATTGGATTTCTGTCATACTTGGCTTGACCGCAAATAGTACATTCATTGATGAATTTAGCTATCTGATCTTTCATCTTAGGCCAATAGAATTTTCGGGAGAGGGCTAGGTAACATTCTGTAGTTCCGCGATGGTTTGTCTTACCGTCATGGTAATGACGTATAAATTCTTGTTGTTGAAGATATTCTTTAACGTTTTCAAGTTCAGTTTTGGTGAGTACTAAGTTAAGGGAGGAACTTTTGAATTTATCCTGTATAATTGGAATGATGGAATACATAGCTAAAGGTGGGTTTATTAACATAGCTGTCTTTACTTTTGGGTTAACGTATTCCTTAATGGCATTAATAACGTCGCTTTCTAAATTTGACTCTGAAAGTTGAATTGCAATCCGCGTATGATTTTCAAAAGGTTTAGTGACTACGGGTCTGCGTTTTACGTCATTAACTATGGTAAAGTGTATTTGTCGATGAAATTTATTAAGGGGTTCGTCTGTTATGGGGATTTCTAATATAGGATGTTCGTTGCTTGTATGAATGGTTTGAGTTGAAGAGTTGGGCTGTTGAAGTTGGGTTTCTGATGGATTATTAGCCATGGAACCGAGCTCCATGATGCTTTGGATAACTGAATTAATTTCATCTATTTCCTCATTATGAATTTCTACACGTGAAAGAGCATCGGCGTTTGTATTACATTTACCTTTTTTATACATTACAGTAAAGTCATATTCGCTCAGTTTAAGTCTCCATCGTGTCAGTCGTGAGTTGGGTTCCTTTAAATTCATCATCCACTGTAAGGGTTTGTGGTCAGTTAGTATTTTAAATTTTCTTCCGAACAAATAGGGTCTAAAATATTTTGTGGCCCAGACTATGGCAAGCAATTCCTTTTCGATAGTGCTGTAATTTAATTCACTGTCGTTAAGTGTACGTGAGGCGTAACATACTGGTTTGTCAGATCCTATTGGTCCTTGAGATAAAACAGCACCAATAGCAAAGTTAGATGCGTCTGTGGTGAGGTTGAAATCTTTAGTGAAGTCAGGGTATTGTAGTATGGGGTCGTTAGTCAGAAGAGTCTTGCATTTTTCAAATGCTTGTAAGTATTCAGGGCTATGGGTAACTTTACTGCCTTTCTTTAGACAAAGTGTAAGAGGTTTAGTGATACGAGCGAAGTCGGGGATGAATTTTCGATAATAGCCTAGAAGGCCTAGAAATTGTTTGATCTCTTTAGGGGTGTTAGGAATGGGGTACTTCTGTACTGCTGAAATTTTATCGGGGTTAGGCTTAATACCTTCTCTACTAATGATGTGCCCGAGGTATGCTGTTTCGAGCTTTAAAAATTCGGATTTATCCATTTGGATTTTGAAGTTAGACTCTCGAAGTCTTTGAAATACCTTCTCGAGATTATTCATGTGCTCCTGAAGGGAGGTGCTGTAGACAATAATGTCATCTAGATAAACTAAGCAGATGTTATTTTGCAGACCTCTAAGAACATTGTCCATTACCCTCTGAAAAGTGGAAGGTGAGTTCTTAAGACCCATGGGCATTCTTAAAAATTCAAAATGGCCATGTTCCACATTGAAGGCTGTTTTGGGTATATCCTGGGGGTCCATCTCGACCTGATAGAAGCCGCTCGCTAAATCTAGGGTTGTGAAGTACTGGCATTTTCCTAATTTGTCAAGTACGTCGCTGATATTGGGTATTGGGTATTTGTCGTCAATTGTCTTGTCATTTAGTTTTCTAAAGTCAACTACAAGGCGCCATTTCTGCTTGCCAGAGGCATCGATCTTTTTGGGCACGACCCAGATGGGTGAGCTCCATGCAGAATCGGAAGGTCTGATGATACCTTGTTGAAGCATTTTTGAAATTTGGTCCCTAACTTCTTGTCGGTGTACGAAGGGGTATCTATAGCTTTTAGTGTGGACAGGGATTTCGTCAGTCGTTCTTATGCGGTGTTTGATTTTGTTTGTGAATGTTAAAGGTTCTCCGTCTATATAAAATACGTCTGTGTAGTTAGAACAAAGTCTCAGTAAGTTGGCTTTTTCCTCTTCGTTAAGATGGTCTGTACGTAGGCGGGAGAGTACATCGTTAACACGATTGTGTTGTGCAGGCTGCGTGCATTTAAGATTGAATATTTCAGCACTGGCCGGTTGGTTCAAATAAAATATGATGTCGTTAGATGTTGGATTTTCTAATTCTACATATCCACGGCCGTTAACTACGGTAGTCAAGCATTCACTAATTATGCAATTGCAAAAGACTTGTTGGTTTATTAAGACTTCGCCATCCGGGGCGTCAATAGGTAATCTAACTAATTTTGAACTGTTAGCTGGTATAATGTCCTCATATAAATTAACATTACGGGAGTTATATACTTTAATCTGGTTAGTAGCTGCACGCGTTATTAATTTAAAATCTTTTAAGTCAATTTTAGCTTCTAATCTAGATAATAAATCCAATCCGATTAATCCATCAAAATAATCATGAAAATGGTATATGAATAATTTAATATTAAGGTTTTCATTAAATTCGTTGAAACATGGTAATGTTATAGAATAGTCGTTTCTTACGATACCGGTTACATTAGTTATCTCAAAGGGGTCGTAGTTAAGGTTATGGTTAGAGAAGTATTTTTCTATTATTTTAGGACTAACAAATGATTGGTTGGCCCCTGTATCTATTAGGAATTTTAACGGAGGGTTTGCAAACTCAATGTACGGTAATTGTCTTTGTGTCTGTAAGTTAATATCTATCTTTGCCCTTTTGACGTCCTGTTTAACTGAAAATCCTGGTCCTGAATGTTGCGGCTAGATTCTGGTTGTGATTCTGTCTTTTGGGAAAAAATGACTGATTTAGGCTATATAGGCGTGTATAACCACAAAACGTTTTTTTTTTTCGTTTGTTGTCTGTTTGTCTTCTTATTTCGCGCATCACGCAAAAACTACTGAACGGATTTTGACGCAACTTTTTTGTTTGATAGCTCTTGATTAGACTTAACAACTGTTATATTTTATCTCGCTACTATATCGGGAACCCGAGATATAGCCTAAAACGTAGCTTTGGACTGCGGCGAAGCCGCGAGCAAAGGCTATATGTATATTTTAAAATAACACATGTAATATTTCTTAGAATGACTTTGTTAGTCAGTCTAAGAAATATCCCCTCCAAAAAAAAAGGTTATATGAGTTTTCGAATTTCGAAGAAACGAATGAACTTAAATGAAAAGAGCATTATGCCTGATATCAGAATCCATTAATAAGTTGAAAAAATATGCTTATAATAATGCTTTCACTTTCGTTTGTATGATGCGTTTCAAAACGAATGGCTATATTCGTTTTTACACAAACCAGAAGTGACAATCGAAGAGAATCTGATCTAAACTGAATTTAAAAAAATAATACGATGATTTATCTAATTGAAATTGGTTTATTCGATTGATTTAGATGATATTTGCTTTCGAATAGCAATTATTGCGTTACATGGTTACTTAGCTTAATTTATTTTTTTATTTGAAATGGATTACTAGTGAAGCACAACATGTATTTTTAAATTACAAGCATACTGAAAAGGATAAGAATTTACGGTTAGAAGTCTAAGATACTTCTATATCTACTTAATAACTCGGTCGAATCTGATAATATAATTATACAATGCCAGTGTTTGATATGATATTCATCCCTGCCCTATCTGCACTGCAAAACTACCAAAAAACTAATTGATTGTGGGGAGTCAGAAGTTCGCCTCTGAGCGTCCCCTGAGCTGACATTCTGGTCTAAATACATCTCATTTTTAGAGGAGTCCTGTACTTAATAATAAAATATTGTAACACTTATAATGAATATACAAAAGAAACGTTTTTGCAGTCATTTTGCAAATCACGCCAGCAGCTCATTAATATCATACAACTTTGGTTAAGCACCATTGCTTGAACTGTATAAAAACCGTCATTCTTAGAATTCATTCTAAGTGGGGATCTTTAGAATTATGTGCTAATATTTTATTTACATACTTAGCTACCTAGTAGTATAACTTTAGCACAAAACATTATACAAAATAAGGCCATTTGATTCATTGGAGCAACGTACTAAGGTAGGCGCTTATAATAAGGACAGATGCTATGCACAATATGTCTGTACATAAAACTTAAATAATAAAGTGATTATGTGAGTTATGTGCCAGATATATTCCAGCATGATTCTGAGAGGGCAGCTAGGATCATGCCTTGTTGATTATTTCTGGCCTAGTGCTTCCCTTTTAATAAGTCTATAAGTGAATTTATGAACATAATAACTTTGAAAATAAGATAGATAATATATAATTAGGTATCTGAAAATTGGATTGATTTGTTATAGTTTTGTGTATAGTACACTGGTTTCGCATAAACTGGAAAACAGCTACTTACTAATTTTGATGTTGATGAGTTTGAGTGGATAAACATCTATTACAATTAGACTCAGTAAAGGGCGCTGCGTTCGTGTACCAGGATTTTGACTTAATTTTGGACAAAATTTAGTCAAAATTTTTTATGATTTTTTAGAATCCTAATTTAATAACCACAAATATTTATCTTATACCTATATATTATTGATTATCAATGCTTATACCCCCTTTTTTTTAAAACACAAAACAGGTTAGTGTGGGGCCTTCACCCATTAAATAAACCCGCCGTCTCTCCGCCTTTATTGGCGGGCCACTGGAACTATGTTACATTACTTTAGTGGTTTATATTATATATATACCATCACGCTTATCAGAAAATGATCTGGAGCTGCTAACAATAAGCAAGCCAATATTAGGGTAGGACAACGTCGGCGTCAGCCAGATTCAGCTAGTAGAATCTATATATTAAAAAAAAAGTGTGTGTACTTATGTACACGCGTTAGAAGTTATACTTCTTTGGCGTAACAAGATAAAAATCTTTTCAAACATTTTATCTTTCGCCTTATTTTACATTTGTAGAAAAAACTACACTAACAATAGAAAAAAGGTATTTAATAGATTGAAAGTTTTATTATAACGCTTTATCTAGTTAAATAAAGTTTATTTAAATATCACAAAATAACTAAAATGTTGACTATAGCTAACTTCAGCGTGTCTATCTTCAGGGTGTCGGTTTCTCGTGACTATGTGCGCGCGCATCGTAAAAATTTACTCTTACCATTTTTCCCTAACGCGCTAAAAGAAGTATAACTTCATAGAATACGTGAAGAAACAACTTTGTACCCCTTTTTTAGCACATTGCGCGGTCCGGGAAGTGTGAGATTTGGCAAAGTTAAAGTTTAAATGGAGAAGAAATGCAGAAACATAATATTTTTATATAATATGTATCAGATATAATATTTTTGTACATGAAAAAATATATTTTATAGGATTGATTGTACCTAAATACGGTCGGTGTATGGTCGAATGTTGACCACTGGACGACCCCTAGTATTAATAAATTTATATGTTTCACATCAAGCGTGTGACCGAGGACGGGTCTTTTAGTTTTTAAATTTGTAACTAACATTGCCATTAGACATACCAGGTAACATTCCGCCCCCGTATCGTGTCCGTACAGTATGATATCACTGATGTATTCCTCGTACACTTAGCTTGTCCGTTTTTGTTCCAAGTCGTGCTGGTGGAGCAATCAACAACTAATATTAACTTTTTGCCTCATTACTATTCAATACATATAACATTATATATCCATTATTACACACAGAGTAAGCAAAAATTGTGTGTTTTGTTATTCAAATTGATGTTTTTTTACAGCGTTGTGCATTCGATCCTCAAAGTTGCTGAACGATGTGAGATACTCGTACATAAGCAATAATTACGAAATTGAACTACCTCTTACGAAATTTACACAGTTCAAGTGATTGTCTACTTAAACACAAAGCGAAATGTTATATATCATAAATGACAGTCACGTACAGGAATTGAACCTGCATCTCTTAGAAAACCGTCCTAGATGCTTTGCCAATTCAGCCATCATGACAATTGCTCGGGACTGCGAATTTTGATAACACAATCGTTCTTAATGTCTTGGGTGGTTTATATGGCTAAGCATATCAAATGCTTTAAAATATCAAAATATTATAATTGTCTACTGTTACGATGTTTCGGATACTTAGCAGTATTCATAACAATCCCGTAAGAGTAGATTTGTTTCGTTATATTTAGTACTAGCTGCTATCCGCGACTTCGTATGGATTAGACTTTAGAATAGGGTTAATTCTACTAATATTATAAATATCTGTTTGTATGGTTCAATGTTTTTTACTCAATCACGCAAAATGCATTAGCAGATTTGGATGATATTTGGCGCACAGGTATTTAAGCTGAGATCCACGCAGAAGTAATCGCAAATAGCAGCCTGTACAAATATGTCGCTTTATGGCACATTCATTATCTCTAGACAAAAATATCACACAGGAACCTAACATTTTTTCAGGTAAAAAGTATCATGTGTGTTAATCTAGATAATAATAATATCTGTGCCCAATTTCATAAAAAATTGATCAGCCATTTTTGTGCATTTGACTAACAAATATCCAAACATCAAAACAAAAACTTTCACATGCTTATCCCTATTAATATTAAAATGCAAAAGCAAGTTTGTGAGTTTCTTTGTTACACTTTCACGTAGTAATTATTACCATATAGTCTGAGTTAGGAAAAGGAGAGATAGTAGGTAGAGGTACCTAAGATTTACAATAATCAGAAAGAAATTAAAATAATATGTTGTTTATAGGTCATCTTTAGACTAAAACGCACTTTACAAATATGTACTTAAGAAAAAACATAAAACAAACATAGCATCACACCTGTACTCCCCCAAGGGGTAGGCAGAGGTGTATTACACACCCACGACTCGCCAGCTATGTTTAAGTCCCACGTAATAGGGGGCGAGCCTATTGACGTCTACCGGGCACATTTCCAAACTCTGGGCTGCTACTGAGAGTTTAATTAATCTAAGAATTGAATCTAAGAAAAATCATAATATATCATAACTTATCATGTACACGACATCTATCCAGTCATTTAGAGATCATCCTCTATACATCACTCCGTAAAGCATCTTGCTTTTAAACACGTTATCAAAGACCCCACGTGACTCGAAACGTGATGATAATCAAGTGATGGGAATAAATCACCACCTGTGAGTTAAAGACAGATTGTATTATTAATATGTCATTAAGTGATGCATGACTTATGGAGTTTTGATTGCAATGTCGTATTGAATGCTGTTCTATCCATAGATTTAATATATATCTGCGTTCTCTGGTAATTATATAACCAGGGATTTGAGACCGGCAAATCATATGTTTATGGCTTAGCTAATGGTTCGGTGTTTTTTGCCCTGCCCCAGGGCGTCACTGTGTGACTATATTCCGTGCTGAATATAGGTTGTTCCAAGTTATCTATGTGTTCAATACAATGGAATTGACATTTATAATATGTTGCTTTACAAATTGTGTGGTTAAACCAAAGTGAGTGGATGTTTTTTTAGGGCTTTGACCGGTGAGAGATGCCGTTCCATGATCTTTTCTTCCCCGGTTATCGTATCGTCGCGCAATGTGGCCATTGCCAATTCAGTAACTTTATTTAATAAAATAATTATAATTGACTTCGAATCTGGGATTTAAACGTAGTTTTTAGTTTTCTACATACAGCAATCACTTGATGTGATTATGGCAATTTTGAAAATGGTACAACAGTTGCACGTTATATTTATTAAGCGACTAACCATTATGTTGTGGATATATTATGTTTAAACGTATTATATTTCCAAATACAAAGTTTAATATAAGTATTCATCCAATGTTTGAAATATTCTTGTTCCTTCCTCTATAAGTATAAAATATCTAATACTATAAAATGAATTCAATTAGCGACCTGCCTATATAGTATACAGTCATTGGTATAATGGTTGTATACTTGTTCTCGCCATCGCCCATGACATTGAATCCACACCCATACGATACACTATCAATAATTTAATTGTCTGCAACAAGATGAATGATATAACTATTATTGTGAATAAAAAACTAATTGTTACTCCCACAGTGGTATTACAAAAACAATGATATATTAAACGATAAGTGTTGCCCAAAGTCATAATTTGTTTTCTAGTGAGTATTTATTGGAATTTCGCCCATTTATAAAACCAACATAGTTATTATCTAAAGTAAGATCAGTTCAATATAGTTTTTTATGAATACAAAGTTGCAAAATGTGAAATCGAAAAAAGAAACAGTCACGAGCAGGATCATTTGTTTGGCTAAGTAAATGCTTAAAAAAAATATTAAAATATATTTTTTATGTCTCACACAATATTAGTTGTATGACTAAACACATACCTACCTACTCAGATTTCTCTAGTCGCATAAATAAAACCTTTTGTGGCAATAAAGTTGCCAAAGTGCCTGAATCAATATTTTATTTCCTTTCTCTATTTTTGAAAAACACCTTCAATTTAAGACTAGTAGGTAAAAATTACCTTTGCCAGCGGCGGTTATATTTCCTGGTTCCCAATATAGTAGCGGGATAAAATGTCTACCAGAATTTAGATTTTCAGATGCGTCTGAAAGTTTAATTTCTGTTCTATTCAACAAAATGTGTTCTATTCAAATATTTGGTAGATTACATAGCTAAAATTCAATTTAATATAAGTTAAACATTATTGGAAGACCATCTTTTTTGTATTTAATCAAGATAGATGTACGTGTATTTTGAAACACGTCTATCAATCCACTACTCACAAGGGTCTTTAAAACCCTCGAAAAGGTTAATATCAATTACCATTTCGTTCAAAACCCCTTAAGGCGACATACTGTGCATTAATATTATACATTAGAACTTGCATCATATATCACATTTAGCCGTACTATCTACAGTTATGTATCGAGGTAACAAGTTTATGGTATCGGTATAGTCATGACCATACATTTCAACTTTATGTATTAAATACTTCCGCATTGTATAACGAACTGTTGACTTCGATTGTATAACAATTATGAATAACGCAGATGTTTAAATTATTGTCGTATTTGAACATGGAAGAATTTTGTTGAATACATTTTAAAGCATCACATATACGAGAACTTTGAATGAGATATCTCATTCTAAGTTTAAAAACCCGGCTATCCAAGTTTTTTGAAGTCGTCAAAAAGAGTCTGTTATTTTTATGTCAAAATATTTTCGAAAAAGAAACAGATACTGTCATGGACGTATTAAAATAGTCCATGGATACTGTAGAAGCTCGTGAGTCTGTACTAAGTCCCCTCCTGGAGATGGCGAGTGATGTCTCTGCCTGTGTGTTGTTAGCAGCATATATATATATAGGCTATGGGTAACTGCTTATCGTCAGGTGGCTTCTTTGTTAAGCTTGTAATGTAAAATAAAATGTTTTATTTTACTACATGGGTGGCGAACAAGCATACGGGCCCCACCTGATGATAAGCGGTTACCGTAGCCTATATACGCTAGCAACACCAGAGGTATTACTCACGCGTCGCCATCTCCAAGGAAAGGGATATTTAGTGAGAGGGTGGTACTTCCCCGATCAAACCGGCCCATTCGTGTGCGAGGTATAAGCAAGCCTCTTTTTTTTTTATTGCATTTAGTGGCAGACGAGCCACGGCCCATCTGATGGTAAATGGTAACCGTCGCTCATGGACTCAACTATACCTCTAGGTATTATTGTCAAGCCGCTGCTCACCATTTCATTTCATAGATATGAAATGAAAAAATAAACGGCTATCTCCTGCTACAGCCAAAACGCAACGATTTGCTTCATGGCCGGTCACACGGGAGATGGTGGTACCAACCCGCTCGGGCCCGATACCAAGTGAGTACTTCCACTTGTTACCCAGTCCTACCACCAGTCATGCAATGGATGATAATTGCTTACTTCCCTTAGTCGCCTCATACGACACCCATGGAATTGGGTGGTGACACTTGTATTCTTTGTCCGTCACCACACGGATGAAAACAGTAGAGAAGAAGAAATGTAAAGAATTTGTAAAAATAGAAAGGGTATAACATGAAAAAAGTTTGTCGTTTGCTAGCGTAAATCTCTGAAATGAGTTTAATGCGGTTTTCACGGGTAGATAGAGCTTGGCTTGGAGAAAAATGAAAGTAAGCTTTGGTACATTTAAATCAGATATCAGGATAAACATCAGACTACACTTTAGATAATAGATAAAACTAGAGTTTACGCAAACGTAGCCGCGGGCGACAGCTACAGCAGATGTGAATTCTGCAACTCATGAAATGCTGGTCCACACGTTTTATTGGGAGACACCAATTCAATACGGATTTTTGAATGTTATTCCAATCACGCTGTAGACTATTCTAGGCTATAGGAAGCAACGGGTGTTACATTAGTCATGATGCAAGTGCTCTGTGGATACTCGCCAAATATTCCGATTGAGTTTGACTTAACTTAGCACTATCCATTTCCTTTCCTTTGTGCCAAGGCTACCTACCCACTACTGCCAATGCTAGCTACGTAATCTAATGGGGAAATTTACTATACTCTAATCAGGAAGCGCTCGTGAGACAAAAGATAAACAAACCACAAAAACAAAACTTTTAATAATAATATTTAATGAAATAAGTGTGGAAGTAATACACTAATAACGCTGTAAATGATATTTAATGATACTATTCATGTAGAACTACGTATTTTTCTATTAATTTGCTTTAGGATGTCACAATGTTTGTAATGAGTTTCTTTATTTGTATGAAATTATAAATTACATAATTGCAATTGAACCCAAATGAGACTCGATTCTCAAAGTTGGAATTAATTTTAATACTATCAAATTATAGAATACAGATAATGCAAGCATTTTACAATGAAAAGTCATGTTTCATCATCGATGGGATATATATTTGCCAGTGTTACTGATTGATAAACTTGCTGATGGTGATGACGATAGCGCTGTTTCTTAATATTTTCAGTGATTTCATGTTATTTCTTTTTACTTTTGTAGTTTTACTGTGTTCTCTTCTGAGCTTCAGACTATATGTATGCTAAATTTTATAATGATTAGTTTAGTAGTTACGGCGTGAAAGCGAAACAAACAATCTCAATTTCGTATATACAATATAAGTAAGCTTTTTACATTTTAAAGATAAAGACATCTAGAGGACGTATAAAGTATAAGTCTGTTTAGAGGACGTATAAAGTATAAATCAGTATATTTTTTTACCACTTCAACAGGTTGTTAGGACATAGTACCATTACCCGCCTAAACAAAAAAAAAAAAGAAAAAAAGCCCATGGTACCTTAAGGGTGACTATATTTTCGGGTCTTAAAAGAACTCATTTCTCTTATACTCGCTGCCAAAACAAAAAAATATGAATGAGTTTTGTGTGGCGAACCTATTCACCGATGTGATTGTGTTTGATAAAAATCATTGACAATAGAGCCTTGCAAAGCACCATGCTCTGGCAGAATATCAGCGTTTAGTAATGGTAGATATTTCCACAGTTGTGTTTCATTCGGTGTGTGAGAGTGCCAGAGGCATAAACGCCCTCCTCCTGACCATCCACTTCCATACGCTATGTTAACAGAGTACGCAGGCTTGTTTGCTACCCTTCAGTAAAAAAGATGGGTACAAATATAAAGGTTTATTATGTTTTAAAATCAACAACGTATTGCGTTTAATTGATTAAAGTCCTTTGTTTAGCGGCAGTGTAAGCACACAGCCGTTGGCGAAGCGATAGCGATCAATTACCTTCAAATTGTTTCTACGTATTACCGACCTCTCACATAGTTTTTAGTAAACTTTATATCATTACTAGCTTCTACCCGTGACTTCGTTTGCGTAGATTTCTGGATTCAGTCAATATACGAGTACATCCCTCTACGCTACAGTTCGTCCATGTGGTGACGAACTAAGATTACAAGTGTCACGACCCCATTCTTTCCCACGGGTGTCGTACGAGGTGACTAAGGAAAGTAAACATTTATCACCCATTCAATTACTGGTGGTAGAGCTGGGTACCAAGTGGGAATACTCACTTGCTATCAGGGCCGAACGGGATGGTACCACTATCTCCCGTGTGACCGGCCATGAAGCATATCAGTGTGTTTTGGTTGTAGCAGGTGATAGCCGTTTATTCTTTGATTTCATATCTGTAAAATAAAATGGTAAGCAGCTGCTTGACAATACTTTATAATAGGTATAGTTGAATCCATGAGCGACGGTTACCATTTACCGGTTATCATTTACCGTGCCGTGGCTCGTCTGCCGCCATATGCAATAAACAAAAATAAGAATTGTCTCTATGCAAAAATAGTTACTTGAATCGTCCATTTTCCGGAATAATAAGCCTAAGCCCATTTCCCTTATCAAACACAACAGTACGAGTAATAGCTACCCTTGTTTCATGCTGATGTGAGGGTGGTACTTCCCCGGTTGAGCCGGCTTATTCATGCATCGAACGAACCTTTTCTTAAATTACACCGCATCATTGTATGACACTTTGCAGTTGTTTAGAGCAGTAGTGGGGTCAACGCACCATTTTTTTTCATTCTTATTGGTTTTGTAACTGTCTATTGTTGACATGTTGCATGGAAACTCCTTTTAAAATTTTAGAACTTTTTTTATACATTCTATGAAGGCTGTTAGACGCGCTTGAATGTTTAGAGATAGCGTAGTAAATCAGGTGTTAGCCTATAGCATAGTATGTTTGATTGGATTGAAATAGTATTAATATACATTTTGGATATTTACTTATACCAGGGATTATCGCTTTTGCCATGTGGGCTTCCTTAAATATACCGCCCACACAACACGGCTATACATGTCATGAATTTCCTGTATTATGTATTTATTTTTTATATGTTCGTCTGCAAGTTAAGATACATCACCTAAATTCAGTGCAGGAATCGAACCCGCATTTTTTGGCATAGAAGATTTGATACTGAAAATAATGATTTTTTGTTGATTGCCCAAAACGTGCTTTGACGTAATAGGAGTAGAAAGGAACTATACTAGTGGTAGAACCTTTCTTATCTGCTTATGAATGGGCCAGCTCGATCGGGGAAGTACTCGTACCTCTCAAAAAAGACCAGCGTGTAACAACGGTAGTTAATCTTACTGTTGGTTTCGTGAGTGAGAGCGCCGGAGGACCAAACTCCACTCCCTATCCTCTCCTTATTATCCACCCTCTCCGCCTGCCATCCTTGGAGATGGCGACGCGCGATTGATGTCTCTGCTGTTGCTAGCGTCTATAGGTTACGGTAACCGCTTACCGTCACGCGGGCCATATGCTTGTTCGCTACTCACGTAGTATATATATAAAAAAAAGTCAGTTTTAAAAGTTATTTCGAGTAAAGATCTATTCTCAATTATAATGCATGTCGGTCACAGAATGTATACCAGCCAATTATATTTGCAAAGCATCGTTAAGGTAACCTGCTTGCATTATTTAACATATATTTATTATCTGAACGAGAAAGGAAAGTCGTTTGCAAGTTGTTATGTCACTCTAATACATGTTGCTCTGATACATTTAAGTATAAAGTTCAATTTGTGAAATGTATAACTGCAGTTTAGAAAGATTGATTTCATGTCATGGGTTATTCATTCCTAGTATAAAAAAGCAAGGTAAACATAACAGGTACATCAAAATAATGTACTAAGAAGTTGTAGTATTTCAAAAATCTTGAAGTTTTTCTTGATAAGAAAGTTGGACCTTTGCAAGGCTATGATCGCTAGCACGTCACTATCGATCGATGTCTACACAGTATATAAAGTTTTAATGGTAGAGCTTTGCTTATCTCAGCATGAATGGGTCGGCCCGATTGGGGACATACTACTCTCTCACAAAAGATAAGCGCAAAAGTAATTGTAGGGCGGGTGGATAGGAAGAATAATATTAAAAAAAAAAAGGAAGATGGACTTAAGATTTTTTAACAGCCTGTCACAGCTACTAAAATAAAACAAAGAGTTCAAATTCAAAAAGAGTAAATAATATTTAGTACAATCAATACTGTTATAAAATTGACAATAATATTGATATAAAATTGTATTATAATAAATTACACTTATAGTAGATATGCCCAATAGCCGTGAGTATTATATTTTTTATTAATATTTATGAACACAGATAATAGCTTCACGTTCAAAGACTCGAACGAACTGTAGACCGTGACGTTTGACGTTATTAAGATAATTGAAAAAAACAAACCTCAGAAGACAGTATTGGCCCGGCCCGGCTTGTTGCGGTCCATAAGTACGTACTTGAATGAGGACGCCATCAATAATACTGACCCACTTTAAGGCAGACTTCCCCACAATGTAAGAGAGATCTATTCTAAAGGCTAGTTGCTACAATATTTGCTAGCATGGAATATACTTTAAAATAAATAGTTATTTATATTATAGACACGCATCATTGTGTGTCAAAAATCCTTATCCCTACTTATCCTCATACCTATTTAAATGACTTAAATGGAATAATTTAGATCTAATCAAGAGCTATCAAACAAAATAAGTTGCATCAACATCAGTTCATTAGTTTTTGCGTAATACGCAAACAAACAAACAGACGAAAAATCTAAAAAATAGTTTTGTGTTCAGACACGCCTGTATAGCCGCTATAGCCTAATACAGTAATTTTTTCTCAAATATCTTAAATGTACAGACACAGCTCTGTTACAGCTTTATAATAGTATAGATAGATAGATAGATAAAATTAATGTAAGGACAGTAGAGTAATGACGGAGTCGCGGACAGAATTAAGTACTTACATCATAAAATAACTTTTTTTTGTAGCGAAATATTTTTTTTTTAAATTAATTTGCAGCATAGGCTGTCTTTGAAATTCTGTGTCCATCAAAAAACTTAAGGATATTTTCATTGGTCAATTGCATAAATATGTATGAATCGAGTGTGGGTCACTATGTATCTACTGTAATCAAGTCCATCTAAAACTCTCGTAGAGATGGCTTGTAGCAATAAGACTGGCACAATAGTATCAATTATTATAAAGTTTTTGTATTCTTATTTGTTGTTGTTATTTATTAATATAATATTACCAATATAATAATAAAGTTCTTTATTTTTCATTTCAGGTAAGTTGCAGTTTCACTACACATGAAATTACAGTTTATGGTGGGTAAGGTAAAATATGAAAATAAATTATTTGTGTGTATAATAATTTAAGTGTTTACTTAGTACTTTTTCACGTATTCTGCAACGGTGTTGGCTAATGACTAGCCGTGACTCACAATTTTTTTTCTTGTGAAAATTGCGTCTCATAAAATCCATAAAGCAAGATGGCCGCATCGAAAGCCCGTTGTTTACATAAACTTTCTTTTAAATTAAAATGTATTTGAAAATTGGAACAGAATTATGGATTACAGAGTTATCTAAGCTTGGTATGACTATTTTTTTACAGTAATTTAATTCAAATCAAAAACTCATCTCTGGTCGCTGACATAATCGCTTGGTTTATTGTTGATCGGGAATCGATTGTGTCATAATGACTGTCGAAATCGTTTTGTTGGTAACAGTCAATTATTACAATCGGAAGATGCACGTATTGTGACGTCATGAGTTTACAGTAATTTACTTTTTGTAACGAGTCTAACACTTTTTTGTTGAATTCTGCAAGCAATTAAAATGTTAAAAAGCTGAAATAATAATGAAACAAAGAATAGAGTAATGATATTATGAAAGAATTATGAAATATTTTTTTAGAGTTTTAACAGAGCCGTTAATTAAGTTAGAATGTTTCATGGGACCGGCATATCGCGATTCGAATAAATGTAAACTACTAATATTTATATTCAACATCAAACTTAGTAATATGCTTATCTTAATAATTGAATGAATCCACTAATTAGTAACTAATATTGTCAAACGTGAAAACATCGACTTTAAATGATTTATAGTCTTGCTCGCGTCGATTGATGAATGATTCTCGAGTCGAATAGCAGCGAACGGTAAAAGTAGGCAATTAGTATAAGTTGTTGTGAGGCTATTGCTTACATTAGCAAGTAGCAAAGGAGTAACTAATCTTAACGTATATTCGACTCAGTCGAATGATTGCCAAAGTCGAATGATTTCATAAGTGTTTTTCATAATCGCGCATCTCTAGATATAGCTAGTTAAGACTAAGTGTTTGCAAAGAAGTAACTAATTTAGATTTGTTGGACTGGTATCGGAAGCTGATCCTTGATTCTTTCATCAACTACCGAATCAGTGAAGTAATATTTCGCCTCAACAGACAATACGGATAAGGGAAATATTAAGAGATTTATGCCCTTCAGTGTGCATAGCAAGTTGCAAAGTGGTAGATCCTCGCTTATCCCAGCACAAATAGGCTGGCTCCATCGGGGAAGTACCATCCTCTCACATAAGATTAGCATGTAGCGACGGTACCTACCTACCGTTGTGTTTCGTATAGTGAGTGAGAGCGCCAGAGGCCCAAATCTTCTCCCTATCCTCTCCTTAATATCTTACCTATCCTGTACTTATTATTCTTCCTATCCCTTTCCTTGGAGATTTCGACGCGCGAGTGGTGCCTCTGGTGTGGCTAGTGCCTTTAGGCTACGGTAACCGCTTACCAACAGGTGGGCCGTATGCTTGTTCGCCACCCATGTAGAATACGGTAGACTAACGTATTACTTCTTTTACGACTATACATTTTTGGGGTTAAAAAGTACCCTATATCCTTTTTTGGGTTCTGAACTATTTATAAGTAAAATTTCGTAATGATCGGTTTAGTATACATATACCATTTTTTTGTTTAGGCGGGAAAAAATGTACCTAAAAGCAGAATATACATATACCTAGATATGGTGTGAATGCGAATGCGTAAAGCATAACACAAACGTGTTTATAATATTAGTAAGGATGCTGAAAAAATATGGTCGACAGATTTCTATGTTTATGTGTCGGAAGAGTGGACGATTACCTACATATTTAATTATATTTTATTTAACAGACAACAGCCTGTAAGTACCATACAATTTCACGGACACAATGTACATCCCGTCTCAGAACAACCATTTGTAGACCACACAAGGAGTTGTCCTGTGTAGGAATTGAACCTAAAACACAACACGCGGGAGGCCGTTACCTAAACCACTCCACCATCTGTGCAGTAGAGTCATGTATTATATGCCGTAGAATATTTATATATTTATTCAATTCTGATAACCACGTGGATTTGGTATCGGACAGGACCTAGTATTCATAGTTTTTTATGTGTTGATCATTGGCATGCCATTTGCTACTACTCGCCTGTAGTGGAAAATATATTGCAACAACAACTTGATAACATACCCGATAAATAAAAAATCTCATATTGAGACCAGTGAAGTAGAAATATCTGCTACTGTCTACTGTGGTTTATGAAGTGCTTGTTGTAATAGATTTATTGTAAAATTATCTTCACTGGCGTCCACTTTCGCTTCCACGTTTTATAATTTATGCACAAAGTATGCTGTAATATGATGTACTTATGTGATCGTTAAGTAATATTAGTTGATAGAAATTTCTAATTTTATGATGACGAAATCACAATGTCGTGTTATAAGTTGATTGGTTTACCTTCCTCTTTTAAACTTCACTGTACGGAGATAGATACAAGTATTGATATGCTCTCTTGTAACTGGATCGTCCACCATTACTGCTAGCGGTTACCCTTATAACGTAATATTGAAATTACTTTAGGCTTTGGATTTAAAATTTTTGCTTTACACTATAATAAAATTGTAACAGGCCTACCCTGTAAATATGAGATATTTAGGGAAATTATTTAACTGCCTCGGTGATGTAGCGGTAGTGTATGCGACTGCTAATCATGATGTCTCGGGTTCGATCTCTGGGTCGGGCAATGTTATTGAGCTTTTTCCTAAAAAGAACAGCCTGGAGTTTGGAAATGTGCCCGGTAGACGTCAATAGGCTTGCCGCCTATTACGTGGGACTTAAACATAGCTGGCGAGTCGTGGGTGTGTAATACACCTCTGCCTACCCCTTCGGAGAATACAGGCATGATGCTATGTTTAGGGAAATTCAATATGAGGGGTTCTCATAAGAGCAACAGAACATAAAACTTCTAAAAATAATATAATCGTTTTTAGAAGTTTTGACTATCACTTAAATATTCTAAATAGATTTTGATAAATCTTTTTTGTTCGAAAGCTTTTGATTAGACTTGAAAAATGGTATAAGTACATTTTGTCTTGCTACTATACCCGGAACTGGAGATATAACCAAAAACTAGCATTTGCTTGCGGCGAAGCCGCGGTCAAAGACTAGTTAATACATACTTAATACAATTATATATACACAAGTAAAATCTGTGGTTTAGCCAACGCAAAGCAAAATTCTTTGTTCAACTATTTGATGGTCAATAACATTAAGGAATTTAAAAATCTGCGCATAAAATTACATCCCCAATTTTACCCCGATGAAAATAACCATTACTTAATTTTAAATTACATTACACGTCCAGAAGTTTAGCCGTAGAAGCGTAGCGGATAGATTTAGGGTAAGAAGAATTATTTTGTGGATTGTATAAATGTTTATGGTATGGAACTCCCAATACTTAGGGCGAAAGGTCCCCAAAAAATCGGTTAAAAGGCTCGACTCTAACTGCCTCGGTGGTGTAGCGGTAGTGTATGCGACTGCTAATCATGAGGTCTCGGGTTCGATCCCCGGGTCGGGCAATGTTATTGAGCTTTTTCCTAAAAAGAAAAATTGTCAGTAGCAGTCTGGAGTTTGGAAATGTGCCCGGTAGACGTCAATAGGCTCGCCCCCTATTACGTGGGACTCAAACATAGCTGGCGAGTCGTGGGTGTGTAATACACCTCTGCCTACCCCTTCGGGGAATACAGGCGTGATGCAATGTTATGTGTACTAGTGATTTTAGTGAAGGGGAAAGCCGATTTCAATGTTTACGATTCAAGAACAAGAGTATTTTAATGTTTCCGCACGATTTCTATTCTGTATGCACTTAATGAATTATACTTAAATTAGTTTTAATATTTTTTTACCACATTATGGCGAAGCTTAAAGTAGGTAAAAAATTTCAGCAGTTTATTTTTTCCCGAATAACCATTTATAAACAAATAAACCGTTTGGCCTGTGTGGGGCCGGCTTTAGAATTGTCCCACCCCTCTCTACCCATGGGAGTCGTAAGAGCCGACTGAGGGAATTCCGGGGGAGTGGGCAGCAGCACTCCCTCGAGTATTAACAACATCCACTGCGATCGCCAACCCGCCTGCCAAGCGTGGCGATTACGGCATTATCCCCCATGACGGGTCCGCTCGTTGTGGCGTTCTCTTGGGGAAGCCTACGTCCAGCAGTGGACGTTTAAAGGCTGATGAATGAATGATGAATGAAACAAATAAATAACGTTAGACTATGTGACGTCACATTTTATTTAATATAGTGCCCTCTAGAGATAACAAACAAAAACAAACTCACTTTAGTATTGATAATATAAGTAAAGATAAGCCAAGTCTTAGTTTTAAAACTTATCGTTTAAGTTTGTTATATCAACATTTTTACTAGCCTAAATTATAATCAAACAAAACATTAATGTCGAGGGAGTGCTGCTGCCCACTCCACCGGTATTCCCTCAGTCGGCTCTTACGACTCCCGTGTATAGACAGGGGTGGGACAATTCTAAAGCCACTGGTGGTAACTGGTTATTGAGTATTTATTGAGTATTTATTGAGTATTTACTTTCTGAATTTGTTGTCCTATATGAGTCTAGCATCATTCTGTGGTAGTTGATTTTAGAAGTGTGGAAAATTCAGCCCATTATTATGGTTACACATTGTGCTTGTGCATGTGGTACAATTTTTAGATGCGAATATTTCTCTAGTTCCAGTTCGAGATACAATTTATTACAATAAGCTTTTAAATCTAATCAAAACTATAATAAACAGAGACACATATAAATATTTAACAAAATGTTTGAAGTTCTGATACACCTACATGGCCTATTACAGTCATTATTTCTTAAATATCTTTTAATGTACAGACACAGCTTTGTAACAGTTTCATAATAGTTAAGTATAGATAAGGATGTCTGCATAATATATCCAATTGTTACGTATAAAGAAATCGAATTCGTTTGCTGGAACGGATCCGCGATGTAACGGTCACTGCGCCGAGTCAGAAAGCGAATTATATTGGCGCTGGCGATGGGGTGTACATTCAATTATTAGATCGTTGCCTCCTTTTTATTATTTAATATCATTACTGGTGGATATGTCCTTTCTTATGTTCTTCGTTCTGCCTTCAGAATAAGAATTATTTAGACCTCGACCATCACGCTGGTTGGAAGGCTCACGGTGATCATTGCAGTAAAGTCACACAGTTCCAGTGGTCCGCCACTACAGGTAGAGAAATTGCACACGGTGGGTAAAGGCTCCACACATGGTAGTGTTTGTTGCTCCGAACGACAGGGTCTGTAGTTAGGTATAATTTTCCAGACATCACAAAAAGGTTAATGATGATATCTTTCATCGGATACCAATAATTTGCGATTTTCAGTTGATATAAGAAGCAATAAGACGCTACTATGCGTTGTGTAGTGTATCGCAGGGAACTTCTAATGTCTTGCTAGGCGAAATCGTCACGAGGTGCCTTTGCTTAAACTTGAGATAATAGGGACAAAATAATACGATAGCAATCTGAAATACGTATAAAAGTCTGTATTACACTTAATTAAAAGGCCTAAAAAAAGAAAATCTTGCTTTCCTACATAGGACAAGAGATTTACGTGCTACGATACTTCCACATTACTTTTGCTTTATATATGCGTGTCGATTAAGGGTACTACTGACCGATAATGACCGGGAGGCCGACGACGGGGAGGTACCGCCCGTGACGACGACGGAAATGGGGGCAGTGGCAGCGCGTATGCGGAGAGGCGCCGCCCCCGGGCCGGATGGGGTTCCCGCCCAAGTGCTGGCCCTGGTCCTCGACCACCTTGAGCCCCGCCTCGGGGGACTGTTCGGCGCTTGCCTGGTGTCCAGACGGTTCCCTGACTGCTGGAAGGAGGGGAAGCTCGTGCTCCTGCCGAAGCCGGGACGGTCTCCGAATACAGTCTCGGCCTTCAGGCCCATCGTGTTGCTGGACGAGGTGGGCAAACTCCTTGAGCGGATAGTCGCTGCCCGCATCGTCCGGCACCTAGAAACGGTCGGCCCCGACCTGTCCGACGCCCAGTTTGGATTTCGGGCGGGTCGGTCTACGGTCGACGCCATTCTGCGCATGGGGATGTGCTGTTAGCGGTGTCGCTCGACATCGCCAACGCCTTCAATAGTCTGCCATTCGGCTCCATAAAGGAGGCACTCCGGTAGCAGACTACCTCCGCAGCGTCCTCTTCGTGGACCGGGAAGGGGACGTTGTAAGGAGGGCTATATCGTGCGGCGTCCCACAGGGTTCGGTTCTTGGGCCGCTCCTGTGGGACATCGGCTACGACTGGGTCCTCCGTGGTCGGCTCCCCCCCGGGCTGGGCGTAATTTGCTACGCAGACGATACGCTCGTCACAGCCCGGGGCTGGACCCTCGAGGAGGCGGCAACGCTGGCCACCTCAGGTACCGCGGAGGTGGTCAGGCGGATCGAGGCGCTGGGGCTTAGGGTGGCCCTTGAAAAGTCGGAGGCCCTACTCTTCCATGGGCGCCGACGGGGCCCGCCCGCCAGCGCCTCGATAACGGTCAACGGTGTGGGCTTCCCAATCCAGGCCCACATCAAATATCTGGGCCTGGTATTGGATGAACGGTGGCACTTTGACGAGCACTTCCGCCGTCTTGCGCCAAAGCTCGTCGGCACGGCGTCCGCCCTCGGGCGACTGATGCCGAATTTGGGCGGACCAAGTCTCGCGTGTCAACGACTCTACGCGGGGGTAGTACGGTCGATGGCACTGTACGGCGCGCCCGTGTGGGCGGAGTCCCTGGCCGCTCGCAATAGGGCCCTTCAGTGGCGTCCACAGAAAGTCGTAGCGGTCAGGGCAATACGCGGGTACCGCACGGTTTCGACCGATGCAGCCTGTGCGTTGGCCGGAACCCCCCCGTGGGATCTGCTCGCCGACGTCTATCAGCGGGCGTCGACGGCGTGGGTGGGGGGCAGCATTCATGAGAACGTATTCAATTTGCTAGAGAACATTTGAACAGGTTTTTCACTCCGAACATTCAGACACACCGTATATATCTTCTTTGCCACACTCGCATGCCCAAACCCTTTTAAGATTATTTTCTCAATCTTTGTCATATCTTTTTTCACATCATACCATTCTCGCACTATATTTCTTTCTTGAATTACGTAATTTACATATTTAATCAATTAGTTGTACACTTTTGAAACTTGAAAACATATTACACGCTTATATTTAGAACTTTCTAAACAGTTTAGCCATTTGACCGGCACACTAAACACTACATCATACTTCCTGCAGCGACTCATTAACATGCATCGTATGTCGCTTTTTATTGCCGCTTATATAACTGTTATGTGTACCCACAGCCCTACCAACGCGGTAATGTAACTTCCAAAAGCCGGTATCGCCGCGTTTATAGTGATCCTTATCCTTATAGTCACCGTTAAAGCTAGGGTTGTCAGCATCAATTATATTTTTATTGATACATGAAATCATCATCATTGGCATAGCTCTGGTTTATCCTAATTGCTTTGGAGTGGGCTTTGAAAGTTTAGAGAATAGAAAGTATTAGTAGTGTTTGTTGTTGTCTGAAAACACAATTTTCTTATTTACTAATATAATATACACTGTAAACGAAAAATACAATTAAAATATTCCGCTAAAAAAGTGTACAGCATTGATTATTTGTAATAAAAAATATAATGATTTTTGGAATATTACATGTTTAATAAAATTTGTACTACCTCATTCGAATACTCTAGTCTTAGACACAAGTTCTTGTACCAACGTGTAAATAGGACTTCTATATATTCACATAATATTTTAATTTAATAAAAAAATAACTAGACGTCGCGGGACGTCTACCAGATGTGAAAACATCGAAATTATTTTGTTGAAATAAAATGATCATAACTTGACAAAGTACTCCTCAAGACGAATCAAACGAGTATAAACTCGGTAGGGTTGCGTCGTTTCATTACAGAGTTACTGTGACCACCTTACAGCTCCATCGTCAGACCCTGGATACCATCTAAAGACAAAGTATTCATCAAGACAAATCATTCGAGCCCAAACTCGATGGAGTTATGTCGTTTTATAGCGGAGTTCCTATGGCCGCCTTCTAGCTCCATCACCAGATCCTGGATACCATCTTAAGACAAAGTACTCATCAAGACGAATCAAACGTGTCCAAAGTGTGATGGGGTTGCGTCGTTTCGTTATAGAGTTACTGTGGCCACCTTCCAGCTTCATCATCAGCCCCTGGATACCATCTAGAGGCAAAGTACTCAAGAAGAATCATACAAGCCCAAACTCGATAGGGTTGCGCCATTTCATTATAGAGTTCCTATGTCCACCTTCCAGCTCCATCATCAGATCAGCTCCATGTCATTATAATATTGCATTGTCACGCGATATACATATGCGCGTAAAATTTCAGCTCAATCGGAAACCGGGAAGTGTGTCAAATTTAACTTACAAGATCTGAACGGGACAAGAAAATAAAAGCGTCGCCACGCTAACAGCCGATTTTACCCTCCCTCCGCATTAGATGTTTCACATAAAAAAAACAGAAAATACCTTGATATACATCAAAAGGTCTCATATTTTTTAAATCTGACAACCCTGGCAGTAATTTACAGTAAAAACAATTTGGAGTAAAGGCATCGAGTGAGTGAGTTCGTTTAGATTTAATCTAAGTTCCCGTTAAATGCAGTCGTTAATTAACTGGCTTTGTTATTGATTCGGAATTAAATCTACCATTATAATGTATTTTTCATTGTTAATTGGTGCACAAGACGCTAGACTCGCGGAGTCATTAATGTCTGAAATGATCTGATAAATTGCGCCATAGGGAAATGAGGACCACTTAACCGATTTTAATGTTATTTGGTAAGGACTTTATTCGTCCGTAATTCGGGGAATGGTTGAGGTGATGAAGGTGTGAGTACAGTCTTCAATTTTATAATTGAAAATACCAATTAAACTTGAAAAACTTTATACATCTGTCATCATAAAGGTTAGTTGGACAAGGATTTTGTAAACAGGATACTACATGAGCGACGACGCTGCTTCATTAAATAAAAAAAAAATGTATTTGTAAACGCTTCAACAATATACGCTATTATACTTGCTGTTATAGCATAACCTACAAATCATTACAGTGGCATTATGGTACAAGATTGTTCTCAAATCGGCGGCTGCGCACGATACTGGCATTTATACTCTTTATTTCTATCTGACATAACCCGCTATAATCGAAACACTTAATTTTTTACACATTATGATTGTTATTTATGGTAAACAGGATATAGTGATCTAAACTGATGTTTATAAATCGCCCAAGAAGGCTTTCGTAAATACCAGAATAGTATTGATCTATATTTTAGCACTTGATATGCTCAGCTACTTTTAAAGTACAAATTATAATTTGTGAATAAGGAAAACGAGTATTTTAGTACGAGCGGGAATCGAACCTGCGTCCCTTCCTTTCCGGGGAAGTGCTCTAATCCATTGAGCTATTGTACCATTTCTAGAAATACTGAATTTCCTCATCACATTTGTCTTATTTGCTGCCTCGGTGGTGTAGCGGTAGTGTATGCGACTGCTAATCATGAGGTCTCGGGTTCGATCCCCGGGTCGGGCAATGTTATTGAGCTTTTTCCTAAAAAGAAAAATTCTTAGTAACAGCCCGGAGTTTGGAAATATGCCCGGTAGACGTCAATAGGCTCGCCCCCTATTACGTGGGACTTAAACATAGCTGGCGAGTTGTGGGTGTGTAATACACCTCTGCCTACCCCTTCGGGGAATACAGGCGCGATGCAATGTTTTTGAAAATCAGTATTTCTAGAAATGGTACGATAGCTCAATGGATTAGAGCACTTCCCCGGAAAGGAAGGGACGCAGGTTCGATTCCCGCTCGTACTAAAATACTCTTTTTCCTTGTTCACAAATTATAATTTGTACTTTACCAGAATAGTTATAAGAAATAGATTTTTTTCTAAATATTTTTTTGCCAGACACCAGAGATAGTACCTCCAACACAGCTGATAGACACAGTAGGTCGGTCGGAAACACTGAAGTACTAAATTCGAATTTTACGAAATGTGTACCTTTCTTGACATGGTTGTAAACTATCGCTGTCGTTTTCAAACACAGCTATCTATAAAGGCATAGCAAATGCTTTTAATATTTACAATACCTACGTAAATATATAAATCTATATGCTCTGTCAGTAATTATAGCATTTTTTCTCAAATTTTGTCATAGGTTATTCAAGATCTACTGATTTCATATCTGGCATTTTCTAGATTTTTGTTTGTCTGTCTGTGTGTCCTTTAATAACACAAAAACGGATTGACTGATCTTCAATAAATTTGGTATGTAGTTAAACAAGTAATAGGACTCATGATAGGCTATATATAAATCTTATAGTTCAAGAAGGTTAATATAAATTTTATAATGAAATCGCAGTTTTGCTTATAAAATATTTCGATACCCAAACAAAATTCAATTTCATCCAATATTTACAAGCAGCATTTTGCACATCAAGCAGTAATATTATTGAGAAAGTTGATTTCTTATATTGGCATAATAAGATATTCGAGTGGCGACACAGATATCGGATATCTTTGCGTTCCGATATACGATATTTCTGCTTCAACTTCTTATTATATCTTAAAGATTTTAATTTACGGCAAGAATATTAAATTCACCACCGATGCTTATATAATCTATATAGTTACACTATTTATAACTGAAAACAGGACTGATTTTTATGAACTGTGATTTGTGATATTTGTTCTGGGTGGAGCCCAAAATAGCAGAGGAACAATTAAAACAATAGAAAAATTCTCGAAAAAAGTATGAGAAAACTTAAAATTTTTTTTTAAGCGGTACAAAGTTTGCTGGGACAGTTATATTAATGATAACCCCCATTTTTTTTTTATAAGTTTGCCACTTGTAATAAAATGTCCGTTTGCTACTTACTTTATGCCTCTGAGGGTACAATGACGTAGACGTGACAGGTGGTGAACCAAGTTGACGCCATTCGGGTATTTGTTACTCTAATCTCCTCTGCATTTCCAAATTACTGCAGGGATGGCGGAGTGGTTTAGATAACGGTCCCGCTCGAGTGTTGTGGGTTCGATTCCCACACAGGACAACTCTTTGTGTGATCCACAAATTATTGATCTGAATCTGGGTGTACTTTGTGTCCGTGAAATTATATGTTTATAAAGTCCCCCGCGATACATGAATTTATTCCCGAGTGCAGGGTGTTGTCTTTAAAAAAAAGAAAGACAGTAATTTGTTAGATGGTCTGGGCATCTCGCAATAAATGGTAAGGAAGTGAAAATTGCAGGCACAAATAATGGCCATCGTTTATTTTATAACCAACTAATATTTATTCCAGTAAATGATTATAATATTATATTAGGGTAAAACCGGGTAATACGCCTCATTTAACAAAACGCCCCACTACTCTCACTCACATAAACACAGTTAGGCGATGCTGCTGACCATGACGCGCATTGCATACAAGACAGTTGTTCGAAATCATGGCGGACGTTTGCGCACGATCTCTGTATCAGTGACAAAATTATTGATTAAATTCGATTTCTGCAGCTTTGACATTTTGCGGTAAGTTTCAATCAAATTTTTATACCTAAAGTAATATGTTGTTTATGTTAATTTCGTCTACAGGCTAGGTAAAAATATAAAATCACATTTCTTTTTCGTAATAGTCAAGCGTTATAAACTTGAAACTGTAGTTAAAGACATAGTGGGGCATATTAAACTTGGATTTCTGCAAAACGCCCCACACGTTTTAATTTAAAACGCCCCACTTATATAACTGCAATAAAATGTGGATTGTATTATTTTTCCTCCAGATGACGCCTCGTAAGTATGAAAGAAAGACTTTACGCACAGCATGGACAGCTGCAAACTTAGAAGAAGCTTCCGTAAAAAGTAAAAAAATGGGAGTTAACGAATTGTCAAGTACTTTCAGTATACCATCCAGAACATTGAGAAGACACCTTTTAATGGGAGGATCAAATTGGCCGTAATCCTGTTTTCTGGAACAACTATAAGAAAAAAGCAAGTTTAAAAAAATTAGAGAAAATAGGATTTGCTCTTGATCGAAAGGATGTAAAAGCAAGCGTATTGATTAGCAAAAAAATTGAATTAGCTGGTGATACATATTTAATAGATTTTTGGTGGATCCCTGAATTGAGTCAAAGTAAATGAGAAGGTCTGTCACACGCTTGAGCTTAGAGTGTTAACCGAAGGTTAAAATTACCATTTCATAATACTTTCTGATATTTACGCGAATGTTACACATTTTGAAATAAAACCACGTTTACGGAATCTATCGCGTTTACTTGATTTTACTACTATCCCGACGTTTCGAATACTTTACAGCATTCATGATCACGGGTGGACTTAGATGATAGACGTCCAAGGTCGATATGTTATTTACCATTTCATTACAATTGCTATTATAAGAAATTAAAATAACGGTTGATTTGTTAAATGTGATAACAGACAGACAGGTAACATCGTTAAATTTTACTCATAATTTAAATTTATATAATTAGAAGTTAGTTAAAAGATTGATTGTTATTTTTTATTATTATTTTTGTTTGAATTATAGGCCATAATGTTGATTTAAACGGTTGGGCATTTTGTAAATTGTATTGGTCATTTTACCCAACAGATGTCGGGTAAAAAGCCCCACTCCAGCATATAGAAAAAACTATAAAATGTCTTGTTCTTGTTATTTTTACAAAACTTTGTTTATGCCAGTTAGGTTCTAAAATATCAAATATTATTTCTAAATAAATAAATTTTTTAGTCTTGAAGCAAAAAACAGTTTTAATCCTGATTAAAAAAAAGTGGGGCGTATTACCCAGTTTTCCCATATTAACTACAATTATAATATTTTAACAAATATTGTTTATAATAAATAACAACAAATAATTCATTCTCCTCGTTAGTCAATGTATATTCATTATAAACAAAGTCGGGATTTGCCTTGACCTGGAATTGCAGAATAACTATTAAAGCAATGGAAAAATTCATGAAAAAAATACGGAGATAATTAATTTTCTTCCGCGTAATTAATATTCTGATAGACTTAAGTTAAACAATTGTTTTTAAATTGATTCTAAGGCGGTAGATAGATCGCCATTCAGTCAAGCATATTCGTCAGGAATATATGTATAGTTTGCTAATTTAAATCAAATATTCTTAATCACGTTTGGTAAAGGGCTAGAACAAAATGGCCATACTAGAGCAAAGTACCATTTCTTCCCAAAGACCCGAACTAAATTCTGCTGCCATTCACTTAAGTTCTTCAATTCAGGTTTATTCTTATATTCATAATCGGTCACTCCAAAAAGAGCATTTCTAAAATGTATATGAAACAAACTAGCAACACATATAAATACAATAACGTTGAAAATGATATAAACCATAAATATCTCTTTAATAGGCATTTCTTGATCTGCAATCAATTTGACAAATTTTCCATCATTATCCAATTTAGCGGTAAGCCAATAATAATTGCTGTATATCGCATATAACATTGAAACTGTGATATAAGCAAGGAATAAGACATAGTATCGCTGGTTATATAGCCCTATACAAGTGTTTAAGTACGGACAATGATGATCTCGTCTCAATATACAGGCATTACACTTCCTACAATGCCTGCTTAATACCGAACAGAACTTCTTGCAAAAACCACAGAAAGACTCTTCAGTAATAACTGCGGTATTCTGCTTTGCCATAATAGTGTTCATTACCATATTGCCACAAACGTTCACTAGACACAGTGAAGCAAAACAGAAATGTATGGTCTGTTTTATCAAATTGGTTTTAAATATAACATTGAGTTCCGGACGGACAATAACCACTTGAACAACATAGATTAGTTGACAAGATAATAATATGGAATAGTATAACGTGGAACTTGTCGAAATATTATATCTCATTTTGACAATTGCAATATACCTAATGTTTTTTTTTTCTGTATGTATTTACCACAGATATATACTCGTAAGAACGTAGACAGAGGATATTACTTAGTTTATGCGTAAGAAGTATTTATTAATTTAGAATACAGATAAATAAAAAATAAAGAAGACTGATTGTAATATTTTTTTCACTGTTAATGGTAAGCAGTGATAGCCTTGAAGTAAGACAGTTGTATTGAGTTTGATTCTAGTCCGTGATCTACCTCTCACACGGCAAACACCTCCGGCCTTATAAAATTATTTGAGTATTTGTTTACAAATTATCACTGCTCGGTGAAGAGAAACATAGTGAGGGTCATGTCTCAGAGATTTTCTCGACGGCTTGCCTGTCTGCCAACCCGCAGAGTCAGCACGGTGGATAAAAAACAAAAAAAAAAACACAGCTCCACGCCTTTATCCTCGAAGGGGCAGGCAGAAGTTTATTACACACCCACAATCCGCCAGCTATGTTTAAGTCCTACGTAACAGGGGGCGAGCCTATTGCCGTCTACCGGGCACATTTCCAAACTCCGGGCTGCTACTGAGAAATTTTCTTTTTACGAAAAAGCTCAATAACGTGGACTGTGACCTAAATCCCTCTTACTACGAGTGAAGACCGGTGCTTAACCCAACACATACCGAAATGATTGGCTACTACCCTTAAAATTGGAGATAGGATTAGTTGTCTCCTCTGACAACTGAATCAAATCATTCAGAAATACGTCACAATTGTTTAAAGCGAAGATTCAGCAAAGCAGTTTGAGTCTGATAAGTACTAACAACTTTCATTAGTGATGAACAAAACAACTGTATTGAGATTCTCCAAATTCGATTACACTAATAAATTAATTATGATAACAGCTGCATTTAGTGATACGCATAATTATGCGTTTGCCATCACACGAAGTCCTTGTTTTATGAAAGAACTTAGATAAAATAACAGTATCAGACCCATTGTCACCCCATGACCCTCCCATGTGAATGCGCCATTACAGCAATGGAGTTAGTTGGCTAGCTAAAACAGCAGCTTAAATATAACATTCTACATTTTGATCTGTATTTTGGAGCATTTGACATGCTCAGCTATTCTAAAGAACAAATGTGAAAATCGGTCGTAAAGACAAATGTGATGTGGAGATTGGGAATGGATATTGGTAAGTGCGATGGCTTAGCGGTTAGAGCACTTCCCGAGATTGGAAAGGACACCGGTTCTATTTCCGCTCGCTCAAAAACTTCTCTTTTTCCACATTTTACAAATAATTTGTTCTTTAGAACATTCTAATTTTGTGACAGTCAATCTAAGACAGCAATAGAATGGTAATCAATCAATTAGCGATGTGCAAACAACAAAATAAATAGCAATATTTCATAGATTGCGTTCAAATAACTTCGTGAATGACAAACTTTCATCACGCGTACAAATGTTACAAGCATACAGTTCAACGATGCGAGTAGAAAATTGATCGCTAATTACATAATTATAGACCCAATATCTTTTATATAATACACTAATAAGGCAAATCATTTCCCAACCTATCCGTCACAAATACAAATAAACGCTCGTTAAAAGATTGATAGATAATTATGTTATTTTTTAAATGTGCTTTTTCCATACACATAGGTACGTTGTTTCATACTGATTTCGACTAATAATTACCTCGCTTGTTAAATTTCACGTTATTTGTTATTAGAGATGTAGAAATAGTATTTATTTGGAAATGCTTTATCTGACGGTGTGTTAGTAACGGTTTCTTCAGATAATTGTTTTGAGAAATCTGTTAAATTTGATGTAGCTTCTGAAATATTAATTTGACTTAGATTTAAGACTCACAATATTTGATATTCACAGTGTTCATAATATAAGTTCAACTACTATAGGATACAAACTGTAAAGATTTGGTGTAAGGAACAGTAAGAAATAATTAGATCTTAATGTTATTTAATAATACTTATGTAGGGCCATGTAAGTACGAATGAGGTTAGTCATGTCAGCAATTTAGCGTGCGAGCGAAAAGTATGTGAGGCGCTCGCTCGGCCAGTTACTGCGCACAGTGCGCACTGGCCAGCCCGTAAACTTGTGTTAGACTTGGGGAATTTAATTAACACTTTAATTAATTAATTATTTGTCTTTTTGGGACTTAGTGGTTTTTTTTATTCGCGTAGGGACAGTGGCAGTAACTCACAGTGTAATTAGGATACCTACGTTTACTACAGTCAGGACAACACGCATAATACCTATTACATTCCACGTTTCATACGTGGGTTATTAGCAACTAGGTTGTGACGTAAGGCACCTTAGAGTTAGAATCCACTCCGATAGTCTTATAACTCTTTTACCGCGTCTTATTTGAGCTTTCTAAATTATAGTCTCAGTCAAAAGTACCTAACCTTGAGGGGAAAACATAACTTAACACATCTTAGTTTGTCTAAAGCCGTTACTGTCTTCCGATCTAGATCCAGATTAGACAGGATATCTTTTATGGTTTCACAGTATAAACTCTTATTTCTTTTTTTTTTTGGTAATGCAATAATTCATATCAATTGCTTTTATAATTGGAGTCTGTTAATTACGTTAATACTATTAAAACCTAGTTTTCTAAGACTTTGTAATTAGTAAGTAGGTCAATGAAGGTTTTGCGACATTGATAATATTGTTCTATAAGAAATCTGAAGTTTGTTGTTTTTTTTGTGTTTGGTTGAACGTGCTTATCTCTGAAATTACCATCAAACTTAAAAATACAATTTGTAAGAACAGATAAATTTAAGGACGGATTGTGACCTACTGTGAATATTGTGTTTACTATTGGCAACTAAAAATATATATATTATATATTACCATGTATAGTTTAAATCGCAAGACACACCTAGTGGTCTATATCCAATATTTGACCATCCATGCATCTATCCATCAGCCTTTCAACGTCCACTGCTGGACACAGGCCTCCCCAAGAGAACGCCACAACGAGCGGTCCCGTCATGGGGGATAATGCCGTAATCGCCACGCTTGGCAGGCGGGTTGGCGATCGCAGAGGGTGTTGTTAATACTCGAGGGAGTGCTGCTGCCCACTCGACCGGTATTCCCTCAGTCGGCTCTGACTCCCGTGGGTACAGAGGGGTGGGAAAATTTTAAAGCCGGCCCCACACGGCCAATATTTGTTGATAAAGCAGAAGACTAAGAGTTAACCACGAGATTTATAGAAACACTAGTGCAAGAACATGGGCCAAGATTTCCTTGATTGGAACTACGATTTTAAAAATTAATAGCGGTTACGATTTTAAAAACAATGAGTGTGTTAGTAGTATAGCTTAGGGAATTGATGTTACCGTTACAGAAGGCAAAGCCTTCTAACATAACCTCTTTAGCTAATAGATTTGGTGATGATCTCCAGGCGAATTTCGTGCGAGACCAGTTTCGTCGGAGACTAGTCAACTGCGCAGGATATGTTGAGCATGAGTATGGGAGCAAACGCAGGTGCACTCACTGTTACCTCACTGTCTTAGCCCGATGGGATCCGGGGAAGTCCTCGCTAAAGTTCTCTTTTTTATATTTCACAAATAATTTGTTTTTTAAAGTAGCTGAGCATGTCAAGTGCTAAATTACAGATAAAAAATGTTCAATAACATTTTGTTGGTCCGACCCGGGGTCGAACCCCGGAGTCTCATGATAAATAATAGCATATTTACCGTTAGACTACTAAGGTTATCTATTTTATTAGATATGCTAGTGGGCCAAAGTACCTCTTATTTTAGAGGAAGCTCGTTATTGACTCTGGGACGGAGAAAATTGCTGTGTGGTTATCGATAAAATTTACTCAAATTAGACTATCAATTTATACGGGTACTTTAAAATACGAGTCATCGGACTTCTGTCAGTAACTATGATCGATATGGTAAATAACAATTTTCTTGATTGTTATTTATCGACAATAATAACACTGATTACGTCATCATACAGTTGCGAATCAAGCCCACTCATGTGAAATGTAGTGACCTAAATAGACAAGATGTAATTAAAATTTAAATGGTGCGTTGTTGATACATGATGTTAATTTAAGAGTGAGAGATTGATTAGCAGAAAGTGATTGGTTAGGCAGTGGTTTGGCTGTGGTTTTGGTGATGCCGAGTCCATGAGAGGGAGTTGTTACGTTAGCATATGAGCTGCTAGCTCGTTTATTACTATGAGTTAGGAAAATAGCTGGTTGTTTCGGCCCGCACGTAATAGTACATTGTTATCCTAGGGATGAAAGCCCTCGACCTATTGGAGCCCTCGCTACGCTTGGGCGCCAAACCCTGTCTCGGCACTAAATAAGTCTTTATCCCGAGTTGAACACTGTGCTTTTCATTACGAATACGAGGAAACTAAAAATAAAAATCATGAATTAGCGAAAGAAAAAATAGGAGACTAAAAAATTTAATTTGGAATCGCCGTTTTCCCGCCGATTTTGTTTTTTTTTTCTGTGGCCTGTCAGCTATTCAGCCATTATTTTTAATCATTGAAAAAATATAAATCATCTTCGTTATTTTAAAGATATAGTTGCATCATATAAAAACAAATTCTTTAATAAATAAGTACATAACTTTATGTTATTTCAATTTAACATCGCGCTGTAATTGACTGGCTGTACAGAAAATAGAACCGTTTTTTTTTAATAATTACTCAGCTGACAGTTGAAAGTAATTCTCCCTAGGGCTGAAAAGTATTACTTTCAACCCGCTCCTCAGGCAACTTCAGGCCTACTTTCAGAGTATAAGTAATGAAAACCCTTTTTGTTATCGCTGCAAACTAACGCACATGTCTGCCTTAATCCATTTTAGACATGTAAATTAGAAAGATCACCATTCGATATTCCTAACATCGAATTGTGAATTTTTGTCCGTGTGGTGACGGACTAAGAATACAAGTGTCACCACCCCATTCTTTCCCACGGGTGTCGTATGAGGCGACTAAGGGAAGTAAACGTCAATTGTCATCCATTGCATGACTGATGGTAGGGCTGGGTACCAAGTGGGAGTACTCACTTGGTATCGGGCCCAAGCGGGTTGGTACCACCATCTCCCGTGAGACCGGCTATGCAGCACATCGTTGCGTTTTGGCTGTAGTAGGAGATAGCCGTTTATATTTAATTTCATATCTGTAAAATGAATTGGTGAGCAGCGGCTTGAAAATACTCTCGGTATAGTCGAGCCCATGGGCGACGGTTACCATTTACCATCAGATGGACCGTGGCTCGTCTGCCACCAAATACAACAAAAAAAAAAAACTAATTTTAGTCTCTTTTCATAAAGTATCAAATACTTATTATAAACAGTGAAGTTACTTTTTATTTGTGAAATTTTGTTAGCAAAAAGTATTTTTGTAAAAAAGATGACAACGGTGTTTTTTAACATCCAAAAAATAAATTAGGCATGAAAGCGTTCTCGTCTAATAAAATAAACAAGTTACACAATATATTATGTCCATTCAAGTCGAAAATGGCGGATCTACGTGATGATCACAGAAATTTGATTGTGAAATATTGAATATAATAGGTAAACACAAAAGGTTATCTTGAGTTCATTATATTGCGTATGAAAACGAAGGGCTCACCCAAGTAATAATGGAATTTGTACCACTCAGTTAATACGGCTTTCAAGGAAAGTTAATATGTGGAATGAGGAGATCTGGAGTTACACAGATAGCTCAAAGAATATCACACACTTATTCATTGATATACCAGAGATTGGTCTGATTTGCCTGAGAAATATTTCTTGCTTCAGCGAATGCCTGCCAAACAAATAGGTCACAGAATAGGTGTCAGAAAAGTACCTTGAGTAAACTTATGTAAATGTGTTCCGTGTGGTGGCGGACTAAGAATACAAGTGTCACCACCCGATCCTTTCCCACGGATGTCGTACAAGGTGACTAAGGGAATTAAGCAATTATCACTCATTGCATTACTGGTAGGCTGGGTACCAAGTGAGAGTACTCACTTGCTATCGAGCCCGAACGGGACGGTACCACCGTCTGCTGTGTGACAGACCGGTCATGAAGCACGTCAGTGTGTTTTGGCTGTAGCAGAAGATAGCCGTTTATTCTTTCCTTTCATATCTGAGAAATGAAATGGTGCGCAGTGGCTTGACAATACTCTGGGTATAGTTGAGTCCATGAGCGACGGTTACTACTTGACATCAGGTGGGCCGTGGTTCGTCTGCCATCATAAGCAATAAAAAAAATGTCCGAAGATCTGCTACAGCACATAATTAATTTTACATATATGATTGTAATTAAATTAATGTATATTCTCTACAATTGGAGCAAGTTTTAAGAAGACACGCACGTCATGCGTAATCGATTACAATCGATCAATAATGTGTGTCTATCGATGTTCTTGAATGCGGAAATATTTTTTATATTGCAACACATCTGCGTCCCTCGATACGCTTTCTAAGTGATTTAACAACAGATTCTTTTGTTTTATATCACACGTGAACTAAAAAAGTAAAATTGGACGAACGCACGCGATAATACATGTACCAATGAATGTATCACGTAATGTAATGTCGTTATGGTATTGTTACGTGAGATTAGATTGTTGATATTTCTTTGTAAACCATAAATTGGGCAAATGTAAATAAATATCTGGTGGTAGAGTCACGTGAGTAGTGGAGTACAACCTTGTTGATCATGGTAACACCAAGTAATGATAGTTATTGTGACTGTTGTGTTTCATTCGGTAAATTAAAGCACCAGAAGACCACATCTCTTACTTATCCCTTCTCGGTAATAGTTTTTCTTCACCTCCTATCCCTTTTACGTGAATAACGGCTTTAGAAATGATACGAGTAGCATCTGTATAACATATGGTAGCTACTTCGTATTGAGTTGGCTCGTCATGCTTGTTGAGTAGAGGAATATTTTTATAAGAATACTTATCTATATCTATAAACCTACTATTATAAAGCTGTAACAGAGCTGTGTCTGTACATTTAAGATATTTGAGAAAAAAATGACTGTATTAGGCTATATAGACGTGTCTAAACACAAAACAATATTTTTTAGATTTTTTGTCTGTTTGTCTGTTTGTTTGTTCGCGCATCACTCAACAAGTACTAAACGGATTTTGATGCAACTTTTTCATTTGATAGATCTCGATTAGACTTAAGAACTGGTATTCATTTTATCCCGCTACTATATCGGGAACCTGAGATACAACCTAAAAAGGCTAGGTTGCGGCAGAGCCGCAAGCAAAGGCTAGTATAATTATAAAGTAAGGATGCGCCAACTAAATATCATGAATTTAGCAACTATAGTCCAGAACTGAGAAAAAAAATTAGCAAGTATAGTCCATAACTGAGAAGAGAGGTAGGTTTTTTTGCGAAAAAATGAATGGTGGCATAACAATATTTGTACAGAAATAATCAGCATGTAGTAGAGTAACGTATTTGTATTCTAAAGTCCACGCGGTCGAAGTCGCGCATAGTATCTAATTTCTATAAAGACAACATAATCAACCTTAATAACAGCGTATCTTCCGATTCTGTAACTTTATTTAATCATAGAAATATAGAATTATGTTACGCAACGTAAACAAAGTTATGGAAAATGAGGCGGAATATATAATGTCTATCAGATTATAACATAAATCTACGAGAAAGTGGTTCCCAGCAGTTACAATGATGATGGATGCTCACCCTCTAATGACTTCGGTGATATAATAGATGTTATCGTTGGGATCACGGACAGTATTGTAGTCATTGCTGGTTATTGGGGTTACTTTTAGATGATGCTTTCATTATGATTGTTATTTTAAGAAATACCTCAAGGGCTCACTCGAATAATTGTACAACTATTATATACAAGTTTAAAGAAGATTATCGAGTTTTTATGCTTGGAAAAATTTTGTTCCAGCTCAGAGATGAGTTTTTGGCGAATGAAGATACACTAAAGAGCGGATTCACATAATTTTTAAAAACCCTTACTTCCAAGATATTTCACGTCTTTTTAAAATGGAGATGCTGCTTTGTGAAGGAAGCGCGAAACTTGTATGCCTGCGACATTTTCTCGACGATTACTGAAGTCTACCAAACTGAACTAGGCCATTGCAGTGGACTATGGCCTAAATCCGTCTCATGTTTAGAGGAGATTCGTGCCCAAAAATGGAATAGTAGTGGGCTGTGAAAAATTATGACGATGTATTTACTGACCTGAACGTAGGATGAACTAAACACACGTGTCATTGCACTGAAGGAACTTTTTGCTCACGTTTTCATAATCTGATATTTCTATGATAAATAACAACAAAAAAAAAGTCAATAGTACCATGCCGGATAAAGCTATTAATCTTTCAGTCATTCACCTCACGGACATGTATTGTATTTGACTTGCTGGGATCCATTAACCTTGCCAAAAATAAAATTTCTTCAGCTTTACTTTAATAGAAAAAATAGTTGCACATTTTATAGTTAAACAAAGTGCTAACAACATATTTTGTTTTCTTCAGAAGTCTTCACAATATATTATCACAATAATTCATTTACAAAAATTCATTCCAACTTGTTCAACAATCGAGGTAAAGGACTATCATAAAACGGCCACAATATCGCCATATACCAACGAGTCCCAAAAACTCTGATCAAATTCCGTCTCCATTCCGAAATATTCTTCATCTCAGGTTTATACTTATTTTCATAAGCTGTCACTCCCATGGCAGTATTCTTAAAGTGCTTAAGGAACAAACTGCCGGTCCATACACCCATACATATACCCAAAAGCATGTATAATACGTACAAGTCTCTCTTCATCAAAGGTTCTGGTTTTATAAGAAAAACAATAGGATTCAGGATCCGCGCAATAGACAATATAAACGAAAAATTATCTTCAAAGTTAGATGCAATCCAAAAATAGTTATAATAAGTGATATATGTTATAGATGTGGTTGCATAAGCAAGAAATAAGACAAAATATCGCTTGTTGCTCAATCCAATGCAGCGGTTGACAAGGTTGCAATGATGTTCTCGCTTCAAGATGCAATTATTACATTTTCTGCAGTGCCAGCTATTCCATGGACGTGGGCATTTGCAGTATCTACAGAATATATTCTCCCCGTGCATGATCCCTCGGATGTTCAAATCAGTAGTGGCACATTTATACAAGTTCCCACAAATATTTACCAAGAAGAAAAGTCCTAAGTATAAATGAAAGCACTGTTTAACAAATCCAGCTTTAGATAATTGGAAAACTTTAGGAAAAACAATAGTCATTTCATAGATATAGATAATAATAAATATTAATAGCAGGATATAATACAGCTTTTTTCTCCAAAGACGACGTAAAAATTTCATTTTGTAAATATTATGTGCGGTGACATTTGACGTTTTGGTTATGATCATAGATTAATATATCTTATAACGTAGATGTAGAACTGAAGACAATAAAATTAATGAACAAAAATTGAATAGGTACAAATTACTTTTTATTTAATTATTCCTGAAAATATCATAATAAACATTTGTGATATGGTCACTGAACTTGAATAAAAAACTGAAAGAATATTTAAAAAAGTATAGATGATTAATCTAAAGTATTATACAGCAGTCATACTCCGACAACCTTGCGTATCCATGGGTCTGACTTTGTACATAGGTCCTTATGACAACAAACAAATTGTATGCTTAACTGCTTGATGGTAAGCGTTTACCGTAGCCTACTGGTGCTAGCAATAAGAGGGAATTATATAAATCAAAAATATATACAAATCAAACAGATAAAGAAATGTGCTGAAATTTTGCATAAAACATTAAAAGCAATCTATTAATGACGAAATCGTATCAATAAGCGTGAATATCGAGTTGCTAGAAGTTGCCAAATCATGGTGGAAAAAGATAATCTATCAGTAGAGTCAACGGCCATTGTGGCTTATTGTATTTGTTTTAAGTCTTATGCAATACAACGAACACTGCACATTTAGATAAATTAATCAAAATGATTTGTAATAACTTGGCAATGGACCGCTCATAAATGCCTACGTAATAGATTATTTTGTTTGATAGCTAATTTGGTCCGGCTTCGCATGGGTTAATAAATTGACTTGATTTGTCCATAGCCCTTCTATTAATGAACCACTAAACACGCCTTTCATATCTACGATCCGACCATCCTTCAGCCTTTTTCACATTCTTTGCTGGACATAGACAAGCGACAACGACAACAACGAGCGGTCCTGTATTCAAATAAGCTTCAGGGAAAAGCTTTCACGAGGCCGTTGCTCCACGTAGTGGAAAGATACAGCACCGTTGGGTGAAATGTCATTGCCATTCAAGGCTCTTTCTTCTCGAATGAATAATAAAACTCGATAACAGTTCATCGAGCAAAGTGATTTAAAAAAAATATATTTATGGTATATCTTCTTCTGATTTGAAAATTACGTTAGTAACATCGCATATGTACGCGTATATAACAGCTACTATATTATATTTTTGTGTGCTGCATCCACAAATGGTTTGCTGAACTGAATGACTGAATGATCTTAGCTTAGTTTTTCTTACTTTCCAGTATATTTATGAAACCAATCGATTCTCTGAGCATTAGTACGATTTATTTAACACTAATCACCATTCTGAAATAGGTCAAGAGGAACAATAGCCTATAATAATTATATAATTCCAATAACAAGAGACAAATTGATTCAATTGTCTCTTTTGTTATACTGACATGATAAATTAATCGAACGAGCATTGTTATTTATACGTAGGTATATACTTATTATTGTGAAAATACAAGTATTTGGTAATTTAACATCATATTGATTAGGGAAACTAACCTTACATCTTCTATACCTACTATTATAAAGCTGTAACAGAGCTATGTCTGTACATTTAAGATATTTGAGAAAAAAATACTTAATTAGGCTATATAGGCGTGTCTAAACACAACACGATTTTTTTTAGATTTTTTGTCTTTTGTTTGTCTGTTTGTTTGTTCGCGCATCACGCAAAAACTAATAAACGGATTTTGATGCCACTTTTTTGTTTGATAGGTCTTGATTATACTTAACAACTGGTATACATGTTATCTCGCTACTATATCGGGAACCTGAGATATAACACAAAACTACCAGCTTTTGGCTGCGGCGGAGCCGCGGGCAAAGGCTAGTTTTCGTATAAAACTATTGAATTTAATTGTCCTTCAAGTGAAGTCACTGAATTTTTAATGCAATATCCTTTGTCCACTTAGACAAAGAATATTAATCGAAAATAACAGTCACGAGCAGGATTTTGATTTCACATTTTCACCCTTTGTGTTAATTTCATATTGTGTCAAATGCTAAAAATATATATATATATATATATAAATATCGAAAAAGCAATATGTATTATTACAGAACAGCATTAGGTACCTATATTTATTATGACCCTTCATATTATTTATAAGCGATTATACCACATTATATAGGTACTATAAGTAGTATGGTCTATACATTCTAGAATCGCAAATAATTTACCGTAACTCAATATCGAGGTATATCGAATCGACGAGCATAGTGGCGCGAATTGATTGTACGATGAACCGACTCTAGTGCCACCCTCTAGTGACCTATGCCAATCCTTTTTATTATGAATTTTGGACAGCGTTTATATCCGCTGACAATCGACGTTATCCGTCTTCTTAATATTGTTGTGTAATTGTTGAAAGAATAATATTATTTTTATACGATTCATGCAAATTTATTGTCTCTGTAATAATTATGTTTGTCAGTTGTGTTGCATGTCAACGATTTGTGTTACCTTATCAATTGAAATCCCGTATGTACTAGTTGAATTTGTGGCTTCTCCCAAGTGGAATGTGTTTTATAACCACTTGTCCAAACCATGCATTTTTGGACTCGACTCTTGCTGGGCGGCCGAACTCGCGAACTCTCTGAACACCGCTTCCCTTCATTTTATTTCTTACGTATTTTTTACTCGGCTCCTCTTGAATTTTGAACCCATCAGATTTATTATATTAGTGGGGATATAGAAATATAATCATTTTTCGCACCAGTATTCCCATTTTTATTAGTAGATCGCCATGAGTTTATAATTTAAATTCTCCTTGTTTTAGTCATAAAAGCTGTATAATTTATTTCATATTAAAGTTATACAGGATAAGTGTGCGGTTAGGTACATTATTTCCCGTCTAAACAAAAAAAAGAAGGACTTATTCATCCTTGAGTGTTATTACACTCAAAAAGACACTCAGTTGATCTCCAACATTGCTCTCTCATTGCTTCAACTAAAAATATTACTTGGATATCTGTCTCTAATATGATGGAACGGATAATTTCAATCTCAGAATGCTAATAGCTGTCTATAATGTGAATTGAGCCGCAGGTCAGAGGGGATCAATCTAGATAGCATCTCGAGTATTAGAGTTGTGTAACTGTTTGGAGAACAGGCAGATAATGATTCGGAATAATTTGTTTGTACAGTTCTCTACATTCTAATGGAAGTGATTAATTTTGAGCGTTAAAAGTATTAGTTAGTTGTCACGTTTTTTTTCACTCAAATAGAGCGCGCTAGGCTTTCTATAAATTTAATTGAACCGTGCAATTGAATAACATAAAAGAAAAAACTGTCAACACAACAATGTTACTGTTCTTTCGGCGTTAGCAATGGAAAAGAAGACATTAAAAAGAAATGTGTTTTTCTTTCGGGCTTCGTGGCGTAGTCGGTAGTGTAACCGACTTCCGTGCACGAGGTCATTGGTTTGATTCCCATTGAGGACAATTATTTGTGTGATGAACACAGATATTTGTAATGCGTCTGAGTGCTTTCTGTCTATTACATACATGTATTTACAAAAAAAAAGTACTTAGTATATGTATTATATCCGTAATCTGGTAACCATAGTACAAGCCTTAAGCTTAGTTTGGGACCAGAGGACTTTTTATTCCACACTTCCGCACTTAGTGTTAAAAAATTACAAATCGAATACTCACTAGAATATTTGTTAGAGCTGTCCCAAATAAAATATTAATATGGCAAAACAGTTTTGCCATTTTTTTTAGTTTCTTGTGGTAGAGCCGTGCTTTTTCCAGCATAAATGGGCTGACTTGATTGGGGAAAATACCACCCTCTCACAGAAGATCAGCGTAGAACAACGGTATTTACACCTTCTATTGAGTTTCGTATCTCTGTAATTGCTATCGTCTATAGGGTACGGTGACCACTTACCATCAGGTGGACCATATGCTTGTTTGTCACCCGAATAGTATAAAAATCCAATTGAAAAATAAAACTATATAGATGACGATTGAAAAAAATTTAATAAAAGAAAAATCTGTATTTGATATAAATGGGACTTAGCTACCTATTCTTATTACACCCCTTATTTTTTTATTTTTGCGAGTAAATCCTTTACGCTCCATGCCGGGCGGGCAGAGAGGTTATGCCGGAGACCCCATTTTCACTATCGGTATACTTGCTAAAACTCCGCGGTGTTCCTTCAAACTTCCTGTAGCCAGGGGTAGCCACATATGATTTCCTCCACACCTGGCATGTCTGGGCCTCCAGTGCTGGTGGCCCCGTCTGGTTTGGAGGGCCTTCTTATTACACCCTTAAAATGTCCTGCACGGGAATCAAATTGGTAATACTCAGCAAGGGAGGTTAATAAATAAACCACTTTTATCTGCATAGGTAAGGTTATTAAATTTCATTCGCGGCATAGACAATTGACCCTCTAATTTTAGTGGCACAAATTCTCAACTAACCGTGCAGAAATAATCATTCAATTTATCGACTATAAATTATATTTAAGACACGATCGATCAATCACATAACGAATAATTGAAATCCGATAATTACAATTATAGATTTAATTATTAGGAAGTTACATCACAATTCGGAAGTTACAACAAATGAAACACTGACCTGGAGAATATAAATAGGTTTTTAGTTTACACTGGCCAGTTTCTGTAAGCCTTTTTTTTAGCAAGCCTATTAGCTCGCTTTATGGTAAGCGTTGGCGAATGCGCAAAACGAATGATAGAGGATGAGGGGTAACGAAGAGTTTATGGGAAAACCATAGAGAATGAGGAGGTGATTAGGAATGATGATAAGACTAATTATAATAATATATACTAATAACTAACAAAATTTGCCTAACTGCCTCTGTGGTGCAGTGGTAGTGTGAGTGACTGTCGAATATGAGGTCTCGGGTTCGCTTCCCGGATCGGGCAGTGTTATAGAGCTTTTTCATAAAAAGAAAAATTTTCAGTAGCAGCCCAGACTTCGGATATGTGCCCGGTAGACGTCAATAGGCTCGCCCCCTATTGCGTGGGACTTAAACATAGCTGGCGAGTCGTGGGTGTGTAATACACCTCTGCCTACCCCTACAGAAAAGGAAATCAGACGTGATGCTATGTTTTATAAAGGCTATGATAAGGGAAGATTGCGCCCCCAGCGCTTTCACTTTCCGTATGAAACTCAGCAGTAGGTATATCTAACGTTGCTTATAACTATGTGTACTTTGTTATAGATAAATACTTAGAGGAAATACACATCTATTATATTATTGAATAACATTGGGAGTATGGAGTAGGGACCGAATTATACTAAAGAAAAAAAATAAAAAAAAAGAGAAATAAGCGCTTCTAAAGATTTTTTTTATTGCATGTGGTGGCAGACGAGCCACGGCACATCTGATGGTAAATGGTAACCGTCGCTCATGAACTTAACTATAACCAGAGTATTGTCAAGCCGCTGCTCACCATTTCATTTCACCTATTTGAAATGAAAGAATAAACGGCTATCTCCCGCTACAGCCAAAACGCTGATGTGGTTCATGGCCAGTCACACGGGAGATGGCGGTACCAACCCGCTCGGGCCCGATACCAAGTGGGTATTCCCACTTGGTATCCAGCCCTATCATCAGTCATGCAATGAGTGATAATTGCTTACTTCCCTTAGTCGCCGCATACGACACACGTGGGAAAGAATGAGGTGGTGACACTTGTATTCTTAGTCCGTCCCCGCACGGACAAAATTGATGAGTTAGTTTATTCCTTGTGGAACAAAGCTCTACTGATACTTGGTGCTGAATAAAATTAGGCTGATAAGCTTGTTTATTACCCTTGTAAGAAAATATATTCGAATTCCCGATCATCATTTGAAACTGTGAAAGTAGCATCGTGTGCATTGAATTATAAATGTTACCCAGCAGGGGTATTACAAACTCTTATTTCCAGGCAGTTTACGCCGAAAAGTGAACTGCCTTCCAATTTCGTATACTTATCTCACTAATCTAGCCAGCCAGTGGTCACGTGGTTGCAGAACGAATATTGACTGGATCTAACTATATTACCTTAGATAAAGAACGTATTACGAACTCACATTTGACGTATTTGACATAACGTTTTGCTGTTTATAAACATTGAGCTCTTTATAAACCATACAATAATTCAGCATTTGATGTATCAGAATACAAATTTCAACTGAGTCGAAAAGTGAACTGCATGGAAATTGAATGGATTTAATATAGTTAAGTATACGCCCACAGGTGCATATAATATCGATGGAAAGTAGGCTCTTAGATTGACATCTGTTTAATTTTGACATATATGTCATATAACTTTGACGTAACCATTAGTATTGGCGTTTTTATTATTAATTCCTTTTTGAATTAAGCACAGATAATAATTCGGTTACGACCGACACTGTGATGTGATTGGTAAAAGAGGCCTATTATTGACCTGCATAGTTAATATAATAACTTCTAACATTTATGCGAATTTCACACGTTTTGAAATAAAACTACGTTTACGGAATCTATCGCGTTTACTTGATTTGTGTGCTATCCCGACGTTTCGAATACTTTACAGCATTCATGATCACGGGTGGACTTAGATGGTAGATGTCCAAAGCTGATATGTTGTTTCAACGGTTTCATCTACCCACAGTAATATGATTTTACAAATTTTTTGGTTTATTTATTTCAACCCACATAATATTCGTTTAGAAACACAATTAAAAATATCTACTCTAAGTTGTATGCTTACAATGTATGAGATTTTAAGCTAGTATAATAAAATTAGTATAATACTCCTTTAGTGGATATCTAATATAAATAATAGTCACTTCCTTATTTACTAAACACATTTATGAAAATACAAAAGGTAACGGGAGTTGCACACAAAACTAGCCTTATTTTTCTATGAGAGAAATCTATTCCCGCAAAGGTGCGACGTTCCGTGTGCGGATGCGTCACTCAATAGAGGGTACCCGAAAGAGTAAGCCGCCGGCGGACCACTGAAGTAACGTAACATAGTTCCAGTGACCCCGAATGACAGAGTATGCTGTTAGGTACATTTTTTTTTTACTAACATATTTATTATCCTATTATAAACAAGGAATATAAATACGTCACTATGCCACATTAACTATCTATAAAAAACAGCTATCTCATGGACCATCCATTTCTCCGAGATAAAAATCTTCAGATAATAATTCATGATAATTGTTTTAGTAGTTAAGGCGTCAAAGCGTAACTAAGAATATAGATCATTAATGTGCCGTTGAGTTACGTTTTTATATTATTAAGTCCACGCGGATAAAGTCGCGGGCAGAATACTAACTAACGATTAAATAAATTAATCTAGTTATACTATTATAAAGCTGTAATAGAGCTATGTCTGTACATTTAAGATATTTGAGAAAAAAATACTTAATTAGGCTATATAGGCGTGTCTAAACGCAAAACTATTATTGTAGATTTTTTGTCTGTTTATCTGTTTGTTTGTTCGCGCATCACGCAAAAACTACTGAACGGATCTTGATGCAACTTTTTATTTAAAGGGCTTTGATTAGACTAAAATACTGGTATACATTTTATCTCGCTACTATATCGTGAACCTGAGATATAACCGAAAAACTAGCTTTTGGCTGCTTCGAAGCCGCGGGCAAAGGCTAGTTATTAATATAAATTAATTTAGCGAGAGCAAGAATAGAGCCTTATTGAAGCTTTTGGTACCCTGTTCTCTCTGTTTGTCTCACAAGGGAGATGGCGTGATGATAAGTAAGTAAGAATAAATTTATTTAGTCGTTTGTTATGAATTAGAAAAACCTGTTGACAAATATAAAATTTGTACAATGTTTTCCTTAATTTTCAATAATGTTTATGGTCCAATGTATATTGAGGGCATGCTCTCTCATCTGTATATACATACGTATAGGTAGGTATATGGTATACTTAGCGTGTATGTGTATATGTGTGTAAATCTTTACCATCCTTTCCTAGTACAGGGTGTTACATAGTACTTAACTGGCAAACATTCATCAAAAACAGTAAACCTTGTAAATTAACAAGTAGATCAATCATGAATCAAGATCAACGGAAAAATAAATCATCAGTAATCAGATTAATATTTCCTGATTCTTAAAGAGGTTCATAGCCATCTCGCTATTTCATTTGAACATATTATTTCTGTTAAAAAATCTGAAACATTTTATGAGCAATGCGTTCCAAAAGAAGGTGAGCAAAATCTTGATATAATATTGTTCCGATTTGACATAAAACATTGAACATACCTATACGTAGTTATTTAACTATTTTTATTATCTGTGAATAACTAGTTTATTTATTACAGTAGTTATATAGCTAACTGGTCAACTGTTTTGCATGCCTCATTATTTATCGACCACTTCACCCACATTCAGACAGTTGTATCATATCCATTAAATTTTGATACGGGAATAATAATGGAGGACGGACCAGGATGTGGAGTAGAATTTAATTACTAGGAATCTACGGTAGCTTAGAGTTTGAATTGTATGGAACTGGATTCCAGGAAGTCTTGTTTTTCCTACACCTACTATTATAATTATTAACTAATTCTAATAAACATAATTATGTATTACAGTGACAGAATCTGTAGGAGTGTGCTATACTTTTACCTTTATTTGCTACATCTCTAAAGGGTCAATTAGTCATGGGGTCAGGTAATTAACCTGACCTGCTGAAGCTGCGGGTCCTACATCAGTCCTATCATGTCTCTAGCTAGGACATGCTTGAAAGCACATCACGAAGTAAATAAAGGAGGTCACTTATTGATTGAAAATTCCTCTCACTCTGAAAAAAACTCGTGGCCAATAATGGGGTAGTAATGGGTTCAAATAAAAATCAAAAAAAATTTTTTTTTAAGATGCATATTTAAATTGATCACGGTATTTCGGAACGAAGAGAGACATTGTTCGCCGGAAACCGTTCTCTTCCTTAAACATACTAAATGTTGTGAATGGCTATTGTTCAGCTTGTTTATAATTATTTTTATGGTATTTTTTGTTAAATTACTTCCACTACTCAGCTTTACGCTTGTGATCTTGTGGCACAAAGCTATTTAATGATTTACAGAGCGGAATATCATAAGCAAAAAAGATAGATTTAGTTCTTCAGTATGTAGATATGGCTTAGAAATTATAGACTACTAGCTTCTACCTGCGAAATGAGTTACGCCTTACTCTGTGGTTGCGCGTACTTCAATATTTGTTCCACAGAGTCAGACGACTCGGCATAATGCATTACACAGGAACTTATGCGCGTTAACAATATTTTATACTCATTGCCATTATATATTTATGTTATATACTTATTAATGTTTTTTTTTCTTATACAACACCCTGCACTAAGGAATAATCATAAGGATTATTTCTTAGTGCAGGGGGCTTAGGTCAAAGGGGACTTTACGGACATACAATTTCACGGACACAAATTACAACCAGACTCAGAACAATCAATAGTGGATCCTACAAAGAGTTGTCTTGTGTGGAAATCGAACCCACAACACTCGTGATAAAGCATTCCGCCATCTGTGCAGCGCTTGCTTTGAGATTTTTAAATTGTTGTTTTATTCATATAATCAAGTATTTTAAATTATAGACTGCAATCTGTATACTCGTAATACCAACAAATAAGATGCTTCAAAAGTATATGGAACTTGCTCCTGTGTATTGTATGTAGGTACACATTATAATTAAAGATAAACAATGACATAATGATTTTAAGGGCTATAATAATAATAATAACCTATGAAATAAAGATATTTTTATATTTGAATTAGCTCTTCCTTTGATTTTTTCCTTTTTTCTAATATTAATTATGATACATATTATTAACCTTCTACTCTTACTTAATACTCTAAAACCAATGTTCGCGCCACTTTCCAGTTATTTTTTGAAAAATATGTCCTACTATATAAATTATTTCGCGAGTTTGATTTTTTTTTTATTGCTTATGATGGCATACGAATCACGGCCCACCACGATGGTATGTCGTAGCCGTCGCTCATGGACTCAACTATACCGAGAGTATTGTCAAGCTGCTGTGCACCATTTCATTTTTCAGATATGAAATGAAAGAATAAACTGCTATTTACTGCTACAGCCAAAACACACCGACGTGCTTCATGACCGGTCACACAGAAGGCGGTGGTACCAACCCGTTCGGGCCCGATAACAAGTGAGTATTCTCACTTGGTGCCCAGCCTTACCACCAGTAATGAAATTGGTGATAATTGCTTACTTCCCTTGGTGCCCAGCCTTACCACCCGTAATGAAATTGGTGATAATTGCTTACTCACCTTAGTCGCCTTTTACGACACCCGTGGGAAATAATGGGGTGGTGACGCGTGTATTCTTAGTCCGTCAGCACAAACATTACAACACGGATTTAAGTAGTTTTACTAATAATATTCTTTACTATCATGAATTTGCGTTTATCAAGTACGATTTTCGTAATATAAATAATAAACTCTAATGAACATTATAATTTCGTAGAAGTCGCGTTGTAATTGCTAAATTAGCAAATAGACTATCCGTGCGAAGATTTCGCATCTTATATTATTCAAAGTAATTCAAAGTAAAGTGCGATTCAATATGTTAGTTTCTCGAAGTTTATCGAATTTAATGTTCATCGTAGTGTGTAATCTTTTTATTTACCAAACATACTCCAATAAATGGAGTTTGTAACAATAATAAAATATTTAGAAATCAATGATTAATTGTTATTGCTTTGAGGATTTATCTGTATTGGCATCGTTGGTGCAATAAATATTATTTAGAATTGTTTTTTTGTTATAATAGATTATTGATATTGGCACTGTTGTTATAAATTATTTTTTGATCAGTAGTTCTTTCACTAATTTCTAATTACGTTCGTTCTAACCACGAAGGTGCTGGAACACACTCCACGACTTTCTTCAACAAATTCTTTGCTTGCGGCACGTTTGTGGGATGCGCTGCCTGAGCCAATAAAGTAATTTAAAATATTGCAAACATTCAAAAAGCTCCACATATATTAGTGGTAAATTCATTCCAAACAATACCAGGATTATTTTACAGTCAGGCCCCACACTACACTGTTCGTTGCCCCGAATGACGGGGTGTGCGTTTAGGAACATTTTTTCCCGCCTTAACAAAAAAAAGGTTATTTTACAGTTCATGTATTTATACGTATTAGTGTATATATACCTATATATTATTATATATGTTTGTGGTAACTATATTTTCGAACCGTTTTGGGTCGAATCGCTAGGGTCATGAGGCCCGAACGCTTGCAAATTTTATAAATAAATTGTGAGTCGTGGGTTCGATTCCCACTCAGGACAATTATTTGTGTGATGAGCACAGATACTTGTACTGCGTCTGGGTGTTTTCTATAAATATTATATGTATGTATTTACAAAAAAAAAGTAATATATGTATTATATCCGTAATCTGGTACCCATAGCACAAGCGTTAAGCTTAGCTTGGGACCAGAGGACGTTGTGTGAAATGCCCGTGAATATTTATTAACCTCCTCACATAGATATATTTACTGTCGTGAATCGATTGATATCTTATGATTTCTGTAAGGACCCCTCTGGTCCGGTACAAAAGTAATCTCTCTATCAGTTTGTGTTGTTGTGTTCAACAGTGTTTACATAGGGAGCCATTTTATAAAAGATATTGTTGTGATTTTATATAATAATCGTGCGATCTGCCTATTTGTATACTCTTATTGTGTAGTTGTTACAAAACATTGTAATCATTGAGCAAGGTATCGTGTATCATTCCTCCAGGGCACGCATTCGAGTCATGGGAACTTGACGACGAGATAACATCCTGATGGTATTCTCATAAAATATAGTATACTCGTAAGTCCAAACAGGAGCGGAATAAATATTACAGTACACTTCTACCCACATTTTTCTCTTTAAATGTCTATCATGATAAGCTTAGAATAATTTATCATAAATAAATTGCTGGGCTGTTTTGTACTTCTTGTATTAACATGGATACATCGATCTCTGGTGCCATACTTTACATCCACCACTTAGTGCAGATTGGAGATTAAAGTGTGCGCCGTCTGCGTTAATGCTCGTTGAAGCAAACGTTCTATTTTTTTCGCCCTCTTTTCGTGCGGCGCGGCGCGGCGCGATCTGCAAGAATTACGCGGAATATTTTATCCGCCGGACTTTTTGTGCGTCGTATGCGTTACTGCATATAATTACATAGGTTATATTTTTACAAACTAAAAAGTGCGCCGCGGATAGTACGTTGTCTGCCGCACCTTATTGTTGTACTAAATTCGACTCCGTCAAAATGAATGGTTCTCATGGGATAGCTATTTTTTGGATAGAGACAATAAATGTGCCGTAAAACAACGTATTTATATCCTGATGTCCAGGTGGATGAATTTACGGTTAGAATCTAGTTTCTATATTAAACTATGGCATTGGAAGCTTTCATATTCTGAGATTCCGAGATTAAAGGTAGCCTATGTTTTGATCTATATTTTTAGCACTTGACGTACTCAGTTACTTTAAAGGACAAATTATTATTTGTGAATGAGGAAAAAGAGAACTTTAGTGCGAGCGGGAATCGAACCTACGTCGAGCTACCGCACTACCTTTCGGTCATACCCAATCTCCTCATCGCATTTGTCTTAACGACCAACGCTATCTATCGGAACGCATTTACATGCATTAATCCAATATAGTAAGTTTAATTTTGCAATTAAAATTCATACTATTTGATAGCGTCATTTTTTAAACATTTTGATCTTTATTTTTAGCACTTGACATGCTCAGTTACTTTAAAGTACAAATTATTATTTGTGAATGTGGAAAAAGTGAACTTTAGTGCGTCCCTTCCAATCCGAGGAAGTACTCTAATCCACTGAGCTACCGCACTACCTTTCGGTCTTCTTTCAAGTAGCCTATGTTTTTATATTTTGTATGCTAAACTTTGTGATGATTGGTTCAGTAGTTACTTACGGCGTGACAGCGTTAACAAACAAACAAACTCACTTTCGCATTTATAATATTATAGGATAGGTAATAACATATTTCATGCAAGTATATCGTGTTGTTTATACTTACTATAAATCGTATTCGGAGTCGAAGATACGATCCCGGCACTTGTACAACAAGGTACATTATTACACGAATAACTTTCACTAGTACTTTTACTTCCAAGGACGACCACTTTCTCGTCAATACAATATCAACTTTATTCATGACAGCATTACATTATTACGATGTATTTATTAGGTCAAATAATTCAGAATGTTGGATAGACTTTAACAGGAAAATATACGCTTGATAAAGACGATGGATAAATGTAATAGCGAATATGATTTCAGATATAGAGAAATACTTCACGTAGGCACGTAACACACGTAAGGATTCAGATATCTTCTGGGTCCCAGGGAAACTTGCCGGGAGATATTCTAGTGCATATTATTGTAAAAAAAACCTTTTATTTTATCAGTACGTATATATACGACTAACTATAATATCAGTGACAACCTTGTGATAAGCATGAAGAGTACAGCCAATTGGCGTTTTAAATGCCAAAAATAGCTATCTTAGAGGAACTTAAAAGATGTATAGTTAAAAAAGTTTACTAATAACATATAACTAACACGAGCGCTTAAGGCCAGTGCATCCGAAAATAATGTCGCAATTGCAATCGCCACAAGCGAACGGATTCCGTAGTAAGGCTTTATAAGGGAATCCGACAAGAAACTTATGAGCTAATTTCTTAAATCACCACTTTCTTACAGTGTTTAAATTTTATACTATTCAATAAAACTAAATTAGGTGTCCAAATCAAAAATAAAAAACAATAAAGAAAAACATTTTTTTTATTTTTTTTTACAGCACCTTGCACTAAGGAATAGTCCTTGTATCGCGGGGGATTTTACAAATATACAATTTCACGGACACAAAGTACACCTAGACTCAGAACAACCATTTGTGGATCACACAAAGAGTTGTCCTGTGTGGGAATCGAACCCACAACACTCGGGCGGGAGGCCGGTATCTAAACCACTCCGCCATCCGTGCAGGAATATAATAAAATAAAATGGAGTAGGTATGTCTTCTAAATATCTTCATAAACTTTTGTATTAGTAGGATTTATAAAACTTTGCTGTCAGTTGTTTGTCTGCTTAGACATTAAGATTAGGTCCTAATAATATAAGTACGCCATAATGAGGCACATTAAATTATCTCTATGCAAAATAGCTATACCATCCTTCGGCATGAAAACTACACTATATGTGTGCAAATCTGTTCAGCTGTTTTTGCGTATTTGAGTAACAAACATCCATACATTCAAACATACAAACTTTCACATTTATTTTATTAGTAGGATTTTGTATTACGATACGTTTGCGGTTATCTGCCTAATAACTTCCACGATTGGTTTGTCTATGACATAATAGGAACGAGCACGTTTCCTTATGACTTGAAGCGGATATAATTTCTGTTCGACATTCATAATGTTCAGCTGAATCATGAGGTTAATTATATATTACAACAATGTAAGCTATATCTATCCCCCATAACGGGACCGCTCGTTGTGGAGTTCTCTTGGGGAGGCCTATGTCCAGCAGTGGACGTTGAAAGGCTGATGGATGGATGGATGGATGGAAGCTATCTCTCCTCTTGAATCATCTTTTACGCACATAAAGATAAATTAACTAAATTCCACGTGGACTAAGTCGCAAATTGCTGCTAGCAAGATGTAAGTGTCTGTTCATAATGTCTAAATAATAGATGGTTACTAAATGCATATGAAAGTATATACGACACTAATAACAAAACATCTGTTTTTAAAGTTTTTGTCAGTCTGTGGGTTTGTTCCGGCTAATCTTCGAAACAGCTGGACTGATCTGGACTAGATTTTCACTAGCAGATAGCTGATGTTACCTATAGGGAGCAACTAAGGTTTACTTACTTATTTATCATCACACAGATGAAGAAGGAAGATCCCTTGTGGGGTAGGCAAAGAGAACAGAGTGCCAAAAGGCTCTATTTTTGCATAGATCTCTCGCTTCCTCAACATTCATAATTCTCTTCATACACGCTCGCCGGTCTCTCCCTGTACATCCTACCACTTTCGCATTGTATATCATCTCTACCAGTCGATCGTCCGGACTTCTTTCCACATATCCGTACCATCGGAAATTCCCTTTCGTATCTTTACACCAATACTCTCTTTCATACTTACTCGCTCTCTTACGTCGTCTTTGCGAATGTTACTTTTAAAAAAGAATTAGGGTTCATCGCAGTTAAACTAAATACCACGCGGTAGTCGTGGGTATCAGCTAGTACCATATAAAACAATTCGCCTATACTGTACAATAAAATGTTATTGTTGTCGGTTGAAAAGTAAACGGGAACACTTTCTTTGAAACCATACGTGTCTATTACAATAGGCTTGTGGTATTATCTGTTGTAAGTGGGCGGTATTGTGGTTTTGTATGGAGAAAACGCTTCGTAACAATCGTTTTGAGTTGTGTAACAGGACTTTTATGGGTTTAAATTTGTGTGTATGTAGGAGTTTTGTGAGTATGTTAGACTAATCGGTTTGAATTGTTAGTATACAACGAAATGTCTACCTCATAATTTACTCTACATTTCTTATTTCCTTTTCCTAGTGTTGGCAACACGCAAATGATGCCCCGGTGTGGCTAGTGTCTATTGGTTACGGTGAGCGGTAACCGCTATTAGACGAACGGTTCTTTTATTGGTAGTCGACAAGCTGACAATACGCTTGCTGGTAAGTGGTACCTCATTCTTGGATCCATCCATCAACCTTTCAACGTCCACTGCTGGACATAGGCCTTCCTAAGAAATGGGGGATAGTGCCGTAATTGCCACGCTTGGCAGGCGGGCTGGCGATCGCAGTGGATGTTGTTAATACTCGAGGAAGTGCTGCTGCCTACTCCCCCGGTATTGCCTCAGTCGGCTCTTACGACTCCCGTGGGTAGAGAGAGGTGGGACAATTCTAAAGCCGGCTCCACACGGCGCTAAAGCCGGCCCCACACGGCGGGCATTCTTGGATACTGTAACATAAGAGACGGAGATTATATTTTAAAAGTTAATTTTTTACTAACACATCTTCAATTTTTTTTTATAAAAGTCAACACTGCCTTATGGAATAATCCTTGTATCGCGGAGGACTTTACAAGCATACAATTTCACGGAGACAAAGTACATCCAGACTCAGAAAAACCATTTGTGGATCACACAAAGAGTTGTCCTGTGTGGGAAGCGAACCCACAACACTCGGAGGGGAGGCCGGTATCTAAACCACTCCGCCATCTGTGCAGCATGCCTGCAATGAGATGTTTGTGTTACAAAAATATCGTGAAGAAGCCTTGACACTTTCTCTCGATGATGTGTGAAGTTGGTCAACCTTAGTTGGGCTAGCGCCCTGGGTCTTATCTACATCTCTTTTATTCTGAAGAGACCTGTGCCCAACGGTTGGGCTTTAATAGATTGTGGCAAAAATTTATCTATAAATAGCATAAAATAAAACGCTTACTTTATATAAACATCGCAACGGATTTTGAAACAGCTTTTAGTTATTTTTTTAAGAAATGTGTGTTGTATGTATAATGCATTCTAATAAAATTATACTTTTGTTATGTTGCGAAACTTTATGTTTTTACCTCATTAGTCATTTTATTGACCTCATGCAAAGCAAGAAGATAAAATGTAATTTTAAACCTTTCTTTGTTAAGTTATACATATAGTATATGTATATGATCAAGGCTTTATATTAACCTGGTATATTTTTTGTATGCCTGCAAAACTCTTTCGGAGTTTTCCGAGCGTGTCGGCATGAAAGTAATGTACTGAGAATCTTTACTTTCTAGAAAGTTATTAACTATAAGATTCTGCCTGCGATTCCATCCACGTGGACCTCGAGAATATAAATATAATCAAATATATCATTCTACTATTAAATTATATCTATGCAAAAATAGCTATCTCATGAGAACCATTCATATTTCCGAAATAAATAGAAGCCTATGTTCTGGCGAATATACGTATGCAAAATGGCATGATGATCGGTTCAGTATTTCAGCGTGAAAGTGTAACAAACAAAAAAACTCACTTGTGCATTTATAATCTAAGTAAAGATTTTGGATTGTTTTGTGAGATCTTTTGGCAGAGCATTCACTCCCCCGGTATTTCCTCAGTCGGCTTTTACGACTCCCATGGGTAGAGGGTTGGGAAAAATCTAAAGCCAGCCCCACACGGCCTATTCAGTTATAATACGTTCGTAATAATGTATCAACATCATTCAGCTCTTTTGTAGATACGAGGAGCATGTCGAACATACATAACGTTATGCAGCTTAAATACATACAAGTATGCTTACCTCATTTTGCACATCACAGCAAGTCGTTTAAAAAAATCTATATCTTTGTCTGTAAAGTCGGTTTACGGATTATGATTTCACGTGATAACGTCGCGTGTTGCACGGGACGCGTTCGGGCGAAGAATGTGATGTTGGTCGGTGACTCAGTGTGTCGTAGGCGGCGCCGGCCAGCGTGGCAAACAATGCATCGGTCGCCATATATTTTTCAGATCGTGAGACTTTTTGTAGGGCAGCCGGCGTTCATCGAATTATAAGACGTTATCACGTCAAAAATTATATGTGAATATGGACGTCAAATTCCATCTATGGGCCTTGTATGAGAATAATCATTTATTATACAGTTCCAAATATGGTTAAAATAGCTACTAAAAAGAAGGTATTTTAAAGAAAATGAATTTAATATTATCGATGAATTTATTCAACCAGAAGTCGTGAACCCAAAAACAGTTATTTAAGATACAAATTCTAATAATAATTAGTAACATTCAATGTAACAAATTATGCAGAATAACTGGAAACTTTCTTATTTTCTAGCTTAAGCTTGTTGAGGTCAAAGACTCGGTATGTCTCTGGTTTTATAACGTATTGGATATGTTTGAGATAACGTCTTAATCCGGATATTCAGTAATAATATTTACTACAGAACTTAAGTAAATCCTTATTTATGATTATACACATTTATAATCCTTACTTCCTCACTACTGTAATGCTTTTTATAAATGCAAAAGTGCGTTTGTTTGTTTTTTAACCGACCCCAAAAAAGGAGGAGGTTATCAATTCGGATGTTTATATTTTTTTATGTATGTTTGGACATAACTCCGTCGTATATAACCGTCATATATAAACGGATTTGCAAAATTATTTTTTTATATGAAAGGGGTTTATTCCGAAATGGTCTTATTTAAATGATATCGAAATCGGTGCAACAGTTTTTAAAAAATCAACAAAAATCTAAAAAAAAATTATACATCGATGACACTTTTTCGTTTACTCTGAAACCTCGCTGTCTCATTGAAGCCAGTGCGTTTAGTTGGCGTACTCATATTATATAAAGAGACTTTCTTCGCGATCTTTAAAAGACTCTCCAAGACGCTGTGCTCTATTACTTTCACTAATGTGCTTTAGGCCTCATCTTTCTTATTTTTAGACTCCTGTGCTCGACGCTATCTCATACGAGATGCATCCAAGAAAGGCCTCCCCATCGTGTACTACCTTTTTTTTAGGTGGACAAACATTTTCTACCGCATACCCCGCTACTTGGGGAGACAACAGGATAGTGTGGGGCTCTCAGTCACTAAAAACCCACCGTGCGCCCTCACCCGCCGTTGCTACGGCGCCTACGGCGGATCACGGGTACCGCGTCGTATCGACCGCGATACGCAGGCCGCAGCCCCTTCGAGCACCCTCTCTTGCGTGACGCCCCACGCACTTGGGCGTCACACCGTCGCGGTAGGCTTCCGCGGACGGCAGGGTAATCCCCCACCCCATCGTCCGCAGCCTCGGCTGGGGCGGTATCAGGCGCAGATAAGCGGGCCCACGCCACACCGCGTGCCGGCGGCGAATCGGGTCCGTGGAGGATTCCTCCCGGGCACTCTCCGCCACCTCCTTCCACGACATTACAGTCTCGCATAAGGCGGCCACCGCAGTCCCGGCCCTGTCACTGCCAACCATCGCTCGCGCAACGGCTGGCAGCAACAGTTCCACGCCTATGACTGCTGCGAGTTTCGCTGCTCATCCCGGCCAGGTTCGACTCAAGCGTGTGCTGCGCTGACTCCTCGCTGCAGTCGCTGTGGTGACGGCCTGGGGTCGTCTACCTCCAAGCGATCGTGTGCAGGTATTTGTCGAAACAAACATGCCCCGACAAAACCTGCACCAATCGGAAGGTGAAGACCCCGTGCTGCCGCCCTGCCCATTCATCCAAGATCGCCCGAAGCGCCCCTATGGCCCAGAGACCAGCCCGGGGTATCTCCAGCAGAGACCTCCACTTTAAGACGGTGGTGAAGCGGGCATCTTCCCGCCACGAAGAGATCGCGCTCGGCGAGGGGCGACTCGGTCCGCCCGCGCCGAGGACGGACGCCGTGTCGGGAAGTGCTCTTCGAAGTGCCACCGTCCATCCAATACCAGGCTCAGATATTTGATGTGGGACTGGATTGGAAGACCCACACCATTGACCGTTATCGAGGCGCTGGCGGATGGGCCACGTCGGGGCCCGTGCAAGAGCAGGGCTTCCGACTTTTCAAGGGCCACCCTAAGCCCCAGCGTCTCGATCCGCCTGACCACCACCTCGGTACCTGAGGTGGCAGCGTTGCCGCTTCCTCGAGGGTCCCACCCTGGGCTGTGACGAGAGTGTCATCGGCGTTGCAGATTACGCCAAGCCCAGATAGGAGCCGGCCACGGAGCACACAGTCGTAGCCGAGGGTTCGGTGTTAAGGCCGCTCCTGTGGGTCGCCGCACGACATAGCCCCCCTGACTACGTCCCCTTCACGGTCCACGAAGATGACGCTGCGGCCGTCGAGGTATCGCGTACTACCTACCATAACCTATGCACCTATTTTATAAAAAAGCACTAAAAAGCAATAAATAAACTAATTAAAAAAAAAAGTAAACCGCCTTTAGAAGCACGGAAATCGTATGTAAATACAAATTATGTATTGCTTTTTAGTTCCTTGGTATCTCATGAAGGCGGTTTACTTTTTTTTTTTAAAATGGCTTATTACGCTGTCACAATCTCCATGAAATTTTGTTACATTTAAATATTCTGATCTGTATTTTAACACTTGATATACACAGCTACTTTAAAGAACAAATTATTCTGAAAGTGGAAAAAGAGAACTTTACTGCGAGCAGGATGGCGGCAATCTATTGTTTGACCATTTCAAAAGACCACGAATACGACGACATAGATATAATATCTTCTACTATATAAAATTTCCATGTCACAATGTTAGTTACCGTACTCCTCCGAAGCGTCTGGACCGATTTGTATGAAATTTTGTGTGCGTATCGGGTAGGTCTGAGAATCGGCCAACATCTATTTTTCATACCCCTAAATGATAAGGGTGAGCCACCCCTAAATGTTTTATTTAATTTTCTGGACAACAATTTCTATTTTTATTTTAGTATGATTCAGCATTAAAAAATACATACAACCCTAAATTTTCACCCTTCTACTGCCGATGTAGAAATAATTTATATGGCAAAACAACGTTTGCTGGGTCAGCTAGTAGTGTTATATGCGAGCCTTTTTTTGTTAAGGCGGAATGAAATGTTCACCGTCGTTCGGGGTAACGAACAGGGTAGTGTGGGGCCCTCACCCACTAAATAAACCATCCGCGTTCCGTCCTGCCGCCTTTATTGGCGGGATACTTGAACTATGTTACATTACTTCAGTGGTTCACCAGTGGCTTACCCATTCGGGTACCCTCTACTGAGCGACGCATCCACACACGGGACATCGCACCTTCACGGGAGGCCTTGCGACTCGAGCGTGTGCCGCGCCGTGTCCTCGTCGCAGCCGCAATGGTGACAGCCCGGAGTTGCTTCCCTCCTTGCACTATGTGCAGATATCTGCCGAAGCAGCCGTGCTCCGACCTGCCCCAGTCGGAAGGTAAAGACTCCGTGCCGTCACCCAGCCCACTCCTCCAGCACCGACCGGAGTGCCTCTACGGTCGAAAGACCGGCTTGGGGCACCTCCAGCCGCGGCCTCTAATTATATGCGAGCCTGACTGATTTTAATATGATATATGATACTTCTGACAGGATAGCGGTGATGCAATTCGTCTGTTAAGTGGAAGCTCCTGATGCCCAAACTTCCTTACTCTCCACTACACCTATCTTATCCCTTTCCTCTTTTTAAACAATGCCGACAGCCTCGATGGTGCTAAACCATAAGCTACGGTAACCGTGAACCATTAAGATGGTCGTATTATTTGCCACTTGCTTGTAGAGCAATAAGAATTAAGCTATTAAAGCCATACAGCATTTTAGGTTCAATTTTTCAAATTTGTGTGGGACAAAATGCTTATAAAACTTCTCATGTCGGGTATGATTTTTTGACTAATTCATTCACTACGTTATCGCTTAGTAAGAACTATAAATCACAATACAAAAACGTCCAACATCCATAGCCATATTTAGTCCATTGACCCAAAGGTGACATCATATCAAAATAATTCTATATGTGTAAAACAATAATATTATTAGTCATATTTAGCACTTCGAAGACTTAAATGTGCAATGATATATTCCAAAAAAGCCATTTTAGTACGAAGCATAAGCGCTGGGATAATTTTCAAGCATTTACAATGTTATCCATCCGTCCATCCATCAGCCTTTTAACGTCCACTGCTGGACATAGGTCTCCCCAAGAATGGGGGATAGTGCCGTAATCGCCACGCTTGGCAGGCGGGTTGGCGATCGCAGTGGATGTTGTTAATACTCGAGGGAGTGCTGCTGCCCACTCCCCCGGTATTCCCTCAGTCGGCTCTTACGACTCCCATGGGTAGAGAGGGGTGGAACAATTCTAAAGCCAACCCCACACGGTTTTAGTACGTAATGGATACGATTGATACGAATGTAATAAAAAAACATGAATATTTAGGAATATTATGTGATTGTTCACGCAAGGTGACGCAGCCTCGTATATTTTATTCATTTCAAAGTGCTGTGCTGACAGGATTAGTTTAATTTATGGTTTCCGATCTTTAGTTTTTGTAAAAAAAATGTTGTTTCGTTGTGTGTGAATGTAAATTGACCGTTTCATTAACATGTACTTTTATATCATAATTGCTTATTTTTCCAATCCTATTATTTGTACTGACTATAAATTTCTACCTTTCTTTCTTATATTTACTCGAATGTTACACATCTATACTATTATCAAGCTGTAACTGAGCTATGTATGCAATAAATTTGAGAAAAAACTAATATTTTAGGCTATTTTAGCGACTCCGAACACAAAACATGTATTTTTTTCAATTCTTGTGTATTTTTATATTATGTAGCTATCTATGTATATTCGGGCATCACGAAAAGACTACTGAACAGATGTTTATAAAACTTTGTTGTTTGATAACTCTTGATTAGACACAAAAACTGGTATACATTTTATTCCGCTACTACATCTGGAACCTGAGATATAACCTAAAAATAGCTTTTGGCTGCTGCGGAACCGCGGGCAAAGGCTGGTTATGAAATAAAATAAAATATTGCGTTACCTATCGCGTTTACTTGATGTTTTATTATTCACCCGTTCCCAGAATTTTAGAGCACCCGTCATCATGAATGCTATAACGTATTCGTAAATAAAGTAAACGGGATAGATTCCGTAAACGCAGTTATTTTCATAGCGTTTCTTAGTCTTCTTGCGCCTACTTTTTTCTCACTTACTCGTAGTGTGAGGTAATGTTTTTCTCTTCCACTCAGTATAATATGTACTCCTTTCATTCTCCTCGTTCACAAAATTTATCAAATTTTTCTTTAGTCTATCAAGCGCTCTCTTCGTACCTTCATGCCTAACATTTGTTTGCTTATATGATATTGACCTTTATTAGTATTATGTAATTTTTTCAAAACCAATTTGTTGTCTCACTGTTGAGTACATGACTCCTCCCCGAATGAGAGGAATTTATCAACCACGCTTCCCAGTGTGTGGATTGGCAGAGGTAAGTATAATAAGCTGTCTAAAAATCTCAACACTGCAAGTTTCGTTACGATGTTTTCCTTCACCGAGCAGTGTAATTTGTTGATATTTTCTTTTAGTTTTTTAAGCTATCACTAGGCTGTCATTGATTTTATTATTATTATAAATAGCTTACTGTGTCAATGAATATAAATAACGACTTATTTTTACTCATTGCTTCGTACATGCTAATAAATCATACATTAACGTCCGACAAAGTTTATCGAGGTCTTACCGAATACGGCATTCGAAAACTGTTTTCTCGGAAGCAATTATTTTCTGTGTTTATTATTGTATTTAACACTCGTGATATTTTGTTTTAAAAAGGAATCGTCGGCAATTACAAATTTTAACACAAATAAATTATAGGTTACATATTTTCAGAACTTACCTACGTACTTTTATATTTTTCGCAAAGGAATGCAATAGAGGGTATATCGAACTCACTCTGAAGAGCCTGCCAGCTACGCGCCCCCTTGTATAAATCACCGAGACCGGTGCGCTGATCCCGATGCATTCATACTGTGACGCTTAGTATCTTTACCTACCCTATTTTTTTATTGACAACAGTACTGTATCAGAAGCACGACTTACGTGATGGACCAAGCAGTATCAGGATCCCAAGCTGTTAGCTTCTATGAATATTTGCTATTATATTAACTCTATGAGTGAAAGAACGGCCATTTTCCTCTGTTGGGAACACATAGATTTTTTTACGGCTGTTTGAAACGAAGACAATAGTGGTCTAAGAACGGGGCAAGGTTCTGACTTGGTACCAGACGCATGCGATGTGTCTTCGTTTCGAAATTTTCAGTAGCAGTCAAGCTATGTGATCGGTGAGAAAAGCTCGCCCCTTACAGCATTCAATTAGATGGGTGATTGGGTGACATATACGTGGGTTATCTGCTTATCTTTTATACTTATAGCGCTATATATATAGATACTTTAAAACTACTAAGTTGATAAGTTCTATTGCTCATGCGTTAGGAATTTAAATTCTATCTGATTCATGACTAAAACTATTCTACTAATATCATAAATGTGGGTGTGTACGTTAAGAAGTTTGTAACACATTCACGTAGGAATGACTTAACAAAATTTGGTAAAACCATGCATGAGGTTTTACTAACTTTAATTTTTTTTAATTGTAAGTACAATTTTTTTTACAACATTAACCACACTCCCTGTCAGCCGGTTGCCCCGATCCCAACAAATGAATTACTGATCATTTTGGAAAAATGATTATAAATTACCGTGTGTTATTATTTTATCTTAGTTTTTCGATTTAGTACTAAACTCATACTTATCATCACGCCATTTCCCTTACGGGGTAGGCAGAGAGAACATAAACTAAACTCCATTTAGCATTATCGTGTACCAGCGTGGCGAGTGTGGTGCATCAATAGTGTGAGCGACTGCTGATCATGAGGTTTCGTATGATGTAAACAAATACTAAAGTTCATGCAGACAATATCGCGGGTAGAAGCCAGTATTATATGGATTAATAGAAACAACATGTATTATCTACATATATAACGCTATTAACTGACTAAGGCGTGGCAGAGATCTAGTTATAGGTTCTATATAAGGATATATTCAGTTTTTGTCGGAAACGGCGATTGTCGTGACATTGGTGACATGCTCTCGATTTATGAAGGCTATAGAATATGAATTAATAAGAGCTTTGTAGAGGTTAAATAAATCTATGAAACTGTTAATTAAATGCCGGTGCAATCCACCATTCATCCCTGAAGGTAAGTTTACCACTTACCACTCCGCTCATGGACGCAACTACACCAAAAGCGTTGAATGAATTCACGGACAGAAGAATCATTACAATACACTGTTTTTTTATTAGGAAATTTAACGGCTTCGGTGGTGCAGCGGTAGTGTGAGCGACTGCTGATCATGAGGTCTCGGACTCAATCTCCGGTTTGGCCGGTGTTATTGAACTTTATCGTAAAAAGAAAAATTCTCAATATAGCATCCCGGAGTTTGGTTTGTGCCCGTAGAGGGCAATAAGCTCACTCCCTATTACGTGGGACTTAAACATAGTTGGAGAACCGTGGGTGAGTAACGCTCCTCTGCCACTTTGGGAATATAGGCGTGATACTATGTTTATAAAATTTATTGTAATATAATGACTTAAAAAACAATGATTTTCTTCTTACGCTGGTTAAACGTGAAGAAGTAATCAACATAATATATTGAAAGGATTTGGAGATTTAGGAAATCAAAAAATTGCAAGAATTTTTATCTGTCAAAATGTATAGAATTTTCTTGATCAATATTTGTACGAAGCTGGTGACTAGTTGAATACGATTTATCATAAAGCTAACGCAGTTCCTTCTTCCTTCTTTTTACAAGTAATAACATTATTCTAATTTTATCACCATTACCACACGGTTGTAACTCTTAATTTGATTTTATATAAAGTTAATTCTCTAAATGACCATATAATCTTAGATGTTCAAACAATAACCATCTATATTTTTATATAAATCGTTTTAAACTCACATTTGAATCGTTCACAAGTTTAAATTATTTAAATATTTAGCCGCGTCCTGTTTTCAAAATTATAACTTTATTGTTCAAATTAATATTTACTTATACTAAATAACAATGGAGTTTTCTCACATACACTTGCATAAATATTATAATCTTATTCACAATCAAGGCTGACAACGAGTTTTATTAAAACGTGGAATATTTTAATTAGTCTTTTCCGTGTTATGATGGATACGCGACCCAATGACCTATCTGATAGAAGTCGCCGCCCATGGACTTATGGTATAGCTTATTAGGGTTCAGCTGAACTTTGCGCTGTGCGGAAAATGCTCTCGTACCAACGTTAAAGAAGGACATATCATAGTGTGTGTCAGAAATTTGTCATCATCTGTATTATCCCTACTTAAATAAAATAAATAAATAAATATTCACGGATATTTCACACAACGTCCTCAAACTAAGCTTACCTAACGCTTGTGCTATGGGTACCAGATTACGGGTATATTACTTTTTGTTTTTGTAAATACATACATATAATAGATAGAAAATACCCTAACGCATTACAAATATCTGTGTTCATCACACAACTAATTGTTCTGAGTGGGAATCGAACCCACGACCTCGTGCACTGAAGTCGGTTACACTACTGACTACGCCACTTAGCCTTATCCTGACCTTCATGACCTAACTAAGCGGGCAACTTTAAGCGACCTTAGAACAAGACCAGGGCCAGATTTTTAATTTAGGACTGACGACCTGTAATGGCTGCCAGGATGTCATTTGACAGCCGGGACTCACTGCTAAACATGCCTTCCGAAGAACGGAGGAAGTCAGATGTCCACAAATATATAGTAATAATGTAATAGGCGTCACTTTTTGGTCACCCATCTGACTGCCAGCCGAGCGAAAGCTAACCTTGCCGTTCGCTTAAACTGCAAGTGCACAACTAGGCTACGAGCTCTAGGAGATTTATTTATGAGTATAATACATATACGTGGTAGAAATAAAAACCAGACTAGATACATGATGCTCATATCAACGCGCAACCCAAACTCCTGGGGCTAGGACTGTGAAACTTTAGATAGGTTTCTTTGATACTGTATGTGAGCACACAGAAAGGTTTCCTGTTTAGATAAAAAAAAATAAAAAAAAAAATGCTGTGTAATTGTCCCAACCCTATCCACCCATGGAAGTCGTAAGAGCCGACTGAGGGAATACCGGTGGAGTGGGCAGCAACACTCCTTCGAGTATTAACAACATCCACCACCACTACCACGTACGTTTAAAATCTGGAATGAACTTCCTGCTGCGGTGTTTCCCCAGCGTTACGACTTGTCCCTCTTTAAACTACTTTACTCACGGTAGGCGGCGATTTGGCTGTGCCTCTGGTGTTGCCATAGTCCATGAGCGGCGGTTACTACTTACCATCAGGTAGGTCGTTTGCTCGTATGCCACGGTTGGCAATAAAAAAAAAAAAGCGTCCACTGCGGTCGCCAACCCGACTGCCAAGCGTGGCGATTACGGCACTATCCCCCATTCTTGAGGCCTATGTCCAGCAGTGGGCGTTAAAAGGCTGATGGTTGTATGGATGGATGGAAAATTAAAAAATAGCATTCGTAGCCCTAACCACAATGTAGGTACTCGCACATGCGTTTTGAGGACGCAAGCTGTTCACATAATAACTTTTATTTATTCAATGTGTTTATCACAGTCTATGCATAGTTCCAATATTAATTTAGCGGTAAATTGTAAGAAATGGTATTAGAGTAGCGGGTTCACTTCAAATCGCGCTCGTGATTATATTTTTCTGTTTCATAAGTTTATTAGTATTGCCTTCACGCCGTCATTATTTAAAAGGTCACCATGTCTGCGTACATAGGATGTGGTAGTCAGGACTATAGAAAAGCGTTGAGGTGTGTACTACTCTCGTTTTACGCATAACAACTGATTTTTCAAACTTAAAATATCTCTATTTATCATATATTGCACTTGTAAAATAATATATACACACACATATCGAGAAAAAACACTATTTTTAACACTCATGATATTTTTTATGCCATTTTTGTTAATACTTTCTGATATTTACATTACCATTTTTGTTATTTAAACTAGTTAAAAAACTGTTTAAAAAAGTGAATATACACGGCAATGGTACACTAAAACCAGCGCTATACCTTATTTCGTGAGAACTACTTCTATAGACCAATCTATTAGTACTTTTTAAAATTAGCGCTACATGGCGTATAAGACATGAGAACTTCATTAGTATTTTTTGAAATTAGCGCTATATGTGATTTATTGAAAACTACTTAGTAAGAACAATACATTATTAGTTACTTATCAAATAATCAATTTATTTGTGAAAAATTAAGATTATGAGGCGTGCACTTTTGAATTTTTCCAAAGTATTTTTTAATTCCGAATAGGTATTCTGATATTTATACATACTTTTACGTTAGGTTTTTAGGTTATCAGGGTCTTTATACTCGTAATAGCGAGTTAAAAGGTGTACTACTTTTTAAATTTATCTAAGACCTGCCAAAGATAAAAAGTATTTCTAAAACAAGGTTTTAGTTTCAGAGACACCTAAATAGCTTATTAATGCAGTGTTTGTTTTTTCAAAACACGCAGACTGTGTTGGGCTTAGATTGAATAAAGGTACTACCATATAAATCTATGGTGTTGGGGACCGAATCTAGTTAGTAGGCTGAGAGGAGTGGTATATATTGTTATCAATTTAATAGAAACCGCATACAATCTCTTTACGCACATCTTAAATCAATTATACAGTCAAGGTACTTCAAGTATGCAGTACTAATGTACTTAATCGAGTACAACTCAAATAGAAAGGACACGTTAGCACCCGTTCAACGTTATCGAGGTCACATATGGGCGTAGTGATCCAAAGGTCTCATAAAATATGGCTAATTTTCATTCATTGTATATAATAATACTAGCAATTGCACGCTGCTACATGCATGTGGTTAAATATTATACATAGGTAAGTCCACCTGGAAAAAAGTATTAATCTGGCGTTTTGTCAAACTGACCAATTTGGCGTTTGGTTAGGAATTCCAAATTCAAATTTAGCCTTTATTTATGTTTCCACTTTAGCGATTCATTTGTTTTCGGGTCGATTGATTTTTATTTGACATCGTTCTGTTCAAAATATGGAAGACTTATAATATCGGATTATTTAATTTTAGTATATGTATTATATCCGTAATCTGGTACCCATAGCACAAGCATTAAGCTTAGTTTGGGACCAGAGGACGTTGTGTGAAAATGTCCGTGAATATATATTTATTGTTATTTATGAATTTCAGTATTTTCAAAGATTTCCCGTTACACACAGACAAAGTTTACCACAAAACTTGTAACTGACGAATATTGATAATTTTTTTTATACTACGAGGGTGGCAAACAATCATACGGCCCACCCAATGGTAAGCGGTTACCGTAGCCTATAGACGCTAGCGACACCAGAGGCATCACTCACGCATCGTTATCTCCAAGGTAGTGATAGGAGGTGAAGAGGAAGGCTAAGAAGAGGATAAAAAGGATAATAAAGAAAGGATAGGGAAGGGTTTTGGGTCTCTGGCGCTCTCACTCACCATACGAATCACAACGGCAGGAGTACTTACTGTTATTTCTGGGTGGTGCTTTCCCGTTTGAGCCGGCCCATTCATGCTGGAATAAGCAAAGCTCTATCACTCATAATATACGAGTATAATCTGGTGAGGATGTACTTACCAGCAATTTGTCCTTACTTTGTATAAATTTAAATAATTTTCACGACTGTTAGAGCTATTCGCGTAGGTCTTTAGGCATTCTAGGATTGCACACGCCTACTTTGTGAAATAACGAGCTTGGCCTAAATGCCTAACTATTATTTAATACGTCTGTAATGATTTTTAATTAATAAATGTTTGATGATATTTAGGTCATCTGCATCATCGTCATGTCATCGGCTATACGTATACAGGTATAAGTAATCGTCAGTTGGTGACAGACTAAGAATACAAGTGTCACCACCCCATTCTCTCCCACGGGTGTCGTATGAGGCGACTAAGGGAAGTAAGCAATTATCATTCATTGCATGACTGGTGGTAGGGCTGTGTACCAAGTGGAAGTATTCACTTGGTATCGCGCCTGAGCGAGTTGGTACCAACATCTCCCGTGTGATCGGCCATGAAGCACATCGTTGCGTTTTGGCTCTAGCAGGAGATCGCCGTTTATTCTTTCATTTCATATCTGTGGAATGAAATGCCATGCATGCCAAAACCATCAAATGGGTCGTGGCTCGACTGCCACTACATGCAATAAAAAAAGCCATGGAACTAGCCCTCACGGTCTTTTTCTACTTTGGATATTAATTTTCCAAATTTGATGATTCGCCGGAATCAGCTAAAGACAGTGATTAAATTTCCTACACAAAAACTATTTCTAGTGGAGGTGAAGCCTTTATGAAAGGTAAAAAAATACAAGAAAATTAATTCTATGGTTGAATATAATCTCAAACTCATTATCCTTTGTACAAACTCCCTAGCTTGTCACTTATCTAAGCAGCAAGTAATATTAAAATCCAATTTCAGTGTACGTGATTTGTCAACATACTTGTAGTGTAGCTGGTTCTGAAGTAGTTAGTTACTTGTTATCTAAATACCAGCGCGGTTCGCAATACGCATAAATCTTCAACGTACTCGGTACCTGTTTTCTTATGAGACCAGTTTTGAGGTTATATTAGCAAAGTTAAATTGTTTCTGTTGAAATTGCTCACATGTTTAGAATGTATTATGGCAGAGGAGTCATGGCTGGATGGTAAGTCGCAAGCGTAATACTTATGAACTTAACAATACTAAGAATACTGCTATGTCCCTGCAAACTATGTATTTTGTTTTTTGGATACAACCAAAACACACCAAGGAACCTTATGGTCACACGGCAGACGAACCAACCCGCTCGGGTGCGATAATTGAATGGTTCTACTTAGTACCTAACCATACATCAGTAAAAAAACTTATTATTTCTTTGAAGTTAGTGCTTTATACAATTTTAATTAACGCCTTTAATTTGAAAACACTAAAGAAGTTTATATTTATTATACTTTTTTATATGCAAATACCCTATTTATATTTACCTTATAAAAAAAAACCTCAGCAGATTTTCCTGTATATTTGTAGGTGTCCTGTTAGTAGATGAACTTAAATATATGCTTGGAGAGCGTAATGACATTTGTATATTAAATTAACGTACGGTAATATTTTTGAACATTATCAAACCATGCTACTAGTCGATATCGTGAATGATACACAGACACATAGATTTGAATGAATCTTGCAGTATTCCCTGCTCTTCTTTTAACTCTTTAATTAAGTTCTTAATTATGAAAAAATTAACATTTTTACGGTATCTATTATTATTACTTTAAAGCATTTATGGTCTTTAATGAACAGTTGATCCGTGACCATGAATGCTGTTAAGTATTCTAAACGCCGGTATAGTAAATCAATCAGAAGATCAGAGATTTTTATTTCATAACCTGTAACGTTTGCGTAAATTATCATGTTATGCCCTATAGTTATGTTAGATAGGTATAGACGATTTTATCTTTCCGGAATATGAGCATCAGAAGAATGTGCCAAAAGAGCCTCCTCAATAGCACAATTGGCGAAATATAGTTTTGCATTCACAAATTTAATTTTAAATTAGCCAAAAGAAGTACTAAAATATAATGTTAAATATGCAAAATTTTTTGAAATAAAATTACGTTTACGGAATCTATCGCGTTTACTTGATTTTTATACTATCCCGACGTTTCGAATATTTTACAGCATTCATGATCACGGGTGGACTTAGATGTCCAAAGCTGATATGTTGTTTCGAAGGTTTCATCTACCCGCAGTAATATGATTTTACAATTTTTTTGGTTTATTTATTTCAACCCACATAATATTCGTTTAGAAACACAATTAAAAATATCTACTCTAAGTTTTATGCTTACAATGTATGAGATTAGATTCCGTAAACGTAGTTTTATTTCAAAATGTGTAAAATTCGCGTAAATGTTAGAAAGTATTTGCAAAATTTTGTTTTATATTAATCAAGTTTTATTTCGAATTGACCGTAAATGTATATCAAAAGAATCATTTCGTTGACATTGAAAGTACATTCGTGTAAGGCTTATTTAACTAAACTTACAACGTGGATATAAAATTATTGATAAGCTTGGGGACATGTTAAGTTTAAGGTCAAAACGGCCATATTTAATATATTCCCCAATGTCTTATTGGTTAATCATACATACCTTTATTTAAAATAAGATTTATGAATAAAAGATGGAAATGAATTAATGAAACATCGATAAATAACTTCCAATAGCTTCCGTGTCGTGTAATACATTGTCACGAGAGGGATAGCGGTGGATTATACATTTTTGGGACAGTCAAATAAAAGAAGAAAAAAGAAATAATGACACAAGTTTTATTTAAAAAGATAAATGGGCCGGCTGGAAAGTACTAGGGCTAGAAATACCACCCTCTCACAGAAAATCAGCGTGGAACAATGGTAGGCATTTCTACAGTTGTGTTTCTTATGGTAAGTGAAAGTGCCGGAGGTCCAAATCCCCTCCCTATCCTCTCCTTATTATTATTCCTATAGAAAGAGAGATGTGCTCTCTTTTTGCTTGGATATGGCAAAGAAGTGCAAGATCTCTGACTGGGATCGAATTCAATACATCGCTCTTGGCAGCTCATGCCCCACCACTGTTTTTATCATTGCAAATAAATAAAAATTAGCTTAAATAAATATTATGTGATTTCAAAAAGGCCCCGCCCTTCCAAGATTTGCACATTAATTAAATCTAATAAGGATTAAGTACTCCCTATTGTATGATTGTTTTGCAACGCACCCATTTCATTGCGCAATCGCCACAGCCCGTCACAAAATTATGCGTACTTAGCATTCAGTGTTACGCGCATATTGTAATAGTTAATACAATTGGCGTGTACCAAGTGCTAATTCTATGTCACACCTAGAGTTGATAGGCAATGATTTACTAATGACAAAATGTTACGAGGCAATATTAAAAAGGCCAGAGCGCGTTTGTAATCTAACCGAGGCGAATTTTTGATTTTAAAAAAAAAATATTTTTCCGGGAAAAGTAATGGGTACTTTGCCATTATTGGTAACGGTATCTCGAGAGTGATCACCATTGTCTACCACACTGGCCAAGGGTTGGCAGACTTCAAGAGTTGTCGTACAAATATCTAACGCAGGTTCTTCCTTCGCCAAGCAATTTGCCAAAAAATACACATATTATTTGGCAAATTTCGAAATATTAGGAAAAATTTCATCAATCAATACATTCTATATTGAATGATGGCGTGGCCCGTAGGGTCTTCAATAAGACAATAGGAACTGTGTCAAATTGAAATTGATCTCTGAACAATCTGCGGTAGTTTAGCGGTTAAAACGTGGATCGGCAATCAACAAGTACTGTCTTTTGTTTAAAAAAAACCAGAGGCCTTCCAGCCAAGACATGCACACTTATGTTACAAGACCAACGAGACATAATTCACTAATGTAGACTTTCTCTATTCAACGAGAGCATAGGTACTCAGTCATTTGTAGGTTTGTCGTACGTTAGGTAAAGGAAGTCTCTGTCTGACCTCCTTGGCATGGCGCGCTGATTTTTTGTACCGTTTGTCATGTTTAGCAGGTCACCTCTTAAGTGAAGCTAGTAACTCACATGTTAATATGACTTGTATTTGCTTGTCGAAGTGGCTCAATTTAAATACATTATATATTTTTAAATACATAGATATCTCCCTGAACTAACAAATAATCTTGTTAAGGTTGCTAGCTTATAGTCATACAAGTATTTTAAATACTTTTTTATTATTGAGTATTGTAGTTAAAAAAGTCACGACCACAAAGTTTTTTATATACTACACGGGTGGCAAACAAGCATAGGGCCTACCTGATGGTAAGCGGTTACCGTAGCCTATAGACGCTAGCAACACCAGAGACATCACTCACGCGTCACCAACTCTAAGACTAGTCAATGCGTAAATATATTAACGTCATAACTCAACTCATGTGCCTTAGAGCATAATGTTTGTTTAGAGCTTATATAATTCTTCTTACTTCTGATGGTCTGGAGAAATAATAATAATAATAGATCTAGAGAATATGAAGATCGATTCAGTCACAAGCGTTTTTATGGTTTCTTACGGTTTTTTCCACATAACCGTATTTTGGTCACACCGGGTAACATAACCGGCAGCTAGACATCACTATAATCGACTTTAGTTGCAAAACCACGCGTGGATTTAGTAACCGCGCATCCAGTTTTGTCAGTGTGTTGTTCATTGTTACGGCTCATTAGTACGCTGACGGTGCTGTGATATTATACATGGACGTTCAGTTATTTTTATGGTTTGCCTATCGAAAACAGGCAATTCTTTCATAACTTGTTATTTTTATTTTTGAACAACTTTATAAGCTCGGCTATTTAACGTAGTATAATAAAATTGTGGAAACATAAAAATATATCTGCAGAGCTACTGCAGAAGCTGTGGTTCTTTTTATGCTCTTTTTATGTATAATATTCACAGAGTAGTCCAGTAGACCTGTCACATTAAAATACGGTACACACTAAAATGTATGTTTCATTTTATACCAGAAAAAAAAACAATAGGTATAATACTTTTTGATGAGAGATACTAAACCTATTATTATGTTTCGAAAACTTTGCAGCATTCATAGTTACGGGTGGATTGAGGTGTTTAGTGGCTCAATTGTTACAAACGTTTAATCTACATACAATCAATGCAGTACAAAATATCTAGATAGTAGAAAACCGCAGAAGAGTAAACGCGATAAATACAGTAAAAGTAGTTTTATAAAAAAAAAAGCATTTTAATAACGATTAGTTAAGTATGTACTGTCCTCGATGGAAGATTATAATTGATTAAATTCGATATCTATTCGATTCATTTATCAATCGAATTTAATGAACCAAAGCAAACGATATTAACCGCAAAAAGTAACACTCTTATACTCATTAATCTAATGATCGTTTCTTTTGCAGGTAAGGAGAGCAACAAGTCACTTCATAAATCACCTTATACTTGAAGATACAAAGTTCAAATTGCTTCATTGGTAAGTTGTTCTTTGAATACGAAGATTCGAAGTGAAAGCGTCTGCCTTCATATTCCCGTAACGTGTACAAATTATGTTTAACAAAGGATAGTTATGTTCTTTTCTTGAGTTATGTTGTACTATTTATTATTACTTTTAAAGATAATTATTTCGGTTCGAACTGTAAGAGTGAGTGGGAAAATGTTGATTACAGTGATCGATGAACTTTGTGACCTGTCGTTAGTAACAAACGGATAAGTTTACTGCTATTTATTGGGCGATTTTACACTACAGATAAGAAACATGTTTGCAGGCTGCTGTCCATCTGGGGCGACATATCAATAGAAAGGGCTCGTTGCGAAGGTATAAATTGCTTTTTCTTCTATAGGTACCTTATCTTTCAAACTACTAAGTCTAAAATTTAGACGATTAAAGAACTAAAAATAGTTCATTCTACATTATTTTTGTAGTAGTCTATGAATTTGCCACCATTTTGGTATGAAGAAGTATTATTATATTACTACAAAGTTTATAGATATTCACAAAGTTTATTAACACAATGTTTATAGTTATATAGGTATTAACAAAATCAAAGAGACTAATTTATTACTCGACGAAATATATCAAAAGATGAGCTTCATTGTTATTAGTTTAAATCTCGAATGATAGTATAATCTATCCTTACTGATATTCGTACTAATCTTAAAATAAAATTATTATTAACAATATTATATAAATATGCGAAAGAAAGTTTATTTATTTGTCACGCTTTCACGCTGTAGCCACTGAACCGATCATCATTAAATTTTGCATAAATATAGTCTGGAGGCCAGAAAAAGACAAAAGTTATCGGCAGATCAGACAGTTCCTGTGAGAGCGCTATATTTTCATAGAATTAATTAGTGTGCCCATAGAGTGATGTGTATAAACGACTGATATATTAATAGTATTTTGATAAGTTTAATGCGTGTGTTAAAACGAATATAAAACCGCGAAAGTTTAAAAAGTACTATAAACGACTGAATGCTGAATTCTACCCAGGCGAGAATATAGTTTTAAATAAAATATCCTACATTCTTATTAGATATAACAGTCACGAGCAGGATATGGAATACCGTCCCAGATGCTTTGCCAATTGAACCATCGTTACAATTGTTCGGGACTGCGAATTTCAATAACACATTCATTCTTAACGTCATGGGTGACGCCTGCACCATCTTTCGGAAGTATTTGCACACATTACACCGACCAGGTACTTTACTTTCCATCCATCCATCCATTAGCCTTTTAACGTCCACTGCTGGACATAGGCCTCCCCAAGAATGGGGGATAGTGCCGTAATTGCCACGCTTGGCAGGCGGGTTGGCGATCGCAATGGATGTTGATAATACTCGAAACTTTAACTTAACTAACTTTAACTTACTTTACTTACTTAAATTTACAATTAAATTTCTTTACAACTTTGTGTTAATTTATATGGCTAAGCATGTCAAATGCTAAAAAATATATCAAAATGATAGCTTTGAAAACAATTGAGAGAATTGATGGTAAGGGACAGTATAACGTGCATTATTATGCTGAAATATGACGACATAGCCATTGATGTATTAAAAATAGATCAATGCAGATAGCTCGTTATTAATCGCAGCCAATGGTTTCCTTTTACTGGTGGTAAAAGAACCACGGCCTACCTAACAGTAAGTGATTATCAGGTCATGTATCAACAATATCGAGATATTAGTACCGCTGCTGCCGATTATAAAAAAGTCTGCACTTAGTAGAGCGGGCACTGCTATCTTTTATATCCCTGCCTTCAGCCTAAAAAGTACTCACATACTTTACCGCAGTGAAAACAAAAAAATGGCAAGTACTTCTGCATTTAGAATGAACGAAAACCTATGGAGTTTTGTTTGGAGCATGGATGTAATATATAGATAAATCTATGGTTTTTAGACATTATTTCTTACGATATAATTACCTACTCCGTTTGTCCGTGTGGTGACGGACTAAGAATACAATTGCCACCACCCCATTCTTTCCCAGGGGTGTCGTATGAGGCGACTAAGGGAAGTAAGCAATTATCATCCATTGCATGACTGGTGGTAGGGTTGGGTACCAAGTGGGAGTACCGAGCGGGTTGGTACCACTATCTCCCGTGTGACCGGCCATGAAGCACATCGTTGCGTTTTGGCTGTAGCAGGAGATAGCCGTAGAATAATCTTTGATTTCATATCTGTGAAAAAAAGAGGCTCATTCATCATACATTTTCATCAGTGTGTACGCATTTGCTTACGAAATATGACAGCCCCATTGACCAGTAACTTCATGACGAAACCTTAATGCGTTATAGATTTTCTTTTCTGCTTGTGAAGTAATAACAAACCTCATTAAATGGATTTTGAAGATTAGATTAGGTAGGGTCTTGCTTGTCCCAGCACGAATGGGTTGGTTCGATCGAGAAAGTACCACCCTCTCTCAAAAGATCAGCGTGTAACAACGGTAGTTACTCCTACCGTTGTGTTTCGTATAGTGAGTGAGAGCGCCGAGGGCTCTCATATCTTCTCCTTATTATCCTTACCATCCTCTCCTTATTATCTTTTCTAACCAATATATCTTGCTAGTGCCTATAGGCTACGGTAACCGCTTACCATCAGGTAGGCCGTATGTTTGGTTGTCACCCATGTAGTATAAGAAAAATAAAATTAACCCATAGTCCTCTAATTTTGAATAAAGATCCATAGTCACCAGCTGGGTAGTACTTAGTTTCTTTTCACAAACTATTACCGGCCGACTGTTGGACACAGGGGGAGAAAATGTAATGAATACTACATTATTTACAAATAATGATAACTAACTGGTTCTTTTGACACAATAGTCTCCGATGTATCCGTTTGCACTAAATGCGCATTTTATTTGGACCATGAAATCGAACACGCATGTCATGATAAATACGTTGTGCTTGGACTTCAGAACATTTTTTGTTTAATTAATTTTTTTTTATGTCGCATGGATGATATACAATTATACGTCTCACCTGATGGTAAACGGTTACCGTACCCTGTAGACGCTAGCAACACCAGAGGCAGAGCTGTCATGGGGCCTCGCCATCTCCAAGGACAGGGATAGGAAGGATAATAAGGAGAGAATGGTAGAGATACTAAGGAGAGGATAGGGAGGTGGGGTTAGGTCCTCCGGCACTTTCACTCACCATACGAAACACAACTACTGTTGTTTCACACTGATGTTATGGTTTTTATAGCGTGCCTTAAGATTTTTCGACATATTCGTAATGTGGTATACAACTGTATGTCTGCTAGATTATAATCGTAGCATATAGATACTTGGTTCACTACCGGCATTGTCATACAAAAAGACTCACGCTTGTTTCCCCGAAAGGGTAGGCAGAAACGATAGATCTTTGGCAAAGAGATCAGAGAGGGTTGATCAAAGGCGGGATGACAAGGATTTGGGAGGGCGGTACTTCCCCGTTCAAAAAAACTGACATTCGGTATTGAAATCCGGGTTAGTATTTTCGTGCAGTATTTTTGCCTGAATTCCTAGTTCCAGTGGCTGTAGAATGTTGTTCCACATGATTACTGAACGTATGTTGCCGTCCCACTAACTACTGTTCACCATATACTGGTTACAATGTAGTTGTGTTCAATTTAGCGTTCTCATGCGGCCTCCATGTGCATCCATCTGTAGTCTATACTATTATTATAAAGAGGTAACGTTTGTGAGTTTGTGACATTGTAAGGGGTAATCTCTGGATCTACAGAACCGATTTTCAAAATTATTTCACCAATAGAAAGCTACGTTATTGTGGAGTGTCATAGGCTATAATAATTTCCAAAATTAATAACGCATCTTTACTTAAACTTGAATAATGTAATCAAAGTTGTAAAAAAAATTGCTTTCATCGCGTGCGCTGCGGAAACTATTGAGGATAGAACAAAACAATGTAGTATATATATAATATTAAAGAACGTATAAAAATCTGTAAAAAAGTCCGTGATAGCATATGCCTATCTCCTACGGATAACTCGCAATAACTGCTTTTACTGTTAAAATTGTGGATTAAAAATAATTTTTGTGAAACTTATTTAGCCCAAATGATATCTATAGTATATTATTATAATACTATATATCTATACTATTATTATAAAGAGGTAACGTTTTGAGTTTGTGACGTTGTAAGGCGTAATCTATGGATCTACCGAACCGATTTTCAAAATTATTTCACCAATAGAAAGCTACGTTATTGTGGAGTGTCATAGGCTATAATAATTTCCAAAATTAATTACGCATCTTTACTTAAACTTGTAATAAAAATAACAACAAAAAACAGTAAGTTTTTTCACTTTGTGTTTAAAAAACAGTAACATAAAAAAAACAAAACACAAAAAAAACAGTAAAAAAAAAACAAAAAAACAAAATAACAAAAAAAAAATCATCATAATTTTTATTTATCCTGATCTTTTAACCTGAAGTATTACGCGGGACAAACGGGCCGGGACAGAAATATTTCTAACGCGGAACGGAGTCCGCGGGCACTACTAGCAGTGGTTAGTACTTTCGTGCAGTATTTTTGCCTGAATTCCTAGTTCCAGTGGCTGTAGAATGTTGTTCCACATGATTACCGAACGTATGTTGCCGTCCCACTAACTAATGTTCACCATACACTGGTTACAATGTAGTTGTGTTCAATTAAGCGTTCTCATGCGGCCTCCATGTGCATCCAGCTGCAGTAGTTTATATGCTACTTACAGTTGCTGTGGTTCCAATCGCTTATCTAAGAGGTGATCCATTTCGAGGTACCCTACTTTTTTAAAGAAAAAAACAGAAAATTTAAATTTAATGGAGAATGTTTATTATCATTTGAAAGAACATTCTTTGGCATTTATTTTTTGAAGATTATGTCTATCAAATGTTGGCCGTTGCTACGTCGCAGATGGTCCATCCGTTGAGTCCAATTTTCGATGACTCGTTCGAGCATTTCGACTGGTAACAACAAACTGGACTGGTAAAACATCTACAGAATCTATACTATTATAAAGCTGTAACAGAGCTATATCTGTACATCTAAGATATTTGAGAAGAAATGACTTTATTGGGCTATATAGGCGTGTCTGAACACAAAACAATCTAGTATATAAAATTCTCGTGTCACAGTGTTTGTCGCCATTCTCCTCCGAAACGGCTTCACCCATTCTTATGAAATTTTGTGTGTATATTCAGTAGGTCTGAGAATATGATGTAAACTAACTTTCATACCTCTAAGTGATAAGGGTGGTTCATCCCAAACTTTTATTTTTAATTTTTTGTACAATTTTTTTTTATTTTTATGATTCGGCATTAAAAAATACATACAACCCTAAAGTTTGCCACCTATTTCTAATAGCGATATTAGTATTGTTATTTTTATAATTCGTCATCGTTCACAGTGCTCCATGCCTATTTCACTCATATACCATATCCTCACACACTTACAATAAGTTAGTTATTTTTTTCTACGCTAAAAATTCCCTAAAACAACTCTAGAAATAATTGATATGGCAAAACAACGTTTTCCGGGTCAGATAGTTTTATTAAAATTTTTTGTCTGATTATACGTTTGTCTGTTTGTTCGTTCGTGCATCACGCAAAAACCACTGAACGGATTCTGATGTAACTAATTTTATTTGATAGCTCTTGATTAGACTAGAAAACTGGTATACATTTTATCCCTTTACTGTATCGGGATCCTGAGATATACCTACCCTAAAAACTAGCTTTTGGCTGCGGCGGAGCCTCGGACAAATGCTAGTTATGAAATAAACTTACTGTCTACGTCTGTTCGTCCTTACACTTACTGATTCTAAACCACTCAATGGATTTTGATACTGTTTTCACCGGAGTTTAGGTGTTCTTTCAAGAACGGTTTGTTTAAAGTAAGGTTTATTTATTACAATACATCCAAAAAAAACTATTTTTAAATCACGTTTTAAAAACAAGTCGATCTAAAGATTTAACTTTATTTTATTAGCAAAATTATGGCATCCGTTTGAAGCCAGGGTGGGTCAATAGTAATAAAAATATATTATTGTTAAAATATAAACACTACTTAACTTTCCATACACTGCTAAGCTATCACAGATACATAGTAAGTACTCGCAGTGATACATTTTTATATCAAATCGCTTGCCTGTCTGTTGGGTTGTTAAAAAATAATTTTGTGATGCAACATGTGCACTTTTACAGTTTCTGCAATTATCAACGTGTCAGCACTTAGGTACTTGATGTTAATTAGATGTTTGTTCATGTGATTCATGTTTAAATTCCTTAACGGATTTCAAAGAGGTTTGGTAGGTAGGTACATAAGACAGTATATAAAAAAAAATATGCCCGTAAGATAAGTGTTCGTCATTGTTGCTTGTGTGGCTTTATATTAATACTAACCCACGGTCCGCCACAGACAAGTGTTTTTAGGTTATGTATCAGGTTCCCGATGTAATAGCGGGATAAAACGTATACCAGTTTTTAGGCGTCATCAAGAGCTATCAAATAAAAACAAGAGATGGGCGTTTACAAACAAAGAAAAAGATCATAACATCTTTTTTGTGCCTTTCTCGTAGCGTTCTCTCACCATTTTTCACCATACCTTTAATGTATAGACACACCAGGTTCTATGTTTTTGCCCTACTACGGCGAAGCCAAAAGGAGATCATGATTTTAGCAGTCTATGTATGTATGTATCGTATCTAGGTATGTTCCTCCGTAGCGCCTAAGTTATTCATGCGAGTGTCAATCGATTCGTTATTATATGATGATGAGGATTCGATATTACCCGGGTAACATATAAACCGGCTTCAAAAGTAGTTTTTATTAGCGCAGGTTTTAAATATTTTTTTCATCAAGAGGCCATTTAGCAAGGAAATGCTGGCCCTTTCAGAGAATCCCTTCACTCTACGAACTCAGTACCCACATAATGTTCAAAATATATGCATGTTCATTGTCATACAAAATTATAATGGCATATTTATTGTAAACATGCGACCATGGCTCTACCATTTTGTACTCGCGTTTCCTGATTTCTATCTAAATTATTTTATATTTTTGTACTTTTTAGATCACTTTTTTATTTCCGCAGTCGGGTTATAGTTTTTAAACTTTACAACATAACATAGCATCACGCCTGTATACCCGAAGGGGTAGGCAGAGGTGTATTACACACCCACGACTCGCCAGCTATGTTACGTCCCACGTATTAGGGGGCGAGCCTATTAACGTCTACCGGGCACATTTCCAAACTCCGGGCTGTTACTGAGAATTTTTCTTTTTAGGAAAAAGCTCAATAACATTGCTTAACTTTATTTTTTATTAATTATATATGTATAGAATATTAGAAGATAGCCGCATGGTTGACTAATTGTATAGACAAAGAAACAAAGGCCCTTTCCTCAAACGTTATTTATTCCAGAATATTCTTGGAAGCCTGCTATTCTGTAGTTGATGTCTTATATTATACATAAATCTACGTAATAGTCTGCTAGTACACTGATCATTGACATCGAATATAAATCTGGATTCAATACCAGTAGGTATACTTTATTGTTGCGAAAGGATTTGTTTGCCTGTTTGTTAAATAATTCGCATTTAAAAAAATAATAACCAAGTTTGACAAGTTGATGTCTATCGGAAATCCGAAACTAATCTTTAGTATTACATTTGTCATTATTTACCTCCATTTAATAAAATGATCGAGCTTTTTACGCTATTTATTTTTTATTATCTCTTCGCGATTCCTAATGACGTGAGCGTAACGAATATTTCCTATATGTAATTTAGTCCCAAATTAATAGAGATCGAATCTATTACCAAAAATTCAAAGCAAAGCTCTACACTCCACGCTATCTAAAAAATTCGTGTACAAAACTCGATAGCATATATGTGACAACTTACCTTCAAACTCAATAATAACTCAGGCTTAACAAAAAAAAAAAGAAATGTGTTGCATACCTTTTTTTTTTTTTTTTTTTCTTCGTGTGTTAATTATAATTAGTTGCTCAATTATTATTTTTTTGCAGATCGGCCCAGGTCATCCCCTCCCTATTATATAATATCATCCTTCTGGATTGCGGTGGTTGTTAATTGATAGGCTACTATTACCGATTACTATCCTAAAGCTGGTTTGCCACCCTCGTACTACAAGAAAGGGAGAGCGTTGGAGACGAAAATCTCTCACAATTCACTTTCATCTCTACCCGTTATCCCTTTAATTCGGTTAGGTACAGCTTTTCCCGCCTTAACAAAAAAAAAAATAGCTTTGTCACCACGAAGGTGACGACTGACGTTGTTACTAACGCCATCTATGTATTGTAGCTGATATTTAGTTATTGTATTGTGTTGCCACGATGAAGAAATCGCGGGTACTCACTAGTACGGTATTGCGCAGTCTACTCACGCGCACTGTTTTACAATACTAGGTATGTACTGTTTGTGGTCATTCATTCTTTTATGAATGAGATTTCTCGCTGAGAATATCTATTGAACTGAATTGTGGTTTATAAATTACTTGTTTCATCAAAATGCAGGTTAGAAATGTTTTTGTTAACGTCAAATACAATTTATCTGTTGTAATTTTAATATATATTTCAAGCACTTTACAGCGGGATTTGAACTCTCGTGGCTATAATTTTCTATTTCACATTTTCGCAAGTTGTATTCTGGTAAATAGCCGAACAAATCTATTATTATTTTCACATCCAGTCTTTGTTACACTAGTGGCATCACTCACGATCCTAAAATGAATATAGAAAGGTACCTATATAAAAGTGGGCACGAAATCATATAAATAGGAATATGGAGATGGTTTGGCACTACGATAAGTACCTATACAAATTGCAATAGCAGAACTGTTCCTACAGTTCCTTCACGGAGATATTTTGAGTGTATAGATATTTAGTGTGTGTAGGTATTTCCTCAGATGAGTCATTCAATGCTGGCATCAGAAAACCTCAGTACCACCAGAAATTACTATCTCACTGTAGGGAACAGGTTTCTAGAATTAGATCTAAGCGATATATAATATCACATCGAGAAAATCTTTCGGATCTTTCTAATTAGTTATGCAGGACACGCCATTTATTGGCATTCCGTTACAACATTTTCAGTCATTCTGTCCCACTAACAATTGTCTATTGAAATCGAACCAACAACGATCGGTATGGGAGATTGGTATCTAAACCATTACGCCTTTTGTACAGGCCGATAATACGATTTGTCCGATTACTTTCCACTCACTACACACTCAAATCGCTTTAAAAGATAAACATTACGTATAATATAGGTACGTCATTTGTTTTTCAACTCAGAAATAAGAGACACCTACAGATTCAAAGTAATACAAATAAACGTCCAATGCCTAATAATATTGGTTTAATTTATTTCTTTAATACTAATACAGAGATAAACAGGCTTGTCTAATTGCCAATTAAATTAATTATTCAGTTAGCCTATAAACACTACTTACGTTATGAAATAAAATTACGATGTAAACACGCATTAATATATTTTTCAATTTTCTAATTACTCTAATCTATAATTACAAGTAAATAAAATTGCAAGCAATTGTAATGTCTAAATAACAACTTTTTATTCAAACGTTACCTACTTATAATAAAACAATAATTTCTTAAATTCTTGTCCGTCTCTCTGTTTGTTCCGGCTAATTTGCTGAAGCGGCTACTTGACTAGCAGATAGCTGATGCTAGTCAAGTAGCCGTTTTACTAGCAGATAGCTGATGTTATAAGAAGGAACTTGAGCTATCAAGCAGCCACGGCGAAAAAAGTACTAAATTCCACGTAAACGAAGTCACAGGTAGCAGCTAGCAAGATAATAATTCAAAAAAACTACATAAACTAACAGAAAGTATGCATAAAAAACTAATTATTTATTAGATAAAACTACTCTATTAATAGTTTGAAGGCATTTCCTTAATAAAACGATTCATATCCAAATATAGAAGTATCGATTAAATAATAACTATAATAACAACCTATTGAAATGGCATCGTGGTTTATATATCGAACAAACTCTTGGAAAATACCCTCATTCTGTTAGGAGAATTAAAATAAATTACAATAACATTATTTTATTTAATTTTGTATTTTTTACGTAGGAATATAACAGTAGGAGTAAGTACCTACCGTTGCTATGCAATGATCCCTGTGAGAGTCAAATTCAAATTCAAAAATATATTTATTTCATAGGCCTATTAAGTAGCACTTAAAATCGTCAATAATACACTAATAATTAAAATAATTAACACGAGCGCCTGAGGCGAGTGCATCCGCAATAACAAAGTGGCGCTTGCAATCGCCACAAGCGGCCGGATTCCGTAGTAAAGCCTTTCATGAGAAGAACCCGGCAAGAAACTCATGGGCCACTTTTATTATAACTATTATAACTAAAATTACTTTATATCTTATAAAATAATTTTGAAAATTAATGAATGAGGAGCAGCTCAAGCCCATTTAGTTTTATCCTCAAGATAATCCGAAACAGTGTAATAACCTTGATTACAAAGTCTAATTTTTATGGCTTTCTTAAACTTATTTAGTGGTATGTTTCGGACATGGTACTTCCCGTCGGTGGACTGGTACTTCCCGTCGGTGGACTGGTACTTCCCGTCGAGCCGGCTCATCCACGCTGGGAGAAGCATGACTCTGTTTCTTTACTCTTGAGTGTGAGTCCAAACAAAACAAAAAGGTTTATTCTTTGCAAAAAAATTAAGATCTTATTAATATTTTGATATTTTATAAATATATTTTTTAATAATTTGGAATGCAATGTCACACAAAACATGAAAAGGAATGTTTAATCAAAATTCGCAGTTTCGAGCAATTTTCATGATGACTGAATTGGCATGGGATTGATGTATTCCAGGAGATTCTGGTTTAAATCCTGCGCAATTTTTTCCATTATTATAGCTGATTTTACTTCCATATTGCTCGAGGATAAGGATTGTTTTTCATGGGGGTAGTAGCTTGACTATATTTTAATATTGCCAAATCTACCACTTCCATTCGGGCTGCGGATTACTTACAGTTGATGGCAATTTGGCTATGCCTTTAATGTTGCCAAAGTCCATGATAGATAATTACTGTTTACGGCCACCGTTGGCAATAAAAAGAGATTCTGAAGAGTATTATTTTTTAATTAGCCTCTCACGCTTTGCAAAATGAACATTATCATCAGATATAATGTCGAAATAGTAAACACATAACAACAATCAGTAGAATGGCGAAACTAGCCTAATGTTAGTCTATAAGGACGTTTCGAGGGTGGCAAAGCATACGGCTCACCTGATGGTAAGCGACTACCTTAGCCTTAGACGCTAGCCGTCAAAGGCATCACTTGCGTCTCACCAACTCTTATGTAAAGGGATAGGAGGTGCAGAAGAAGGATAATAAGGAGAGGATGAGGAGGGGGTTTAGGCCTCCGGCTGTGTGCTCTAGCTACTATATCATTAATATACGATCTGACTGTGGGCGACTGTAAGTACTACGAAACAAGCACCCACGCATAATTTATAAATATGTAATTTCATAAGAAGCTCCGTAGTTGAAATTATTACTTTCGTAATATTTCGACCGGCCGTAATATTTTTTCGTAATATTTGGCCGTGTGGGGCCGGCACCAAGAATAGCTCCACCCCGTCTCTTCCTAAGGGAGTCGTAAAAGCCGACTAAGGGATTACCGGGGGACCGGGCAGCAGCGTTCCCTTGTGTACTAAAAACATCCACTGCGATCGCCAACCCGCCTGCCAAGCGTGGCTATTATGGTAAAACCCCAATTTTGGGGAGGCCTATGTCCAGCAGTGGACGATGAAAGGCTGATGGATGCAATATTTCGATAAAATATAATTATGGCGAAATAGCTTTGTGGTAAGATATGTACTCCTAAAACAAAGGTAATAAGTTCCAAACCTAGGCAAGTGATGCTAGGTAAATAAATATGTTTCTGTTGCTTGGGAGACGAATTATCCTCATGAACGACCCCGTTCAAATAATCGTTCCCAAATGAGGGGCTCTCCCCCTGTATCGTGTAGTGTGGTAATATGTGATCTGTTCTATGTCTACGTAAACATATAGCTGGCACTTCAATTTTACCACACTTTTATTTAATCGTACCTACAGCGATTCGATATAGTCTACAAGGGTCTACAAGGGAGTCCAGATTTTGTGACGTAATATTTAAGGAGCATCCCAAATATTGTGACGTCGTGTGAAGATAGGGTGGACGAAGTCCACAATATCAGCATTTTGTGTGACGTAATTTATCATTAAGTAGAGAAGAACTAGGATTATAAAGAGGAGACGAGAGGAGGAGATAGTAGATAGGAAGTATGACAAAGAGGATCCAGAAGTATCAAGTAAAGATAGTAAAGAATTAATATAGAGGAACTTTCGGCTTTTGGCGCTCTCACTCACCGGGAGAACACAACAATAGAAACCTGCAATTATGATACGCCGATGTTTTGTGGGAGGGTGGTACATGATACCCAACCCTACCAGCGACCTAATGGGTGATAATAATGCTCTACAGGTAGCGCGGGCAAGAATAAGTTAATACCTAATCATACTTTTCTTTTTGTTTTTTTTTTGTTTAGGCGGGAAAAAACCTGTATGTAGCTAATCGCACAGCCCGTCGTTCGGGGCAACGAACAGGGTAGTGTGGGGCCTTCACCCACTAAAGAAACCCGCCGTGTGCCGTCCTCCGCCTTTATTGGCGGGCCACTGGAACTATGTTATATTCCTTCGGTGGTCATACCTAGAAAAATAGGTTCTCTATATAGATTTTTTATTTTGATAAATTGCTTGCGTTAAGTAAAGAAACAAAATTCTGTTTAAATTTAGTTTCCCACGAGTTTTTTGTATTAAATTACATAAGTGTTATTATTTCATTGTTGTTGTTTGTGGTAAGGTTGCTTTTGCTTTGGCTGGCGCCGACCCCAAAATTAACTGATTACAGATTGTAAATAGGTATATAAGTATCAATTTCGTTGATTATCGTATGCTCTTTGGTTTGAAGTAATTAAAATATTATTTTATACTTTTTAGTTTAAGGTACATCTAGGTATAGTCTTAAAGTCAAAGTAGATACTCGTGTTTTTTTTTTCTAAAAAAATTACTTTATTACGCATTCGAATAGTTATGTAAAAGTAATTGTGTAAAATAAAATAATTTCCTCATATTGTGTAGGAAACCTTTTCAATCTTTCATTTCCCATTGGCCTTATATAGGTACTTCTTTATCATGTTTTTCCATGTACTGTGTACGTGTTGAAAAAAATTAACTTATAGATCCTGCCTAGACCGATCGCGTCGCCAACAAAGAAAAGGGAATAAAATTGGAGGAGAAGGAGGAGGAATAATAAGAAGAGGATTGCAGGGATATCAAGGAGAGTATAGGAAGGATAATAAGGTGATGATAGGGATAGGAATACCCGTCATTGTTTCACACTGATGTTTCTGAGAGAGTGGTACCTACTTCCCTGATCGAGTTGGCTCATACATGCTGGGATATGCAAGGCTATACCACAAGAGATAGAGAAAAATATTTGTATTCCACAAGACAAGTGTTTGTTCTAATCGATGATGTTGTTTTAAAAAGCCTGTACGCGATGACCAGTATAGTAAAAATAACAATAATACAATTCACGAATCATTGCGCCACTGTCCGCTGCGGCACATGATCGATGTAATCGTTTGTAATCGATATTCCCTTGAATCGATCTACTCGAAATAATCGTTTGCATCCTTAACGATACTACCTATTGGTTGTATAATAAATCTGTGTATTTGAGTGTAAACAAATAGTTGTTTACATGTTTTATAATCGTTTTTAATGGTAGAATCTATAACGGAAATGACACCTTTTTACACACAGAGTAAATTTAGGCGATCGATGACATTGGAAATGTTTTGAAAGTATAATATTATTACCGTTATATTTAAAAAAATCTGAATAAAGACTTTAAATGTGATTTCTTTTATAATTATCAGGTACTATTTAATGTTTTATGTTTAAAGTTTAAACTAATTAAGTGTTATATTAAGATTAGGCCCAGGTGGCATTGTGCGCCTTTCGAGCTGACAGTGGTTAAGCTCAAATGGAGGCTAAAACTTTAACCCAATTTCAATAATAATAATAATAAGCATAACAGCACACTAGGCAAACAATGCTTAAAAGCAAATAAGACGCAAAACAATAATGTTCACTCAATCATAAAAACAAAATATATAAACATAAATACTATTGATTATATTTTATGATTACGACACCTAAATACCATTCGTGCTGTCCACCCACACAGCTAGTGACAAATAATTGTTATTAACAAATCATCTGTGTCATTTACTGATGTATAACAATATAGGTATTGAACTAGTTTTAAATATCATACGTATTTCTCATACACAGATATAAAGACGAGCGAGTATGCTAATCATATATTTCAGTAGGTCGACTTTCTAATGCTTTTTAATGGGGCTTTTACATTAGAAACGTTTCACGAGTATTTTACCAGCTGTAAATGATTACCTATGCTTTTCAAAACTATATACGTTGCCCAACTATAATATAATACTTACGTCATAATTTGGCACATAAGTAAGTAATCTCTGTATAAAAATAGCCAAGGGAACCCTTCATATTTTTAGGATAAAAAGCCTATGTTCTCTTCAATATTCTGTACTGTACGTATGCCAGATTTCATGAGGATTGCTATAGTAGTTTCAGTACAGCTTTAAGAAAAAACAAACAACCAAACTCACTTCTTTATAATATTAGCAAGGATTCCATTAGAAACTAACAAGGTTTCTGAAATCTACCGACCTGCATTTGCGCCACCAAATGGACCTACTGTGTGGTGGTGAAATACCTCTCATTATGAGAGAGAAACCCAGTCCAATAGTGTGTTATGAAAAAACCGACCATCGTTGGATAAGGAAGATTCTCGAATGATCACATAGCAGCATAGACAGGTGGGCCGACGATCCGGTCAAAATTATAAAAAAATCGGAATCGTCGGATGCAGTCTGCACAAGACCCCTCATTGTGACTCTCTCTTGAGGAGTCTTATGTCCAGCAGTGGACGTCAAAATTCCGATGGATAGATGGATATGCTACATGTTTTTCCAAGCAGTGTTATTTTACCATAATGTACACGCATTCAATGTCGACCGCTAGATAATCGAGACAGTAAATCTCTGTCTGACATATTATTTGCATATCCACTAAGCCTGTCCGTTTTAAGAAGTGTGCGTACTTATTGTATGTCGCAATTGAAACAATATTAGATTGCACAGCAGATAGTGTAGGTTCTACTCACACAATTATACATACACCGCCTTTTAATTTCAAAGAAATCTGATTACTTGCGTCACGCTTTGCTTTATGTATCGTTTTAGATAAGCGCCATCTATATTTTATGTGTTTTAGTCGTAGTCCAGTGTTAAAATTATTTATTTAGTTATTTGCTTGGTCTCGAAGGGTCGCAGCGTGATTAATAGCATCTAAACCTGCTCAAAAATTAGGCTATCAGATAGTAGTTAGAGATTAGAGTGTTTAAACTATATTAAACTCTTTATTATTTAAGTAGGTACAGATTTTTATTCGTCGATGGCAACGGACTAAGAATACAAGTGTCACCAACCCATCCTTTCACGGGTGTCGTACGAGGTGACTAAGTGAACTAAGCAATTATCACCCATTGCATTACATAGTGGTAGGGCTGGTACCAAGTGGGAGTAATCACTTGCTATCGGACCCGAACAGGTAGGTACTACCACCTCCCGTGTGACCTTATGAAGCACATCAGTGTGTTTTGGTTGTAGCAGGAGATAGCCGTTTATTCTGTGTCGTATCTGTGATATGAAATGGTGAGCAGCGGCTTGACAATACTCCGGTATAGTTGAGTCCAATGATTACCATTTACCATCAGGTGGGCCGTGGTTCGTCTGCCACCATACCTACGCAATAAAAAAAAATATTCTACCGTATAACAAAGCAATAAATTAAATCTATCAAAACAATACGTTAAGAAGAACAAAATAATACATCGCCTCGACCCACTCAAGTATCTAAGTGTACATAAACACGCTAAAACGAGACTAGGCCACGCGCACCTGTCATATCGTTAAGTGTTAAACAAATTATCTAAGTTATATCACGCCGTGACACACTAACGTAATAGTTCAAAAGGTCTTTTTATCATCCATTTATCCATCATGGCCTTTATTATACTAAAAGTGTGGCAAATAAAAAAAATATAGTAAAACCGCAACATCATCTGCGACTGGGGCAGCGTAGGCGCGAATACCTGTGCCTGATGGCGCCTGTGTTGACGAATCACTGGTACTGCAGGGATAGAAATTGATTACTACAGGCACTACCTGCGATAGCTTAGCGATGGACCGTCATTCCATGAGTCGAAGGTCTCGGACATAATTTTATTTTTTATTTTCACAATAATTTATTCTATCTATAGCGAAAATTATTACCTACGAGTACATAAGGGAACCTTACTTTACACCAAAATACAGTAGAAATATACAAGGGGACAATTTTATTTATGAAGTGAGGTACTGGTATTTGCTATTGCAAAGTACAATAAAGTTGTCCAATAGTTTTTATCGATGATTCTTTAACTCAGAGTTTGATACACAACCGAAGAAATAAAATGATTAAAAAAGATCAAAGGTCCTAATCTTATATAAAACAATGTAAATAGAATTATTGTAAGTACATTAGAATCCACAACTGAAGTAATGTCACATAGTTCCAGTGGTCTGCCAATACAGGCGGAGAGACGGCACACGGCGCGTTTATTTAGTGGGTGAGGGCCCCACTATACCTTGTTCATTGCCCCGAACGACGGGTACATTTTTTACCGCCTTAAAAAAGGTACACTAGCATCTTCCTGCGATTTCGCCCGCGTGTAATATATCACTCACATATATATATTATATTAATTATTTATATGCAAAATATCCCACAGGAACCGTTTTTCCGGGATAAAAAAGTAGCCTTTGTACTTTTCTAAGTTTCGTACTATATACAACATTCTAGGAGATCGTTTAAGTAGTTATGGCATGAAAGCGGAACAAACAAACAAACGCACTTTCGCATTTATAATATTTTTAAGAAGGAAGTAAGGACAATGCAACTCTATAGATTTTAGTCTGCTTTCGTGTATTGTACATAATAATATATTATAGTATCCACCGTTTATCTCTATATCTGTTCTCAGTAGAACAGTGGACTGTTATGTCTAATGTATTGTCGTTTGTTCTTGAAATTAATGTCTGATTTAGTGTGAGAGTCTGGTTAGTCTGGTTAGTTATGGATTTGAATCAAATTCAAATTCAAATTCAAAAATATCTTTATTTCATAGGCCTATTAATTAGCACTTAAAATCGTCAAGAATACACTAATAATCAACATGAGCGCCTGAGGCGAGTGCATCCGCAATAACAAAGTGGCGATTGCAATCGCCACAAGCGGCCGGATTCCGAAGTAAAGCCTTTCATGAGAAGAACCCGGCAAGAAACTCATGGGCCACTTTTTTAAATTGCCAATTTATTACAATTTAATATAATCTTTATAACTAAAATGACATTATATCATACAAAACAATTTTGAAAAATAATGAATGAGGAGCAGCTCAAGCCCATTTTGTTTTGTCCTCAAGATAATCCGAAACAGTGTAATAACCTTGATTACAAAGTCTAATTTTTATGGCTTTCTTAAACTTATTTAGTGGCATGTTTCGGACATTTTCAGGAATCTTATTGTAAAAGCATATACATTGCCCCATAAAAGATCTACTAATTCTGTGGAGACGAGTACTGTGTGCAATAAGATTGCCTTTGTTCCTAGTATTAATGTGATGAACATCGCTATACTTATCAAAACATCCGATGTTTTTCTTGACATACAACAGATTTTCGTATATAAATTGAGACACAACAGTTAGAATATTCATTTCTTTGAATTTCTGTCTAAGGGAAACTCTCGGGCCCAGATTATAGATTGCACGAACAGCCCTTTTCTGAAGTACAAATATGGAATTTAAATCGGCGGAACATCCCCATAGCAGTATGCCATAGGACATAATACTATGAAAATAACTGAAATAAACTATTCTAGCCGTTTCAACATCAGTCAATAATCTAATTTTTTTTACCGCATATGCCGCTGAGCTTAACCTACCTGACAATTTTTTGAATTGGGTCTGAGACCCTGGTCTAGAGCGACCTACATACCTACAAAACTATTCTATTGTGTACCCCAAATCTATACTAGACTAATATTAAATAATTATCTATGTATACTCGTATAAATTAAATTGAAGTGTCTGTTTGTAATGTTTAAATAATAACTTTTTACTAAATGCATATAGTATTTACGGTAACAATTTTAATTTTTTTGTCTGTCAGACTATTTTGTCTGGTTAATCGCGGAAGCGGTTACCCCGATTTGGATCCGTCTTTCAGATAACAGACGCTATAAGGAGTAACACTCGTACTTTTGTTATGGAAAAATAGTTAGGGTTCTGCGCAAAAAAGTAAAACATTATATTCTACGCGGACGAATTTGCGGCTAGTAGGTAGGTATATAATAAGGTCGAGTAGTTTGTTTATACAAACGCGCTAATCTCTAGAACTGCCTACTGAGCGGAATTGAAATTTTCTTTTTGCATTTCATTGAACAGTTTTGAGGAAGGCTATAGGCCATTTAATTTAAAGTTAAGATCCAGGGATAAACAAAGCAAAAAAAATAATAATATGTAAGCGCCACACAAAATTAAAAGTGGATTGCTATATACATATAATTATCTAAAATAAATTCGCACTTTTCCTAAAAATTGACCGAATTGACATTTCTTTTAAATTAAAAGGCGGGTGAAACCGGGAGTGTACCTACAGCTTAAAGCATAAAGAGAAACATTACGTTGAGGATGCTATTTAAACCACTAGGCCAGCTATTTTTTTTTATTTGTAACAAGCTCTACCATTATTGTAACCCAAGTTTAAGTGACATTTTTTTATTTACTTGATGTAAAACTAAGCATTTATACATAGGCCGTTTTATGCTCTTGCGCACTAACTGTGACGCTTTATGGGATCCTAGTGTAATGTTATAATAATCTATTGTTTTACCAAATAATTGATCTATAAAGTGCAAAAAGATTATTCCAAACATAAATAGTATTTTTTGATATTAGCGTGTTTAAACAAACAAAATTAAATAGACATACTATAATATTTATATATATTATCATGATCAGCTAAATATCTATTAACCTTTGAAGACATCCATATTGAATTGCACAGGAGTAATGGTGGCAGCACTTAAATAAAGGTAATCAAGTTTAGGTACTTACTTAAGTTACAAAATAAAATCGGATAATGAGTCAAACTAAATATTCAGTATTTCGATATTGTAATAACCATTGTACACGTCCAGATATATCAAAACTTATAATTTATACATTATACAGTCCAACTATAACATATAATTTCTAAGCAGCGTTTATATATAATTATTAAAATTGACCATGTAATATTCTATTCAATGTTAAATTTATATTGTTTTAAACAAGTCGTAATTTTAGCCGTTGATGAAACAAGTATATGTGAGGATTTCATTGTATAATTAAATTAATTTAAAAATGTACTTGAGTTAATATATAATTTCAACTGCCTAATACTGTAACGATAAAATTGTAATCATTAAACTTACGTTAATTTAATCTGTCGTGGCCTTGAGGAAGATTATGAACTACCGATACAGAAGTATTGGCTTTTATTATTAAGGTCTCAGCTTTAATCCAAGAGTGGATGCATGGTGGGTGCATGGGTGATGACAGGTAAACACGTAAACAACCCAATCGAAGATACAAATCGTCAAAAAAAAAATCAAAAGTACGATAGCACAATACATAATCTGATTGAAGGTATAATTAGTTCCTACTAGGGCCTGATCTAATAAGTAATTAATAACCGTTACAAATATTTCAACAGAATTAAAAAACCTTAGAGATTGCGTGTCCTTGAAACAGTCACGTTTTGGCTCTACACAAAGGTATACAAACATCGGATGTACAGAAATTATGTTAATGTCGTGATGAATTACTTGCAATTATTCATTTCCGTAAATTATAAAGCCATGGGAATAATAGCGATGCATTGTCATTGAATATCTGAATATTAGTACAATGTGACGTGACTAATACTCGCTACTTATATCTTATGGTCTTAACGATAGACTAGGTATATATTTACTGATCTCAGTGGCTCTGACTTTAGTGGTTTGAGAGGATGTTCATATCGGTATCTACTTCGATTCTTTTAAAGTACAAATTATTTGTAAATGAGGAAAAAGAGAACTTACACATACAGCACCGAACTTTCGGAAATCTCAATCTCCTCATCACATTTGTCTTTACGACCAAAGCCATCTATCGGAATGCATTTACATGCATTAATCCAATATAGTAAGTTTAATTTTGCAATTAAAATTCATACTATTTGATGGCGCGATTTTTTAAACATTTTTGATCTATATTTTTTATTAACATAATATGTTTTAAAGGGTTGAAGTTGGTTAAATTGTAGTTATGTGCGATAGACAGACTCATATTAAAAAAATGCTATGCCGCCTAAATGGCTTGAAAACATTTTTTTTCTCAGATATCTTAAATGTACAGAGCTGTGTTACAGCTTTATTGATATTTACTTGGTAAATGCTTAAGCTTAACCGCTCACTCCACTATCTGTAATAGCTACTGGTACGGCAAAAATATTCTGGTCGTCTTATCAACATCGTAATTCTGTTAGTATTCTTGATTGAGTGACGTTCTAGCGCAACATATATAATTTCGGAAAGTCAGCATGCCTTGTGAAGCCTACATTTTAGATTGGGGATCGGATTTGGGACCCTATTTGGGCAGAGCTCGGTTACCACTAGGCAATCACTGTGACTGAACTCAATCAACACAAATCTATATTAATAAATGAAATTGAAGTGTCCGTTTGTAATGCGTTTAATAAGTGGTTAAATGATATTAATCTTTCTAACGGATTCCTGTAAATTTTCGCGGAGTTTTACTTGTACTAGCCCTTTTCTTGACAATGTATCTCCGCAGATACATCAAAGTTTGAAAAACTCTACGCTAACTATTTATTTGTTAAAACGAATCATATTTATGGGAATATTTAGATAACTTCTTTGTTTTCAAATGTACGTTTATTATTTTAAAGTTGGCAAGACTAGTGAGCTGTCAAATTTATTTTATTTCCAACCGACGCTATGCTCCCGCGCGTACAGGTAAGAAAAATACAAAAAATTATGTTTTTATGCTTATTTCAAGCATGTGTTCGTAAAATTATAAATTATAATTGTTTTTCTAGTAAATTAATCAATTTGGAGCATAAATATTACTCAGTGGATGGTTTTATTCACTTTTGTAAATGGGTGTATCTCGTCGTGTACACTGCCAGCTTCTCTAACAAGTAATACAGAATCGTCGTGTATCTATACGTGCACACTACCAAGTCCATAAACGGTTCATTATGCGAACAAAAGCTTAGCTTATTTTCTCTTATTTTTAGGTAAAACAGCTGCATGTGCTTTCGAGGGCTAGAAATATACTTGATTTAGTGCCAAAACTCAATCAATCATCAAATGATGAAGAAATTCGGAGTCTGATTGTGAATTTGACAATATTACTTACTCTTCGTAAGCATGTCAGTAATAAATCTTCACCGGATTCTTCGCTTTTCTTCTTCACTTGAAAATCTTTACATACTTTCTAACGATGAATGTAACCTTGCCATACAAACAATAATAGATTCCTGCCATTTGGAGCCTGCACAACCACCTATTGAAACCATTTCCGCGAATTCTGCAGCTTAAGGGTCTCACCTCGTCTATTCGTCCCTCGCCAACCACCTACTTGAATTTTAGTCAAACCAAAATACCTAGGACTAACCAAATAGTACCTAAAACACCTGGGCCATCACCATCAATAGTATTAGCCTCACCGTCGCCATCCAGCATAAAGAATACGCGTTCTAAGCTGACCTGCGCTTATACAAAGGAAACGATTAAATTTTTATTTGGTTTACATGAAATTTGAACACAAGGCTGAAATACTCAATAAAGAGTTACCAACTACGGACAGCATTATAACGCATAGTGAAAAGGCTAGTGAAAAGCCTGGAACTAATTTATACATAAAGTTCCCATCATTCCCATCAGCATCATAAAAGGCACGATAGTAAAGTTGTCACCGTCGCTAGTATCTATGTATCTAAAACGCCAGTTGGAGTAATACAACGTTATAATGAGGAAACAAAATGTAAAACGACTGTCCGCTGTCCTGAAACCTTCAAACACTAAAACGCGCACCACGGGAGGTTGCGGACATTTTGGTTGCCCTCTATAGACCACAACTGAAAAGCCATAGGTGTTAATTGCCAATATTTTCAACATCCTGGATATGAACGTAAATAATAGCTGAATTTTATAGTGCAGACATATTGCCGGAAATAATTTCAAGCAACTGAGCCTGAAGAAGTTGCGTTATCATATAATACAAGGGCTATTAAATTCTTGGAGAGAACAACCATTAAATAAATCTGCTTTTGTCCCACCAGCACCAAAGAAAATTATCAAAAAAACTTGCACTGCAAGATGTAAGATTTGATAAATATAGGTAATCATTTTCCAACATTTGGGCTCAAGGGTATATGCATACTTAGCATAAAAGATCAGACCACAGTCATGTGTATGAAATGCGGCATGAGACTTACTGTCAGAAAGAAATCATGTTTTTTATTTAAGGAAATTGATCTCATTATGTCATATTCTTTTGAAAAGTGTTTTTATTTTTGGTATTTTTTGTTATGTTTGTAGAAAAAGATGTTTGATGTTAAAACATTTTATATTTTCATAAAAGTTACTGATTATTGATTAAAAAGCCTTTTTTTTCTACCAAATTATGTAACAGTAAAGTCATAGCTAACCTGGCAACGTATCTTTCGAGATACATTGAAATCATTATGTGTTGTTATGGATTGTTGGCAATGTATCCCACAGGATACATGTGTTTTTTTTTAAACTACCCTAATGGAATTTTTATTATTATTTTTCTAGGCATCTTTGGGTCATAAGTATTACGTCATATAAAAATCATATTGATATTCAAAAATTTTTTTCTCTGCCAAGTTAAGGGCTAGAAAATATCTTCAGAACTATTGATAGTTAAGTACTTTCTACATGCACAGATTCACTTTGTACATGTGTGGCTAACAAGCATTCGGCTCACCTGGTGGTATGATGGTAAGCGGTTACCGTAGCCTATAGACGCTAGCAACACCAGAGGCATCACACGCGCGTCGCCATCTCCAAGGAAAGGGATAGGAAGGATAATAAGGAGAGGATAGGGAGGGGGTTTGGGCCTCCGACGCTCTCAGAGCCAGCCCATTCGCGCTAGCATAAGCAAGGCTTTACCACCAAAACATTTCTATATTCTTATTAAAATATAATAATACCTATACCTTTTTTTGTGTTAAGGCGATAAAAAAATGTTCCTAACGCACGCCCCGTCGTTCGGGGCAACGAACAGGGTAGTGTGGGGCCCTCACCCACTAAAGAAACCCGCCGTGTGCCGTCTCTCCGCCTTTATTGGCGGGCCACTGGAATTATGTTACATTGCTTCCGTGGTAATATAATAATATACCTTAAACACAAAGTGAAAAACGTGAAATCGAAACTAACAGTCACGAGCAGGCTATTTTTGATTTCACATTTTTCACTTTGTGTTTAATGTATAGTGCTAAGCATGTCAAATGCTAAAAATATATATAAATATAATAATATACCTTCAATAAAATCAGTTATACTAAAAATCTAATCCATGTATTATGAAGTATATTTGTCATTTTTTTTATTCATTGACCGCAAGATATTATTTCAGCTTTTGTATACTTAGTAACAGTTTATATTATAAGTATTGTGTGACCGAACCCAGTAGTTAGAAATATGTAATATAAAGTAAACTTATGCCTTTGAAATGCTTTCAAATACACTAAACCATTCATCCATCCATTATACAAAAACAAGATCGGGAAAGTGTCAACCCTTTTGCAGAACATTGAAGTGACTTATCAGTTACTCCTACTCGTATATACTGTGTTCCTATATACTCTGTTATTCCATTCAGGGAGTGAGATCCCCGCAGACCCACCGCGTCTACTATTTCCTCGTCTCCTTTTTGCTTCTTCTTGACCTTCTATCCCTGCCCTTAGGGTCAGCAATGCCTGTGCTTTTTAGTAGTGTCCTTAAAGTACTTTGTATGACACGTCAAGAAAAAATATACACAAAAATCTGTCAATATTTTTTTCTAATTCTCCTATCCTTCTATATACTAGAAGTACTCAAAGTGCCCAGCATTGCGTGTGGTTCATGCTGATGGTATCAACAGACAATTATGGTTAGAGATGAGCTGAGAGCACGCTAAGCCCTATCTGTTACAAGGTTTGTTGTTATCAGCCTAGAATATGTAAATAATATAAGTACATAATAAGTTTCTGCTAACCTTATATTATGTACTAGTTGCTTGCTATCCAGGAATTCGTCCGCGTGGAATTTAGAGGTAGTAGTGTAGTTCTTTTTTTTTAGCGGACCCCTACATATTTTTTCAAAATCGGCATGTCTAAAAACGTCTAATTGTTACGGAGATTAGTTGAAATAAACAGACAGATAGACACACAGACATACAAAACAAAACCTTCGGAAATTGTTATTATGCCTTAGGTAACGTGTCGTGGCCATATTATAGAATTGGTCGCTTCATTATGTGATCAACTATTTCATGAAATAGAAAATATCCGCCACCCATATCACGATATGACCGAGCCAGATTAATGAATAACACAACATTTGATGACATTAATAGTGTAATAAAATTGTCATAATTATCTTAAAATAGTAATATTATCCACCGTTAGAAGCGCTGATATTGTTTTGTTTTGTGATGCTGATGAGACTTTTATAAGCATTTCGTGAAAAGCTGTTATTGAGACTTTACATAAAGACGCTCCAATTTTTTGATTTGTATTTTTGTAGCACTTGACATTCTCAGCTACTTTTAAGGCCTCGTCACACAGAGGTGGGAGCCGCGGGAAAGCGATCGCGATCCGGGACGGATTTTTTTTGTAATACATATTCGAATTTGTATGCAACCTGTCACATAGGAACGCGCCCGTTGCTTTAAAGTACAAATGATTTGTGATTGAGGAAAAAGCGTTCGATAAGTGGCGTTGGTGGCAAAGACAAATGTGATGAGGAGATTGGGATGGCCGAAAGGTCAGTGCGACAGCTCAGTGGCTTAGAGCACTTTCCCGGATTAGAAGGGACGCAGGTTCAATTCCCGCTCGCACTAAAGTTCGCTCTTTTCTCATTCACAAATAATTGGTACTTTAAAAGTGGCTGAGCATGTCAAGTGCTAAAAAAATACAGAAGATCAGAATATTTAAAAAATCGCGCCTTCATATAGTATGAATTTTAATTGCATAATTATTACTATATTGGATTAATGTATGTAAATGCGTCCGATAGGTGGCGTTGGTCGTAAAGACAAATGTGGTGAGGAGATTGGGATGGCCGAAAGGTCAGTGCGGTAGCTCAGGGGCTTAGAGCACTTCCCCGGATTGGAATGGACGCAGGTTTGATTTCCGCTCACACTAAAGTTCTCTTTTTCCTCATTCACAAATAATTTGCGCTCCTATTTTATTTATTTGTATAAATAAACAGTTTCCAAATATCTGTTGTATCTAATTGTATCTGGAGCGGATTTTCATCACCATGTAAACTATGTAGGTACGTCTATGAGATACTTCATTAGCCTTGTACATTATCTGTAATTTTTTGCCACATACTCCTAGTAAATTTATTAATTTACTGGCCACATACTGGCAGGATTTCTACCGCTCGCCATGACGTCCAGTGAAAACTTCCAAATATTTGTGTGTGAATACATGTGTCACCACCTCATTCTTTCCCGCGGGTGTCGTACGAAGCGACTATAGAAAGTAAACAATTATCACCCATTGCATTGCTAGTGGTAAAGTTGGGTACCAAGTGGGAGAACTCATTAGTTATAGAGTCCGAGCGGGTCGGTATAGCCCGCGCTAATAAAGAATCGAATCGAAAATCGTGGAACTGTACTTGTAATTAGGTTGTACCGTCAGCAAATGAAGGTTTCCAGAAATTAGATAACGCTTAGATATTTTTTTAATGTACTTTAATTGTTTGAAAGTAAAAAGTAAGCAAGATATTTAAAGCCAACCAAGTGCTAGTCGGAAACTCGCGAAATGCAGTTTCCGTACTTTTCTAGAACGTACAAAACCTAACGCCTAATATAGGTATAGTGGATAAGTATGTCATGAAAATAAGGAAAACGTCACCAGTATGCATACAAAAAAGCCTGTTTCCAAGTAATATCTATTTTTCCCTGCATCGAGTTTAATATGCCACCAGCATACGATGCATGTGTCACATCGGACAGGCTTGAGACAGTTCAAAAGAGCACGATGAACAATGCTCTACATACATAAACAGAAATCACATAAGTGCCCGTAAAAACATGTAAACTCGTAAAGGTAGGTATATATTTCTACTTTTTAAAGACAGCGGCAGTCAGTAGTTTTTTATTGTCTATGATAGTGGATGAGCTATCGGCCAACCTGGTGGTAACTGCCATTTCAATTATGCAACGTTTGAAGAGGGACGTGTCAAAATATTAAAAAATATCTGCTCCTATTGTTGAGTTCATGAACAGCACTTACCATCTGTTAGGCAGTGGCTCATAAGCCACTGTTAGTTATAAAGAAAAATGTGTGGAGATAATTATATTGCCTTGATTGGGTTCAACTAGAATACACACGTGTAGCACAGTTAATAAACTAAAATAGTATTCACAGATAGCGTAGTGATTTAGAAAACCGAATTCCGCACCAAATGTAGTAAGTCCCATTTCCATACAGGATATGGAATATATCTATATGCGATCCACAAATTATTGTTTTGAGTCTGGTGTACGTTCCGTTGCCGTGTGGTGCCGGCTTTAGAATTGTCCCACCCCTCTCTACCCACGGGAGTCGTAAAAGCTGACTGAGGGACTACCGGGGGAGTGGGCAGCAGCACTCCCTCGAGTATTAACAACATCCACTGCGATCGCCAACCCGCCTGCCAAGCGTGGCGATTACGGCGTTATCCCCCATGATGGGACTGCTCGTTGTGGCATTCTCTTGGGGAGGCCTATGCCCAGCAGTGGACGTTGAAAGGCTGATGGACGGATGGATGGTAAGTTCCGTCCGTTACATATGTGTTTGTAAGGTCTCTCTCGGTAAAGTATAGCAAAATGAAACCTGGATTTTTTACTTGTTGGATACCATAAACTGTAACTACACCTAAGAGAGAAATACATGAGGTACCACTAGTTTTCTTGCCGTGTGGGGCCGGCTTTAGAATTGTCCCACCCCTCTCCACCCATGGGAGTCGTAAAAGCCGACTGAGGGAATACCGAGGGAGTGGGCAGCAGCACTCCTTCGCATATTAACAACATCCACTGCGATCGCCAACCCGCCTGCTAAGCGTGGCGATTACGGCATTATCCTCCATGTCTATCCCCCATTCTTGGGGAGGCTTACGTCCAGCAGTGGACTTTAAAAGGCTAATGCATGGATGGATGGATCACTAGTTTATTGCTAATTCTAGCGAAAGAGAAGGTGAACAAGAAGCAAAGAAGTGATGAGGAAAGAATATGAGCCCATGGGCTCTCACTCAACGAACGGCAAAACACAATACACAAGAACAACAATAGATATACCATTGATGTATATGTTCTGTAGTAACATATAACCCAATGAGATATACCTACTGTTGCGTTACGTCAATATTCTGCCTGATATCGAGTCAGCCCATTCATGCTAGGATTGAGAAGGGCACCGTCAAATTGTGCCGTAATTAGAGTATTCAAAATCAATTGAAAGGAATGAAGTTAGTGGACCTTTTGTGCCGCATTTCTAACTCGTAGCTTCAATCTAGTTGATTACACAATATTTATAATGAGAACTATTACGGCACAAAAGCAGAAATAATATCTTATAGGCGGTGCTGTCTATAAATTGAAAATAAAATCAATTGTACGTCACAATTGATTTGAAGTTATATCATTGTAATTATACTTACAGATTTTATTGGTTGATTTATAAGAGTTAAAGGCTAAGTTATTTTTGAAAGTTAAAACTATTGTATTCTGATTTATTAATCATTTTACATGTAAAAGAAAATGTAAAGTCTTTTTCATTGCATTTTTTCTTAATTACAATAATTTTCTTAAACCTGCGTCTCCTGGAATACTTTATCAATTCAGCCACCGTGACAATTGCTCGGGGTCTGCGAATTTTGTGTGCTGCGAATATTCTGTGAATTTTGATAACACATTCCTTATTAAGGTTTTGCCTAGGCCACCATTTGGATGTATTTGCATACAATATTCCAAACCGGCAAGTGATTACACATTTTCGCACTTTGTGTTAATTTACAAGGCATCTTAGTAAAGATCTATACTAATTACTTAGTATACAAGATTTTTAGTTTATTATGAAACTAGCTTCTGCCCGTCTGCGTGAACTACAAAATTAAAATCCATCATATTGTTTATGTATCCCAAAGAATTCCTTTTGGCGTATAAAACAAATGTGTTTATCTAAACCATAGTTTACATGTATGAAAAAATCGTTAAAATCCGTTTAGTCGCTAGGTCGACAAACTCTCCCATTTTGAAATCTATACGTTAAAACATTCTTAAGCAGAAAGATAATACGATATTGCACGCCTCATTAAGCTAAGCGTTGAGGTGGGTACTACTCTCGTTTCAAACAGAACAACAGATTTTTCAAACTTAAAATGTCTCTATTTATCATATATTTTGCACTTGTAAAATAATATATACACACACATTTCAAGAAAAACACTATTTTTAACAATCATGATATTTTTGATGCCATTTTATTATTTATACTAGTTAGTATTTAATTTTATGTAGTCAATTTATTTTAATGTAGTAGTATTTATTTTATTATTTATGTTATGAGGCGTGCACTTTTGAATTTTCCAAAGTATTTTTTTTCTCTTACGCTTTAGTATAATTACGAATAGAGCCCTATCACTTTACACGGTTTGATTCGATGTGGTTTAGTTGCTATTAAATAAACAAAAAATAGTGAATATTTACGCTCGACTCGATGGTACAGTGGTACACTAAAACCAGCGCTATACCTTATTTCGTGAGATCTACTTCTATAGACTAATATAGTAGTACTTCTTAAAATTAGCGCTAGATGGCGTATAAGACATGAGAACCACATTAGTACTTTTTGAAATTAGCGCTATCTATGTGATTTATTGAAAACTACTTAGTAAGATCAATACATTATTAATTACTCATCAAATAATCAATTTTATTGTGAAAAATGAAGATTAGTATGAGGCGTGCAATTTTGGATTTTCCAAAGTATTACATTCTATTGTATCAAGATTGGTCTGCGATGTTGTCATGATATTGTCTCCGGTTATTAAACTAAACCCATTTCCATGCTCTAAGGTTGTAAACCGGAATGAGATCTTCCGTATCGCAAATTTTAATTTCATGCTGGCTGCTTCTAAGATTCGTTTTGCAATGTATAATAGTCCTGTTGGCAAAGAGAGACTGGTCTTGATGACATTCAATCAGATAACAATTCAAGTGGACCTTGGGATCAGGTTGTGAATTTTGATACTACAAAAGGAGATTAGAAAGTGTGCTTGGAACGAGGAATAAACAGATATACATAATTATTCCCCTGGAATGATCTGCCTGGACTAAATTAATGTTTTTACAAAGAGGTATTATAAACGTTTTTTTAATGCAACACCCTGCACTAAGGAATAATCCTTGTATTGCGGGGGACTTTACAAACATACAATTTCACGGATACAAAGTTGTGTGTGTTCAAGCAACATATCGCTTCCGCCGTCACAGATGAAAATAGTTGCCGTATAAAGAAGCGCAAGCTAGTGATAAAGTTCGCTACTTTTAACATAAATTAGAGTTGTCGCTGAGCCTTGTCATTTCTCGGGATAACTAATAATAAAATACTTTGGAAAATCCAAAAGTGCTCGCCTCATAATATTCATTTTTCACAATAAAATTGATTATATGATAAGTAACTAATAATGTATTGGTCTTACTAAGTATTTTTCAATAAATCACATAGATAGTGCTAATTTCAAAAAAGTACTAATGTAATTCTCATGTCTTATACGCCATCTAGCGCTAATTTTAAGAAGTACTACTATATTAGTCTATAGAAGTAGTTCTCACGAAATAAGGTATAGCGCTGGTTTTAGTGTACCACTGTACCATCGAGTCGAGCGTAAATATTCACTATTTTTTTGTTTATTTAATAGCAATTAAACCACATCGAATCAGACTGTGTAAAGTGATAGGGCTCTATTCGTAATTATACTAAAGCGTAAGAGAAAAAAAGAGAAAAGACTCGATTAGTAAAGTATGTCGGTCGTTATCGTGTTAACATACATTATCCGAACATACTTACAACACACGGACGTCCAAGACAGAACTTTTTTAACTAGATTAAATAACAAAAATGGCAGTTAAAAATAGTGTTTTTTCTTGATATGTGTGTGTATATATTATTTTCAAGTGCAATATATGATAAATAGACACTTTAAGTTTAAAAAATCAGTTGTTCTTCTTGAGACGAGAGTAGTACCCATCTCAACGCTTCGCTTATGAGGCTTGCAATTATTTACTTTTATTTACTTATAAAACTGGCATGTTCTACCTGTCAACCAAGGGTAATGTAGAGGCAATAGAAGATAGATGTATTTCCAGAAGAGAACAGATAGTGTATGAGCGAAGAATATTCCTAACATTTAGGTATAGTGTTACGAATTGATCTATTATATATAATTCCAGTGTCACGATGTTTGTCCGGGATGAACTCCGAAACTACTGAACCAATTTTAAATTTCTTTTTTTTAAATGTGTGTGTTTTGTTCCAACTTAAGAGATAGGATACTTTATATCTCAATTTATAATTGCAGTATTTAATTATGAAAAATTATATGGCGGTATGAAGTTCGCCAGATCAGCTAGTGTTTATATAAAATACTTATATACATGAATAAGTCAAAGCTATAAATAACCCTTTTTAAAAAAATCAATGAAATATATTTAATTTTGTTACGACAATTGATGTAACAATGTTTTTGGCTGTAAACTATGTGTAACAAATATCATCTGTTCAGTCTTTTTGCGTTGTTTTGTATCAATCAAACTTGCAGACATATTAATACGAAGTTTCTTAATTAAGTAAGTATATTAGTTTATAATTGTTGGCTTTTACCAGATATTCTTCTAGATACTTCGTGCGCGTTCATATGCTTGTATATCTATGTGTTGAAAAGTACTACTCAATATTGCGCTATTGTAGGCATAATAGTTCGCTGCATAAACGACCTCATTGTAGGTCACTGTACGGGGAATAGTGACTGCAGGTGACGGTAGTGATGTTTCAATGATATATCGACATCAATGTATCGTTAGCGTTTTCAAGGCCATTTCATCGTTCACTGCTGGAGATTTGCTTCCTCAATAGATGGTAACATTAAATGGTCCTGTTTCGTTTCCATCCAACGGCTCCCCATGGCTTAGACCAACTCGTCGGTCTACTTAATGGTAGACTGTCTTATATTCTCATTCATATAAAAGTTCTCCGAGCGGCATAGCCTTCCCATCGCTACTTTGATGTAGATCTAAATACATGAAATAACATTTTTGATTTATACCACGTACGAGTAAGTATATTCTTTCACAAATTATTATTGGCCGGTGAAGGAGAACATTGTTAGGAAAAAGGTATTTTCTTCATCGAGAAATGACAAATAAGTGCGACATTTCGAAAAGTCAGAGATGCGAATCATAGTTAATATACTTTTTATTCACTTAAAATTAATTACTCTGCAATAACACATTTGAAATCGAATACAAGCATATCGATATATTTATCGCCGACATTTTCTACTCACTATAGTAACGGTGTATAAATACCTATAGGCATATACATATAGGCATACAAGTAAGGACTTCAACTGCGATTACGCGGTGTTTTATATACGCTACTAGAGAATTAGGTAACTCTTATGTTTGAAGGTTCTTTTGCATTTGCATATAGTGAAGCATATTATGGATGATGTATTTAGATTTTATTTTTAAACTAAAGATCCGCCCAAAATCCACACAGCCGCAATTTTGCTACTGAAATAAATAAAATATATACGCGTATTAGCGTAAGCTATGATAATCGACTTGCTAATCGATTATTATTAAATACTATTTTTACCCGCATTTACTTATTGTTACCTATTTTAAACCTATGGATTTACGCGGTATATGTCACTAAAGCTCCCAGTAGGTATGAATTTTTAACATCTTCAACAGTCATCGCCTTCCCCGTGAAGCCCTCCATTCATTGGTGAAAATGGAATGAAAAACGTTTTTTAACGAAGAAGACGTAGTGGGGGAGCATTATTTAAAATATGTATAGCTAGATAGATGTATAAATTTAAGAGAACTTTACTGCAAACGGGATTCGAACCTGCCAATCCCGAGAGCACTTCCCCGCATTGGAAGGAACGCAGTCTCGAATCCCGCGCGCAGTAATGTACTCTTTTTCCACATTCACAAATCATTTGTTCTTTAAAGTAGCTAAGCATGACAAGTGCTAAAATATAGATCAAAATGTTCAATAACAAATTTTTTGCATTAAACACAAAGTGAAAAATGTGAAATCGAAAATAACAGTCAGGAGCAGGATCCTGCACCTGACTGTTATTTTCGATTTCACATTTTTCACTTTGTGTTTAATGTATAGTGCTAAGCATGTCAAATGCTAAAAATATATATAAAAATATCTAAAAAAATTTTGCAGTGTGGAAATACAGTGTAGGTACTCTTTGGCGTCACTCTCCTGATGAAAAATAACCTATTCTTCCGAACTCTAGTCAATTAAGACTGTATGCAGCGAAAAAATGTTGTCAGTGGAAGGTCGTCTTACTACAAGTGGTAGTCCATTATCTACGCCTAACCCTCTGGGAAACACGAAACAGTCAATGAATTAATTGACTAATGAAAAAGACGCACTGTCATCAGAGATTCTATATAAATTTAACTTTTACTATTCTGTTTGTGCCACAATTTCGCTTCATTTTATAAAATTTCGGTGCAGCGATTCAGAACTAATGAATTCAATTACAATTGAGGCGCGCCAGAGATTTCTAAACATTTTTTTTTTCTTATAACATGTTCACTGTTCAAACAATGCGTGATTTGTGCAACGTTATGACTCCGAGGGACTTTTTTCCAAATCGCGGATAATGATATGTAAGGTAATTGCAAATACACACCTATCTGTGGGAACTAGTTAAACAATTACTCTGGGAGTTGTGTTATTGCAACTAATATTTGAGTCAATGCTAGAACATAATATTGTGAAAATATAAAACATTACGTTTGAGTTTCAAAGTCAAGGGTGTTTGGAAATATGTTTCAAAATCTTTGATTACTAAGCTACATAAGTAGTCTAGTATATAATATAGTATATATAATAGCTGACCACCGTTGGTTGCCAGGCAGGATATTCCGCCGTTGGACCGCTCAAGTAATGCTAAACTTAAAGATACTTCCAGTGGCCCACCAACACATCCGAAGAGATGGCACACGGCGGGCTTATTTATTGGGCGAGGGCCCCACACTACCGTGATTTTCTACCGCCTTGACAAAAAAAAGGAAGGTCTCGTATTGAGCAAGCAGTCTTTATGTGGTTGTGCGATTAGTTCTCATTTTATTTTCTAATAAATATTTACCTACCTATCTGAGCTGATCTTCTAACTTATGGTCACTTTTCAAGTTATAAATGTATGTTGAACCTAGTTTGTATTTCTGTATTCGAAAAGTAAGTTAATTATTTACCGACAATTGTAAATCCTTAGCTATTGCTTGGAAATTTTCTCACGATAAGCTCTGAAATATTCATGAACACGGCTTTTGATCTCAATACGAATATAATTTTAATTTAATTGGAAAGTAATGGCAAGATTTCTTAGAGGATATTTAGATATTTTTATATATATTTTTAGCATTTGAGATGCTTAGCAACATACATTAAACACAAAGTGAAAAATGTGAAATCGACGCGACGATCACGGTAACCGAGAGTAGCCTATGTCCTCTTCTTCAAACTAAACTATTATGTATGTAAATTTCACGATGATTGGTTAAGTACTTACAGCGTGAAGCTTAACAAACAAATAAACAAACAAACTCACTTTTGAATGTATAATATTAGTAAGGATTAATCTACAATAAACTGTAATTACATAAAGTATTTCTAGAATCGAATGCGTAATATGGATATTGGAAGGGCGGTATCCGTGATAGCTCACCGGGATGGCATACTGAAGTGGCAATGGGTAGGCCACATCCCTCGACAAATTGACAACCGGATCACCAGATTAGATGGGCCGACGATCGGGTCAAAATATGGCCGCAGGAGTCTGTTAGATGCAGTCCTCAAGAGAGGCCTACGTCCAGTAGTAGACTTCAAAAGGCTGATAGATAAACTATAATAAAACTGCTTTTACGTAATCTATCACGTTTACAGCATTCATGATTACAGTTCATCCGTAAAAAAGTAGTTTTATATCACAGTTAACCATAATCTTCACCTGAAGATTTAAACTGTTATGCTTATTTCTATTGCAAGCAACATTCTCAGCTTGCGTTGTTGTGAAACCATGAAATTCCCAGGCATTAAGTATCTCAGTAGTGGCCAGTACATTGTGCAATAGAAACTTAGCAATATATATAGTTGGTCATCGCTGGCAGTGCTGTCTTGTTAAGAATGTATATCAGCAATACTGTCCTATAATTGGGTCTCTCTCTTTATACTGTCAGAACTGAGATTATTATCTAAGGTATTAAGGACGAATAACTTCGTTGGTTTTGCAAGCTTTTGTATATCACTGGCTTCATCTAGAACGTTCACATTGCTAGTTGAATAGCTACAATTTTTTGCCAATATCTCGTATATAGGTACTTATTCTTTTTTGCAGGTTTTAATGGTCCAGATTACTACTACTACGACTTTCTACTACGACTTTCTAAGTCGCCATTTTTAATTTGTGAACGTTCTTATCTGATAAGTATCCCTGTCCTTGCTCCCTTATTTTTTATTTAAAAGTTAATCAGAAGATGCTCTACAGCCATTTTAAACTAATTTTAAATTTTACAGCGCAATAAAACGTCAGTTGTTTTAAAATTAGAACCTTGACATCAAATAATCGACACTTATAATATCTCGTGTTGTTAATCCGTAATTATTTCTTGACTAAATACTTAATTAGTAATCACCTCGTGTTCTATTGAAATTTTAAGATCAATCAATTGTTGAGTTTAAAATTGATCAACGTTTTAATTAGTATTCTTTTAAAGAATGCTATTTAAAATATTGTGATTTATTACATTGCGCTCTCACTGTTTAATCAAATTAATTAAGACTTGCTACTTAAATTTTGTGTTCATTGGTCCAAAGACGATATTTAAGATGAAGAATGTTCTCGTGGTCTAGTGTTTTAACTACTGAAATTAATATCAATACAATAGTAATGACAATCTCCAGACGATTAGTTTCCGGTCACGACGGCCAACGTCAACAGACACTAACCAAGTACACAGGATATATTATAGTGCAAGAGTGTCTGCGCGTAAGTGCACTCTCTTTCTCTCACTCCTAGTTCGATGGGATAGCCTTCCGAGACGAATGCAGAGAGATGAGGCAAAGGATCAACGGCTATGTAACTTGAAGTGAAGTTTCTTTCTGTTTTAACTTCTTTTTGGCCTGACCTGGCAAACAAACCCGAGACCTCGTGATCCGCAGTCACATATATACCGCAAAACTAACAATGCAATACTAGTGAAAAGACGGCGTAAGTTATTTAGCATGCATACTTTTCCGTTCTCTCACGGGACAGTAAATTTTTTTTCGTCTGAAAAAAATATCTATTACTAGGTGGCCGTGTAATTTGACTATCAAGTTTAGGAGTAAGGCATTTATTTATTCTTACGTTATATTAAAGACCGGCGTATTATAACATCATGAGGGAATCAGTGTGCTTGATAGATTTTATCGATGGCTTGTGAAGTTTGCCAACTTATGATAAACAATAGGATCATTCCGTCACATTCTGATAGGAGACCGATGCTCAACAGTTCATAGGATAGAAAGTATTACATTTAGTTAATAATAACAAAACTATGAAATTTTATCAAATAAAAAACAGTAGCCTACTAGCGGAATTGCTTCAAAGGCTGACAATACACTATCTACAACGTGGTTGTATGCCGGTTGCGCAACACGCAATTACTGCCTAGTTGTTGCTACCTGTTGTCTGTGATATAACGGATCGAACACCCGTTATCCTATCAGGCGTGGTGCAAGGAGTGGGAGAAACGTTGGTTATTCTGATTGCCGGCTAAAAATATCCCTTTTAATATTTTAACATAATCAGTTCTTTATAGAATTTCAAACTTTCATGGTCACTTATAATTCTAAACGTTTTTAGGACAACTGAAGTCCTTGCTCCGTGATCATGGCGCTTGCAACAGTGCCGAAATATCGGAAACTCGTAAGTAAAAATTTACACGGTATAAATCCCGTAAAAACGTTTAGAATTAATCAGTTCTTTGTTTCGCATTTTTATTACAACTATGTCCATCCATCCATCCATCAGCCTTTTAACGTCCACTGCTGGACATAGGCCTCCTAAGAGAACGCCACATCATCATACATCATCTACGGCACATTAATTATCTCCATGTAAAATAACAATCCCATAGGAACCATTATTTTTCCGGGATGAAGTAGCCGATGTCCTCTTCTGAGTTCTAGACTATATGCATGCAAAATTTCATGATGATTGGTTCTGTATTTACAGCGAGTAAGGAAGGTAACAAACAAACTCACTTTCGCAATTATAATACATGATACTAGTACTTCCCCGCGGCTTCACTCGCGTTGTAGTATTGTCGATGAGAAATCCATTTTGGATAAGATTTCTATTATTAGGTATAAGCGTTGCCACGCTAACAGCCGGTTTTATACCAAAAATATAGGTTACGGATAAGTAATCACCAGCATATCATATACTAAAACCTTCTCCGAAACACGTTGCATCTTAACGTATAAGTATTATTCCGATCGGTTCAGAAGCTTTCGCAGTATAACCGAACAAAAAGATCAGGTCTCCATTTATTAGTATAGATGCTGTCAATTCGATTTACGTAAATAAAATTATAATAAGAATCGCACTTATTTTATTAAACTAAAAATAGGCAGTTTTTTCATTTCCAGAACACGAAAGAATGTGATGTAGAAATTGGTAGCTCCGGGCAAAAGATAGATAAAATGGCAAAGCGTCTGTACTGATGCACCAGAAGAAGCGGACTTTCAATCCCCGCTAAGTTAACTACTAACTAACTACTAAGTTATCATATTTTATTTCACATTTTCACTGTTTAAGTTCTAAAGATAGTCGTATATGAAATGGAGCTGAGGTTTTGTTTTATTGCATGTAGTGGCAGACGAGCCACGGTCCATCTGATGGTAAATGGTAACCGTCGCTCATGGACTCGACTATATCGAGAGTATTGTCAAGCCGCTGCTCACTAATTCATTTCACAAATATGAAATGAAATATAAACGGCTATCTCAAGCCGCAAGTGAGTACTCCCACTTGGTACCCAGCCCTACCACCAGTCGTGCAATGGATGATAATTGCTTCCCTAAGTCGCCTCATACGACACCCGTGGGAAAGAACAGGACCCCGATTCTCGTGCATTAGACTTTTATCTCGAACTCGACATATGTCGAAAAAAATGGCAAATGTCGAGTAAAAACCAATTTTCGTATTCTCGGAATGTCATTTTAGAGATATGTCTACCACTCAGCGCACGACATGCTACGAGTAGTCTATAACAATCGACATCATGTGTCGAATGCAAAGTCGAATGATAATTCAAACGTCACTTTGTTTTTGTTGTGAATAGTTGTGGACTTGTGGTTGTGAAACGTCTTGTAAACTTAAATTTTGTTCCAACCCAATCCTTGATGTCAAGTGGAAGTCGAGAAAATGGATGATGAGCTAATTGTCGCATTTATTAATAATCTGGTGGAGGCTACAGAAAATGCGGCACTGGGTATTCCACGTCGGCAAGGTCTGTGGCGTTATAACGCTACGAAGTTATGTGATGCAGCGTTCCAAAAAAACTTTCGCCTATCGAAGGAACTGACGGATGAACTAATGGACATAGTGGAACCAGTCTTATGTCATAGGACACGACTCTTTTTTTTTTTGTTAAGGTGGGAAAAAATGTTCTAACCGCACACCCCGCCGTTCGGGGCAACGACCAGGGGTAGTGTGGGGCCTGCACCCACTAAAAAAACCCGCCGTTTGCCGTCTCTCCGCCTTTATTGGTGGGCCACTGGAACTATGTTACATTCCTTCGGTGGTATAGGACACGACCCTGCATTTTTTAATTATTCTATACTTAGAAACACAAATTAACAAACAAACGACACTGATAAATATAATACTATATTGTAGGATTTTTACTTTTTATCGTTTTGGTAAAACATTTCGTATAATGCAAGTAGTCTTTCTACAATTTTTTGTTATACTATATATATTGCAGTAGGAGATCTTCTAACTGTGCAGTAATGAATAGAATTATAATATTAAATTGACGCTACATATATATAAACACCTTCTTTTTTTTTAAGGCGGGAAAAAATGTTCCTAACCGCACACCCCGTCGTTCGGGGCAACGAACAGGGTAGTGTGGGGCCCTCACCCACTAAAGAAACCCACCGTGTGCCATCTCTCCGCCGTTACTGGCGGGCCACTGGAACTATGTTACATTCCTTCGGTGGTATATGTATATATAAACACCTAAAACATATTTTAAAACATTTTTATCGCTTAATCGATATTTTTCCCAACACAATCGATACTTTTATAAAATAATCGAGAAAACGAAACGTCATTTTTATATGTCTATAGAAAAGTCGAAGACAAGAATCTCTATAGTGACCGAGAATACAATTTTATGATACTGTAGACATTTTGGCGACATTTTCCGTAGAGATTTTAAAATTAGAGATTATCTCTAATTAGACATTATCTCTACAAAGCGAGAATCGGGGTCCAGGGTGGTGACACTCCCCAGGAGCTGGCGGACCTCCGTGCAGCGTGCATTCGTGCCCGGAGGTCCTACACCCGCAGTCGGCGGCGCAACCGCGATGGGGAGCGGGAGGACCTGCTGTACGAGGCATACCGCACTTCGCGGGCCGAGTTCAAGCTGGCCATCTGCCGCGCCAAAACTGAGAAAAGGCAGGAGATGCTGGACGGTCTCAATCGTGACCCCTGGGGTCGCCCGTACCGTGCGGCGCTGAACAAGCTCCGCACCCAGGGCCCTCCCCTCACAGAGACCCTTCAGCCCGGCCTCCTCACCGAGGTGGTCGAGGGCTTATTCCCACGACGGGTTGAGCACGCGCCCCCGGTCATGGCACCGCCAGATAGCGACCGGGAGGCTGACTTCAGTGTACCACCCGTCACTGCGTCGGAAATGGGGGCGGCTGTTGCGCGAATTCGTTCCAAGAACACCGCCCCCGGCCCGGACGGGATACCTGCCCGGGCTCTGGCCCTGGCTCTGGACCACCTGGAGCCTCGCCTCAGGGGACTGTTCGACGCGTGCCTGGTGTCCGGACGGTTCCCTGACTGCTGGAAGGAGGGGAGGCTGGTACTCCTGCCGAAGCTGGGACGAACGCCGGATTCGGTCGGGGCCTTCAGGCCCATCGTGCTGCTGGATGAGGCGGGTAAGATGCTGGAGAGAATCCTCGCTGCCCGCATTGTCCAGCACCTGCGCGACGTCGGGCCCGACTTGTCGGACGCCCAGTTCGGCTTTCGAGCTGGTCATTCGACAGTCGGCGCGATCATGCGTCTGAGGGCCGCGGCCACGGCTGTAGTCACCGGCGGGGATATGCTGTTGGCGGTGTCGCTTGACATCGCCAACGCATTTAATAGTCTGCCATTCAGCTGCATCAGGGAGGCGCTCCGGTATCACGGGGTGCCTGTATACCTGAGGCGGCTGGTGGCGGACTATCTAGAGGGCCGCAGCGTCGTCTATGAGAGCCGCATAGGGGACGTTGTGAGGAGACCCATGTCGTGCGGTGTCCCACAGGGTTCGGTCCTGGGGCCGCTCCTGTGGGACATCGGTTACGACTGGGTGTTGCGCTGTCGGCTCCCCCCCGGGCTGGCGGTCATCTGCTATGCGGATGACACGCTGGTCGTGGCCCGGGGTGGAAACTTCGAGGAAGCGGCGTTCCTGGCCACCTTAGGGACCTCGGAGGTGGTCAGGAGGATCGGGGCGCTGGGGCTTAGGGTGGCCCTGGACAAGTCGGAGGCCCTACTTTTCCATGGGCCCCGACGTCGGCCACCTGCTGGTGCCTCAATCACAGTGGACGGGGTCCAGATTGGTGTGCAGGCCCAGATTAAGTATCTGGGCCTGGTGCTGGACGGGCGGTGGCGCTTTCGCGAGCACTTCCGCCAACTGTCCCCGAGGCTAGTCGGCGCAGCGTCCGCCCTTGCACGGCTCATGCCGAATATGGGCGGACCCAACAATGCGTGCCGACGGCTTTACGCGGGGGTGGTCCGGTCGATGGCGCTGTACGGCGCACCCGTGTGGGCGGGGTCCCTGGACGCACTGAACAGGGCTCTTCTGTGGAGACCACAGAGAGTCGTTGCGTCCAGGGTCATACGTGGATACCGCACGGTGTCGACGGAGGCGGCCTGCGCGTTGGCCGGAATCCCCCCGTGGGACTTGGAGGCGGAGGTGCTCGCTGAAGTGTATCGGCGGGCGTCACAAGAGCGGGAGGGGGGCGGACGCCCCCTACCCAGAGAGGTGGCCAGGTGGCAGGGCGACGCCCGCCGAGCTGCCATGGCCAGATGGAGGGCACGGTTGGAGGCGCCCCGGGCCGGTCTTTGGACTGTAGGGGCGCTCCAGCCAGTGTTGGAGGAGTGGGCAGGGCGACGGCATGGAGTCCTTACCTTCCGACTCGTGCAGATGCTGTCGGGGCATGGTTGCTTTGGCAGATATCTGCACATAGTCGCAAGGAGGGAAGCGACTCCGGGCTGTCACCACTGCGGCTGTGACGAGGACACGGCGCGGCACACGCTCGAGTCGTGCCCGGCTTGGGCCGAGCAGCGCCGTGAACTCGTCGCGGAAATAGGGGGGGACTTCTCGCTGCCGAGCGTCGTCAGAGCGATGCTTGGCAGTGACAGGAATTGGGCCGCGGTCGCTGCCTTCTGCGAGGAGGTTATCTCGCGGAAGGAAGCGGCGGAGAGGGCTAGGGAGGAGGATTCTTCCGCTGACCCAAACTGCCGCCAGCGACCGGGGCGGCGCAGGCGCAGATACTTGCGCCTCATGCCGCCCTAGCTGAGGCTGCGGGTGGATGGACCGGGGAACGTCCGCCACCCGCAAGGCCTCCCGCGAAGGTGCGACGCTCCATGTGCGGATGCGTCGCTCAGTAGAGGGTACCCGAAAGGGTAAGCCGCAGGCGGACCACCGAAGGAATGTAACATAGTTCCAGTGGCCTGCCAACAAAGGCGGAGAGACGGCACACGGCGGGTTTCTTTAGTGGGTGAGGGCCCCACACTACCCTGTTCGTTGCCCCGAACGACGGGGTGTGCGGCTAGGAACATTTTTTCCCGTCTTAACAAAAAAAAAAAAAAAAAGGGTGGTGACACTTTTATTCTTAGTCCGTCACCACACGGACAGATGATGATGTGATGCTTCAAATAGGAAAAGATCACAACCTGTCGTTTGCGTAAGTGCCGCTAGTGCAAATAACATAACTATATATATATATAGCCGCAGCTACTACATAGATTTACATTTTTCGCTTTTTTCTTATGCCATGTAGGTAGCTAGTTAAAGTAAAAAATCTTGAGACTTGTTATTATCTTATATTTTTATGCAATATCATGTAACAGAAGTTAGTACCATGCAAGCGTATATATACGTATATAGCAGTTTTTGAGATTACAAGCACTTTTTATATATGGAGAACTTTTCTAAATGCAATCGAGTTCTGAGTACAGGGAGTCTTTTGAACAAAGCACCTGTCTTTCATGCATTTGGATGTATTCTGTTATAGAGTAAAATAGCTGGTTATATCCACATTATAAGAAGAGGAAGACAATTTTGCTGTTCCTAGTATTGCTAAGTGGATGGGTTGTATTAATATCAGGTGGGTTGGTTGTGTCGTCAGAAAAACTCGATGCCTATTAAGTTTCTCTGTCGTGTTTGTAGGTGAAACGCTGTGCACGCTATAACCACATTTTGCTCAAACAATATCACGATCTTAAGTTAACGTCACTTGTCGAAGTTGGCAATTATTGTAATTGTATTTGCTTACAGATGTTTGATAATCATTTCTGGTGTTTGCACGATAGATTACCTATAGGGACCTACGAGATATTGAAATTTTCATGAAAAGGCCAAATCAAATTTCCACGATCTGGGTGTTCAGAATCGAGTACTGAACCCATAGTATAATTTATATTTATGGTATATTGATGATAATTGTATCATTATGATATCATTTATACTCTGTATTTTACAACCGCTAGTGGTCGTTCCGTTAGGTACGGATATTCTGCACACAGTTCCAGTGGCCTGCCAATACAGATGGGGAGACGGCATACATAATTGGTGGGTGACGGCCAACTGTTCGTGGTCCTGAACGAAAGGGTGTGCGGTTAGGTAAAATTCTTCAATATAAATGTACGGATCTTCTCGTCAAAGTCCATTGCGCTGGCCCAATGCGGGTTGGCAGACTTCACAACTATATCTATTCAGTAAGATTAAATTGGACGTAGCTTGGACTGATGGAATGTCTACAATATAGGCATGGATGCCCACCAATCTCAGATCGTTTTATGTCGAGTGTATTCATATTACATCGTGAAATAGCATAAGAATTTATAAACAGTTTGTAATACTATTAGTGTTTGACAAAGACCAAGTTCTGCAGATCTTTAAAAAAAAAATGTGTGTGTACTTATGTACACGCATTAGAAGTTATACTAATATATAATAATAGAAGTTATACAAATATATATAAAAATCTTTTCAAAAATTTTATCTTTCGCCTTATTCTACGTTTGTAGAAAAAACGACACTAACAATAGAAAAAAAGTATTTTACAATACATTGAAAGTTTTATTATAACGCATTATCTAGTTAATAAAGTTTATTTAAATATACCAAAAAATCTTAAATTTTGACTATCGCTAACTTCAGGGTGTCGGTTTTTCGTGACGGTGTGCGCGCGCATCATAAAAATTTACTCTCATAATTTTTCCCTAACGCGCCAAAAGAAGTATATATTATTATGTACTTCAAAAAATATACTACACGGCTTTACCGGTATTCAAAGGTAATGCGATTATTTATTAACTAGCCTTTGCAAGCGGCTTCGCCGCAGCCAGAAGCTAGTTTTTCAGTTATATCTCAGGTTCCTGATATAGCAGCGGGATAAAATGTATACCAGTTTTTAAGTCTAATCAAGGCCTTTCAAAAAACAAGTTGCATCAAAATCCGTCCAGTAGATTTTTTTAAATAACTTCATATATAAATAATTTTCTAGTTTTTCGGTTATATCTCAGGTTTCCGATATAGTAGCGGGATAAAATGTATACCAGTTTTTAAGTTTAATCAAAGCCTTTCAAATTAAAAAAGTTGCATCAAAATCCGTCCAGTAGTTTTTGCGTGATGCGCGAACAAACAAACAGACAAACAGGTAAACAGACAAATAGACAAAAATTCTAAAAAAAATCGTTTTGTGTTTAGACACGCCTATATAGTCTATTACAGTAATTCTTTCTCAAATATCTTAAATGTACAGACACAGCTCTGTTACAGTTTTATAATAGGTAGTATAGATGAACGCGCCTTACGGTTTTTTAGAAAAGCGCTATCTCTATATTTTACATAAAATGTCCAGTTTTAATTTTCTGACGTCAGCCTTTATTTGATTACATAATTTTCTATTTTTACTCGGTCCTTAGTGATCGTAGCGTGATGCATTAAAACTACTGCGAAAAAGATTTTTTCAAATCCAAATAGTAAAGGCAGAGAGATAAGCGCGTAAATAAACTAATTATTAGTACTAAAATAAATCTTCGCTCGTAAACTAAAAGTGTATTTTACAATAACGGTTCACTGAGCCAGCAAGCACGAACATTGACTCAATGTCACAAATATGACTTCACTGCTCCCACGTTCACAGATAAAACAATGGATTCCAATAAGCGTATAATCTTGAGCATACACGTATAATATCAACCTTGACACGTCAAGAGAAAGTACGTATGTGTTGTTTATACTCAATACAAGTAAATTGACTAGTTTGAAGTTTAATATCCGTAGTAGGTACTTTTTTATAGCTACATTTTCACGTTATGAACTACAAGTACCGTAATTTAACGTAGTCTGTTGCGTTTGATTGATTTACTGTGTCATCTATAGGGTCCATTAAAGTAGTCTTATTTCATAGCAGGTCACCCGCACCGCTTTTCATGAAAGTTTAGCAATTTCCTAGTGAAAAATATAATTGATGAACTACAACATTGTCTAGGACAATATATGTTCAGAGACTAAATGATGTTGGTATCTCTTATAGTCGTAGTCTATCGACGCCACAACACCAGAGGCATCTCTCGGGCGTCGGCAACTCCAAAGGAACGAATAGGAGCGATAATAAAGAGAGTAAAAGAGCAGCCAGAAGGCACGGGTCGCAATACAAAAGGCAGTGCTTAACCCAACGTTACTATATGGAAGCGAGAGTTGGGTATCGTTGGGTATGCAAAAAAGAGTATGGGAGTAAAATCAACGTGGTCGAAAAGCGATCTCTGCGAAGAATCTGTGAAGTGAGGCTGACTGACCACATTCGTAACGACGACATAAGAAAGCGAGTAGGTATGAAAAAGAGTATTGATGTAAAGATGCGAAAAGGAATGTTCCTATGGTTCGGACACGTAGAAAGAATGCCGGACGAGCGACTGGTTAAGAAGATATACAATTCGAAAATGGAAGGATGGTACAGGGGGAGACCGAGACTCACCTACCTATACCAAATCGGTCATGTATTGAATGTAGGTGGAGTCAGGCGTCTCTGAAACTGGCGAGCGTATATGAAGAGAATTATGAATGTTGTACCCCGCAAGGGAAATGAGGTGATGATTAGTTCATTAGTAAGTTTATTTCCATTTAAATTTAAAATAAACGCTGACTATTATTGTTGTATTTCATTCCGTACCACGCGTTTAAGACAGTCTTATATAACTTTGCTATATAGCCGTTTGTAGGTGAGGGTCGGTGCTTCATATAAATGCTATTTCATTATTCATAATTACTTACAGTGACTCATTATTTGCTACTTTTGTACCGTAGCGCGATGCGTTTGGATCTTCTTTTAGGGACATAGATACTCCAGTCGTAACCGGAAATGTTTCTAAACTATGTTTTATTAAAGTTTATCTATTTTATTAAAATGTTTATTGAATTACGCAAAAAAACGATACATTATTCATTATATTTGTTGGTTTATTTGGTCGGATATCACGCAAATACTACTGTACAGATTTTGATGTTTTTTGTTGTTAAATAGCTCTTAATTAAACGTAAAAACTAGCATACACTCGTATTATATCCCGTTACTATGACCTGAGATATAACCTAAACACTAACGTATGGCTGCGGCGAAGCCGCTTGTAAGAGCTAGCCCCTCATTAAGAAATAAAAAATGAACGGCTGTATCTTTATGCAACGAAAACACACCAAGGTGCTTCAATGAAGCCAGCCATGACTGCATGCCATGACATGGCAGCTCACACGGCAGACGGTGGTACCGATTCGCTCGGGCCCGATAGCAATTAGTTCTTGACCCTACTACCAGTAATGCAATCGGTGATAATTGCTAACTTACCCGCGGGTAAGAGAGTAATAATTATATAATAAAGTAATATTTAGGGTAATTCACCTATCGATTTTATAGTTCCTGACACTATTCTCTGCATATAAACAATTATTTATTAGTACATAATGAGTCAGGGATCAAATTAATCTATTTCTATCCGAATCCTATGTAGGCATCGACCTCAGAACACTCGAACTCTTAAGGCAAAGCAGTTATTAGAAGTTAACATTAACACTCATAATATGTTACACCAACAAAGCAATCAATTAACGCAATTATGGCTATTCTAGTGATCTGTCATTGACGGTAGCGACATAGCAGTCTGATGGTTATCCAACCATTTTCAGTAGGTAATTACTCTTGAATACCCTAAACTGTTGGATGTTGTAAACCTTCAATTAGCAAATAATGATGATGAGAGGAAATCCTATAGTCATTATTTTATTTACTGCTTGGCATAAGGGTCACTAATGAGTAGTCTTTGTGCGAGCTGTGCTATATGTTTATGTTATGTTTTAGCGAATACACTGGTATTATCACAAGTTGACGGAATCATTTCTTAATGTTTACTTCACAACGAGGGTTACGACATAAACGAAGAGGTGTTACAATTTAATGTATTGACAAGTATGTGTCTCACTGTGACGTCATATCTTCCGAAGCTCATTGAAATTATATCAATGAATAGCTTTAAGATAGACGGTGACCATAGGGCCCAAAGGTCTGTTGATGGAATTGAGAACGTCGGAGGACTATACGTATTTTTTTTCATTAGTTTTGTTTATAAAGACATTATATATAATTTTAGGTCTTTATATATAATTTTATTATATTAGTTTATGTATAATTATACAAAAGATTCAAATATAAACGCCTCTGTAAAAATGCTGGCAGTTTATGCGGATTCGCAAAAGATTCTTAATTCAAATACCATATATTACATTCTTTAATTTTTAATGTAGATAATAATTTGCCTCAAAATACATTAGAAGTGCTTTATCGCTAACTTATTCAGATATATCTACATAGGTATGGTTTTGCAAACTATTACTATTGGGCACGGGTTTCATCTCAGAGAAAGGAGTTTACCACGGTGGCTGAATGCGGGCAGACTCCAGAAGCCGTCGAGAAAATCTCTCAGGCATGCAGATCCTAACGATGTTTTCCTTAACAGAACAGTGATAGATAGCAAACAGATACATACATAACTAGCTATTTCCTGCGGCTTCGCTCTCGCAAATAAATGTTTTGTTAAAAAATACTGTCTCTAAATGAAATTAAACTATTCGTATACATCAAAATTTTAGGTTTAATTCCTATAGTATAAGTACCTCTTTGTAAACGACGTTTGCAGTGTTTCATTTTGCATCCAAAACTCACTCTGGAGCATGCAACATAAATCTCTCCTTGTGAAAAGCAGTCCTTACTTAAATTGATGCCAGTCATTTTCAGTGACTGGCCTAGGGACTTGTTAATTGTTATAACAAAGCACACATTAACAGGGATCTGTGTTCTCTTATATTATTTTAATTTGTTCAGGATACTCTGATGGAATTAACGGTATTCGTGCAATGAAAACATTTCCTTCAACACGTTCGGTGCTTAGTGGCTCGTTCGTTTTGTATTGAACTAAACCGAAGCCTTGTTACGGGGTTCCCTTCTATGGAAAATTTCTCATAATTTTGATATACTTACAATATCGCATGTGTTTGTCCGGCTGTTACTAACTCACATAAACCTCCATATATATGAAAAACTGACATATCAACAAAGTATTCATCGGAATTATTATGGTTAATACCAACAGCATTATGGGACATGATAGAAATTTATCCCATTGAGTGGCTACATTAGCAACTATCTCTTACCGCACCTGTCTAGCCAAGACTTCAGCGTCATATAAAAGATAGTACTGCCCTTTACTGGCAAGCTCCGTCACCAATGAAGGAAAAGATTTATATTTAGTATTTCAATCGGAGGCCAGAGCAGGTATACACTTACGTACAACACTTTTTTTTGTAAAGACCGCACACCCTGTCGTTCGGGGCAACGAACAGGGTAGTGTGGGGCCCTCATCCTCTAAATAAACCCGCCGTGTACCGTCTCTCCGTCTGTATTGGCAGACCACTGGAACTGTGTGACATTCCTTCAGTGGTCGCTTACGTACAACCTACGGTGTGTTTAACGTTATCTCGTCATATAATAATTATAAGCGGCATAACGAAACAATAGCCCGATTCAGAAAACGTGTATAATGCCATCTATCGAGCCTAAACTCATTTATAATGCAAATTATGAATTTAAGTAATAAAAAACTTATCTATACAAATAAATAAATTGTTTATAAAAGTTTTTTACTAAAATCATATGAGAGTAACAAAATAAAAATTTTAAATTTTTTGTCTGACTGTTTGTTTCTAATATCCATAACGGCTGGAGCAATTTGGACGGGACTTTCACTGGCGTATAGCAGATGTTACAAGGAGTAACTTATGATACTATTACTTTAGAAAAATATTTAGGTTACTGCAAAAAAATAAAAACTAAATTCCACGTGAACGAAGTCGCGGGTTGCACTTAGTTAATAAAGTTTGTTACTTAAACTTTATATAAGATGCTTCAATATTGAATTTCATGCTTTTTCTCTTAAAAATAACAAACTTTTTATGCAAACTTTCGACCCCTAATTAGGGGTAAATTAGGGGTCAAATATAAAATCGCTGATATACGTGTTCATTTATTTTTAACCATAAACAGGTATTTGAAATTTCGTGCTTCTTCAAAAATGACGAACCTCCCATATAAACTTTCAACCCCTCATTTACCATCTTAGGCGTATTTTTTTTAATTTCCCACTATACATGTACATTTATTTCTAACCAGAAACAGGTATATGAAATTTCGTGCTTCTTACTTTGAAAATGACAAAGTTCCATACAACCGTTTATACCTTATTTGTTCGTGTGGTGACGGACTAAGTATACAAGTGTCACCACCCCATTTCTTCCCACGGGTGTCCTATGAGGCGACTAAGGGAAGTAAGCCATTATCATCCATTGCATGACTGGTGGTAGTGCTGGGTAAGTACCAAGTGGGAGTACTCACTTGATATCGGGCCCAAGCGGGTTGGTACCACCATCTCCCGTGTGACCGGCCATGAAGCACATCTTTGCGTTTTGGCTGTAGCAGGAGATAGCCGTTTATATATCATTTTATATTTGTGAAATGAAATGGTGAGCAGCGGCTTGACAATACTCTCTAGTCGAGTCCATGGGCGACGGTTACCATTTACCATCAGATGGACCGTGGCTCGTCGCCACTACATGCAATTAAAAAAAACCTTTTTTGGGTGAAATTTTAAAATATTCTTTCTTAGTGGATTTCTACAACAAAAAAGGCATCAACTATCAACATTTCAACTTTGCAGCCCCAGAAGTTTAGGCTCTGCGTTGATCGTCAGTCAGTCGGTACAAGCAATTATATGTATATAGATAGTACAGGAACCTCGAACTAGGAATCGAACTAGTTATTACTGTATTTGCAGTTCTTGGATTTAGCACTAGGTTGTAAGTCTACTATCAGATACCGTCGCGTAGTAAAAGAGAAACTTAACTAAATATTCCACTAGCATATTGCACACGACTTTAACTACAAACTATTATTCATTGCAGGTTCAGTACGACGACCGTCATCCCAAAGCATTACGAATACAACAAGAGACTCGCAACTGCTGTCAGTACTCGCTGCCCGGCGACGGCAGCTCCTCCATGATAGATTGACGACGCATATCAACACGCTAGCTTCATTAGCACATAAGGCTAACAGGTTAGTAAACTAAAACTATATACGAAATCAACGTACAATTTTGTAGCTGATACTTACCTAACGGTTACTATGCAAGGTAGACAATTCTTCGAGCTTACGAATATAGGAGTACCGTTCTTACAAAAATAACTATGAGTGTTTTACCTAAAGTTTATAATTACAAAGTTACATGAACTAAATGACTACTTTCTACTATTATAAATTACCTCATGCTTATCTTCACAAATAAAGTAATTAATAAAATATTATCTTCCCATGACGGGCCTCGTGGCGTGGTCGGTACTGTACACGAGGTCGTGGGTTCGATTCCCACTCAGGATAATTATTTGTGTGATGACACACATGAACACAGGTACAGCGTCTGGGATTTTTCTATCTATTATATATATGTATTTAAAAAAGTAGTATATGTATTATATCCGTAATCTAGTACCCATAGCACAAGCGTTAAGCTTAGTTTGGGACCAGAGGACGTTGTGTGAAAATGTCCGTGAATATCGTTATTGGTTCGATTCCTACACAAGTTTGAGTTACTACAAGTAGTCGTTCTGGATCATTAAAGTATATTGTATTTCCTCTAATATAGTTAAATTTATGTTTGTAAGTTCTCCCAGAGAATATAACTGGTATAATGTGATATATAAGGGCATTAATATTTATTTACACTCTGCACTAAGGAATAATCCTTGTATCGCGTGTGACTTTACAAACATATCATTTCACGGACACAAAGGACACTCTGACTCAGAACAACCATTTGTAAATCACACAAAGAGTTGTCCTGTGTGGGAATCGAACTCACAAAACCCGGGCAGGAGGCCGATCTCTAAGCCATTCCGCTATCTGTGCAGTCTCATCAGTCAAACACCTTTATCCATTTAGCGCAGTATTTTAACCCGTAAGACGGTACTGCCGTTTTTTTAGATATCAGCTTGAGCCAAACTAATGTCGTGTAACAAATCGTTGTAAAAAAATGTAGTTAAAACTACGAGCAGTTCGCACTAGGCACACATGAAATGTAATTCGGCTATTTTTTTTCCAGAACAAACCCTACATTTGCCCAGTTAGAAATAAAAGATTCGAACGGCTCTACAGTGAAGAGGATTACATTCGACAATAACTCAAGTAACGAACCGACACATACATTGAAGCTTGTGTCAACAAATGGTACGAAGGAAATACGACAAGATATAAAACCACATGAAATACGACACCTATTTATACCAAGGCTATACCAGGATAACCGAAGTAGAGCTGGATATTTTAATAACAGACGAAGAGAAGGATTAAACAAACCTGTCACGCTAGCTGAAAAAGTAGAAATAACAGAACCTACTATAGTTTATGTTCCACCAGAGAAATTTGAAAATCTCGATAAGGATGTTGAGTTAGATCCTGAAGAAGTATTCCAAGTAGATGAATCCAATCATGGATTGTATTTACTTAATTATTCTGATACAGAAAATATTACTCAAATTCCTAGTATAAATACCACAGTTAGTAATGAAGTTAAAGAAAATATTACTAAAGTAGAAACAATACAAATTACTGAAATTCCCAAAGAAATTACTACTGCAAAGCCAGGTGAAAATAATTCAGAAGAAAAACCTGAAATAAATGTAATTGAAAACAGTACTACAACAGAATCTTTAAATACAAAACTTGTGAAGATAGACAATGACAAGGAAAATCGTACACTATATATTTCGGATAGTATATATAAACATTTCAGTGCGCTTGAATCTGAGTTACCAGATGAGGAAATGGCACCGTTTAAATACTTTGGACAGAAGCTTGGTAGTCAAATAATAAATGACAATTTAACTAATTCGCCATCCTTATCAGCGTCTACAAAATCAGTTAATTTTATTTTGGCACCATCTGAGAAAAGAAAATTCAATTCAAGATACTCTGCTACAGAAAAGTATAAAAATATAAGCGTAGACGAAGACGAAATAAATGAGGATATGGACGTAACAGTCGTTAAAAATATTATTGAGAAAAATAAAATAAGGAATACAGTTAAAGGTCCAGCGCCTGCAAGGCATGTTGGCTTAGTTAATGCGTATAGGAAGTTTTTGACCACTACCACGCCAACTACTACTAAATCTCTAAATATAGCACAGTTGAATGTCACTGAACCTATTGTACAAAATGTAACTCCATCTATATTAGGCAAGAGCAAAGATAGTAACCAGACAATATACAGAGAGAACAATACTACAGATTTAATCAATTTACCATCTAAACAAAATATTACCGATATATCAATTGCAAATGAGAAACTTTCTAACAAAACTAGTGTAAATATTTTTCCAAATTCGACACCAAGAAACTTCACGCGTACTTATTTGAATGTAAGACGACGTCCTTCGAGAATTACTGCAACATTCAGTACCGAAAGTGTACCAATACTGTCAACTCTACCTATCAATGCTTCAACTGAAAAAGCGTCTACATCGGTTTACACTGCAGTTGTAACATCAGTTTCTATTACGTCATCTATGAAAGGTCCGAATAAAACTGATAGCATTACGGCTAAAGAAGGAGATAATATTACTGTTTCTGAAATACCTCCAGCTAATGATACAAAAACTCCAAAGGCGATTATACTGAATGAAACAGAAACTACCACGTTGGTTCCCACTTCAAGTACTAGACCACACAGGCATAGAATAAGAATCAGAACAACAACAACTGAAAATCCTAGCGCGAGCCCAAACATAGAGCCTCCACAAGCTAGTGAATTATCATCAAGAAACATATCGTATACAAATGAAACTGAATCCAAAATATCCGAAAGATTGGCAAACTTATTCCGACAACCTTTTGTTGAGAATGGTACTGCGCCGAGGCCTAAGAATATCTTAAGAAGACGACGACCCACGACCACTACAACTACCACTACTATTTCTGCACCAACAATAACACCAACAGAAATAACTACAGAGCCTACTACCATTTCTACAATCCAAACTTCATCAGCTTATCCTACTATTCCCACAACAAATCTACCACCAACAACAACTGCTACCTTTAAACCATTTATTGTCACATCAAGGACATCTTCAGAATCAACTTCTAAAGCCCTAGTAGTATTAAATAATGCCACCAGTAATGTAAAAAAATCATCTGTGAATAAGACAGACGTTAAAGACCCTGAAGACCCTGAGTCACAAAATGAAGAAGTCGTTATAGAAGCAGAAAAAACATATACGGCTTCATATATATTAGCTGGATTAGGTTTTTTGCCGGTCGCTGCAATAGTCGCTTTTGTTCTAAGAAGCGTATTTAACAAAAAGACCAAAGAACTAGATACGGATTATGAAGGTTATTTTGAAGATGGTGATATTAAAAAGGAATCGCCGATAACACCTGTAGCTAGGCCCCAATTGTCAACGCCGAACAACAAACCCGACCAGAAATGGGAGTTTCCAAGGAATAAATTGCGGTTGCAGACTTTGTTAGGACAAGGAAACTTTGGTCAGGTAAAATCATAAATGACTAAAAATATTGTTTAATTAAGTTGATTGTTTTTGCTTTGAAAAATAAAAGTTTGTATAATTTGTTTCATGTTTTATAGGTATGGAAAGCTGAAGCAGATGATCTTAACGGCCACGATGGCTTAACACGTCTTGTAGCAGTAAAAAGCATTAAGGAGACCGCATCACAAAAGGAGAAGCAGGAGCTTCTCCACGAAATCTATATCATGCAGAAGATCGGGACACATCCCAATGTAGTGACATTACTTGCGTGTTGTACTGAACAAGGTAAACGTAGACAGTTTTGAATTCCATCGTTGCTAGTCAAGCCATACTAAAATTCGCGTCAGAAATAACTTTGAAAGTGCATGGTGCTTACTTGTTAAACTATTATTTTTAGTCCCATTTGTTTTACGTAAGCAAATATACGTATAAAACTAACTTCAGCCAAAACAATAAAGTCTACTAAAAAAAAATATTGCACATGCATGTAAAGGATGTAATCAAGCAATCACGGGACACAAACGAAAATCATAATCACAAAATAAACAAATAAACACTTTTTGAAATAAAACTTCGTTTACGGAATCTATCGCGTTTACTTGATTTTACTACTATCCCGACGTTTCGAATACTTTACAGCATTCATGATAACGGGTGGACTTAGATGATAGACGTCCTGAGGCTGATATGTTATTTCAACGGTCTCATCTACCCACAGTATATGATTTTACAAAATTTTTGGTTTATTTATTTTAACCCACCTAATATTCGTTTAGAAACACAATTAAAATATTTACTTCAAATTTTTTATGCTTACAATGTATGAGACTAAGCTAGTATATTAAAATGAGTATAATACTCCTCTTTAAACTGAATTTTTTTGTGTTTATTTAGTGCTCAAAAATTCTACCATAAACTACCAATTACTACCAGTAAGAAGACAATCTTGGTTATTAGTTTATATTATTAAATATATTGATTTTGACAAAAGCTAAGACTAAAAAGCTACCACCGGATCGGAACGCGGCCTGACTGAGAAAGATCCGGCCAGAAAACTCAGTAGGCAACAAACAGTCCATAACAGTATGGATTATTAAATTTTTGTACGGAATTACTGAAAGCTAATTAAGTTTAAAATTTAAAAAAAAAGCAAAAACTAAAACTAATCACTACTGTGGGTTTTATCTACACAATAAGCGCTAACTGTGTCTTGCAATCTTGTGGTGTGCCTTCTTGTATTCTCTTTGGTTACGCCTATCACAGGGTTCCAGCTTGATGGAAAGACCCAGCCGTCTTCTCTATTGAAATTGGGATGTTTCTTAATTTCAATAGCCTCACGTATCATTCTAGGGCGATATCGATGTTCTTTTGCGAGGATTTGAGGTTTGTCAAACCTAATGTAATGGCGGGTGTGGTCCTGTGTGTGCTCACAAATTGCAGACTTTGTATAGCGACGGTGCTTCACTTCAGCTATGTGTTCTTTGACCCGAGTTGTTATGGATCTCTTTGTGTGCCCAATGTAGGAGAGACCACAATCACAATCCAGCTTGTATACTCCTGCATGCTGTAAAGGTATATGGCACTTGACAGGTGGTAAAAATTGACTAATTCTTTTGAATGGCTTATAGTAGGTTTTGATTGAAGCTTTTTTGAGAATGTAGCCAATCTTGTCAGTGACTCCTTTAACTGTGGGTGGTTTCACTCGGTTTCTGTGACGGCGGCGTGGAACCTGCTGCTTATTAGCATGTAAAACTTTCTTTACATGCTGCAACTCCCCAGCCTGGTGTCCTTCATCACAGATTCCTTGTGCTCTCTGAAACAAAGATTTAGATACGGTAGCCAACTGTGAAGGATGGTGATGAGACTCTCCATTCAGGTGCTTATCAGTATGGGTTTTCTTTCGATACACTGTATGACTCAAGGTGTTGTTAGGGTTACGGATTACCATAACATCTAAGAAAGCTAAAGAGTTATTTGACTCCAGTTCCATAGTGAATTGAATTTTAGGATTGATGGAGTTCAGATGGTTTAGAAATACGGTTACTTTATCAGATGGTAATATAGTGAGTGTCATCTACGTACCGCTTGTAGAAACGGGGGACCACAGGTGAGGTTTTTAGGGCAGTCTCCTCGAAGTCTTCCGTGAATATGTTGGCAACAACGGGAGAGACTGGCGAACCCATGGCCACTCCGTCCACTTGCTCATTCCACATAATGTAGCCAGATGTGAGGCAGTACTTTAACAGTTCAGTGTATTCCATAGGTATGTTGTTCTCTGATAGTTTCTTAGATACAATTCTGATGCAGTCTTCCACAGATAAGCAGGTAAAAAGTGACTGGACATCAAAACTCACCATAGTTTCATTGTTAGCGAGATGAAGGTGTTTAATCTCACTTACAAAATGGTATGAATCTTTTATGAACGCATCTGTGTGTCCTCGCAGTTGTGAGAGAACTTTGGCCAGTAACTGAGCGACTTTATAGGTAGGTGAGTCGATCTGACTTACAATAGGTCGTAGTGGTGCGTTCGGTTTGTGTATCTTAGGCAACCCATACAATTTAGGTGGCTTTGCGTGAGGTGGTATCAGGGTTTTTACATCTAGATTCAATGCTTCGAAGTGCTGGTTGAGTAACTTTTTCATGTTATTTAGTATACAGTTGGTCGGGTCGGTTCTGACTTTTTCATAGGTAGACTCACCCGATAAAAGGTGTTCAATTTTAGCATTATAATCTGACGTGTCCATCACCACAGTAGCGTTACCTTTATCTGCGCGCAGGATGACGATGTCTGGTCTATTGCGTAGGTTCTTCAACGCCAAATATTGTGATTTGGACAAATTTGGTTTCGGCCGTTTGCTTCGACGTAACAGTGACGAAACGTCTTGGCGAATAGCCTCCATGTCATCCGGTTTCATGACATTTTTGGCGAGCACGTCCTCAACAGCACAGATAATTTCCCCTAAAATCCCTAGATGAGACCGTTGAAATAACATATCAGCCTTTGACGTCTATCATCTAAGTCCACCCGTGATCATGAATGCTGTAAAGTATTCGAAACGTCGGGATAGTAGTAAAATCAAGTAAACGCGATAGATTCCGTAAACGAAGTTTTATTTCAAAATGTGTAACATTCGCGTAAATATCAGAAAGTATCAAATAAACATTTACAACACACTTATACTTGATACTTTTATATCGCTTTGTATTGTTATTTAGTACATACAAGTATGCCGCTCTCTTTTGCTTATATAGATTTATCTCTATGTATGATATATTTTTTCTCTTTCATGTATCGAAATATTGCAACACTGCTATCAAGTAGCAGCCTAAAAAGTTTCATTCAATAAAAAAAAACGTTCCATTAGAAATGTGATTAGAACAACGTTAAACTATTGTCGTGTCGCGAAATAAACTATTTAATCATCATCACCATTATCAACTATTTCATATATATATTTTATTATTCTCGGTTACAGAGCCATATCTCCTTATAATGGAGTATGTAATGTGTGGCAAGCTGCTGACGTATCTTCGAGAACGTCGATCAAGACCGGACAGATTCAGTGGCAGCGGGGCTCTCACGTCGAGAGACCTGACTGTGTTTGCTTATTGCGTCGCCAGAGGCATGGATTACATTGCTTCAAAAGGGGTGAGTGGTGTCTGTAAATTGTATATAAGATTAGTATGAGAAAATTATTATGTGATATATAAAATACTGATATATAATACTGAGGTATATGATATAATACTGAGACTTACAGACTTACCATTCGAATGACATGTATCTTTTTATTTTTCTTTCCACGGCTTAAAACTGAGTTTTTTTCGTAAAGATATCGTAAGACAAAAGGTAGTTTTCAAGGGAAGCGTTGGACAATTACCTACTTACAAACACATTAGGTATCTAATTTACGGTAGTTAAAAACAAAAAAGGCGGGAAAAATGTACCTAAAACGCACAAGGACGTAGGGTGAGGCCCTCACTCACAAAATGAACCTGCTATGTGCTGTCTCTCCACCTATATTGGTAGACCACTGGAACTATGTTACATTACTTAAGTGGTCCGCTGGGGCCTGCCCTTTCGGATACACTCTACTAAGCGACGTATCCGCACACCGGAGGCCTTGCGCGTGGCGAACGTTCCCGGATTCATGCACCTGCAGCGTCAGCTTGGGCTCATTAGGTGCAACTATTCGCGCCTGCGCCGCCCCAGTTGCTGGTGGCGGTTTGGATCAGCGGAAGAATATTCCTCTCTGGCCCTCTCCGCCACTTCCTTCTGCGAGATGACCTGCTCCCGCCCGCGGCCCAATTCCTGTTGCTGCTGTCAGAGTCAGAGCGATCCAATTGCCGAGAGGTCCCCTCTTATTGCCGCGACAAGTTCACGGCATTGCTCGGCCCAAGCTGGGCACGACTCCAGCGTGTGCCCCGCCGTGTCTTCGTCACAGCTGCAATAGTGACATCATGGAGTCGCCTTCCCCCTTGCGACTACGTGCAGGTATCTGTCAAAGCAACCACGCCCCGACAGTACCTGCACCAGTTGAATGGTAAGGACTCCATGTCCTCGCCTTGCCCACTTCTCCAGCACTGGCTGGAGCGTCTCTACGATATAAAGACCGGCTCGGGGCGCCTCCAGTCACGCTCTCCAACGGGTCTTGGCAGCTCAGCAAGTTGCCCCGCCACCTGGCCACCTCTGAGCTCTGATCCCGTTTTTGCGACGCCCGTTATAATAATAATAATAATAATCCATTTATTTGCTCGAACATGGTATGATACAGGTGTCAGCTTAAATCTAAGTACATCATATTCTGCCCCTTCTGGCGTGCAAATAGTCCTATATTAATTAATAATTAGGTAATAAATATAAAATGTCAATGTAAAAAGCAAATCAATGTTAATTATATTTTAAATAATGTCAATTTATACTTGTTATATTATTCACGTCAGCGAGCACCTCCGCTTTCAAGTCCCACGGGGGGTTCCGGCCAATGCCTCGGTTGACACAGCGGTACTTGCGTATGACCCTGGACGCGACGACACTCTGTGGTCTCCACAGAAAAGTCTTGTTGAGGGCGTCCAGGGATCCCGCCACACGAAGCCACCCTAAATTTGACAGAGTGTTGTGCAGAGTAATAGGACACTAATAGCTTGTAAAGAAAATCACGCAGAGCTCTAATTAACTGGTTATTAACAGATCGTCCACCGTGACCTGGCGGCACGCAATGTGCTAGTGGATCACAATAAGCTATGCAAGGTGGCGGACTTCGGCATGTCGCGCTGCGCGGGTGCAGGGGCCCGCACGTCACGGGGCGCTCTGCCAGTGCGCTGGATGGCACCCGAGGCGCTGCTGTACAACGTGCACACGCACCACTCCGACGTGTGGGCTTATGGCATCCTGCTGTGGGAGATCGTCACCCTCGGTTAGTATATACCTTTGGTGATGTGCGCTGGATGGCACCCGAGGCGCTGCTGTACAACGTGCACACGCACCACTCCGACGTGTGGGCCTATGGCATCCTGCTGTGGGAGATCGTCACCCTCGGTTAGTATATTCTTTTGGTGATGTGCGCTGGATGGCACCCGAGGCGCTGCTGTACAACGTGCACACGCACCACTCCGACGTGTGGGCTTATGGCATCCTGCTGTGGGAGATCGTCACCCTCGGTTAGTATATACCTTTGGTGATGTGCGCTGGATGGCACCCGAGGCGCTGCTGTACAACGTGCACACGCACCACTCCGACGTGTGGGCCTATGGCATCCTGCTGTGGGAGATCGTCACCCTCGGTTAGTATATTCTTTTGGTGATGTGCGCTGGATGGCACCCGAGGCGCTGCTGTACAACGTGCACACGCACCACTCCGACGTGTGGGCCTATGGCATCCTGCTGTGGGAGATCGTCACCCTCGGTTAGTATATTCTTTTGGTGATGTGCGCTGGATGGCACCCGAGGCGCTGCTGTACAACGTGCACACGCACCACTCCGACGTGTGGGCCTATGGCATCCTGCTGTGGGAGATCGTCACCCTCGGTTAGTATATACCTTTGGTGATGTGCGCTGGATGGCATCCGAGGCGCTGCTGTACAACGTGCACACGCACCACTCCGACGTGTGGGCCTATGGCATCCTGCTGTGGGAGATCGTCACCCTCGGTTAGTATATACCTTTGGTGATGTGCGCTGGATGGCACCCGAGGCGCTGCTGTACAACGTGCACACGCACCACTCCGACGTGTGGGCCTATGGCATCCTGCTGTGGGAGATCGTCACCCTCGGTTAGTATATACCTTTGGTGATGTGCGCTGGATGGCACCCGAGGCGCTGCTGTACAACGTGCACATGCACCACTCCGACGTGTGGGCCTATGGCATCCTGCTGTGGGAGATCGTCACCCTCGGTTAGTATATACCTTTGGTGATGTGCGCTGGACGGCACCCGAGGCGCTGCTCTACAACGTGCACACTCACCTCTCCGACGTATGGGCCTACGGCATCCTGCTGTGGGAGATTGTCACCCTCGATTAGTACATCGTTAGATTAGTGGACTAGCCTTGTTGTAAATGTCCACTTCATAATTCATCATCCATCCATCCATCCATCAGCCTTTCAACTTTTTTTGCTGGACATAGGCCTCCCCAAGAGAACGCCACAACGAGCGGTGCCGTCATGGGGGATAATGCCGTAATCGTCACGCTTGGCAGGCGGGTTGGCGATCGCAGTGGATGTTGTTAATACTCGAGGGAATGCTGCTTCCCACTCCCTCGGTATTCCCTCAGTCGGCTCTTATGACTCCCGTGGGTAGAGAGGGGTAGGACAATTCTAAAGACGGCCCCACACGCCATAATTCATAAAAAATCCTATATCCCTTTTAACATTTTTGTATAGTGACTAATGACACTCAGAAAAACTCAAAAAAGAAGTATCTAAGTCAACAGAAATAAAAATCCTACACTTTATCATGGTAGGTATATACGTATTGTAAAAGACAAAAGAAATCATAATGTATTGGTCACTTTAATTTGTGAAATGAAGTTTTAGAGTTATCACAAGTCTGCAGATCCTAAGTTTTAATGTGATAGGTAGCTCTTTTATCACTATGAGGAAATTCTTTCTTACTTTCAATTTTTGAATAGAGATTATTTGTGTGCCATAGAGTGACATATTGATATTCTGGAAAGGCCACGCAGACGGAGTCTCAGGCAGAATCTAGTATGCAATATGCCTCGTACAGATGACAAACTACTTCAACAGTTCGTTGAACAGTGAAATTATACATCTGTGTTAAAATATTGGAATATTAGGGCTTCAAGAATCCCAAGTTCAGGTAGTTTTGGCTCCCAGTGATTAGACAAATAGTCTCCTAACTATATTATAATTATTCAGGATGGACGTTCTTTTAAGTGTATTGAATTCCTTTTTATTTTTCCTAATTACATTTTGCATATTGCATCCATGATGCTCGACCTCCTCTGAACCCGTTGCCTATAATTATTGTTAATTATTGTTCATAAAAGATATTAAATAGGGCTACACCTTTCTAATGAGATAAGACTGAATTTACTCATGATTATGTCTAAAGCCTACATATATTATCTTAACGACTATAATTTTGAATTCTAGGTTCAACGCCGTATGCAGCGATGTCCGGACGTGAAGTACTGACTGCGGTTACGGAAGGCTACCGCCTTGAACGTCCACCTCACTGCAAACCTCAGCTGTACCGAGCGATGCACTCCTGCTGGCACGCAGATCCATCCCAAAGACCAACTTTCGCTGCACTGAAGGCTCAGCTCGCAGACCTCCTGGACAATGAACCTTCAGAAGGGAACTATGTGGATCTTGACTCTTTCTACCAGGAGTCTTCGGTGTATAGTGATCCGTCAGCTATCATCAATGACGATGAAGGTTTATCTGCGGAGTATGACAGAGAAAGGCGATGTTTTAGAGAGTAAGTAATGTTTGTTGTCTCATCATATTCCGTCATGTTATCCTAGGTATTTATTGTTTATTATTTTCAGACTACTTAGAATGTAAAACAAAATGTTGGACGAACGTTAGTTTCCCTTCTTTGTGCCACTTCAATATATTTTACCATCCATCCATCCATCAGCCTTTCAACGTCCACTGCTGGACATAGGCCTCCCCAAGAGAACGCCATAACGAGCGGTCCCGTCATGGGGGATAATGCCGTAATCGCCACGCTTGGCAGGCGGGTTGGCGATCGCAGTGGATGTTGTTAATACTCGAGGGAGTGCTGCTGCCCACTCCCTCGGTATTCCCTCAGTCGGCTCTTACGACTCCCGTGGGTAGAGAGGGGTGGAACAATTCTAAAGCCGGCCCCACACGGCCCCATACGCCCCCCGGGACTATATTTCACAACACATTATAATTACTATTATAATTATGCAAAGGCAAATGTATACACACATCAAAAAAATTTTGAGATCACTGAACATACGAAATATTATTGTTGGCAGTATGATGAAACTTTTTTTACTTTATGTCTATGATTCTTCATTTCAAAATGTGATATTTGATCAAAAAATAATATCATAGACATGTCAAAAACAATTGTTTTTCCCTATAAAAATAAATCCAATCTTTGATTACGCTTATTCAGAAATCTGACCGACAGGATTCAAGCATATTTTTTAATTTTTCGTATAATCATTTGATTTGGAAAGACGCCGAAAGGATTACTTCAATCTTTACGAGTAAGAATTATTACTTTAGGGTAAGAAGGATATTCTACGAGAGAAATATCTCGCCGAGTTGCTGTATCTCAATTCTATGTCGTGAACACGTTGCGGAGGTATCGCGGCATGGATAACTTTGCTGATTAACCTGGGAGTGGTCACCCAATTGTTCTTAATGCTGCCCAGAAACGTTAAATCAGGCAGACGGCTGACTGCCCGCGACCCAACAATCAATGCCACTAAAATAAGAGCTGAGTTGCGGGCTGCCACTGGGCTAGAAGTAAGCACTCATATCATCAGAAATTGCTTACACCGGGCTGGATTATGAGCAAGGAGATCCTGGCGAGCACCTCTCAACTCACGGCAATGACGGCAACGCAGATTGCAGTGGGCTAGGCTCCGCCAAAATGAAGATGATGACGAGGAAAACATTTGACAAAATTGTTTCTTCGTTGACAAAACAAGAATAAGCACTCATCCAGACAACCGACGTGTCCGTATCTGGAGAAGACGTGGGTATGCAGAGAGACAAAGAACTGCCACTGGTACTGTTCAACAAGGCGGGAAATCGGTGTCCTTTCGGAGCGAAATAATGATTGGAGCTAGAGCGCCGTTAATCCCGTATCGGGGCTCGATGACTGCAGCTTTGTACCAAAATGTTGTTATCGATGGAATCGTAAAACTATTTAGAATAAATCATGGCCATCAATTCGGCATTATCATCAACCAATACGGTTGATGATAATGCACCCGCACATCGAGCTCAACGAGTCAATGCTGTTCTCCGTGATCACAATATTGCCAGGTTAGACTGGCCTGTCGGTTCGCTTGACTTGAACCCGATCGAGCATGCTTGGGATGCTCTAAAGTGAGCTATTTGGAACTATTAGCCACCTCCCCAGACAGTGCCAGAGATCAGGGAAGCTACTATTGAAGAATGGGACAGGTTACCGCAAGAAATCCTGAATAACTTGATTCTCAGCATGCCCAGGAGGATTTCCGCTTGTGTTCGAGCTAGGGGAGAAGTTTATCTTGTACTAAATAAAAACAATTTCGTAATAAATTCTTTATAATGTTTCTTATTTCGTCGTTTTCTTTCATTTATTTCTTAGTCACAATTGCATTGAAATTTCAAATCAAATTTTTATTTCTAAAATAATTAAAAATAGTTAATATTAGTTTCAATAAATTTATTTTCTTTTTAAAAAAGATAGCACGTAAGCGCTTTTCCTTTATATGGTGAAATTAAAAAAATACAGCATTTTTTGCTAGTGATCTCAAACTTTTTGTGATGTGTCTATGTATGCCTTGCGTGGTTTCGACCTTTCATCGATGATCAAAAGAAAAGGAAGTAGATAGTGTAATCACGGACTTATTTTGTTTTAAGACCTTTATGAGTTATTTTCCGAATTGCTGAATTAATTACTCTATTACTTTTTCTTATTTCAACTGGAGTGTTCATACAAACATCTTTCTGCTTCCTCAGACTATCAACTGGTTCTTCCAAATTCGAAAACCGAGCATTTAACTTCCGTGATGAAGAACTTCGTAACAAATTCGGCATCGGAACTCCCAGGATGGGAGGCTTTGGTATCAGAGACGTTCCTTTCAACGAGAGAAATTTTTCTGATGGAGAATTCAACGAAAGGTCTTTCCCGGACCAGAATTTTAATGACACAAATTTCAATGACAGGAAAGATGGTAAACTCTCTACCTCTAGCTTTCATAGAGAGAGAGAAAGAGACAATCCTTTGGTCAGTAGGAACAGTTTTAATGGATTTCCTAGAATAGGGGGCACAAGAGAAAGAGATGGTCATTTCCAGATGTCGCCTGAAGGGAGAAATAAAAGGGTATCAGAGTTTGAATGTGACATTTAGACTATCATTAAGACTGCAGGGCATAAGATAGACTTGTTTTTGTGTAAAATAATCGTAGATTTTTTGTATATTTTGTATATAATACACGATTGTATTAGAGAGTGTTTGTATTAGTGGCTCAAAAATTGTTGAGATAAGATGAGAGAAGAGAGAATATTTTTTTTCAAACATATTTTTTGACAATAGTGCGAATAAAATAGGCAATAATGTATATCCATTATCACTTTAGTGCTAAACAAGATCGCCGTGCCTATAGAACTTTTAGGCCGTGCCTTCGATCGATGACTTACAAAATTTGGTAAAGCTTAAATTTTAAGGCGCCACCGATATAATTTAGTACGAGATACAGTGGACAAAATAGAAGCAAGTTAAGAGCGTACAAGCATCATTGACGAGTGTAATGCTTTATATTCGTTTCGGTGGTCCGAACCTGGCGAAGAACATAGCCGGGAGACATAATCTCGATAAACTCGACAATCCTATGTACTGTATTTTAGTATCCAAACACACATTAATTTCTTGCAAAAAAATAAACTATGGATTTTAATGAAAAATTAACAGTTAATTTAGATAATTAGGTTATGGATAATTTGATAGTAAGATTCACCATTGATAGATATAGGTCTTTATTAAACTGTTATGTTTTATGAAATATAATACTTTTACGGAATCAATTGCGTTTATTCGACCCCGTATGTCGAATTTTATTGTTTTTTGGTACGAGAATGACCATGGATGCTGTAAAATCGAGTTAGTAGATAAATTAAACACAGTAAGTACCGTAAAGGCACTTTTATTTCATAATGTGTAGCATTCGCATTAATATCAGAAAGTATTATGTGTTATCTTTAGTTAATTTAAACTAAATATGTTTAAAGATAAAGACGTGTGAGAGACAGACGTGTATATTGGTCTATCTTATGCTCAAAGACTTTATAGATAGTAATGTCACAGATAAAATAGAGCTTAACTCGACTGAACATTTTTATTATCTGTGCAATCATGAGAGTTATTTTAAACACAATAAAGCACTTTGATATCTAAGCGAATTATAAGATACATGACAATATATTATTATATATTTCAGTATAAAAACAAATTGCGTAAAAACTTAATGTAAATGTAAATATATATATTGTTTTAATTTATAACAGTATTTTACCTTAATTTACGAGGTGTTTTATTTTCAAGATAATTTTGTAAATAAACAATTGTTATGTATGTGTATATTAGGTTAAGTACGTAATAATAAATAACCGGTAATTCTATAATCTGCCAGTTATGTTTTGACACCGGTAAATTAATACTCTTAATTGAGGCTCGAGTAAAAACATTTTTATGTAAATGTTTTGTGTGTTTTGTTTCAATTTTAACCTCAATTTGAATTAATTTAAGACATATATTGTGTTGTTGAATCATAAAGGTGCTATAAACTGTTATAAAATTTGTAAATATTGGATATTAGTGTTGTATATTTGTGTACAGAACGACAAGATTCAGAGGCGCTAACTTCATTAACCCAAACTTTACCGAATCAACTGCAATTATAAATTAACTTTAAACGTTATACATTGCGGTATGAACGAGAAAATATCTACTTCTTGTATGTGAAATAACTGTTATGTCTCATCACACATTACATACATGACAACATCATAATAATAATGATTCGTACCCTCTAATAAGTAACGAAAAAGGTAAAACGTTTTTATTGTTGGAGGGAGAAGAGACATAGTTGGAACCTCAGAATCATGTCGTACTACACTAATTAAAGTTTTAACAGAGTGTTATATTTTCACATTTTAATATACGTTTCTGTCCATATCTCAGTTCAATATTACCGTCTAGTCTCGTAAAATTATATGTTTGTATGTTAAGATCGGTTTGTAGGTCTGAGTTTATTGTAAGTTTAAAAAGGATTATTTTATAATGAACATTAAATTGTACTGAAAATATTATCTTTATCTTTTATTTCCAACGAGAGTGATAAACTTGCAGATGACGGCACAGATACACGAATGGTTTAGATACTGGCCTCCCGTCCGAGTATAATAATAATAATAACAATAAATAAATTTGTAAATAGATTTTGATTAAACATATTATTTTATAATATTTATATATTTTTAACAACATCCAGTAAAATATAAAGAACTGAAGAACGCAAATTATATATTATATCTATTGGGAAATTTATAAAATACGAAGAAAAGCATAAAGTAATAACAATAAGACATTTGACACGAGACCAAACGTCAAGATGAAAATCCTAATCTACAAAATGATATAAATACCGTTTTAATAATATGATAACCAGATCAAAAGCACAAGCAGCACGCATACCACCCCCGGGCTCGTCACACAGCTCTGCGCCGCAGCCACCAGTGATCGCACCAGCGGTACCGGTCACACCACACGCACCGAGCTCTTCCAGTGATGAGTACTACTCAGCGCCGACGTCGCTAATACCAGTACGTCGGCGAAAGAGAGGCCGGCCACCGGCTAGTTTGGCACCCCGAGGCCCACCAGCTTCAAACAGGGTTCCCACTGCCAGTGGTAAAGTGCAGCGCATGAAATGGACGAATTCGATAAACGAAAATGTCATGCGCGCCTATTTTGGGGCCACAGAGGGAGGAACTTGCCTTACCGCTTACCGTGACCGTATGCTGCTTCTGTTTCAGGGCCTGGAACCAGCCATGAACGTCTCGGCTCAGCGACTATCGGACCAAGTACGGGCCATTCAACGATCTCGCATGTTGGACGACACCGTACTTGATCGGCTACGCTCGGAGTTTATACGGACTAGTCATGTTACCCGCATTCCTTCGCAACCAATAACTGTTACATCCGTTCAAGACCATGTTCCACAAAGGTCATACGAGAATGTGGGTGATGAGACTATTTCTGTCAACACTCAGTACTGCGATGAGGTAAGAGAGGCTTTGAAATATGCGATTTGTGAGTATAGATTCAAACCAATAGAATTTAGGCCCTATCTGCCTCGATTACCCATGCATAGGAGGAACATGTTGCTGGTTAGTACCCTTGATTCGCTTTTGCCTAGTTACTTAGACACTAGTGAAAATCTTGCCGATACACACTCCATCTTGTACTGTACAGCCGTTGCGGCGTGCCGTATGGCTGGACTCGCTATTTTAAAAAAGGGGTCCACTATGCGGCCGCTGTATGCGAAACCTGTATGGCAGTGCAGGATTGAGTGCCGTATCGCCGAGACAAGGGTGCTAATTGGTAAACTGAATTGTTTCAGGATGGGTGATACACGTCCACGAGTGATGCGTTTCGTAAAACGGGCATTCTTGGGGACTGGAATTAGGCCTCAAGATTTTATGTCCCGTGTTACGGAGCGCATAGACCTCCTGAAACAAAAACTATATGCATGGGCTAATCGAATTCGCAGATACAAAAAACGTATGGAACGCTATACTGTGAATCGCATGTTTCAAAAAAATGAGAAGTCAGTTTATAGAAGCTGGGAGCGGCCTCGTGAAGGTGTGTGTGATGTACAGCTGCCGGATGCTGAAACAACAAATACATTTTGGCGCAACATCTGGTCGGTGCCCATCATACATACTGAGGGCGATTGACTCTGGTTCGCTGCGGTGAGCTTCTAAGGATTGAGCGGGGTATATTCCAGGGTGACAGTCTGAGTCCTTTATGGTTTTGTCTAGCCATGAACCCTCTCAGTACACTATTAGAGAGTTCAGGGCTAGGCTACAGGTTGCGAGGTGATGGTCGTGAAATATCCCACCTGTATTACATTGATGACCTTAAGTTGTTTGCCTCCACCAGATTTCAACTAATAGAGTTACTAAAGTTAACCAAGTCCGTTAGTAATTCGATTGGGATGGAATTTGGTGTAGACAAATGTGCGGTCATGCATGTAAAACGGGGAAGAGTAGTGGAATCCGAGGGAATTCAACTCTCGGATTCTACTTATTTACGGAATCTTCTCGTTACTGATACCTATAAATACTTGGGTATGCGGCAAGCTTTAGGCATTAGTGAGTTGGACATGAAACAATCATTGCGGGAGCGCTTCTTTGGCCGCCTGAAGAAAGTACTGAGTAGTCTTCTATCAGGTGGAAACAAGGTGCGCGCATACTCAAGTGGACTCAGACTGAACTTGACACCTTGGTTAGAAGGGTCCGCAGTCTCTTGACCGCAAATCGTATGCATCATCCTCGTTCATCAGTTATGAGGTTGTACATCCCACGAAAGTGTGGAGGTCGAGGTTTCTTAAATGCCAAGACCTTGCACAATCGTGAGGTGTGCAACCTTAGGGAATATTTCCTGCATACTGATAGGGATATGCATCGTGATGTGGTCACTGTAGATTCCGGACTCACTCCACTCTCCTTGGCTAAGGAGAACTGGCGCAGACCAGTAGTGCTGAGTACTGATGAACGCAGGGCCGTATGGCAGAGCAAGGAGCTCCACGGAAGATTCTACCGGGCCCTACATGGGCCTGATGTAGACTTCTTAGCTTCCGTGTCCTGACTACGTTTTGGTAACCTCTTTGGGGAAACCGAAGGTTTTGTCTGTGCAATTGCTGACGAAGTTATCATGACGAACAACTACCGGAGGCATATCCTTAGGGACGGTACTGCCGATATCTGCCGTGCCTGCCACCGTCCAGGTGAGTCCCTTAGGCATATTGTCTCGGGTTGTTCTCGTCTTGCTAACGGCGAGTACTTGCACAGACATAACCAAGTGGCCAGGATCATCCACCAACAACTTGCTCTGAAATACGGGCTTGTGGACGTCGAGGTACCTTAATACAGGTATACAGCTGAGCCAGTTCTCGAAAACGGTCTTATCACGCTGTACTGGGATCGATCAATCATCACAGACAGGACTGTTATGGCCAACAAACCTGATATTGTGGTGATTGATCGAAAGGAATAACAATAAACTGAAATAATAAACTGGCAACATTCCGTGCAGTGTCACATTTTTTTCTGCTCTTTAAAAATTTATTTATTTATGTGTTTAAAAATATTTATACCGTTACAATATTATAATATTTATAAATTTGGAGAATAGAAAACATTACTTACAAGAAAAATAAAAATGTTACCGTAAAAAACCATAGTAAAATCACAAATAGAAAAATGACAGATGTCACCAAAGAAAATATCACGAAATATACAATAAAATAAATGGAATACTGGAAAGAAAATATTGACACGAGCAAAAGCCAGGCTGGCTACTATCGCACTAACACCAACCCCGGACCCGTCACTCAGCTCCGCCTCGTAGCTACCGGAATCAGTAACATCGGTTACTGCCGAGGCGTCGAGCTCAAGTTCGAGTGCTTCTCCCCGCCCACGTCGCCCTCATCAGTGCGTAGGAAGAGGAGAGGCCGGCCACCGACGTGCTTGAGACCCTGAGATCAACAGATCTCAAATAGGGCCCCCGCTGCCGGTGGTGATGTGCGCCGCATGAGATGGTCTCAAAAGATGAATGAAAATGTCATGTGGGCATATTATGCGGCAACAGAGGGAGGAAGCAATCTCACAGCGTATCATGATCGTATGCTGCCTTTGTTTCAGGAGCTTGAGCCGGCTGTCAACGTTACGGCACATCGATTATCGGATCAAGTGCGGGCCATTCAGCGCTGTCACCTATTGGATGATACCGTACTTGAACGGCTTCGCTCAGACCTACGGAGTTACATTGTTACCCCCATTCCCTCGCAAACTGTTGAGCGTGTGTCGAGGGATATGCCGCAGTGGAACCCCGCTGAGGAAATGGAGGACAATGAAACCGTAACCGTAAGTATCCGGTACAATGATAAATTTAGGAGCGCTTTGGAATGTGCATTACAGCAGTATAGATCTATGTCTCCTAAATGTAGACATCGCCTACCGCGTTTGCCTATTCATAAAAAAAATATAGCACTGGTGAAGGCCCTGGATTTGCTGTTACCTATTTATGTAGAAAGCAGTTAAAATTTGGCGGACACGCACTCAATCCTATATTGTACAGCCGTTGCGGCAGTACAATATAGGAATTAAAGTTTCAGAAGAAGGCCCTGTTACTAGACCGCATATAACCGCACCGACTTGGCAATCCAGGATTGAGCGACGTATAGCCGAAACCAGGGTACTCATCAGCAAGCTTATCTGCTTTAGATCGGGTAATACCCGTCCAAGGGTGATGCGCTTCGTGAATCGGGCGTTCGCGGGGATTGATATAAATCCCTGCGAATACAAGTTCTATGTTATGGAGCGCATCGACTTTCTAAAGCAGAAAGTTTATGCGTGGGCAAATCGCATTAGGCGCTACAAAAAGAGAGCGGGTCGGTACACTGTAAATCGCACGTTCCAAAGCGATGAGAGGAAGGTCTACCGTGACTGGGAATGCCCCGATGTAGATCTGAATGACAGGCATCTTCCTGATGTTAATGCTACTAGTGCGTTCTGGCAAAACATCGAGGCCTGTCAGTCATGAGGAGGGTGACTGGATTCGGGATGTTGAACGATCACGTGAACATATTCCGAATATGGAACCAATATTTATAACAAAAAGTGACCAATGCAGTCCGTTCATTGTCAAACTGGAAAACCGCAGGACCGGACGGACTGCAAAATTTTTGGATCAAATGGTTACGCAGTTCACATGCTCGTTTGGCATCTCAATATCAGTTGTCTTTGACATCGGGATCGTTACCACATATTTTACCAGTCGGTACGACCTATCTTCTCTATAAGAGTGGTAGTTCCGCGGACCCCAACAATTACAGGCCTATTACTTGCCTACCAACTTTATATAAGCTCTTCACATTCATTTTGACAGTAAAAAATTCTTCACATATTACAAATAATTAAATTTTGGCCATATCTCAAAATGGCTGTAGGAGTGGCTCCTTATTATTGACACGGTCATTAGCCAACAGGTTCGTCGTAACCGGAAAGACCTGGCGACGGCCTGGATAGACTATAAGAAAGCCTATGACTCTGTCCCCCATACATGGCTCTTGAGGGTACTGGAGTTGTATAAAACAGATGCAACTCTACGTGCCTTCTTGAACGCATGTATGGGGCAATGGAAAACGGCCCTTTGCTATCCAGATCGTCGCTGGCTTCAGGTTGAAGGCGAACCAATAAAAATTGAGCGGGGTATTTTTCAGGGGGACAGCCTGAGTCCATTGTGGTTTTGCCTAGCCCTGAATCCTCTTAGTACTCTACTAGAGAATTCAGGCCTAGGCTATCGGTTGCGGAGAGAGAGTCGGGGCCTATCCCACCTCCTTTACATGGATGACTTAAAGTTATTTGCCTCCACCGGACCCCAACTGATGGCTTTACTTAAGATAACTGAAACCTTTAGTAAATCTATCAGAATGAGGTTTGGTGTGGATAAATGTGCAGTTTTACATGTAAAGCGAGGCGGGGTTGTGGAATCTGAAGGAATGCAACTTTTAGATTTCACACATCTCCGATCTCTTTCTGCAACTGAAACCTACAAATATCTGGGTATGTCACAGGCTTTATGCATCTCTGAGGCAGACATGAAACAAAAGTTGCAGGAGCGCTTCTTTTGCCGCTTAAGAAAAGTACTTAATAGCTTACTTTCTGGCGGCAACAAGGTGCGTGCCTGTAACAGCTGGGTCATGCCTGTCTTGATGTATTCCTTTGGTATACTCAGATGGACTCAGACTGAGCTAGATACCCTTCATAGAAAGGTTTGCACACTTCTGACTGCATATCGAATGCACCACCCACGTTCATCGGTAATGAGGCTGTATATCTCACGGAAATGTGCGGGTCGTGGTTTTTTGAACATCAAAACCCTTCATAAGCGCGAGGTATGCAACCTCAGAGAATATTTTCTCAATACTGACACGGACGTGCATCGAGATGTGGTCAGAACGGATCAAGGACTTACCCCGCTTGGTTTGGCTAAAGAGAACTGGCATAAACCTATAGCACTTAGCATTGAAGACCGCCGGGAGGTATGGACGAGCAAGGAGCTGCTTGGACGTTTTTATCGGGCCTTACACGGGCCTGATTTTGACTTTACAGCATCTGTTTCCTGGCTACAATTCAGTGATCTCTGATCATCAGTGAACTGAAGGTTTTGTCTTTGCGATAATGGAGGAAGTTGTAATGACGAATAACTACCGAAAATATATCCTGAAAGATGGTACGGTTGACATCTGTCGGGCATGCCACCGACCCGGAGAATCTCTCAGGCATGTTGTTTCTGGTTGCACACGTCTTGCAAACGGCGATTATTTGCATAGACATAACCAAGTAGCCAGAATTGTCCATCAACAACTTGCTCTTAAATACAATCTGGTGGAAGTAGAAGTACCGTACTATAGATATGTGCCCGACCCAGTTCTCGAAAATGACCGTGCCACATTGTACTGGGATCGGTCTGTCATTACTGACAGGACTATTGTTGCCAATAAACCTGATATAGTGGTGATAGACCGATCAGAGCGCCGTGCACTAATTGTCGATGTCACTATTCCACATGACGAGAATCTCGTGAAAGCAGAAAAAGAAAAACAAATTAAATATTTGGATTTAGCTCACGAGATTACCGGCATGTGGGATGTTGACTCGACGGTTATTGTTCCGATTGCTCGTTTGGCATCTCAATATCAGTTGTCTTTGACATCGGGATCGTTACCACATATTTTACCAGTCGGTACGACCTATCTTCTCTATAAGAGTGGTAGTTCCGCGGACCCCAACAATTACAGGCCTATTACTTGCCTACCAACTTTATATAAGCTCTTCACATTCATTTTGACAGTAAAAAATTCTTCACATATTACAAATAATTAAATTTTGGCCATATCTCAAAATGGCTGTAGGAGTGGCTCCTTATTATTGACACGGTCATTAGCCAACAGGTTCGTCGTAACCGGAAAGACCTGGCGACGGCCTGGATAGACTATAAGAAAGCCTATGACTCTGTCCCCCATACATGGCTCTTGAGGGTACTGGAGTTGTATAAAACAGATGCAACTCTACGTGCCTTCTTGAACGCATGTATGGGGCAATGGAAAACGGCCCTTTGCTATCCAGATCGTCGCTGGCTTCAGGTTGAAGGCGAACCAATAAAAATTGAGCGGGGTATTTTTCAGGGGGACAGCCTGAGTCCATTGTGGTTTTGCCTAGCCCTGAATCCTCTTAGTACTCTACTAGAGAATTCAGGCCTAGGCTATCGGTTGCGGAGAGAGAGTCGGGGCCTATCCCACCTCCTTTACATGGATGACTTAAAGTTATTTGCCTCCACCGGACCCCAACTGATGGCTTTACTTAAGATAACTGAAACCTTTAGTAAATCTATCAGAATGAGGTTTGGTGTGGATAAATGTGCAGTTTTACATGTAAAGCGAGGCGGGGTTGTGGAATCTGAAGGAATGCAACTTTTAGATTTCACACATCTCCGATCTCTTTCTGCAACTGAAACCTACAAATATCTGGGTATGTCACAGGCTTTATGCATCTCTGAGGCAGACATGAAACAAAAGTTGCAGGAGCGCTTCTTTTGCCGCTTAAGAAAAGTACTTAATAGCTTACTTTCTGGCGGCAACAAGGTGCGTGCCTGTAACAGCTGGGTCATGCCTGTCTTGATGTATTCCTTTGGTATACTCAGATGGACTCAGACTGAGCTAGATACCCTTCATAGAAAGGTTTGCACACTTCTGACTGCATATCGAATGCACCACCCACGTTCATCGGTAATGAGGCTGTATATCTCACGGAAATGTGCGGGTCGTGGTTTTTTGAACATCAAAACCCTTCATAAGCGCGAGGTATGCAACCTCAGAGAATATTTTCTCAATACTGACACGGACGTGCATCGAGATGTGGTCAGAACGGATCAAGGACTTACCCCGCTTGGTTTGGCTAAAGAGAACTGGCATAAACCTATAGCACTTAGCATTGAAGACCGCCGGGAGGTATGGACGAGCAAGGAGCTGCTTGGACGTTTTTATCGGGCCTTACACGGGCCTGATTTTGACTTTACAGCATCTGTTTCCTGGCTACAATTCAGTGATCTCTGATCATCAGTGAACTGAAGGTTTTGTCTTTGCGATAATGGAGGAAGTTGTAATGACGAATAACTACCGAAAATATATCCTGAAAGATGGTACGGTTGACATCTGTCGGGCATGCCACCGACCCGGAGAATCTCTCAGGCATGTTGTTTCTGGTTGCACACGTCTTGCAAACGGCGATTATTTGCATAGACATAACCAAGTAGCCAGAATTGTCCATCAACAACTTGCTCTTAAATACAATCTGGTGGAAGTAGAAGTACCGTACTATAGATATGTGCCCGACCCAGTTCTCGAAAATGACCGTGCCACATTGTACTGGGATCGGTCTGTCATTACTGACAGGACTATTGTTGCCAATAAACCTGATATAGTGGTGATAGACCGATCAGAGCGCCGTGCACTAATTGTCGATGTCACTATTCCACATGACGAGAATCTCGTGAAAGCAGAAAAAGAAAAACAAATTAAATATTTGGATTTAGCTCACGAGATTACCGGCATGTGGGATGTTGACTCGACGGTTATTGTTCCGATTGTCTTATCAGTCAATGGGCTGATTGCCAAGAGTCTCGACCAACACCTAAAGAGACTCTCGTTAGATAGCTGGATCAAGGGCTTGATGCAGAAGGCAGTACTCCTCGACACGGCATGTATTGGGAGGAGGTTCCTTTCTCTGGAGCCCTAACCACCGACAGCTTGGTCCCTGCACCCGATGTCGGTGGTCTACTATTTTATACATTTTTAAATTTGTTATATTTAGTTGTTTGTGTTTTTGTTTGTATTTTTATAATATATTTAAAAATGTTTAAAATATGAAGTAAAATAAATAAAGAGAATAATAATAATAATAAATTTTATTGTTTTCTCTCAGATAGTCATTACAATAAAGTTAGTATAAAACAATATTAGAATTACATCTTAATAAACAGCTATGTGAGAGATTGGCGGCTGTACTAGGAGACCTGTATTACATTAAACACAAAGTGAAAAATGTCAAATGCTAAAAATATATATAAAAAAAGACCTGTATTACAGCTTACCAGCCTCTTCCAACTGGATAAGATAAGATTATAATATAAAGAAAATAGGTTTATGTAAGTTTTGCTAAGTAGGTAGAAAGAGCCTATATTATCATGATTGTGTGTGGTTTGTGTGTGTGTGTGTGTGTGTGTATATGTGGTGTGTGTTTGTGTGTACAAATAAACAGTGTATGAGAATAGACATGTGTCACTTTATTTATTTTATTATAAAGGTATTTTCCCAAGAACCCAAAAAACCTGCTAGAGAATTTAGTGTTCCACTTAAAGTCCGTAGTGAAACAGACTTGATGTTTCCGACGTTTGTAAGTTTGAAGACAGGGATCATAAGTGAATAGGGTATGCTGCTTAAGAACAGTTCTAAGAACAAATAAATGGCGTACGGTCAGAACATCTGATAGTTTGTATAATTCTTTGGTAGGAAAACGGAATGATAGGGAGTGGCTAACTTTCAGGATAATTCTTTGATCTCTTTCCAGTTTTATTAGCCTACTCTTAGATGTTCCACCCCACACTGTAATGCAGTAGCTGATGATTGACTGGCATTGAGCTAGATACACTTGTTTTAATAATTGTGCATTAGCAGTGCCACGTAAGTTTATAAAAATGTAAATAAGTTTACGTGTCCTTGACGATAGTAAGTCTAGGTGGTGATTAAAACTAAGTGTACTGTCAATTATAACACCCAAATATTTAAGCTGGTGGGCAACCTTCAAGCGAAGCGAGCAGGACCGATTAGATAAGCAAGTGTGGTAGGTTATACCAAATCCGTCATGTATAAGTGGTGATGGGGACTTTATTGAAAAGGCGATATATTTAGTTTCTTCCGCATTTAGTGTCAACCCATTATCTCTCAGTCAAGAGGAGACAATGTTGAATCCTGCCTGAGCGGAACTGTAGGCTTCATCCCAACTACTCCCATGAAAGATTAGTGCAGTATTGTCAGCAAAAGCCACTATTTTGCCGTTGGCAAGGGAAAGATTACATAGATCATTTATAAAAATGAGGAAAAGTGTAGGCCCCAGGACGCTGTGCCTTGGGGCACACCGTAGTCAATCGTTAAGTCATTGCTGACGACGTCACCAATCCTCACTCTTTGTTTCCTACCAGTCAAGTAGCTGGTGAACAGTTTGTGTTGAACATCCCGAATACCCAGCCTCTCGAGTTTGTTTAACAAGAGTGGGACACGGATTGTATCAAAGGCCTTAGCCAAGTATAAGAAGATGGCAACCACTTTGCTCTCTTGGTCAAGTTTGGTAACAATGTGATCTGTTAGTTTGTGAACGGCATCAGATGTTGAGAGACCAGATCTAAAGCCAAATTGTGAGTTTGCCAAAAGGTTCTTAGCTTCAAGGTACTTCAGGAGACGTTTATTTAGCAGTTTTTCGGCAATTTTTGAAACTGTTGAGAGTACCGAGATAGGCCTGTAGTTATTGACACTCGCCGTGTCTCCACTCTTGTGGATTGGGACTACTTCAGCAAATTTGAAAGGATTAGGGAATACACCGGTATTGAACATTAGGTTGAAGATATAGGTAAGGGGAGGGACAGGGATTTTTTTTTTTAGTCTTTTATTTGTCAAGGCTTTAGTGCCACAAGGCACTATGCAGGCCTCGTAAGGTTGCTCTACAATTATAAATGCCTATTTTTTTAACAATTACAATGAATTAGCAGTAGCACTTCGGGATAGAAATGCCTGCTTAACATATTTATAAATAGCTATAGATTTAAAGTAAACTGCATTCGATTAAAAGATGATATAAATCGTCAACTTTAGTGGAAAAAATATTACAGTGAGGTGATGGTTTAATACCCATTAAATGTAGAAACTTATTAGTAGGCACATGACCCGACCTAATTCTAAAAGCTAATACTAATAATTCTCGTGACAGACTCACGTCATCAAACCAAGGAACTCGAGGTAACTCTTTATGGAAAGTCTTGTACCACAGGCCTTTATCCGCAGAAGCCATTTCAAAGTGATTCGTCCATAAACTAAAGCAGAATTTCTTCATCATTGAAATAAGTTCTGACGAATAAGGTACACCTGGGCTATCAATACCATCTGTAATAGCCTCTGCAGCAAGTTTATCAGCAATCTCATTTCCAAGAATACCTACATGAGAAGTGATCCATTGAAGCTTAATGTTGACATGTTTCATTTGTAAGGAATAAATTAATCTGAGTGCCTCATATGCTATTTGCATACCTCGAGCTCCGGAGACACACCTAACCAAATGTTGGAGAGAACTTTTTGAGTCTGATAATATTAAGACATTTTTAACTGTCAAGGACAGAATATATGAAAGAGCTTCCACTATTGCGGAATTAAATGTAACATACACTTTTTGTACGTTAGAAAATACTATAAAAATACACTGAAAATATGTAATGTCTATATACACTATGGGAACATCATGATGTCAACATTAAACAGATGTAAAATTCGATCGTAATAACGAATATATCTCTACTGAATTAGAGAGTGTTCATTGAATTGAGTGCTTTTCGACTAGCAAATTACACTTGTGTCCTGAATTATTAAACTATGACCCAGACAGTAATTCTTTAACAATTATCAACTTTAATATAAGAAGTATCAATCGTAATTTTGACAACTTTTTAGTGTTTATAACTGCACTAGATATTTCTATTGATATTATAGTTTTAATAGCATGCTGGACAAATATCAACAATCCACCCCCCAATATGCACGGCTACAACAAATATTGGACGACAATGAGCCATGACCAAAACGATGGAGTTGTTGTTTATGTAAATAATGCTTTGAAGGTTGAATGTTGTGAACCACAGTTTTCCGATGGCAATTGTCTCATTGTTAAACTTAAACCTGACTACACATTAATATGTGTTTATCGTTCTCCAGGATTTAAAAGTGTGCACTCCTATTCGGAATCACTTGACAATATTCTTAGCAATATATATACAAAAAATATTATACTGACGGGGGTAACGTAAATATAAATACCATATCTAATTACTTATCCTCTGCAGCGCAAGATTATTTAAATTTAATGGCCCTACATGAACTCAAACAAGCTGTTAATAAACCAACACGTATTAAATCTTGTATTGATCACTTTATGATAAAATGTTCCACGCTTTGTAAGACAATAATATTAGAATATAATTTAACGGACCATTATCCAATCTTATTACATATAAAAATGGCAGATATTTAAAAAAATATATAAAATTAAATAGGCTAAAAGTAGACAATGACGCTATTACATTACGGCTGAATAATTATTCTTGGGATAAACTATATAAAAAAAAAGAAACAAATCATGCTTTTAATTTCATAACAACGAAATTAAAAAATATTATTACGGATTGTTCCACGACACGCAAAACCTCAAATCAACACACACCAATAAAACCATGGATTACTAGAGGGATAGTCAGATGTATTCGGAAAAGAGATCGTTTACATAAAATAGCTGCTAAATCGAATAACATGGAACAACAATGCATTTATGTAAAATATAGAAATCAATGTAATTCCATTATAAAAAACCTAAAAGTCAATCATTACAAGGAAAAATTAAATGTTAATAAAGGAAATATGCGAAACACATGGAAAATCATAAAAGATATATGTGACATAAATACTGTCAATGAAGTACCTGCAGATTTGCTATACATTGATAACTCCCCAAAAGCATCACTTAACAAAGTTAATAATTACTTCACTTCTATAGATGGTACTTTCGCTAGTAAGATACTAAATAGAATGAACTTGTCTGAACAAGAGCTGGCACGTAAAGCTAAATCAAGCAGGTTTCCTTTACAGTCAAAGTCATTTATGCCTACTGATCCTGTTGAGGTACGTAACGTTGTCTTAGGTCTCAAATCGCACAGTGCACCGGGAAAGAAAAAACATAGCTGTTCTCTCTGCAACCATAGCTTACGTATGCAATCTGAGTCTTGAAAGCGGTGTTTTTCCAACATGCTGTAAAAGAGCTGTTGTATGCCCTATATTTAAGTCCGGTGATAGAATAGAGCCATCAAATTATAGGCCTATCTCTCTGCTTCCAACGTTCTCGAAAATATTAGAAAAGGTTGTTAACCAGAGATTCATGAATTACTTGGAAAAAAAATCGATTAAATAATAATCAATATGGGTTTCGTGGTAAAAAATCAACTGAAGATGCAGTCCTATCATTGACAGCAAAGATAGTAAGTTATCTAGATAAAGGAGACAAGTGTCTAGGCGTCTTTTTGGATCTCCAAAAAGCTTTTGATACAGTCTCTACAACAATTCTTTTAGCACGACTTGAGAGCGTTGGCATTAGGGGAGTGGTACATCAGTGGTTCACGGACTATGTCTGGAACAGGATACAGACAGTTAAAGTTGATGGTTTGTAAAGTGGTTGTGCTGTTTCTACGGCGTACCACAAGGTAGCACACTTGGACCAACGATGTTCTTGGTATACATAAATGATTTATGCCATATAATGGCCCCGTTATGCTCAGATATCATTATGTTCGCCGATGACACTGTCTTATTGTTTCATGGGAAGAGCTGGAAAGCAGTGTTTACGCAAGCAGAAATTGGTCTAGCCAAGGCAACAGGCTGGTTGGAGAGTAGCTTACTCACTCTAAATATTACTAAAACCAAATATATGTGTTTGTGCAAGAAAGACTCGGATAAACCGTCTGTAGATATAAACCTCAGAGTACATACCTATCCGAGCAATAGAACAACGAATTATTTAAATTGTAATTGCGAGGTAACTTCCTTGAGGTACTTAGGTGTTATTGTTGATGATAAGCTCAACTGGAGTAACCACATAATGGCCATCGCTGCAAGAGTAAGACAGCTGATTTACATTTTTTTTTTAATTACGAGTAATTGGGGATAATACTCTCTTAATTCAGACCTACAGAGATCTAGGAGAATGCCTTATAAGGTATTGTGTTTGTGCATGGGGAGGCACTGGTAAGAACATTTTAATGTGTGCTGAGAGAGCACAAAGGGTGGTCTTAAAAGTGCTCATGAACTTACCATATAGGCATCCAACATCTGCGGTATATGAAAAGGCTGGCGTACTGTCTGTGAGGCAAATGTACGTTTATGAAGTCCTACGTAGGTACCACAAAACGAACAAAATATGTGCCTCACTTGCCGGTAATAACAAGACGAGTAGAACGATGTTCGGTTCCACGATTAAAGACAACCTTTGGGCAGCAACATTTTAATTTTATTGCACCCTATATTTACAATATATTGATCAAAAAACAAAAGGTAAGGCACCTCAATAATAATAAGTTTAAATTAATGATACTTACATGGCTGAGAGGACTTAGCTATAATGAAACTGAGAATCTTCTCAGGTTGATCACTTGACGAATACCTGTAAGGCACTTGGGTACACACAACACACACACATATATACACAATTTTTTATAATACGCTCACATACACGCAACATACTAACACACATAGTTGAGTATATATATATATATATATATATATATATATATATATATCACACACACACAATACACACACACACACTACACACACACTACACACTACACACACACACACACACACACACACTACACACATACACGATTTCGTATTTTTTTCCCTATATTTACTGATTTAACATTACTATGTGTCATGTACTCGTATAATGGGGGAGGACGCTGGTTCCTGCAACAGTGTATAACTAGCGTAGGAGCCAGAGATTCCTATATGCTTTAGTGTCTATTTTTTGTGAAAAAATTATTATTACTATTATTATTTATGTATTTAATTTTTTACTTTGTCTCGAAAAATTATGTTTTTCGGTGTTTTCCGAGACTCACGGGCCTAAGCCAAGTGAGAATCATCATTTGAGAATATTGAACGGTCATCTAGTAGGAATTTTCGAACAATTCGGCTTAATATATTTATCTTTTTCGGCCTTTACAAGATTGTTGTCATGTGGGATGGTGATATCAACAATCATTGCCCGGCGCTCAGATCGATCAACCAACACAATATCCTGATATTGTGTTGGTCTGTTGGCCACAACTATATATTATTATTATTATTGTGTTAAATCCAGTTAATAAGCTATATAATTACGTATTGTTTTTTGTGTGTGTTTCAACGAAACCGTTCAACCGTATATGCGCGATTGAGTAACAAACGTACAACATTTCAAATTTGTAAATGAGCTGGATTTCGTTGGAAAACATTTAAGATCATATTGGTCCATGTCAGGTTGCAAGACATTTTTGATGACGCCGACCGGTCAGGGACAGCTGATAACTTGCCTTGTCTAAACTATTTGGACGCCATCATCAGAGAGAGTCCTCGTTTGTACTAACTCCTTTTATTGTCAGATGTATTCACAAGGATATCACTTAGAGTTATCTAATACTTTTAGTTTAGAGAATAGGGATGATGTCTGATGCCTCACAAGGGGATTTCAGGTGTGGAAGGGTATGCATGGATCAAATGTTTTCACTGCGCAACGTTGTGGAAAAGCATCTGGATCTAGGCCAGAGGGTTTTCTGTAGTTTGCACTGACACGGTTGTACAAAAGGAACTTTAGGACCTTTTACCAGAGTATGGTATTAACGATAGACTATTGAAAGCGGTGCAGTCCAATAACATGGACTCCAGAGCTTGTGTGCGGCTGGATAATGGAATGTCACCCTGGGCCCATGACCGAAATTACATTCTGAAGATCATTATTATTATTATAATTCGTTTATATAAATAGATCATAATAACTCTTCGTAGAAACAACTCGATAAAAACATCATAGCAATAAACAAGGCAATGTAACAAATTCACATGTACTTTAAACACAAAGAGAAGAATGTGAAATCGAAAATAATAGTCACGAGCAGGATAGTTATTTTCGATTTCACATTTTTCACTTTATGTTTAATGTATATTGCTAAGCATGTCAAATTCTAAAAATATATATAAAAATATCTAAATAATTATTCACATGTACTCATATATGACAATTATGGTACTAATAACATCATCGGAAACAATATAAAAAAATCTGCTACCACAATTAAAATGGGCTTAAGTAACAATCAATTAGTTAAATTATATTATAAAGTGAAAAACAAACCGTGTTATTTGGCACTTTTACATTTAGATTTTCACAAAATTTCATAAAAAAACTGCATTGGAAAGAAAAATATCAAAAGAGTTACATATCAAGTAAGATAGTACAGATATTATGTATGAAGTTTAGTTTAAATTATATAAAAAAACTCATTAACTAACCAGAATTAGGTTCTTAAACCAGTCAAAGAACAATTTACAATAACTAATTTGCCATCTCTATGATTTGAAATGATTACGTTATAAAAATATAAAGCTAACAGAATCCTATATTCCTTGGAAGCATTGATCTAATTCACTATCAGTTAACCTCACTAGTCTCACTGAATCCTTCCAAAGGGCCATTGTTATCTCTTCATCGTAAGCATGCTTTGCTGCTGTGGTTACTTTGCAATTTTTGAAATAAACGCCACTCATTTTACTAGCACCCTCATCTAGGGTTGCATATATCGTAGTCTGAGCACCTTCCCAAGGTGTTCTAAAAAAGAATGTAAGTAAAGAAGCCAAAATAAAGCCAATTATTTCATTTATTGAGTCATATATCCTGGTTCCAACTACTCCCGGATCTACGTTGTTGATAATTAGGTTTGATCCTTCTAATCTTTTTGATAGTTCACTGGCAAAATGTATTAGATATAACTTGCTGTTTGCATATAGTTGAACTTTATACCAGTAGTTAACTGAATTTGCTTTTACGATATCAACTTTTCCAATTAAATGTAATACAGATGTTAGTATCCTGCTGGGCTCTTCTGCAGTTCCTGTCTTCTTTAGAATAGGAAGCAGTAATAAGGATAGTAAGAATGTACCGTAGTAGTTTACCTGCATTATAAAATTCATACCATCTTTGGTAAGAACATCACATGGAATACCCACTCCAGCATTATTTATTAAGATATCTTTAGCCTTTTCTCTGTTTTTAATATGTCTGTAGCAAATAGTCTTACTGATTCAAGAGATCCAAGGTCCAGCAGCTTGAAGAATACGTTTTCGTTTCCTGTCAGAGTTATGATTTGCGTTCTTGCAGCAGTACCCTCGTCTTCAAAAGGACAAGCAATAATAACTTTAGCTCCTCTGTTGGCTAGGTCTGTTGCAATTTCAAGACCTATTCCCGTTGTGCCTCCAGTTACAATGATAGTCTTTCCGTTGAGTCTTTTTTTTGACTTGTAAATTGTGTTTGTATACTTTTGGTATACTTTAAAAGAAAGTATCACAAGAATTATCGAAGTTAATGTCACTAAGACGCTCATGGTTATTAAATCAAACGTGAAATCACAAATAACCAACAAGTTTTATACGAGTAAAATAATATGACCAGTAGCTGTATCACTAACGACTTGTCAACTGCCAATTCACTGGGAAAATCACGGCGCGAATAATGTATTCGTATTTATTCAGAGAGTTAATACCTATATTGAATGGTAATATATTATGTACCTACTTTGTAAATTAATTAGTTGTCTGTTGTTATGTAATGAAAGACTGCTGTGTCTGGTTTATTAAAAATCTAAGGTGTATGTGAATAACATAATATTTAGTAATACCCCATGGTAATACCCACAACATCTTCCCCTAAATAATATAAACAAAACAAATTGATTATGTATCTAAAAATAAAAACCTTTAGATAGGTAACCTTAGGTATTGCCGTACTGCTGGTATGAGGTGGTGAATATGAATTGCATCATTTTTTATCGATATTGACATCCGGTTCGTAACCCCATCATACTTACCATTTTCCGAAACATAAATATCATCCTCATCATCATGATCTGATTTGATAAAATAATCGTTTTTTACATGTGATGGGCCACTAACCGGCGTACTCCTATGTCTGCGATTTCGGTGATAAATACCTTTTTTATTTTTTACTATATAAGAACGAGGTTTTGACCCTTTAGTTATAATTTAACCGCGAATTAATTCATTTTTACTCGTATTTTCTAAGATTATGACATCATAGCCAACATTTAACCCTAGATAACTAAACATCCGTCTACGTGACGACGCATATTTCCTAGACAGTCAAGTTCACTTGAAGTAAGTGCCCGCGCCTATCTTCCACCGCGCTTTGTTTACCTTCCTGATTGGTGCAAATAGATCATCGCGTGACACCATTGCGATCACACGATAATTAGGAGGTGACCTGCGGCTATATCGTCATCCGCTTGACGAAAGTTTAGTTACTACAAGAGATTTACTCAAAGGTATGTATGATTATTATTCGATGTTTTTTTTTTATTTATACACGCCTTACACGAAATATTTCCTTTTAGTTTTTATTCAAATTAGATATTATATCATTTATAAATAAAATATGTTATATAAAGTGTATATTTTAAGAAAACTTTCTTTGTTACACCTAATTATATTGGTCTTTGACATGATTGATGATGATTTGAGAAAACAAGAAGAGAAAGATAAGTCAATAGCTTGAAGAAGAAATGCAATATGAATTTGAGGAGGGGCCGAATAATTCGGCCTCGGAGACTGAAGATAACTAAGACTTCCAGGAGTAATAAACGTGAAATTCCTGAAAAAGTAAAAATCTCCCAAGTCCCGCGCTATCGGAGCTTCGATATTTTGTTACGATGGCGATAAGACATTAGTTTCCTACAAAGCCAAGTCAAAAAAAATGGTTTTTGTTTTATCCACAATTCATGATTAACTGAACGTTGAAAAAACTATAGGAAAACCCGAGAGTGCCGTAGATAAGTCGATCAAATGTGCTCGAATATGTGTGTGAATCGAAAAACCAAAAGATCTTTTATCTTTTAGCCAGATAAAAGATGGTTATGTATTTTTTTAAATATGGTAAACTTGGCTATAATCAATGCCTATGTATGCTATCTATGTCTTGAACCACTGGAGAAATAAAAAGAAAACGATTTCACGACGCGATTTTGTCATGAAGATGGGAGACCAACTGATGGAGCCTTAGCTACGGGAGCGAATACAAACGGTGACTTCGAGGCGTGATATCAACATCATCATAAAAGATATTCTGGGCGAATCTTCCAACCAAAAAGCTCCTATTCATACTGTAACAAATGCGCGCAAAATGTGTTATTTATGTTCATCAAGGGCTCGTATGATGACAAAACATCGATGCATGAAATGCAAAAATGCTATTTGTGGATCAAACAATATTGACATATGTAGTAGCTGTGCAGAATAGTAATTTAATATTGTTTATTTCTTAAATTAGTTTCTATTGAACCAAACTAACGTGCCATGTAACAAGTTCCTATTTTTAATAAATATACACTTTTCATATTTTTCACGTATTTTATTGCGTAGTCCGCCTGACGAAAGTTTAGTTACTATGCAACTATAAATTATTTTTATGAAACAATTCATGCAAAAATAGATGACTGTGTTCCAAGAAAACAGCGAAGTCATGTAAGCTCGAAGTATATTTACCCCGAGTTTTACATTGTTGAAATAATTCGCAACATATGTAATATGTAATTATACACAAGCGGTACAAGGTAAGTAAGAACCAGGATGATTACGAGGCATTTGCTCCGTGTAGGGCTAAAGTAAAACAGTTAATTAAATTAGCGCAAGAAGAACATAGCAACAAGGTGCAAAATCAATTACAGAAAGACCCAAAATCGTTTTGGAATTATGTAAAGTCCAAAAGGGGCAGTCGAAATCCACTAAGGATCTTAAAAAACGGGGAGGTGTTGTCTAGTGAGCAATGTGTGAAAGAGTTTGCTCAGTACTTTCACTTGGCTAATAACACGAGACGAGCTGAGTTGAGTGTTGCCGCGGCGATAGAAGGGGCAGGTGGTGAGAATGGAGCGGAGCAGATACACCTACAATAATTTCAGTTGAGTGAGTTTAGAAGTGCGTTGAAACAACTAAAGCCAAAGAGGTCCGCGGGACCGGACGGTATTCCGCTTTACATTCTCAGGGACTGTAGATCTGTACTGGCTAAACCGTTGCTCCATATCTTCAATAAGTGCCTGAAGGCAGCCGTGTTTCCCGAGAGATGGAAAACCACTCGTGTCGTGCTGGTACCGAAAGGAGGTAAAAGCAGTGACAATGTAAGTGGGTACAGACCTATTGCAGTACTGTCATCGCCAGCTAAAGTGTTAGAGTGCGCTATTCATAACAGCATTTTTAAGCAAATGAGAGCGCAACTCTCGAGTTGCACAGCACGGTTTTTGACCAATGAGGAGCACCACCAGAAACTTGCTGAATTACATGGCTCATATGTTGCCGATTGTGGACAGCGGGGGACAAGCCGATGTTGCTTACTTCGACTTCAAAAAAGCATTCGATTTAGTCGATAATGACGTGTTGCTTAAAAAGTTAGCAGCTATTGGTTTCACTCCGCATCTACTTCGTTTCTTCACCAGTTACATGAGAGATAGACAGCAATACGTAGAGTACGAGGGACACAAGTCAGAGCCGTACTTTACGTGGTCTGGTGTGAACCAAGGAAGTAACCTCGGACCTCTGCAATTTATGATCATGATAAATCATTTGCCCGAAGTCGTTAAAGATGCAAATTGTTTGTTATTTGGAGACGATCTTAAGTTATCGCTAGTGGTGATGATGACTGTGAACGACTTCAGAAGGCTATAGATAGTGTAGTTACTTGGAGTAAGGATAACCTTCTACAATTCAACTATTGGTATTGTTTTCCGCAACGTATCAATATTAACTTTTCAAGATTCTCGAATTGTACACATATTTAAAGTAAAATAAACGGGTCTTTTTTCGCGTATAAATTAGGTGAAGTTGAAAAGTTGAAAGTTGTCCCGTGACCATGGCTGCTGCAACGCAGTTGAAACGTCGGGCTAAAGGTAGTTAATAATTTCACTTAATTTATACGCGAAAAAAGACCGTTTATGTTACTTTAAATAACGTATCAATATGCCTAATAATACCAAAATCTCTTTTGAAAAGCTCATTGACTGTCTCTTTTTCTCTCGTTATTTCTGAATAGTCTCATTAAGCTCAAGGAAACAGTTAAAAGTTGTTGTTATTTGTTGTTATTTTATAAAATCATACATACATATTGTCACGTCTTTTTCCCGTAGGGGTAGGCAGAGACCACTTCTCTCCACTTGCTACGATCCTGACACGAATCTTTCGCTTCATCTTCTTTCATCAGCGCTTTCATACATGCTCATTGGTTTCGAGTACTCTTAACCTGACCTTCCTTAAGAACGTCTCCGATCTGGTCAAAATATGTTGCATCCGATAGGTGGAGTGGACCGTAAAGACAATTGTGATGTGGAGATTGGGTATGGCCGTTGGTCAGTGCGATAGCTTAGTGACTTAGAGAACTTCCCCGGTATGGAAAGGACGCAGTTCGAATCCCGCTCGCACTGAAGTTCTCTTTTTCCACATTCACAAATAATTTGTAACCTAAATTATAAGTCTTTAAAAAAACTATTAAACTTATGCCAATTGAAATATTATAGAAATCGGAATATCTTAAATAAGTCTTTAAAAAAACTATTAAACTAATGACAATTGAAATATTATAGAAATCGGAATATCTTAAATAAGTCTTTAAAAAAACTATTAAAGTAACTCTTTAAAACTCATAAACATAACTAAAATTATTTTGTTAAAAAACATCTTTTAGCATGATGTTATTGTACTTAATTAACTACATCAATGGTTACCATAGTAAAGGTTGACATGTTATTGTGTGACAGTTGGTGTTATTGTGATAAAGAGTGTAGAAATCTGAATACGATAGCAGATAAAAATATATATTTTGGATAGGAGTTTCGTAAAATCCTTTCTTAGTGAGCGTCTATGTCGTGAAAGGAGCATCACACACAAAAGCATCACATACAAAATTTTAACTCAATTGGACGTATGGTTTCGGAGATATCATGATGAGTGGTAAATCGCTTATATACATTCAGTCAAGAAAGTATTGGGAATGGTTGATTTGTTTATGGTACCAAATTAAATATTTTGTGTTTTTTTGTTGTTGCTAGATTGGCAAAGAAATGTTATCCATTTTGGCGCGGAGTTTGAGTTGCATCTGTTATTTATATTAAATACAGTGCTGTTTTTAGTTATATCATATCTAGCGTGTATTGCGAATTTCATAATGGACAAAAACATCGAACAAAGAGTTTGTCTTAAATTTTGCATCGCCAATGGAATTTCGTGTTCGGAGTCACTGAAAATGTTGCAGAAGGCTTACGGTGAATCGACTTTATCAAAAACACGTGCTTATGAGTGGTACAAAGCGGTCGAGATGTGATGGAAGATTCGCCTCGCTCTGGTAGGCCATCAACATCTGCAACTGAAGTTAACATTGCAAAAGTGAAGGAAATAGTGACTGAAAATCCTCATTGAACTTTGAGAGAGATAGCCGCTGAACTTTCTGTGTCTCACGAGTCGATCCGTACCATTTTAAATAATCCCTTGGGTATGAAACATGTTTCCGCTCGGCTAGTCCCAAAAGACCTGAATTTTCTCCAAAAACTCAATCGCATGAGAGTTGCTGAAGACATGCCAGAACGAGTCAATTCCGACCCAAGATTCATGAAACGCATTGTTACTGGTGACGAGACGTGGGTTTACGAGTCTGACATGCAAACTCGGAATTATTGCCAGAAAGTCAAACGGTAAATAAAGAATATTATTTGAGTGTTATGCGGCGTTTAAGAGAGCAAAGTCGACGAAAAAAGCCAGATTTGTGGAAAGAAAATTCTTGGATTTTGCACCACGATAATGCACCTTCGCACAAGGATGTGAATGATTTTTTGTCAAACACTCAACAAATACCATCGAGCAACCACCATATTCACCAGATATGGCTCCAGCCGACTTCTTTCTTTTTCCTTAACTCAAATTACCACTTCGTGGCACCCGTTTTCAATCGGTACAAGACATAAAAGAGAATTCGCAGCGAGAACTGAACTCTATTCCGGAAACAGCGTTTAAAAATGTTTTGATGATTGGATTATTTGTTGGCGTAAGTCTATCGTTTCTGAAGAAGCATACTTTGAAGGTGATAAAATAAATTTGGATGAACAACAAAAATTTTGTGTATTATTGATCTTTTTCCGGTACTTTCTTGACAGAGTAGTATATCGACACCCCCATGCAATAACATTGTAATTAACTTTTCTTGTTTTTCGGTGAGAGCAAAAATATTCATGAATATTCATGAACATTTTTCACACAACGCCCTCTGGTCCCAAACTAAGCTTAACGCTTGTGCTATGGGTACCAGATTACGGATATAATACATATATTACTTTTTTTTGTAAATACATACATATAATAGATAGAAGACACCCAGACGCAGTACAAATATCTGTTTTCATCACACAAATAATTGTCCTGAGTGGGAATCGAACCCACGACCTCGTGCACGGCAGTCGGTTACACTACCGACCACGCCACGAGGCCTTAATTTAAAAAATTCTATCTTCTCAAGGTTAATCCCTACAATCTTTGAAAGTGGCGCTATCTAGTGTATTTTAGGTGCACTATTTGTATGTACTTTAAGGTTCTACAAGAAAACTCATTTTCATGGTTTTTCAGGACTTACGTCAAAACAATACTTAATAAAAGCACCTATGTTATAATGACAAAGTCAAGTAACAAGTCCGAGTTACAATCAAGATTTTTTATTAGGCTTTTTTTTGACTTCAGATAATTGTAACTCCAAATTACGATTATACTGCATGGAAATTTTGTATAGTCTAACAATGTTTTTCATTGTAAAATTTAAGTGTTTTTCATGAAAAGAATAATAAACCTCTAAAGAATTCTCTTGTGATAACCATGTAGTTAATACTAATTATAATGTTTGATTTTAACAATAAAAAAATAAATACAATTATTAAATTTATTATAAATTATTTTTAAATAAAAAAAAACCACCTTCAAAAAACACCTTGAACTAAAAACCAAAGAATAATTTAGTATTTACATACGATTTCCGTGCTAGACACCTACTGATGTGTTTGAAGTCGGTGCCAAGATGATGTTAATGTTATTATAAGTAGGTATATATACTTACCTATTGTGTTTGTTATTAAATGAGTATAAGAATTTTTATGTTTTATTTTTAGACCAGACACCGACTTCAAACACATCAGTAGGTGTCTAGCACGGAAATCGTATGTAAATACTAAATTATTTTTTGGTTTTTAGTTCAAGGTGTCCTTTGAAGGCGGTTTTTATTTTATTTAAAAATAATTAAATTTTTGCTTTTTAGTGGTTATTTATAAAATAGGTGCGTATGTTAGAGTAGATGGTACATGATGGGGAGGCCTTCCTTGGAGCACAGGAGTCTGAAAATGATAAATATGAGCGCCTAAAGCGCTGTAGAGAAAGAAAAAATCCAAAAGTGCACGCTTCATAATGTTAATATTTCACAATAAAATTGATTATTTGATAAGTAACTAATAACGTATTGGTCTTACTAAGTAGTTAAATCACATAGATAGCGCTAATTTCAAAAAGTACTAATGTGGTTCTCATATCTTATACGCCATCTAGCGCTAATTTTAAGAAGTACTTCTATATTGGTCTATAGAAGTAGTTCTCACGAAATAAGGTATAGCGCTGATTTGTGTCGAGTCGAGCGTAAATATTCACTATTTTTTTGTTTATTTAATAACAATTAAACCACATCGAATCAGACCGTGAAAAGTGATAGGGCTCTATTCATAATTATACTGAACCGTAAAAGAAAAAAAAAAGACTCGATTAGTAAATTAGTATTTCTGTCGTTATCGTCTTAACATATATTACCCACAACACACGGACGTCCAATACAGAACTTTTTTAAAGAGTTTTTTAACTAGTTTAAATAACAAAAATGGCATCGAAAATATCGTTAATGGTGTTAAAAATAGTGTTTTTTTATATGTGTGTGCATATATTATTTTACTTACACATAGCTGGCGAACCAAGGGTGTGTAATACATCTGTCTAACCCTTCGGGCATACAGGCGTGATGCTATGCCAATTAAACGCACTGCTCCAATCAGCCAGAAAGTCGGTTGAAAATATCATCGATGTATGTCCAGATGCAATTTTTTAGATTTTTGTTATTTTTTTTTAAAACCGCTGGACCGATTTTGATAAAATTTAAATGGGACCACCTCTAATATAGAACCTACGAAACAAAAAAGAATCATTGAAATCGATTCATAATTGGCAAAATAATCGCGTAACAAACAGACAAAAAAAAAAAAACATACTGCCGAATTGAGAACCTCCTCCTTTTTGGAAGTCGGTTGAAAAATCAATACAATTACCTAGATCTTAATCCGTATTTTAGTTTTAAAACATAGTCTACAGTAGGCAAAGAGTATGTAATACCTACTGATTTTATGACGTGAACATCAATAACTAACGGCTCACCAAGATGGCTAAAAATTTTTACATCATAGAATAGTAATTTACGACTTACTTTTGCATCAAAATAAACAAATAATCAAAACAAAACTAATAATCAAAACTTTAGCAACTATTAATTATCATCATCACTGTTGTTGTCGTCAGCTATTTGTGTTAAAAATGGTTAAATATATGGAGGGAGGTGAAGAAAACTCGGAGTGGTTGGTCAGCTTTCAGAATGAATAAAATAAGGTCTAAAGGTGGAGACATTCTTACCCAAACACAAGATGTGTTAGCCGATGGAGTGAATATTTTAGAAATATGTATGTAGGATGTTCAGGGTGATGCTGGTGCCACATGTGGTCTAACAGATCAACATTCGGTACCGCTATCCTCTGATGACATTAGTATGGCTGAAGTTGAATGGGCGATTAGAAGTTTGAAAAATGGTAAGGCAGCAGGTATTGATATGGCGTCTGCTGAGATGATCAAGCTTGGAGGCTCGTGTGTCTGGGAATCCTTCCTGATGCTTCTCAATTTATGTTGGAGCTCAGGAATGGTTCCCAAGGACTGGAGAAGCGCAGTCATCGTGCCCTTGTTTAAAAACAAGGGTTCATTTACGTTATGACTGTGCAAACTGCAGAGCCATAAGCTTGACCAGTTTGGCAGCCAAAGTGTATGGTAAGATTATTGAAAGAAGAATGAAGATGGTGTCTGATGAATTTTTGTGTGAGGCACAAGGAGGTTTCAGGGGTGGAAGGGGATGCATGGATCAAGTGTTTTCTCTGCGCAACATTGTGGAGAAGCATCAGGCTATAGGCTAGAGGGTTTTCTGATTTTACACGGTTGTACGAAAGGAACTTTGGGATATTTTGCCGGAGTATGGTATTAGCGTAGACTGCTACAAGCGGTGCAGTCCAACTACATGGACTGCAGAGCTTGTGTGCGGCTGGATGATGGAATGTCACCCTGGTTTGATGTCAATATTGGCGTTAAACAGGACTCTGTTCTCTCTGCCTACCCCGCAAGGGAAATAGCGTCATAATAAATAAGTAAGTAAAAGGTTAATGCATAATACAGGTCATGACACGTTAAAAAATATTATAAATAGCCGTGCAGTAACGTTGTAATTCAAGTTGCTATGCAGTACCATTACATTTAGTGTTCATAAACACCAAAGTAGTCTTGTACAAAGATTGTAAAGAAAATTACAATTTGGTTGTATTTCATCATTTTTATACCTATTATTAATATTTTTGTTTTTGTAAATTATGTTACAATGATTTCGTTCGACAATCGTAATTTTTTCGCTAAGTTACAATGCTTTTGTCTCTTGTATAACTCAAAACGAATAGACTAGCTAGAGAATTTTGCATAGCAATAACATTGTTACTCAATTTGTCATAAAAAAAATTTTATTGCATGTAGTGGCAGACGAACCACGGCCCATCTGATGGTAAATGGTAACCGTCGCTCATAGACTCAACTATACCGAGAGTATTATCAAGCCGCTGCTCAGCATTTCATTTCACCGATATGAAATGAAAGATTAAACGGCTATCTCCTGCTACAGCCAAAACGCAACGATGGGCTTCATGGCTGGTCACACGGGAGATGGTGGTACCAACCCGCTCAGGCCCGATACCAAGTGAGTACTCCCACTTGGTACCAGCCCTACCACCAGTCATGCAATGGAGGATAATTGCTTACTTCTCTTAGTCGCATCATACGACACCCGTGGGAAACAATGGGGTGGTGACACTTTTATTCTTAATCCGTCACCACACGGACAAACGGTAGGTACTAAAGTTGTATCCTCATTATGTATATAATATTATGTTACTTTAAATTATGTGTACAATTCGCGAATCTTAAGACAATACTTCATTGGTAAACCTACATACCTGAGAGAATTTCTCGTCAGCTTGTGAAGTCTGCTAACCTGCACTAGGCCAGTATAGTGGGCAACGGCATGATAGAAGGCTTGTCCCTAAAAGTGTGACATTAAAGGGTTTCTTATAGCTAGTTTATAAATAAGATAATTTATGAAATGCTCTGTAACTATACAAAGTTACGCGCAGCTTCCAACTGTAATATTGCAAAGAAAGTAACAAGTAATGTCGTTAAACCGCAAGACTCTAATAAACAAATTCCTTCCTTATTTCTTTTGTTACATTAACTTGATAGGTTAATCAGTTTAGTTATAACTAAAAGATAATTTTATCTGTAGAGTGTTTTACATAAACAACCACATACCAATTTTGTACCCTGCAAGATGGTAAATCGTTGGGTTTGTTATTATGCTAAATTAACAACAGTCGTACTAATGTATTAACTGACTAAATGCACAGATGGCGGAGTGGTTTAGATACCGACCTCCCGCCCAAGTGTTGTGGGTTCGATTCCTACCCAGGACAAATGTTTGTGTGATCCACAAATGGTTGCGTTGAATCTGGATGTACATTTTGTCAAAAAAATTACGCAGACGAAGTCGCGATCAACTGCTAGATAGACTAGCTGTAGATAAATAAATTGAAGTGTCTTTACCTAATGCTGTGATCTGTATTTTAGCACTTGACATACTCAGCTACTTTAAAAAAGAAATTATTTGTGAAAGGGGAAAAAGAGAGCTTAACTGCGAGCAGGATTCAAACCTGCGTCCTATCCCATGCGGTGAGTGCTCTGGACCGCTAAGCTATCACGTAATGGTGACACCCAATCTCCACTTTAGATTTGTTGATATCTTTAAGACCCACGCCACCTATCGGATATATTTACATACATTTCATTTCAATATAGTAAGTTTAATAATCACAAATAAAATGCATAGGTACTAATCGATGATTATAAATATTTGCCGTGTGGGCTGGCTTTAGAATTGCCCCATCCCTCTCCACCCATGGGAGTCGTAAGAGCCGACTGAGGGAATACCGAGGGAGTGGGCAGCCGCACTCCTTCGTGTATTAACAACATCCACTGCGATCGCCAACCCGCCTACCAAGCGTGGCGATTACGGCACTATCCCCCATTCTTGGGGAGGCCTATGCCCAGCAGTGGACTTTAAAGGGCTGATGGATGACTAATCGATGGCGCGATTTTTAATTATTGTGATCTGTATTGTAGAACTTCCCATGCTCGGAGACTTTAAAGAACAAATTATTTGTGAAAGTGGAAAAGGACACCTGAAAATATATGTGAAGGGGAGATTGGATATCACCATTAGATTACTGCGATAATGTAATGTCTAAATAACAAAGTTTACTAAATGCATATTTATGAAAGTATATACGTTACCTAAGTTACCTATAACAAAATACCAATTTTTTGTTTGTTTGTCTGACTGTCTGTTTGCTAATCTTCAGAACAGTCAGACCGATTTGGACGAGAGTTTCACACATTTTCTTGACAGATAGCTAATAGTAATTTAGGCTACTCTTATTTTGAAAAAGTAGCTAGGTATCGCACACATAAAAACTTATATGGTTGTCCGTAAAGTCGGTTTACGGACAATAATTTTAAGTGATAACGTCATATATGTTTTCTGAGAGTTTCACAAAATGTAATATTGATAGAAATCGAATAGTAGGTACGATCGCGCGTGGTACTATACAATAATTGAGATACACGTATTACCCGAGACGCGTTCGGGCGAAGAATGTGATGTAGGTCGGTGACTCGGCCGCCTCCCTCCCGCAGTCGCTCTTCAGCCGGTTTTCGGAACGTGAGACTTTTTCTTGCGTGCTGCCGGCGTTTAAGAAAAAGAAAGAAAGAAAGAAAATATTTATTGTTACTAGTTTATATGTCTATGTCTGTATTGTCTGTGTCAAAATTGATTGTCTATTGTAATTGCTCTGAGACCAAGTCTTTTTGTAATAAGGTGAATAATTTACATACATGCATTTTATAATTGTATCTGTGTTATTTTATTGTTTTATTTTATGTCTTTATTTTCTTATTTTTGTTATGTTTTTTTTTGACGTCATAACGGCGGCCTGACGGAAGATCAGAGCCTGCAAATGCTGAGTCAGGGTCGTTTTGTATCGAGCATTTTCGTCATGTTTTTTTTTTATGTTCAACCATAACCTGCTGTATTGTTTCGTTGCAATAAACTTATCTTTCTTTTCTTTCTTTTCTTATTGTAACGAACAGAATTGTACATTAATTATATAAAACATGGAAAAAGAAGAACAATGAATGTATTTTACATTCGTTACAGAGCGACCCTAATTATATTTTTTCGAATTTATCGATTTATAAGACGTTATCAAGACAAAAATGTCTAAAATCCCCACAGACGAAGTCGCGGGTAGCAAATAGTTTATAACAAATACATTAGATTGAAAAGCGTTGAGCAACAACGACTGCGGTTTAACGAAAGTACTTTATCAGTGATTGTTGTAACCACAACTCTGTAAATAAACATTCGTTATTTGTTATTGCACGGTCAGAAGATGCGCTCCTAAGCTGTGGTAAAGTTAAGTATATAGTGTCTTAGTAATGGGCACAAATACTAGAAAAGGGAATTCACTACCAGATGTCACTCACACCCTGGAATACTTACGTCTCATCATAATTTCCTAGCTTCATTCCAAACTTGTACATGTTTTGTATGACGGGCCTCGTGGCGTAGTCGGTAATGTAACCGACTTTCGTGCACGAGGTCGTGGGTTCGGTTCCCACTCAGGAGAAATATTTGTGTGATGAACACAGATATTTGTACTGCGTCTGGGTGTTTTCTATCTATTATATGTATGTATTTACAAAAAAAAGTAATATATGTATTATATGCGTAATCTGGTACCCATAACACAAGCGTTAAGCTTAGTTTGGGACCAGAGGACGTTGTGTGAAAATGTGCGTGAATATTTATTATTATTTATTTATTTATTCTTATATACTACTTGCCTGCCAAACAAGCCTACGGCTCACCTGATGGTAAGCGTTTACCGTAGCCTATAGACGCTAGCAACACCAGAGACATAACTCGTCATCGCCAAGGAAAGGGATAGAAGGTGGATAGGCAGGATAATAAGGAGACGATAGGTAGGATACTAAAGAGAGTATAGCGAGGGGGTTTGGGCCTCAGGCACTCTCACTCACCATACGCAACACAACAGTAGGAGTACTTACCTACCGTTTTTTCACGCCGATCTTCTGTGAGAGGGTGGTACTTCGCCTTGAGAGAGCCTGATAAGCAAGGTTCTGCCTCTAAGTTTATAATTAATTTGGTTTTAGCTGATTACCAGTATTAACACGAAGCAGCTGCCTATCTCAACCCCATGACCCAAATAGTGATCTATTACCTGGGATAAACAACGGGCTAGTATTGTCTTTGGTGTTGCTAGTGTATTTAGGCTACGGTAACGGCTTACCATCACGCGGACGCTTAACTGCCATTCTTGTTTGATTAGGAAAGCACCACCAAATCTCCTGTCTTAGAAATACTATTGAAAACGGAATATTTGAGATTACGGATTAAGACGTTTATGACAGTAAGTTTGACGTGGTCTTCAGGCATGGAGAACTTTCTACTAAGCATGGAGAACTTTTTACTTTATCCGTGTGGTGACGGATTAAGAATACAAGTGTCACCACCCCATTCTTTCCCATGGGTGTCGTATGAGGCGACTAAGGGAAGTAAGCAATTATCATACATTGCATGACTGGTGGTAGGGCTGGGTACCAAGTGAGAGTACTCACTTGGTATCCGGCCCGAGCGGGTTGGTACCACCATCCCGTGTGACCGCCCATGAAGCACATCGTTGCGTTTTGGCTATAGCAGGAGATAGCCGTTTATATTTAATTTCATCTGTGAAATGAATTGGTGAGCAGCGGCTTGACAATGCTCTCGGTATAGTCGAGTCCATGAGCGATGGTTACCATTTACCATCAGATGGACCGTGCCAAGTCTGCCTCTACTTGCAATAAAAAAAAAAGCTTCATATCGAGCTTCTCATTGTCCTTTCTATTAATTCTCGTGAAAAACGAAAAACGCATTTAAAAAAGGGATTATCTATAGGCTGATTAACATCACCACTGAAGTTATCGTATATAGTTCCAGTGGCCCACCCACACAGGCGGAGAGACGGCACATGGAGGGTTTATTTAGTGGGTGTGGGCCCCACACTACCCGCGGTGTGCCGTTTCTCCGAACAGGGTAGCGTGGGGCCCTCACCCACTAAATAAACCCGCGTTGTGCCGTCTCTCCGCCTGTGTTGGTAGGGCACTGGAAGTGTGTGACATTACTTTAGTGGTTGGAATTCTGCAAGCCTGAGACAGATTTTCTCGACGGCTTGTAAATACTGCCAACCCAAAACGGGCCAGCGTGGTGGGCTAAGGACTAAATTCACTATGACTGAGAGAGAGACCCATGCCCCACAGAGGGACTTCATGGGTTGAAAATAAATCGAACGGCATTATCGATCACCACATGGCTAGTAAGTAGGCTTATAAAAGATATACTTGAAATCCATTCACGTGTTTATGTTTTAAAGTTGTCTTAATATTTCAATTCCAAGGTATGTTACTAGTTAGCAGTTCTAATTAGTTAATTAAATTGTAATATATTTATTTAAACAATGTTAAGATAGAGAATATGAGTGAAAGTTTTCACTAACATAAATAAGTTTGACGCACGTTATAATTAAATCAGAATCGTAGTGTTTTTAAGCTATTCCTCGGTCTACTGAACAAACGCAAATTTTACGGCAAGTGTCACGTTTCATCCTCTTTTTAACGGTATTTCGATTATTCTGATGTTTCTGTAAGCAGCATCCATGGTCATAGAAGTGCCTTCGATTTTATAGAAATAGTTTTATTTGATATTAGCCTTTGCCTGCGGCTCCTCCTCCGGAAGCTAGTTTTTTGGGTATAACCCAAAAAACAGTCAGGTGCCCGGTATAGTAGCGGGATAAAATGTATACCAATTAAGTCCCATCAAGAGCTATCAAATAAAAACAAGTTGCATCAAAATCCGTTCAGTAGTTTTTGTGTGATGCGCGAACAAACAAACAGATAAACAAACAGACAAAAAACCCGTTTTGGGTTTAGACACGCGTATATATCTCATTACAGTCATTTTTTCTCAAATATCTTAGATGTACAGACACAGCTATGTTACAGCTTTATAATAGTAATAGATTACTTTATTTATTTGATTTTGCCTTTGCCCTCACTGGGAAAATATGTTCCTAACCGCACCCCCCCCCTCGTTCGGGGCAACGAACTGTGTAGTGTGGGGCCCTCACCCACTAAAGAAACCTGCCTGTGCCGTCTCTCCGCCTTTATTGGCGGGCCACCGAAACCATATTACATTCCTTCCGCTCCCCTACAGGTAAAAGCTTGTTTTTAGGTTATGTCTCAGTATCCCGATATAGTAGCGGAATTAAACTTATTTAGTCTTATCAAGAGCGATAAAATAAAAATGGTTGCATGCTGCTGTTCTGTAGTTTTTGCGTGACGTGAGAACAAACAAACAGTAAAAAATTCTAAAAAACTCTTTTGTATTTAGACACGCCTAAATAACATTATTTTTCAAATATATTCAGAAATATTTCTGTTACAGCTTTATAATACTTCGACTGGATAGGACTAGATTCGAGCCGCACCTTAGTCGGCATGGACTTCAGAATAATATGAATATGTCACTCTACGGCGTACTAATGACCTCTATGAAATTGGACTCGCACAGGAATCATTCATTTTTCAGTATAAAAAGCCACCTTTTCTGAGTTATGGACTATATTTATGGTGAATTTTATGAGGATCGGTAGAGTATTTACGGAGTCGAAGCGTAACAAATATCTAACCGAACTCTTACAAATCAATTTATGTTCGTAAAACAACAGATTAACAGAAGCTTAGAGACGCCTATAGCCTATTACTGCAATATTCCTAATATACACCCATTCAGCCGTGTGTGGCCGGCTTTAGAATTGTGGGTAGCAGCACTCCCTCGATTATTAACAACATCCACTGTCTCTTCACTCTTGGAGAGGCTTATGTCCAGCAGTGGACGTCGAAAGGCTGATAGATGGATGGATGGACACATAATCTGCATTCAAGACTAGTTATATAAAAACGAACAGACTTGTGTTTGTAAAGCCTATTCTAATAAGACCTTAGTAGTTGTCACACAACAGAATGAAAGCAGGTCCCCAAAAATAAAATAAAACAAAGTGTGAAAATGTGAAATCAAAATTAACAGTCACGAGCAGGATTTGAACCTGCATCTCCTGGAATAATGTCCCAGATGCTTTGCCAATTCAGCAATCGTGATAATTGCTTTGGAATGTGAATTTCTATATCACATTCATTCTTAGCGTCTTGGGTGACGTCTGTGCCATCTGTCGCAAGTATTTGCATACATTATACCGACTAGATAAACCTAATTTTACAATTAAGATTTTTACAAAATAAAATAATGACTGTTAATTTTGATTTCACATTTTCACACTATATTAATTTATATGGCTAAGCATGTCAAATGCTAAAAATATAATATATATAAAAATATCAAAAGAAGAATATTTTTATTACATTCATGATATTTGCACGATATAATATCTACAAAGATGCTGAAATGATGAGCCGATAATTGTTTAACTGTTCTTAACTAGATAATAATTGGTCGACCATCAACCGTTTTATAATGACCACTTCTTCAAAAATACGTGGTAGCTTAATATTCGTGATATTCTTGAAGCCAGTTACCACCTATGCGTTAGACTTTTTATTAAAAAGATGACCATGCACTATGAAATAATCGCAGTACCGCTGGAGATTACGAAAATACAATTTAACACACACAAAATACAACCACATTCATAACAACCCCTGTTAGATCTCTTTTTTTTTTTCGTGTGGGATTAGAACCCATAGTATTTGGCGTAGGAGGTTATAACACTCCGCCATCTGTTTTGACATCGTAAGCGATCAAGATTTTAATCTATAGATCAACATTTAGAAAATTTATTTCTTATACAAAACTAAATAGAAAATTATTCCAAAATATATTTCCAAATGAACGTCCTTTTGAATGACGCAAAGATCCGCTTAACATTTTTCAATACTATCACTTTCACCAATATATAAGATAATAACGTTCGATAACGTAACAATATGCCTACGTGCTTTTGACGTAACACTTAATTTGTTATATGACTAGCTTTTACCCGTGAGTTTAGGTACTTCACAAGTCCATAGAGAAATGAAAATGTGGGACTAGTTGAAATAAATTAAATAAAAATAACGCAGTTTAAGAAAGAGGTAATTATTAAAGAAATTGAGAACTTAATCAGTTATTTTAACATAAATTAATAAGAGTAGATTATATTAAATTCTATGTCTTAATCAAGGCTGTATTATAAAATAACCGCGTGATAAATCTAATATATAAAATTCACGTGTCGCGGTGTTTGCTAACTCCTCCGAAACGACTGGACCGATTTGTATGAAATTTTGTGTGCATATCGGGTAGGTCTGAGAATCAGCCAACATCTATTTTTCATACCCCTAAATGATAAGGGTGACCCACCCTTTTTTGTGTTAAGGCGGGGAAAAAATGTTCCTAACCGTAGATCTCGGTCGTTCGGGGCAACGAACAGGGTAGTGTAGGGCCTTCACCCACTAAAGTAACCCGCCGTGTGCCGTCTCTCTGCCTTTATTGGCGGGCCACTGGAACTATGTTATTCCTTCGGTGGTAGGATGACCCACCCTTAAATATTTATTTTTTATTTTTTTGGACAACATTTTTTATTTTTATTTTATTATGATTCGGCATTAAAAAATAGAAACAACCCTAAATTGTCACCCTTCTACTGCTGATGTAGAAATAATTTATATGGCAAAACAACGTTGGCTGGGTCAGCTAGTTTCATATAAATCTGTTTACTTGTTCTTACGTGATGGAGTGACAAACTCCTAAACGTCAAAATATACAAACTTTCACGTTTATAATATTATTATTGACTTTATTAGTTTATAATATTATTTTTGACTTTATTAGTTATTATTGACTTTATTACAAAAAAATATTATATTAAGAATTTGCATTATGTAAACAACAACATACTTTTTCATATCGTTACTTGTACCTTTATACTCTTTATTGTGGATAATGTAAATGTTTGTCCTGTATGAGCATCAAATCCATGACATTTGGCATGAGATAACAGCCCTAAAACCACGACACCATCCATGCTATTTCTTTAAATACGTATTTAATTTAATGAAATTCTTTTGCTTCTCAAAACTGAAATTACATTCTCATTTATTCTGCCGGGCCGTAGTATGTGGTTCAAGATTATTTTTTTGTTTCATCCATAAGGGTACAAATAATGTATGTTTTTAAAATCCTCCGTAATCAAGAGACTAACTGCAGAGTTGTATTTAAGAAAAACAATACAAGTATTCTATATATTATTTTTCATGGTTTTCACCAACAAGTCTCAACAACAAAAAATGTTGATATAACGAAGTTTAGATTTCTTTGTAACAATTTTTCTCTCATATATTGCTTATCATCATGTTTGACAGTCTCTTAAACGATTCCATAAGTATATGAGATAGCATTTCTTCAACACAATTGCAGTATCAAATCTTAAACACACAATTTCCAATTACATAATGTGATATTTAACTGAATAGCTTAACTTAACCTAATAAGGAATCTATTGTGATAAGGAGGCTTATCAGATTGTGACCAGAAGTGACCTCAAACGGTGAAAGTTGTCAGTTCCGGTATTATCTGACACCTGTGAGCAGTAGATCTCATCTGCGGTGCTTGTGTGCGTGTGTGAAGAATCGCGCATGCGTTCATTCTACTCAGACGGAGCTGCGCGCGCGCATCGCTGTGGAAAAGACATCGAGAATTGTTATAAGTTTTCGTGCAAAGTGTTACTATGACTGAATCGTAGTAAATATTTTAGTGTTATTTTGCGTTATAATTATAAAACATGGCGCGTTATCTAAGAGTTTTTATATTTGTGGCAACTTTATTAGTTTCCCGGGCTAATGATGATTTGAAAGATTTTGTATTCAGCGATCCTGACGAAGTGATGATTGCGCAAGAGTCTAGGCAGCATCAGACGGTAGTGCAGCCTCCAATAAGGATAGTTAAGCCTACAGGAGTGACAAATTCTCACAGACCTCAGTACAATTTAGATTCTTTTGAGGAGATACTCCAGGCTAGTATTGAGGAGCCGGATAGCTCTCCAAGACGTTCATTAGTTAAAAACTACCAGTCTTCTAACAAGATAAGGGCTAAGGAAGGAATGATTAAGGAAGCTGTTTTAAAGGCGTTTGACAGGAAGGACCATGTGGGCAAATTTGCTCAGATTTTGCCCATTATCAGAGCAATGTCGGAGAGTCAGAGAGTGGCGTTAGCGTCTCTAGTTGCCAGCCAAGTTACTACACCACCGGGAAGAGCACCTTTGAATCTTATACAGGTATTTTTTTAATATTTTTTATTGTATATTGGTCTACCTACGGTATTTTTCTTCAGCCAAAAGAACATAGTGACTATATAAATTAGAGATGTCTATTAATTTGCTTTGCCGTATTGAAAGTATAACTCGAAAAGAGTTGTATATTAATATTTAGATATTTTTATATATATTTCCAGCATTTGACATGCTTAGCACTATACATTAAACACAAAGTGAAAAATGTGAAAACGAAAATAACAGTCAGGAGCAGGATTTGAACCTGCATCTTCTGGATACCGTCCAGATGCTTTACCAATCAGCAGAATTGCTGATTGATGCACATTTTTCACTTTGTGTTTAATGTATAGTGCTAAGCATGTCAAATGCTGGAAATATATATAAAAATATCTAAATATTTAAAGGGTTTGCGTCATTATTAGGTAAAATCTTAATTGTAAAATTAAGTTTACCTGGTCGGTATAATGTATGAAAATACGTACGACAGACGGCGCAGGCGTCACCCAAAGACGTTAAGTATGATGTGTTATCGAAATTAGCAGTCAGGAGCAATTGTCAGGATTGCTGAATTGGTAATGCATCTGGACGGTATCCAGAAGATGCAGGTTCAAATCCTGCTCCTGACTGTTATTTTCGTTTTCACATTTTTCACTTTGTGTTTAATGTATATTAATATTAAATAAAAATATATGTAGGAATGTCTTCACAAGTTGGTACATCTAGTTATTTCCTTATGTTTATTTTATGATACATCTCCCGCTCTTCGGAATGAATTCATGTGTTGATGGATACACACAAGTATTTCAATTATGTCCAGCTCCAAAATTAAACCAAATATTTTTATGTATTATATAATTTATCATGCGGGCAATTGAACTTACAACACTCGTCACGGGAGTTCATAACCAAAACCTGTCCGAGCGGTTTAAGCATGTGTATGTTATGTATATAGTAATGACGCTATAAGTATATGTAATATTATTAATGTGTTATCACTAATGTTAAGCCGCTTACAAATGTGTAGTATTCTTACTCTCCATTTAAATAGAGGTTTGTAACTGACTCCGTATTACGGTCTTTTAAATTCCATGTCAATATGACTTGTAATTCGCCGAAATTCATACTGACGAAAGTGTAGATAAATATTTACGTTGAAATGCGAAATTTTACTTTTTTATTTTGTTTTAAGAAGCCGGCGATCAAACATAATAGGTACTTGATAGTACGTTAGTAAGTTTGCCCTCCTTGTAATAGCGTCCCAGTAAGGAGAGACACGTTGGGCCAACGGAGCTGCTGAACCCGCATTCCTAGTTTCCTTTACAAGGCATCGTGTGGTAGACCATCGTGGTGGTTTTAGTTGATAGGCCCTTCGGGGAGAGTCCGACATAACCTCTCTTGCACGCCCTTGCGATAGACGTATGTTTAATGCATTTCCCCAGGTAATAAAGTACTACTAATTATTCTGTTTTGATAGTAAACGACGTATAATCTTATGTAAAGTGAATCAGCTATTTTTTGATTCCACAAGCTGCTGACCTGCGACGTCTTCGTATTTGTCAGATTGAAGCACCATATATTAATGAAATTATGTACAAAATCTGTAGTTTTAACAGTTAATTATTTACCAGGGTAACAGGCAAGTTATATATATATGCTATATACGTACCAAATATAATCTTAATTTAATCTGGCGTATATGCGTAACTGAACAATAAACATCTAGATATCCAAACAGCTAAATATACAAATTTCATTATAAATATGCACTGCTATTTTTTACAGTGAATGAGATCCAGGATTTTTGAATTACTGTTAGTCCGGCCTCACAGATTGAGTGAGGTTTAGTCCATGGTACACCATGTCGGCCCAAAGCGGGTAGATTTTACCAACATATAATGTCTCATTTTTCTTCTCTTACGATGTTTTCCTTCATTGAGCTGCGATAATTTGTCAAGGATCCGTGTGATGACGGACTGAGAATACCAGTGTCACCACCCCATTCTTTTCCCACTAGTGTCGTATGAGGCGACTAAGGGAAGTAGGCGATTATCATCCATTGCATGACTGGTGGTAGGGCTGGGTACCAAGTGGGAGTACTCACTTGGTATGGGGCCCGAGCGGGTTGGTACCACCATCTCCAGTGTGACCGGCCATGAAGCATATCGTTGCGTTTTGGCTATAGCAGGAGATAGCCGTTTATTCTCTCATTTCATATTGGTGAAATGAAATGGTGAGCAGCGGCTTGACAATACTGTCCGTACACTAAAAGAAATAAAAAAAAAAAATTAATTCGAAAAATGCGAGGTGTGTGCCTAGCGAAGTATTTCGACCTTTTTTTATACCACATGGATGTCATACAAGCACACCTTAATATGGTAAGCCGTTACCGTTGCATATATAGGGTTAGCAACGCGAAAGGCATCATTAGCGCGTCGCTATCTCCAAGGAAAGGGACAGGAGGTGGAGAGGAAGCGTAATAGGATATTTTTTTCCGTGTGGTGACGGACTAATACAAGTGTCCCCACCGCATTCTTTCCCATGCGTGTCGTACTAAGCAACTAAGGGAAGTAAGCAGTTATCACCCATTACATTACTGGTGGTAGGGCTGGGTAGCTAGTGGGAGTGCTCACTTACTAACAGGCCCGAGCGGCTTGGTACCACCATTTCCCGTGCGACCAGCCATGAAGCACATCGGTTTGTTTTGGTTTTAGCAGGAGCAGTGGTTAATTCTTTCATTTCATATCTGAAATTAAATGTTGAGCAGCGGCTTGACAATACTCCCGGTATAGATGAGTCCATAACGACGGTTACTATTTACCATCAGGTGGGCCGCGGCTAGTCTGCCACCAAACACAATTAAAAAGAAAATTGAGGGAGATAGGAAATACTAAGAAGACGATAGAGAGGAAAAAAGGAGAGGATAGGGAGGGGGTTTGGCACTCTCACTCACCAACCGAAACACAACTGCTATTTTTCACGCTGATATTCTGTGAGAGGGTGTTACTTCCCCAATCGAGCTGGCCTATCATGCTGGGATATGCAAAGCTCACCCACTATTTAAACCTTGGGCTGAACTCGATAGTGACTTGACAATGCTTATTTTTACCTATAGGTTTTCATTGAAGTAGATATTTTATGGTCGTGTGGGGCCGGCTTTAGAATTGTCCCATCTCTCTCTAGCCACGGGAGTCGTAAGAGCCGACTGAGGAAATACCGGGGGAGTGGGCAGCAGCACTCCCTCGAGTATTAACAACATCTACTGCGATCGCCAACCCGCCTGCCAAGCGTGGCGATTACGGCATTATCCCCCATGACGGGACCGCTGGTTTGTGGGGTTCTCTTGGGGAGACCTATGTCCAGCAGTTGACGTTGAAAGGCTGATGGATGGATGGATGATATTTTATGACTTCAAACTAACTTGATAGCTATATCTACAGTCGTCTATTATTCCACAAGGCTATTAGTGCTTGTGTAGACAAAAAAATGTTCTACATTAAACCGTAATGTGTTTGCATTATTTTACAAAATATAAATAGAGAATTGGTTCTCACTATTATTTCGTTTCTTTAGTTATCCGTTTCTATGGTGTAAGCGTGGTGCAATTAGTTGCATGTGAACCTACACTGATCGATAGATTCATAGGAAATGTTAGATTACGGAAAATGATTACATCCTTATTTTAGTTTTCTTTATGTAATTACAGAAAATTAAAATTAGGATGTAATCATTTTCCGTTATCTAATAGATCCAAATCAGTACAAAATGAAATGGTGAGCAGGCACTTGGCAATCTTTTTAACATCTTTCCATGAAGGGCTGGTACTTACCATCAGGTTAATTATAGTTTGATTGAAACTATAAGCAACAAAATAGGTTGCCCAATGTGATGACTTCATAAGCCCTGAAAAAATCTCAAGGTATGCCCATTTTCGCAAATAATTGGTCCACCGAACAGTTATCATTCGAGAACAAATACACGGATTATTTCCAAAAAGTCGGAGTATATAGGTATTATACATATCGACGCTTGAAAGGCAATAATTACCAAGCGACATATAGTGCACTTTACACTCGAGCATTTTAAAGTTTCATTTTTTGGAAAAAAAATCGTAAAAATCTATTAATTGTCATAACTACTTGATTCCAACGAATTTTAAATGCAATTTTAAGGACTAATAATATGGCACTTCAAAATTATGTGTATTTTTTATATGTTATGAAATAGTGTCGGTTAGTAATAATTTCATTAAAACACAAACAGGTAGAAGTTCCTTACAGGTTATAGGATATAGGTTTTTTACGGATAACGTCATCATTAGCATTATTAATGCCCTTGTAGTAATTTAGCATACTCAACCATACTGTGGGTTGGTGGGGGTTTTAGACCAGTGACTAACCCTATGTTAAGGATGTCTCTAGACCTCTATTATAGGAATATTGCAGTCAAGTCTCTCACAACGTGGATAGTTGATCTTACAAAGAATGTGGACTGTCGTTGAATACTTACGATAGCTGAAATCAATTGTTCCCAAAAACAAATTTTTGAAAAAAAAATGTTGATTTTTTTAGATATATTATTTATTAGTAATTTCAAAATCATTGATTTTTTTAGATATATTATTTATTAGTAATTTCAAAATCAGTACAAATAGGTAGCACACAATTTAAACAAAGAAGAAAATGAACCAAATTTAAATCAACCTATTAACATTAAGTGTAAGTTTCAGATCAGCCATTTTCAGCAGTCTTACATTACTATTACTTGTAAGGCATATTAGGTAAGCTTATCAATAACATTTTAACACACAATGTAATAGCACATAAGAAACTTTGTACTAAATATATGTATGTAAATAATATATGTATGTAAATAATAATTTACATACCTATTGTCACGCCTTTTTCCCGTAGCGTTAGACAGAGACCACTTCTCTCTCTCTTGCTAGGATCCTGGCACACATCTTTCACTTCATCTACTTACGTCAGCGCTTTCATGCATGCTCGTTGATTACGAAAACTGCCCCGTCTAAGTAAGACGTAAGAACGTCTCCGATCTGGTCAACGTTCGCCTAGATTCATCTCTACCAACTTGCCCATTCACAGTCGCCTTGTATATCTGTTTTGTTAATCTTCTTTCATCCATCCTCTCTATTTTTGTCACTACATCTTTTTTCATACCACAGCTTTCTCGTATCACACTATTTCTCACTTTGTCCATCAGGGTCACTCCGGCTATGCTTCTCAAACTTCTCTTCTCCACAGCATTTATCATACTCTCATGCTTCTGCCATGCAACATTCACTACCATACATAAGTGTAGGGACCAACACTCCCCTATGCACTGCCAGTCGTGCCTTTATTGACACTTTCTGGCTGTTCTTATAGCCATGCAGTGCCCCATTCACTTTATTTCCAGCTTTAGCTCTCCGCTCAATATCACAGTCATACTTTAAACAAACAAACAAACATAGCATCACGCCTGTATTCCCCGAAGGGGTAGGCAGAGGTGTATTACACACCCACGACTCGCCAGCTATGTTTAAGTCCCACGTAATAGGGGGCGAGCCTATTGACGTCTACCGGGCACATTTCCAAACTCCGAGCCGCTACTGAGAATTTTTCTTTTTAGAAAAAAGCTCAATGAAATTGCCCGACCCAGGGATCGAACCCAAGACCTCATGATTAGCAGTCGCAAACACTACCGCTACACCACTTACATCTCTCGCAAACTTTGAACCCAAGTAAAGGTATATAAATTCTTTCACTAGTTCCACTTTTTCCTCTTGCAATCAAAATCTCGCAATTTGTCATACTACGAATTTGTCATAATACTTCCCTTTCAAAAACCATTACTTTCGTCTTGCTCACATTCACTGACACCCCTTTTTTGTGCTATATTATCACAATAAAATATTTATTAACGTAGTTGTACTAAATTCAAAGCAAAGTATTAATGAACGAGGTAAATTTAGGTTGCGAACTTTACAAATTGAGATTTTTATCGATTTTAAAAATCACATTATTAGATTTTCTAATGCCCGTGCGCATAAAGGGAACGAGTATATAGAGCAGCCGTCAGAATGGCCATGACATACGGAGCCTAATGCTGACCACTAAAAAAGTAGCACGAAAATCAATTACACTGCGCAGAGATGAAGATGCTCAGGTGGGCAGGTGGTGTAACTAGGCTGGATCATGTCAGAAACACACACATAAGAGGCACCTTCAAAGTGAGACCTATCCCAGATAAACTACAGGAGAGCCGTCTGCGGTGGTTCGGACACGTTATGAGGCGACCGTCCGACCACATGACCAGAAAAGTGCTAGATATCGAAACTAAACCCCGAGGACGAGGAAGTCCCCGAATCACATGATTTTCTTAAAATTATAAACATACTGGTATCCTGCCCTCCCCTTCATTAATATGATACTTAGAACTAGCCGAGCGATTTCCCGAATCAAGCCGCTTCCACTTTGTCTTTTCTTTTTGTGTTATACTTACTAATCAATAAAGATTATATTAAATTGAAATAAATTGGAAATTTAAAAAAAAAAACCCATGAGTTTCTTGCCGAGTTCTTCTCATGAAAGGCTTTACTACGGAATCCGGCCGCTTGTGGTGATTGCAATCGCCACTTTGTTATTGCGGATGCACTCGCCTCAGGCGCTCGTGTTAATTATTAGTGTATTATTGACGATTTTAAGTGCTATTTAATAGGCCTATGAAATAAAGATATTTTTGAATTTGAATTTGAATCAATCTCTTTGAAGATTTCCAAATAGTCCCCAGAAATTATTAAATGTCTTCGGTCTTTTTTCAGTATCAATATATTCCCCGTTATTTCCATATTGTGTTACTAATGAACGGGTTAAGTGGTGGTTTAGATTCGATGATGTTCTAGTGGAACAGATTTAGATTCGATGATAACTTTGCACATATTCTTGTCCAGCAATTCTTTTGAGTGGCCGTTCCTTTAATATGTTTATTCTTTTATTTATCAAGCCTTTTTTATTTGCCCAATCATATTTTCATTAATGTTATTTATATTTGTATTTTTCTTTTAGATTATTTCTTTTTTAACTTTTTGTTTTTACTAAATCTTAAACTACTTCAACGCCATTAGAAGAAGAAGTAGATACTAACCATTCATCTTAAATTACACCTTCATCACAATCGATAATGGTTGAGTAATCTTCATCTAAATAATCAATGTACATATTTATTTCTCCAATTATATTTTCATTAATGTTATTTATATTAGTATTTTTCTTTTAGATTATTTCGTTTTTAACTTTTTATTTTTGCTAAATCTTTAACTATTTCATTGCCACTAAAAGAATAAGTAGATGCTAACCATTCATCTTAAATTACAACTTCATCGCAATCAATAATGGTTGAGTAATCTTCATCTAAATAATCAATGTACATTTTATCAGCTTAGCACTAAGGTTTAAGACCTTTCTGATGTTTTATAATTTTTGATTCGCCAAATTGGAAGCAACCCACAAAGGTAGAATTTGTACATCTATCTACTCACTTATTGCTATTCATTGAGTACCTAAAATAATAAATTTAAATCAATATAATATGCGTGTTAAATAACACACTCATATTTTTTTATAATTCATGAAAACGCTTACCGAGTACTTATTATCAAGCTACGCGATGATACTAAGTGCGATTCGCGCGAGCACACGGGTTACCTTAGCGACAGTTTGGTGAAGGCTAATCGTAATTTTTGTTACCAACAGCAACTCAAATTCTGCTTTACAGCGCGTATAAGCGACAACACAGAATAAGTGCAACAGGAAAAAGCAAATTTTTTTTCTAATTTTATATCAGTATCTAAGTAATAAAAACAGTAAAAAAACGGCAGGGAAAATATTACCAAGCGACAAAATAATATACTTTTTAGGTAGGAAAAACAATACTATATTACGTTTTTAAGTACATTGCATTTAGGAAAAATATACTAAATGAAAATGAATACATAATTAAGGTGTGTTAAAAAGTCTTAAATGACGAATAATAAACATTTTCAATCGAGTAAATTTTCATAAGCAATATTCTTACCCCAGATACCGTAAGGTAGAAAATACTTTATCTTTAAACGCATTAATTCGAGTCAAGGCAAAAATTACCAAGTGTAAAAAGTTAAAATCAAATATTTACTAAGTGAAAGCTAATGAAACCACCTCATTGTTGGGATCCAGTTGTTTGGGTCCAAATAAAAATAACGCATACGCGAAAAGGATAAAATACTTATACATGTGTCTCTCTCACTCTCGATAAGACCTAATATGTGCATCCTTTTCTTCATCCTTATTGTCAAAATAGTAGCGAGTCTATATTATACTTCGTCTAAGGTATTTTCATATTACTAGGGGTTATCTACGTTTTATTAAACGTGTAAATAAATGTACCTACAATTATTAAAATTCATAAAACATTACTAAATTGACAAATGCTAATTGACTGTTGCTTTTATATTCTTTTTATTGATAAAATACAAATGGTGTTTAGTAAGTGAGATTGTTTTTTAGCGTATTTTTATTAGTTGTAGAGCTTTGCTTATCCCAGTACGAATGGGATGGCTCGATCGGGGAACTATCACCCTCTCACAAAAGATCAGCATGAAGGAACAGTAGGTATTCATACCGTTGTGTTTCGTATGGTGATGAGAGCCCCTGAAGCTTATTATCCTGGTCACCTTGTCTTTATTATCCTTTTTATCATCTGCTTATTATCTTTCCTCTCCACCTCTTATACCTTTCCTTGGACATGTTGACGCCTGAGTGAGCATCAGGTGGGCCGTATTCTTACTTGCCACCCACGTAGTATAAAAACAACATGTAGATGACTACTTCAGCTTGTAATAAGCGACCTAATGCAAAATGTTGATTCCAAACAGAAGCCCCAAATTTAATTTCATTCAACAATTGTTCACACAAGTAAATATAAGAGTAAAAACTAATTTGAAATCATTAAAACACTTTCATTTATACATAAAATCTCATCTGATTATGCAGCACGTGTGTTTTACTTATTTTATAAACTACTTTTATTACGTATTCTTGGCAATCTAAATTAGGAAACGTATTTTAGTCCATTGAAATGTTACATGAGCTTTACATTTTTTAGAGGACGCAATTTAATTTTTGGGACATGTGTGGTGTGTCAATAGAAGCTTATACCCCAAGTTTCTGGGGTTGCCGCCCTTGTCCCCCGGCCGCCATCTTGGAAAACACCTTTTTCTCGATATCTTGAAAACTATGCAGTCCTACATAAAATTCGTAAAGACATAATTTGTAGCAAATTGCTCTTTGCCTACAAATATGTTCATATAATTGTTTGCCGTAAATTTAAAAAAATAAGTTATTAGCAAAAAAGTGAGAAAATTTATATAAACATTTTCTTTTTTGCTCTATAACTTTATTTATACATTTTACAAAAAAAAATACCTCACCAATCTTGTAGACGGTCTTTTGAGGAAAATTTTTAGTTTCTTTTTATTGTAAGTACATTTTTCAAAATTTTTTAAATACCTATGTATTTACAATAAAAAAAAGATCATAAAACCAAGTTAAACATTTCGTTTTGACCGGATTCTCGTGAGCATTGACGAACCCGGTCAACTTTGAAGCGCTGTAACAGCGTTTTAAATGAATGAAATTAAAAAAAATTGTAGAGAAAAATTTTCTTCAAAAGACCATTTACAAGGTTGGTGTGAGGGAATAACTTTTTTTTGTAAAATGTATAAATAAAAGTTATAGAGCAAAAAAGAAAATTTTTATATAAATTTTCTCACTTTTTTGCTTATAACTTCTTTAATATTAAATTTAGTGCAAACAGTTATATGAACATATTTGTAGGCAAAGCGATTTGCTATAAATTATGACTTTACGAATTTTTTGTAGGACGCATAGTTTCCAAGATATTGCGAATAAGGTGTTTTCCAAGATGGCGGCCGAGGGACAAGGGCGGCAACCCCATAAACTTGGGGTTAAGCTTCTATTGACACACCACACATGTCCCAAAAATAAAATTGCGTCCTCTAAAAATGCAATATTAGTTCCTTAAATTGTAACATTTCAATGGAGTATTTTTTTTTATATAACACTATTATTGTAGCGATATAAAATGTATAGTAATTTTAAAGTCTAATTAAGAGCTATCAACAAAACACCATTAGCATCTGTTCAGTAGATAATGCGTGATATCGGAATGAAGAAACAGAAAAAATTCTAAAAAAATATTTTCTATGTTCCGATACGCCTAAGTAAAACTTTTTTTTTAAATTTACCTAATTCTCAAAATCTTCAGGCATAGCGCTGTTACAGCTTTATATATAGACTAGCCTTTTCCACAGCTAAAAGCTAGTTTTTAGGCTATATCTCAGGTTGCCGATATAGTAGTGGGATACAATCTTTACCAGATTTTAAGTCTAATCAAGAGCTACCAAATAAAAAAGAATAGCATCAAAATCCGTATAGTAGTTTTTGCGTGATGCGTGAACAAACAAACAAACAAACAGATAAACAGACACAGACAAAAATTCTAAAAAAAAATTGTTTGGTTGAGGGGTACAGAGTGGCTAGGAGGTTCCTTAGAGCAGTAATCTGGCGGGCCAAGGCCCAAGCCCGCCAGGAGTTAACGGAGGCTCTAGAAGATGACCCGTGGGGGCGCCCATACCGCTTAGTAAGAGGTAAACTGCGTCCATGGGCGCCTCCTATAACGCAGAGCCTCCGGCCGGAGCTTCTCGAGGAGGTGGTAAGCACTTTGTTCCCCGATAGGGAAGAGCACTCATCTCCGTCCATGACTCTGCCCTCAGGAACTGTGTCCAGCGCGGTATTTGACAACGATATTCCCAAAGTGACTCGGGTGAAACTCGCGGCGGCGGTGCAACGTCTCTAGGCAAAAAAAACCGCCCCAGGACCTGACAGCATACCAGGCCAAGCTTGGGTTATAGCCCTGAGGTTATAGCCGAGGGGCGCCGTTCGGACTCACCATCTGCCTACCGCTCCATTGTGTTGCTTGACGAGGTGGCCAAATTATTTGAACGAGTGATGGCTGACCGCCTCGTCGTACGCATAGAAGGGGTGGGGCCAAGTTTGGCTGATTCCCAATTCGGGTTTCATCGAGGGCGCTCTACCATAGATGCAATCATGCGCGTGAGAGCCCTGGCGGAGGGTGCAGTTTTACAGGGAGAAGTTGTCTTGGCGGTATCTCTTGATATCGCCAACGCTTTTAATACCTTGCCCTGGGGATGCATTAAGGAGGCACTCCTTTACCATCGGGTGCCAGCCTACCTTCGCCGTATTGTCGGGGCTTATCTGTCAGATAGGGCCGTGATCTACCCGAGTCACAATAGTTGGAGTCGGCGGGAGATGTCGTGCGGTGTTCCACAGGGTTCAGTCCTGGGGCCGATTCTGTGGAACATCGGATACGACTGGGTTCTGCGCGGTGTGCTCCCTCGCGGTATCGCTGTGACATGTTACGCCGACGACATACTAGTAACGGCGCGAGGGAATACACACCTGCAAACAGCAGATTTAGCTGCGGCTGGGGTCGCACAAGTCGTCGAAAGAATTCAGCAGCTGAGCTTAGAGGTGGCCTTACATAAAACCGAGGCCCTGTGTTTCCATGGGCCCCGGAAAAGGCCACTGGCAGGGTCCAGCATCACAGTAGGGGGTGTTCGCATCGGTATCGGAAAGACCATGAAATATCTCAGCCTAGTTCTTGATAGCCGATGGACCTTCGGACCTCATCTCCGAATGTTGGTCCCCAGATTAATACGCAGTGCGGCTGCACTTTTGCGTCTACTACCAAACCTGGGGGAACCCGACACATCCTCCAGGAGGCTCTACGTGGGGATCGTGCGGTCCACGGCACTCTATGGGGCCCCAGTTTGGCCAAGATCCCTGACGGCCTGAAATGCTGCAATCCTGCGGCAGACACAAAGGATAATGGCCGTCAGGGACATCAGAGGGTACCGTACGGTACGATCTCCTATGAGGCAGCAAGCCTCCTCGCTGGAACTCCGCCGTGGGATCTGGAGGCCTTGCTTCTCTATACCACTGGCGTAAGGAGGCTCGAGAGCGGGGAACTGAACCGGTGACCCGCGAAATTAAGGAGCACCGGGCATAGCTCTACCGGATCCTACTGGCGGAATGGAGGGAACGGCTTGTGCGACCGAGCGCAGGGCACGCCACGATTACGGTGATAAGTCCCGTTATGGATAAGTGGCTGGAGAGACGACATGGCACCCTCTCTTACCGGCTGACGCAGGTGCTTTCTGGGCATGGTTGTTTTGGGAAGTACCTGTGTCGTATAGGCCGGGAACTCGTCGTGGCAGTGGGCGTGGTTGACCTCTCACTCCCAGCTATGGTGCAGACCATGCTTCGGAGCAAGAGTGGGTGGAACGCCGCCGTCTCCTTTTGCGAGGAGGTGATGTACGCAAAGGAGACGGCAGAACGCGAACGAGAGAGGACCAGCAGTCGCCCTTCCCGCAGAAGACACACTGGGCGCCAGAGCGCGCTTAACGATCTCCGGCCCCCATAGGCGCTGGCTTGAGGGTGACGAGCCTTGGGCAACCTGTCACCCTAGCAGAAGCAGGCCCAAGACGGCGGCGCACATGTTCCGCGGGCGCCTCTCGATGAAGGAGGGCCTAGCCCTCCAAAACAGACGGGGCCACCAGACATGGAGGCTCATATCTACTAGGGGTGGAGGAACTCATGCGTAGAGCGATACCTCACCCATGGCTAAAGATCGCGTAAAAAAAAAAATATAAAATGCTACTAACTAGAGCAAGTTTATAGAATACACTCTCTATTTAATTGGGATATATTTTTTATTGCAATAGTGGTTAATGAGTCATGACTCATCTGATGATAAGTGGTAATTGCCGACCATGGAGTTAGTAATACTGAGAATACTGCAAACTTACTGACCACTATATCATTTCAAAGAAATCAATTAATGGACGGCTATCTCCGGCTACAACCAAAACATTTGGTGTCACTTGTATTATTAGTCCGTCATGACATGAAGAGACCCCAATATCAATTTAGACTCAACCGAAAAAATGTTTCCGTAATTTTAGGTAACAAAATAATTGATGCTAAATTCGAGATTTTTATTGATGCTTTCTTAGTGATCTAACGTCACTGCGAAGTGAAAGATCATATAGAAACTGTGGTATCGGAAGTTTTCACCTCTTAATTTTTTGTTCAATTAATAGCTAGCATACGATAAACTCAACATGCATTGTTTTCTATGTATCACACATAGAAATCTTAAGCTAAAAAATTGAAGTATCTCCGCGTAACTGTGTCGCTGATATACAAACAAAGCTTTGTCAAACGCGATATAATATTATTTACGCCACTAGTTCTACCTAATTTGTAATAGACTTACATAATTGATTAGATTTGATCTGTGCTGACACCAAGCAATGGCGATTGCTGAATTATATTCTTACGATTTCAATACATTAAAGATTTTAAAGATTTATTTCTAAATCAAATAGTCGGAACTAGGTTAAGATTTTAGTATCTATAGGTACATAGTATACATTAAAGTCGCTATCCACTTCTATCTGTTTGTTTTTAAACTACGCAACGGATCTTCAAACGATTTCCCTGTCGTTTTAAATTGAGAAATTAATATTTTAATGAAGTTAATCAGTGGCATGCCCTGGCTATACCTTAATGATACGCTAACCTTTTCGGCAACTCGACAATGCTTCTATTTTGCGTGACGGGTTGGTGTCACTAATCTAGCCAACCTGACTCTATCAAGAAGCCTAACAGACCCTTGACGTTCCCGATGACTTATGGGAGTTGCCTACACCTACATATTTGAAAATACATTGTCGTTATTGAAAAATCTTAAAGAAAGCCATAATAATCTGCATTTAGTCAATTACTATATTCAGGAAGCCGTGAGATAAAACATATTAAATCATTAATGATATCTCATATTAATGAGTTCTCATATTAAATCAAATAGTAGTTATTAGGAACTGGGCAGATTTTTTGCCATGTAGGTAATAGGTAAAATTTCTGTTAAAATACTATATGCCACTTTGTTTCTGAAGCCTCTGATAATAATAGTAACACCAATCCACCCTTTTTAACGTGAGATTAGAGATTTAGATATTTTTATTAATGAAGAATTTAAGTATGAATGTGTTGTCGAAATTAGCAGTCAGGAGCAAGGGTCACGATGGCTGAATTGGCAAAGCATCTGGACGATATCCAGGAGATGCAGGTTCGAATCCTGCTCGTGACTGTTATTTTCGATTCCACATTTTTCACTTTGTGTTTAATGTAAGATTAGAGATTAATTACACTAACTTAGGACTAGTTAGCCTAATTAAATCAAGATATAGAAATATCAAGTGCAGAAATCTGCATGTTTGAAATCTGTGAAGTCCGCATTGGTGCAGCCTGGTATGACCTCAATCCCTCTATGTATGAAAGGAAAATTTTGTCGTTGGATATAAAAAAGGATATGGAAAAAGATGTAAACAGACAGTATTTACTGTTGTGGGGAAGATAAAGCCTATGCTATCCAATTTAAACATGGCATATATTCGGCTGGGCAGCGTTCGGGAAGCTAAAGAAGATCTTCTCGTCCAATATTCCGCAGTGTCTGAAAACGAAGGTCTACAACCAGTGTGTGTTACCAGTGATGACATACGGAACAGAGACGTGGTCTCTGAATGTTGGCCTCATATCGAGGCTCAAAGTCGCTCAGCGGGCCATGGAGCGGGCTATGCTTCGTACGTGATCGAATTCGTAATACGGAGATCCGAAGGAGAACGAGAGTGACCGACATAGCCCGCCGGGCTGCCATGCTGAAGTGGCAATGGGCAAGCCACATCGCTCGACAAACCGATAACCGTTGGGGACGAAAGGTTCTCGAGTGGCGACCACGTATCGGACGGCACAGCGTAGGACGGCCCCCCACCAGATGGACCGACCATCTGGTCAAAGCTGCGGGGAGCCGTTGGATGCGGTCGGCACAGGACCGCTCGTTGTGGCGTTCTCTTGGGGAGGCCTATGTCCAGCAGTGGACGTTGAAAGGCTGATGGATGGAGGGATATACTATATTAACATGAAGATTATAACTTCGTTTTACGATTTTTTTGCATCTCTGGAACTCCAAAACGGATTTAAGAAAATATTTTTATATTCTGGTAGCTCAAGTTTATAAGAAGGCTATTTAACTTAACGCTATGGCTTTTAGAGACCAAAAAGAAATAAGACATAAACAAGGATATTTTTTAAATTAAAAAGTTTGTGAAACTGCGGCGTACTACTTGTAAAAAATAATATAAATATTATTTATTTCAATGCAAATAATGTCATTGGCCTGTGCACCGTAACCGCACAGGTCATTAAGTTGGAGTATGTTAGCGCTTATAATTACGACTGGTAACTAGCTACTTGCTCAGTTTGCAATAAAATTACAACGTGAGCAATAAAATTACAATGTATCAAACGATAATAAAATTGTGATTTAATACTTTTTAAGGCCATTAAATACATATTTGAAAATAATGTATAGGTAGTGATTATATATACCAATAAATATTTGGTAATTTTTATCTATATACAAAAAACTCGCGACTTCGTCCAGCCATTTTTGAGATTAGGTGGAAGAAACAAACAGCCGGAGGGGCAGACAAAACCTTTAAAATTTGGTATTCTGGTAGCTCTGGAGTATTTTGTTATTGGTAACGTATATATCATAAAATATCTGTTTTTAGACATTGAAAACAGACACTTCAATTTTATTCAGGTATTTGTATTTATATGAGAATGACATTTAGGAAGGCATTTCAGAAGTTTTCTTAAGGCTTTAGATTTTTCAAATCTTACTTTTCCAAAGTAGGTATATCACAAAGATACTTAAAAAAATAACACATCAAAATAATAGTAAGAAAATATACTTTTTTTTGTATTTTAGCATTTGACATCCTCAATAGGCCAGGAGCCGCCGCCTATTTTTTTTAGTGATTAATAGCAGGCTGAATATTTGTGAGTAGGTTCCGTTCGATGAGACACGCAATTTTTCCTCTGTGAAAAATCTTGTAAGAGGTAGGTATTAAGTGTCCGTGAATTCGACAACTTCCAAGCGTGGGACAGAGGAAACGTACCACTAAATTTGTAAGACTATATGGTCATTTCATTATACAAATATTTGCAAATCTGCATTCAAAAAATTAGATCTTTAATAATTTGAATGACCTCTTTATTTATATTTGTCTCTCTATATTTGTAGTGGAGCACGCTCCAGTCAAACTACCCATTTTGTAGGACAATTGTTATTCCGAGGTTATTATCCAATTATCTTAACATTTAAACTTACTGTTAGTCAGACAATTTCGACACCCCAGCAAATCTAAATGTTTCATACCTGCGCTCTTCATTAACTACCTCTATCGAGATTTTTCACAGAGAAAAACTTGGTCGTCTCGTCGAACGGAACCTACTAACAAAGATTGAACCTGATATTAATCACTTAAAAAAATAGGCGGCGGCTCCTGTACCACAACTACTTTGTAGAAAAAAATATTTGTGGAAATAGAAAACTGTGGCGCGAGCGGGATTCAAACCTGGAAGGAAGGGATGCAGGTTCGAATTCCGCTTGCAGTGAAGTTCTCAATTTTCACATTCACAAATAATTTGTTCTTTAAGAGAATATAGTTGTTGTTAACTACCTTTACACTTTACTTATAAAGGTCGCCAACAGAGGTCGTAAGATTCAGACCAAAGTTCCACAGCCTCGTCCTACAAAACTGTGAAACTAATGGAATTAATTTAATAGTATAGAATAGACACAAAGATACGCGCGTCAATGCCATTCAGACTGACGAATGCATTGAAATTTAACATGGACATTACATTACACACAGAATCTTTCAACTGTACCTATAATATTGTATCTAGGACTAACTGCCACGGTGGTCAAGCGGTGACCTATGCGACTGTGGATCATGAGGTCTCGAGCTCGATTCCTGGGTCAGCACAAAAAGTTATTTGGTTTTCTGTCATGAAATTCTCAATAGCAGCTCAGTGTTAGGAAGTCGGCGGTGTTTCACCCCCGTACATTTAAAGCTGTTGGGGAACTGCGCCTTGCACTTGAGAACTGGGTCTGGTATTCTAATCTCCATGCGAACGGAATTAAGGGAATACCGGGGGAGTGGGCACCAGCACTCCTTCGAGTATTAACAACATCCACTGCGATCGCCAATCCGCCTGCCAAGCGTGGCGATTATGGCACTATCCCCCATTCTTGGGGAGGCCTATGTCCAGCAGTGGACGTTAAAAGGCTAATGGATGGATGGATGGATAGATATTTATTCAAGGAGGATTTATATGTTTATATGTGTAATAAATCAAAATACAAATTATTTGTTAATTAAAAACATTCAATGTTTTATTTTGCGGCACTCACTAACTAAACTATTAAGAAGGTTCAAGAAGGTTTCCTGGATATCTATACGTTTTTATAGCATATGGTGGAAGAGGAGCTGCGTCCCACATGATGGTAAGTGGTAACCGCCACTCACCAACTACACTAAGAGTATTGTTCTGAACTCTACTAAGAGCACTGTCAAGCCACTGCGCATCATTTCATTACGCGGATGTGAAAAGAAAGAATAAACGGATCTTCTGCTACAACCAAAACAGAACGAGGTGCTCCAGTTCGGTCTACATATGGTAAGGAGACGGTAGTACCGTTGCTCTCAGATCCTATATTAAGTGAAATAGTCTAATAGGATTTTTCTGGTGGTAAGGCTGGGTACCAAGTGGGAGTACTGATTTGCTATCGGGCCAGAGGGGGTTAGTACCACCATTTCTTGTGCCTGGCCATAAAGCACATCGGTGTGTTTTGGTTGTAGCACGAGATAGCTCATTTCATCACAATGCGCTCGGTAGGTATAGTTGAGTCCATGAGCGACGGTTACCATTAACCATGAGGTGGACCGTGGCCCATTTGACACCACACGCAATAAAAAATAAATAAATAAAAATGAATTTATATATCGTGAAACAGTTTTATCCAATTAAGAGTGGATTCGACCAAACTCGAATATATCCAAGAATAACTATACCGAGAATAATCTATTCCCCGATTTTATTCCCTTAGATAATCAACAGGCGTTTTTCCACGCCATCTGGCGTATCGCTTATACTTGGAATAGCTATTCGCGAATAGCGAAGCGAATGTAATACCCAGCAAAAAGAAATTGTTCTACAAACGGGACAGTGTATAGCTTAACTCATCTCAACTCTTATTTGTCGTATTATAGCGTGAGAAAATAGCTGTCACGCGCCCGAAACCGATATTGGTTTTGAAAAATGACAGCACAAAAAAAATGACACCATTTTTTTATTCTTGGATTAACTCCTTATTCGATGCTTATCGGTGGTATAGTGACTATTCCCAAATAGGCTCGCTATTCTTCGAATTGTTGTTGGTAAAATGTAAAATTGATTTATTCTCAAGTAAGTAGCGATTTATTCTAGGAATAAAATGTATTCTTGTTTGGTCGAATCCGCCCTAAAGAAAATAATAATGTCATTTAATTACTTAAAATGATTGCAGTTGTCAATAAAAAATCCTATTAACTTCATTTTTATAACAACAAATAACAACAAGGGTCAGCGGTCTGCCTCGGCCACGGCGATGTCACGCTACAATCAAATTTAAAAAGAAAATTGCGCAGATATTTTCAACACCTGCAGTTTCGATAATCTGTTAATAATCGATTTATAGATTACGTTTTGTTTGAAAAGAAATGTTTTTATTTTATGTTACTCGTTTTATGAAATTACAAAGTATCTATTTGTATCGTGAAATTGGGTGAGAAATACTTACTAAATTTAACATCGATAATAAAAATACAAAAAACGTAGAACAGAAAAATTAACATTGTATGCGTACGCTGCTAGGCATGAGCTACTACAAACCATGAGAATTGGTCTAGCGGCTAAACCTTAGTTCTAAATTTTCCGTTTCGCGTAATTATATTATTTATTTTATATTATTTCTTTGAGATTTTCTTTAAATTTACGCGAATTTACTTGACTTTTAAGTATGTCGACGTTTTGAATTCGTTACGTTTTACGGTTTTTTTATGCTACCTGAGTGGCAAACAAGCATACTACGTGAGTGGCAAATAAGCATACCACCTGATGGTAAATGGTTACCGTAGTCTGTAGACGTTAGCAAGAGGAGAGCCAGAGGCAACACTCGCGCGTCGCCAAAGGGATAGAAGGTGGATAGGAAGTATATTAAGGAGCGGCTAGGTAAGATACTAAGGAGAGGATGGGAAGGATAACAAGAAGAGGATAGGGAGGGGGTTCGACCATCGACTGCGATTTTGTCCGCATTTTGTGCTTATTCTTTCTGGCACTCTAATTATTCTTCTATAATTAAAGTAACCTAAGTTAAACTTTATAACATCAGCTATCTCAGCCAGTGGTGTTTCCCATTCAAATCTGTCCAGCCGTTTCGGAGTTTAGCTGGAACAAATAGAAAGATAGACAAAAACCTAAAATAAATATTTTTTTTTATGATGGAGACGAGCCACAGCCCACCTGATGGTAAGTGGTAACCGTCGCCCATAGACTCAACTATTATACCGAGAGTATGGTTAAGCCGCTGCGCACCATTTCATTTCTCAGATATGAAATGAAAGAATAAACGGCTATCTTCTGCTACAGCCAAAATACACTGACGTGCTTTATGACCGGTCACACAGGAGTCGGTAGTACCGACCCGTTCGGGCCCGATATCAAGTGAGTACTCTCACTTGGTACCCAGCCCTACCACCAGTAATGCAATAGATGATAATTGCTTACTTCCCTTAGTCGCCTTGTACGACACCCGCGGAAAAGGATGGGGTGGTGACACTTGTATTCTTAGTCCGTCACCATACGGACATTTTCTTATAGTATTAGAGCCTTGCTTGTCCCAGCATGGGCCTGCTTGATCGGGGAAGTACCATCCCCTCACAGAAGAGCAGATTTAAAGAACAGTAGGTAGTTCTGCTGTTGTGTTTCGTATGGCGAGTGAGAGTTCTCACTTATCCTCTCCCTATTATCCACTCTCCACCTCCTATCCCTTTCCTTGGAGTTAGCATCGTGCAAATGATGCCTTTTGGTGTTGCTAGTAACCGCTTACCATCAGGTGAGCCGTATGAAAAAAAATACACTTTCAGATGTATTTAAGTAAAAAACTGTTATTTAGACATTTTATTTATTTGTATAAATGATATCAACCCAACCCATTTGGGTAAAAAATCAATATGTTTATGATAAAACAGAAGTGTTATCTGTGAGGCAGATGTACATTTATGAAGCTCTACGCAGATTTCATAAAAAATATGTACCAAACTTACCAATATCAACAAAGCGAGTCGAGCGCTGTCCTGTTCCTCGAGTAAAATCAACTTTTGGTCAGTCATTTTAATTTCCTAGCACCCTATGTTTATAATAAACTTAGTAAATTAAAGAAAGTTAAACGAAACAATAATCACCAATTTAAAAGTATCCTATTTAACTGGTTGAAAGGTCTTGATTATAATGAAACCGAAAATCTCCTTAGATTAATTACATGATTCCACTAGGTACACACCACACACACACACACACACACACACACACACACACACACACACATACTCACGGCGCACGTACTTTAGTTAGGGAGGACACTGGCTCTTGCAACACAGTTTTAACTAGTGTTTGGGCCAGAGTTCCAAATGTTTTGTGTACATGTGTTTTTAAGTTAATAAAGAATTATTATTATTATTATATTAATAATAATAATAATAAATCGATGGGCGTACGGAGGATTCTGATCGAGAGTTTTTGGTATCAAGTATTCATCCATCCATACATCAGCCTTTTAACGTCCACTGCTGGACATAGGCCTCCCCAAGAATGGGGGATAATGCCGTAATCGCCACGCTTGGCCGGCGGGTTGGCGATCCCAGTGGATGTTGTTAATACTCGAAGGAGTGCTGCTGCCCACTCCCCCGGTATTCCCTCAGTCGGCTCTTACTTCTTATGGGAGTCCCATGGGTGGAGAGGAGTGGGACAATTCTAAAGCTGGCCCCACACGGCTATGTATTGGCAAGTATTATGAATTTGATTCTGGGATATGATAATTATTTGTGTGATCCACAAACCGTTGTTTTCAGACCCCGATAATTTGTGTTGGCTTATGAAAAGTCTACTGTCCCTTTCAACAAAGAGGCCATTACCTACGTAGTGAAACCCAGCACTACGTAATGGCCTCTTCAAAGAGCACCCGCTCTTTCAAAAAAAGATAGTTGGGTTTACATTACAATATAATGAAAATGTTGCTAAATTATATATTATGTTAAACACTAAACAAGGCCCAGCTGAACTCTAAATAAAATTTAAAATATTAATTCAGTACTTAAAAACTCGTAATTTTCAGCTCCTAAATTAACATAATTGCCAAACATTTCCTGTTTAAAAAAAATCATAACATTTGGTTTTAAATAAATTAAAAAATAATTTACATTATAAAAGTTAAATTTATAGCTTTTGAAAGCAGATCCATTACAATTTTACGATCGTTAATAAAATTATAAAAATATTTATATTCAGAACTTACAGTAACCATACCTTGTCGATTGTTTGGAAATAATATTTTTAAACAAATATTTTCAATAATTTATTTATTTGTGCAATTGGAAAAAGGGAACTTTACTGCAAGCAGGGTTCGAACCTGCGTCCCATCTAATCTGGGGAATTGCTCTAGACCGCTAAGCTATTGCAGGATTGGATGGGACGCAGGTTCGAATCCTGCTCGCAGAAAAATTCCCTTTTGCTACTTTCACAAATAATTTGTTCTTTAAAGTAGCTGAGCATATAAAGTGCTAAAATACAGATATTATGAATTATTATATTGACAAAGCAAGTGCTTGGTTGTATTTTGTCGTCTAGCACAGTTGTTAAGTAGGTATTGTATTAATGCCTGTAGGAGCTTTAGACTGTGAACATGCCAACAATAGATCTATAACCATTGTATATAAATTACTGATAGGCTGAATGTGATATTAACCGAATACGAAATTTGACCGAACATTCGGGTAAAGTACAAAATTCGGCCGAAGTACGGTGTGTGCTTTCTCGGGAGCAACATGTCATAAAACAATAAAAAAACAGTCAGTGTAAGGGTATTTTAAATTATTGTGTTTATTGATGAAACTAATTCATTAGTTTATTCTATTATACATTTTAATTACTAATATATACCTAATAATTACAGTTTAACGAACAGCTGACAATGGTTAAATTACTAACAGATATGACAGATTTGATTTTTCTAAATTTTACTTTAAAATTTAACTTTTTCTTATAGCGAATGTTCGGTATAAGAAAAACTACATGCTGGAGGAGAGACGGGCACAACTTGTGTCTGAAATCGAGAGCACACTAGGGCGGACCTCAGAATGGGGAGAAAAGAATTTGGTTCAATTCAACCCTACGAAGACACAGGTTTGCGCGTTCACTGCAAAGGAGGATGCATTTGTCGTAGCGCCACAGTTCCAAGGAGTAACTCTCTCAATTTCCGATAGTATTGGGATTCTTAGCATCGATATTTCAAGCAAATTCCAATTCGGGAGTCATTTGAAGGACAAAGCCAAATTGGCAAGCAAAAAACTGGGCGTCCTGAACAGACCCAAGCGGTACTTCACACCGAGGCAGAGACTTGCACTTTATAAGACACAAGTCTGGCCTCACGTGGAGTACTGCTCACATCTCTGGGCAGGCGTACCAAAATACCAACTCGACCAACTTGTCTCCCTGCAAAGGCATGCTGTTCGAATTATCGACGATCCCAATCTCACGGATGAACTGGAGTTGCTAGGGTGGTGGAGAGACTTTGGGTCTCTTTGTGTGCTTTATCGACTCTTCTGTCTATCTCTATCGCTCTGAGGAACTGTTTGAGGTGGTACCAACATCCCCTTTTTACCACCGGACCACGAGATGTCGTAGTAGGGTTCAGCCACACCAGCTGGAAACGATCTCGTCCAAGACGGTTCGTTTCCAGCGCTCTTTTCTACCACGTGCGTGTAGCCTCTGGAATGAACTTCCTGCTGCAGTGATCCCCCAGCGCTACGGCCTGGTCTTTCTTTAACGAGGTTTGAGAAGAGCATTTTACTCACGGTAGGCGGCAGCTTGGCTGTACCCCTGATGTTGCCAAAGTCCATGAGCGATGGTTACCACTTACCATCAGGTGAGCCGTTTGCTCGTTTGCCACCGTTGGCAATAAAAAAAAAGAAACTTAGCAACAGAATTTCGGCCGAATGCCGAAGATCTGTTCAAGCCAACGAAATTCGGTTAAACCGAATGTAAAACAAGATTCGACCCATCCCTAATATAGTAATATATAAACCTCTAACATTGTCAGTCTGCGAGGAACACTAGCAGTTTGATAATATATAAAAAGAATATTTACTTTCACAAATATTAATGTTGCATAAACATCCATATGTATTAAGATACTATTAGAAATGTATTGTAGGAAAAGAAAACACAAAATTATTATTAACGATATTAATCAACGTAATAATTGGTATTTCGCCTCAAAGAATCGCATGCGAATAAACTTGTATGATATTAGTCCGAATATTTTTATGTTTTTTTAATTATAGCAGCGAAGCAAGATCGCCAACATTTGGTTTATCGGGTGATTGATTGGAGCGATCGTGAAAAACGGGTAATGTACACTCGATATTGTAGGTATTACTTACTTGAATTATACAATGCAACTACTCGTATAATGTCATCAAAATGTAAGTATGTAATCCTAACGGTGTATGTAAGTATGCATAATCCTAACGGCTTATAAAGCCTGTCAATCTTTAATGTCAATTTCTAGAAACAGCGATATACTCGTAGTTAAAGTGGGAAACTATGTACTTAACCGTACACCCCGTTGTTCGGGCCAACGGCGTACAGGGGCCCTTACCCACAAAATAAACTCGTATCTCCGGCTATGTTGGCAGACTGGAACTGTATGACATCACTTTAGTGGTAGTCTATGACATAAGTGTGAAACATATGATCGAAAGATTCCGAGTTCAGATCTTAAATTAGGTCAAAATAGCCTCTTCTAACATCAATACCGATGTGGCTGCAGGAAATATAGTTATCAGCAAGTATTTCTTCAAGTTTCTTATCACGCAGTGATCGTCTTTTTTTTTTGTTGAGGCGGGAGAAATATACCTAGCCACACACCTCGTCTTTCGGAGCAATGAAAAGGGTAGTATGGGACCTTCACCCACTAATTAAATCCGCCGTGTGCCATCTCTCTGTCTGCACTGGCGGGTCACTGGAACTGGAAAATATTACTTCAGCGGTACGACTATTTTTTTGGTATTGCTAATGATGGCAGACGAGCCACGGCCCACCTGATGGTAAATGGTAACGGTCGCTCATGGACTCAATAATACCGGGAGTAAGTATTGTAAAGCCGCTGCGCACCATTTCATTTCTCAGATATGGAATGAAAGAATAAACGGCTATCTTCTGCTACAGCTAAAACACACTGACGTGCTTCATGACCGGTCACACAGGAGACGGTGGTACCAACCCGTTCGGACCCAATAGCAAGTGAGTATTCTCACTTGGTACACAGCCCTACCACCAGTAATGCAATGGGTGATAATTGCTTACTTCCCTTAGTAGGAGTACAGGCAAGAAAGGGGTGGTAACACTTGTATTCTTAATCCGTCACCACACAGACAAGCGGTAAAATAAAGGACTGAAAAGTTACTTATCCCAGTTTACTTATCATTGAAGCATTTGAAAGCTTTACGAACATACACACTTAAACTACTCCCAGGGTCGGAATAACTACCTAAAAACTACACCATCCATCAGCCTTTCGACGTCTACTGCTGGACATAGGCCTCCCTAAATTGGGGGTATAGTGCCGTAATCGCCACGCTTGGCAGGCGGGTTGGCGATCGCAGTGGATGTTGTTAATACTTGAGGGAGTGCTTCTGCCCACTCCCCTCGGTATTCCCTCAGTCGGCTCTTATGACTCCCATGGGTGGAGAGGGGTGGGACAATTCTAAACCGTCCCCACACTGCCTAAAAAACTACACACGCATATTTTGTCCTATGTGAGAATTAATTCCAGAACATTTAATATGGGAATTTGAAATTAGAACCACTACGCCATTTTGCCGAACTGTGGATGGTGATAGAATTGACTACTGATCCATGATATTTAGTTCACTGACTTTCTTTTTTCACTGGTGTCGCTGCGGCGGCATCGCGGCATCCGATATGCCATACTTGACTGACTCAGCGCTATGCAATGTTTAATTATTAACATTCATTGCTATTATTTATGCCAGAGATCTCATACAAGCAAATGTGTAATATTTATGTATACAACATAAAAACTCCTGTTATCGTAAACGCTGTGAATTAAGAAACAATTGACTTTGCTCTGCTGCAAATAAATGCTAGTTTTTGGGTTATATCTCAGGTTTCCGATATAGCAGCGGGGTAAAATATGTACTAGTTTTTAAGTCTAATCAATAGCCATCAAAACAAACGGCGAGGCTCTAATAAAATAGTGATATTCTACTATCAAGTGACAACATGTCAAACGAAGAATACTAAATATTCATTTCATGGTTTAAAGTTACATAAAAGTATTTATTTCATAAATATTTTTATGTAACGTTAAGTAATAATTCTATTCATACGTAAATTTAAGATGAATATCAAATGAGATACGGCTTAATTGAAAATTTACTTTCACCAATAATAATTGTTAAAGTTTAAAATGCTATTACACAAGGTCGGCCTACTAAGTACCGCTTTTAAATTTCACATAAAAGACATTCCTAAGCCATAATAATGTTTATTTATATAAATGGATCTCATATATACTGACTATTTTTTGATACTGGCCAATAATCATAGGCCCACCCACCTGATAGTAAGCGTTAGGTATATCAGAGACATTACTCGCGCGTCGCCAACTGCAAGGAAAGAGAGGAGGAGGTCTCCACCTCCTCAGGGATAAAAAGAAGAGGATAACTTTTAGGTTTCCATTGCACTTACCACACGAAACACAATCTTAGTTACCTATCGTTGTTTCAAGATATGGTATCTTCTGACTTTTTTTCGATGAGGAAAACCAATATTTTTTTACAACATTATATTTACATATTACAAACCAATTCAGCCAGCGCACGCGAATAAATTAATTCGGGAGCCATTTTCCTACCGACTTGCTTAACAAAAATCAGGAGAGTTCTAGCCTCAAGGCTCTCAAAAGATTAACCGATTATATTATGACTATTTTTTTATAAATAAGTCATTAAAGTTATTTTATGTCAAAAACATAATGATTTATGAGCGTCATTATTACGCTTGGCATATTAATCGTTACGAACGAAAGTTATTTCATCATCAAGATCATTTTATGAGGATAAACTTTGCTTATTATAGCATCTTATTTAGACTTATAGCTTAAGAGATACTGAAAAAATTAAAATAATTAAACACTCGGCCCATAAAATATGGAAATTTGTTTATTTAGATGTACAATTTATGCAAAAACAACTAAACGGATTTGGACGAAATTTGGCACACATAATATTTGGATTAACGTATAGATACGTTTCAACTAGGTAAGTTATGGCTTACAAACTGTTATCAATTTAATTAAAAACTGCCGATATAGTAGAAACTGAACTTCATCGCTAGGTAGCGCTGTTTTGTTCTGCTGTATATTTTTTTAAATCGCCTACAAATTTCTAATTGCTCTAAGAATTAAATTTTAAAGTAAGCGCAGACGTACGAGTATATCTGTATATACACTACACTACAGTCTGCTTAAACTAGTGCATTCAATAATAATATAAAGAACCAACAGAAATAAAATGTTCACTGCTCTGAATACTCTCAAAAGGCACTATCACTACTAAATATACCCATGCATTTAAGAATCCAGTGAATTATTATTATCAATGTATATTGTGTACTCCTTTCGGGAGATTTTTATAAAAATAACATAATATTATCTATATGTAAAGTATGTTTCTACTAGGTCTTTTTTCACGTATAAATTAGGTCAACATTTTAACTACCTTTAACCCGAGGTTTCAACTGCGCTGCAGCCGTGTGTTGTCCCGTGACCACGACCGACGAAATTTTACCTAATTTATATGCGAAAGAAGACCCGTTTATGTTACTTTAAATATGTGTACAATTCGCGAATCTTTAAAATTATTATCTAGGTTACTTATACGAGTACAATACATAGTTTTGTTGTACACAAGCTTTGCAATGAAATCTAGCTTAAACGCTATTTTCCCCTTTATTCTGTAAGCCTGTTCTAATCCGCATCAAAACAAAACATCCATCAAGTGTTGAATGAACCCAAAAGCGTTGTGATGTAACAGTAACTGGTCCGTAAGAAATACACCACCGTCGGCGTTGAGAGCGAAAGTTTTTTTAGTACATGCAATAGATAACTACGGAAGTTTACGAAAATTGTTCTAAGAATGATTCTGTCCTTTAACGAAATAAGAAAAGCCGTTACCTTCAATTATCAGGTCATCATAATGACTGATTAATAGACGATGTATTATTGGTTAAGATGACGACCTTTTATGCGAATTTGCTGGTTCTATTCCGAAACAGGACAATTCCTCGTGCGATCTATAATTGAAGTATTCTTTACTCACGCTTGACTTAGGGAGTAAGCTGATGAATGCTTGACGTGAGTGTTACGAAAAGTGTGATCGGCGAGGCGAACGGAGGTTGAGAGGGAGATATAAGTTAGTGAAGATAGAAAGAGAGAGATATATATATTACTGTAGGTGCAAGAAGGCGAGGTGCGAGCACTTTTTTTTCTCATTATTAATAGATATTAACATTATTAATAATATATTATATATATTTATCGTTAAGTTTCACTTCATTTGCGTGGTCTAAAGCACACTCTTTCACACTTATATATAATGTCATAACCAATCCATACCTCCTCACTATCCTTTCCTTAGTATCCTACCTATCCTCTCTTTATTATCCTTTCTATCCACCACCTATTCCTTTCTTATACGCATATTTTCCCACGAGTGTTGGAAACTGACTAAGGTGATCAGTCCAGATTCATCAATAAATATGTAAGTTGTTATCTATAACAATTTATTAAAGCGAAAACATTGCAAAATAGGGGTAATGAGTTCAATTCCCACACCTTCTTCCGTCATGACCTCGAAATTAACACAATACTTTCAAAATTTTTGAAATTATGCCTATGTATTTTTTGACTAATTATCAATACTTAATGAAGGAAAACATCTAGAGGAATCCTACAATCCTGAAGAAGTTTCTCGCTGGCATTCGGAAGGTGCCATCCTGCACACCACCGAAGGAATGTAACATAGTTCCAGTGGCCCGCCAACAAAGGCGGAGAGATGGCACACGGCGGGTATCTTTAGTGGGTGCAGGCCCCACACTACCCTGGTCGTTGCCCCGAACGACAGGGTGCGTTCAGGATCATATTTTCCCGCCTTAACAAAAAATAGTATTTTTTTTATAAAAGACAACATCCTGTACCGAGGAATAATCCTTGTACCGCGGGAGACTTTACAATTTTACGGACACAAAGTTCACCTAGTCTCAGAACAACCATTTGTGGATCACACAAAGTAGATTCGAACCTAAAACACACGGACGAGAGTCTGGTATCTAAACCACTTCGCCATTTGTGCAGACAATGGAACTGTATGGGGTTGTGGAAAAATCGCTAGAGCTACTAAATATATTTTAAATATGCTTTCACTTATGGAATGCACAATATTCTAAATAGAGGCTTATATAATTATGATATATATACCTATTATACTTTATATGTAAAATCGCAAGCGTGGCGTATATACCTAAATTATTTAGCATATCCGAAGTACATAATATATGACTTGCATCTTGTATAGGTTTAATTTCTGATATGATAAATGTCTGTCCACTGAATTTATTAGAAGGTTATGACCCCTGTATCTTCCAGAACAACAACAATTAATCTTTAGAAGGGATCATTGCCACTAGTCTATTATACTCCAATAAACACAGAGTTCACATTCCCAACCATAATTAACGTAATACAATGCATAATAATTTATAAGTGAACAAAAATTTTGACCTTCACAAACAAAATTACGTGTCGTGGGTAAACACAAATACAAAATTATCTAATAATCTTATGCCCGGTAAAGAATATGATAGAAGTCTTCAATGAGAATGCGTAATAAATACAAAACTAGTTCTTTTCATGGCAATGGGCATTAATTATATGTCGATTATAATCAAAATTTTGTTCATATAGTTGCATAGCAACATCAAACTTCTTTTAATTTTCGGCATAGAAAAAGTTTTATTGCTTATACAAGCAAAGGAACCAAGGTTCACCTTGTGGTAAGCGGTAACATAGCTCATGTACATAGTTGAGTACTGTCAAACCACTGCTCACCATTTCATTTTACGGATGTGAACTAAAATAAGGTAGGTACTGCTAGCTCCCGTTACAACCAAAAAATATCGAGGTGTTTCTCGGTCAGTCAGGGGGATGGTGGTACCGACTCGCTCGGGTCTGATAACAAGTGAGTACTGCCATTCAGTACCCAACACTACCACTAATAGGAAATTGTAGAATAGAACTTCGTATCATATCCGGTAGACGGCGAATCCATAGTAATTAATCCTATGTCAGGTATACTATCATGCTAAAAGATTGGAAAGATTTGGATGAACTTTGGCACGTAGAGCTATAGTTTCCTTAAATAAATAGTTTATACCTGAACTAAAACAAGGGAAGAAGTCCTCCCGCAAAAAAAAATTAAGCTAACTAATGTGACATAAATATAAATACGGTACACTAATTATCGCTATTTAAAAATGGCTTTGCACGGGAACTGCCAATTATCTTTTCGGGCATGATAGCCTATATCTCTATGTCTGGGCTCCAGATGTATACAACATTTCATAATGATTGCTTCAGTAGTTACAGCTGAAAGCGCGAGCGTAACAAACAAACTCACTTTGGCATTTATAATATTAGAAAAGATTGACAGATCGTCCCTTTACAATAAAGAGATATAATCAAATAGGATACAGTATTAATATTTCTATAGAATTATACCAATGCGTTATATAAATTAAAACACTTCTACAATTGCTACAATCTATAACATAAGTGTCTATTCACACAGACCAGCTCGGATGGTATTGGAGAGCGTTTTTATTTTCACACGGGTCGGCTGTTACCTATGCTTAGAACCGAACCAGCCGCTCACAAAGGCTGACTAGGAGAGCATGGTTAAAGCGGATGCGCTTGGAGCCGGAATCATAAATGTCGGCTCGAGAGCTAGAGAGCATGCGAATATAGCAGCCGACCGGTACACAGGGTCTGCCGATCGGTTGATCGTTATATTTGACACCGAGCGCAACCTCAAGCACCCTCTTATCATGAAATAAATAAAATGTAAAAATAAAACTTATTTCAATGTCTTATAACATTATTTTAATTATGAACAAAATTTGCTTTGCTCTCCTAGCCGGTCTATGTGAACAGACGCTAATTGACTGTTGGTTATTTCCTTGGCCTTGCTCTTGTTTCATTGCTTTCGCTTTTTATATTGTCTTTCTAATTACGTAGAATAGCCAAGATAGTTATTCATCATAATCTTACATAATTAATTAAAACACTCTGATTAAAATTACACACGTCTTTTTATATTTACTCATACACATGTAATTTTTTTCTGTTTACTTTATTATCATAGAAAGGTAAACTTTCTTTAATCGTGTCTACCACATTCTTTACTTCTGTTATAAAGAAATTAATACAAGTCTTTATTAAAATCTCACTTAAACGACATATTTTTAAGGAGGTATTTAATTGCTTTTTTTCCACAAAATACTTCAATTCTACATCAAGATTTTTTAGCCGACACAAACTTAAATTCCAAATTATGAACACTAAAACGCATACATGAATACCATTTCAAATTACAGGTGAGGTCAATGTTCAGTAACAGTGACAACACAACAGAACTAATGCTACCAATACTATTAGACACGGCAAATCTAATTCGAAGAGCTGTAAGGCCAGGGAAGGAACCAAGAGAAGTAAAACAACCATATGAACCCTCACAACAACAGTTATTGAGACGATCAGACACAGAAGACTTTGAGTTAGATGACGAACCATTTGATATGGGCGCAGAATATTTAGATACTCATAGATATGTACAAAAGAAACACACTGACAACAGAAATATACAAAACACGACTACACGCAAAGAAACGAGCAATAAAACAGACACTAAAGATGACGTAAGTAATTAATATCCAAAACCTTATATATAAACACGATTACCATTATGGATACTTAATTTAAACTTCCTGTCATTATTTACTGAATAAAACAATAATAATTAGCTGGTTTGAAACTTTAACAGGGTTTTTTTATGTTAAAGATATTTAATTTGTGCTTCATGTTTATATTTTATTAAGAGACACACACATTTTTTATTTAAATATTACATACGTAGAGAGATAAACTTTAGCTTAGAATATTCTACAGAAATGAGCATGCACTAAAAAACCTAACAGAGTAGGTATTCTCAACCTACATAAGATTACTAAAAACTATCTATCCACTCATTTATTTTACTCTCATTTGTTTTTATTAAACAGCGTACTTTTTTTTTTTTAATATGGTATTGTGTAGCATTCTAATCTAATTTCTAATTTCACCTGAAATATCGCATTTTAGCAAATATTCTTCCCGACTCAATTGTAAGTTTAGTTTGACTAATGTACTTTTTATTGCCTTTACAGTTAAGCTCTAATTCATCTTCTTCGTCGTCAGCGACAACAGAAACTGCACAATCATTAGTCAGAAATGGATATTTAAACGTGTCTGGAGCGGACAATGGGACCTTGGATTTAGCAGCTGAGGCGACCAATCAGACTTCAACTCAAAATTTACCAGTTGCTGAAAAGCTAAGGATTCTCAGCAGATACAATGATAGGAAAAGTAAATTTATTGTTAATAACAAAACTCGTAGGCAATTTTACAAGTCTTACACTACTAGTATATCGTCCTTAAAGTATTAATCTTGGTGTATAAGAACAAAAACGTCTCTATCTTATAGAAATATAGACTGCATTAATTGTGGGATAGATACAAAAAATTTCGCTGTTTCAGTTCGAATTTGTCATTGGGGGTTTTGTCACTCTTGGTATTATTAGGTAGCACATATTTTGGGTCTGCTTCTATGCCTTACCTGAGTAAAAATCAAGCTTATATTTTTATCTATTAAATATTTAGAATCAGGGACCGATTGTCATGGAATACTCACCAGCCTCTATTTTATAATCACAAGATTGGCTCAAGCAAAAGTTTAGAACTGCATGGAAGAGGAATAACATTACCCAATAATTAACTGCTCTTCTCTAATATTAATTATCTTCTTTAATAGTAATTTACAGGTCAACCCCTATGACGTTTGTGATATATTTGTGGCTTTTAAAAGTACACTGTATGTTTACTCCTTTGATGTTGAAGTCGTAGTAGCAGCTAATTGGCACTGAAAAAAACAGATACCTAATAATATACTACTCAAATACTATGTATGTTTTAGATGCATATTTCCGTCGCGGTAACTATCAATCCAAAGCATCAGCACCAGTCACCAGACGAACGACCCCCGAGGCAGCTCCTCCTACACCACCAATTACCAGAAGGAGGCCAACTTTGCCGCCGCAACTTCCAACTAAAAGAAAACTACCATCAACTACAGTTGACACAAATAAGTGTGAGCTGTTCACTAATACGTTGTGCTTGAACTCCGAGGATTATCCTGTGTAAGTATTTTTATTACAATTTCCATTATTTGCTCCATACGGACTCAAAAATTTTGATAGCCGGGACCCAGCGTTTAACGTGCCTTCCAAAGCAGGGAGAAAAACCTATCTGAGGCCGGTTGTGCACAGCTTCGAGCGGCAATGGACTATGGTCTCATTTATCCTCCTCCTCCGTGAGTCGTAGTCCCCATTACTGGGGGTCGTGATCCCTTTTCAGAATGCGATCGTTAATTATGGAGCGCCATCTCGACCTGTTGCTTGCGATTTTTAGAGCTTTATGGACTGGAGTGTCGAGTATGATGCGGATCTGATCGGACCAACGCATCGGGCTGTGACCTCGGGATCTTCTTCGTTTCTCCAGGTTATCACCTTCCTTCCTTGCTGTATGGCCAAAGTACTCAAGTATCCTCTGGAGGCATGTAGTTGAAAGCCTTGTCGTAATTTTTAGTTCACATAATATTGATGCGTTGGTCCGATGTGCCGTTCAGGGTATGCGCAGCATTCTCCTCCAACACCACATCTCGAAAGCGTCTATGCGGTTTCGGTCAGCTGATCTCAATGTCCATGTCTCGACACCGTAAAGGAAGATCGAGAACACTAATGTGTGGACGAGCCTTATCTTCGTCTTCAGTGCGATTTTTTGATTCCTCCAGATTTTGTCAAGTTGAGACATGGCATTTCTTGCAATGACTATGCGCCTACGTATGTCAGTAGTACAGGAACCGTTGTTGCTGATGTTGGAGCCCAGGTATATAAAGTTGTCTACTATATCCAAAGCCAGAGTTCCACTGGGCTACAACTTTTCGCACGGTCCACTATCATGAGTTTCGTCTTGGATCTATTTATGGACAGGCCTAATTCTTTGCTGATGGACTCCATTCTGCTCAGTAGGTCAATCATCTCTTGTTCATTTGTGGCTAATAGAGTCGTGTCATCCGCGTAACGAAGATTAGTTATTTTTACGCCACCGATGCACACACCTTCTTGCCATCCGTCGCACGTACGTCTCATGATGTATTCCCCGTAAGCATTGAAGAGAATGGGAGACAGAATGCAGCCCTGACGTACGCCTTTCCCGAAATAGAAAGTCTCAGAAAGCGCATGGTCCACCCTCACAGCTCCCCTGCTGTTACAGTATAGGGTCTCGATAAGAGCGATCAGGTGTCTTGGGACTCCTAGTTCCAGTAGTACCTTCCAGAGGTAGCTCCAGCAGACACAATCGAAAGCTTTATTGTAGTCAATAAAACACATGACAACAGACGTGTTGAATTCGTATGCCTTCTCGATTAATTGCCTTAGGTTCAGGATTTGTTCCCTCGTGCCTTTCCCCTTCACGAACTCGGCTTGTTCTTGAGGAATCTGCCAGTCCACATAGTACCGAAGTCTGATGTTTAAGATGTGAAGTAGTATTTTACTGGCATGAGAAATGAGGGCAAGGGTACGATCGTTTCCACACACCTTCGTTGATCCCTTCTTGTGGATTGGGATGATTATAGACTCAACCCAGACTTGTGGCCACGCTCCTGTCTTCCAAATTTTGTTGCAGATGTTGTGCAAGGCGTCGATCCCCGAATCTCCAATAACTTTCAAAGTTTCAGCTGTTATACAATCAGGCCCCGGGGCTTTTTTGGGCTTTAACGAAGCCAATGCGAAAGTGATCTCTGAACGAAGGATGTCTGGCTCGAGATCGATTTCACTCCAGTTGAAATGTGATGTTGATTCTGGTGAATGTTTGTAGAGCTGTTCACAGTAAGACCGCCACACTTCCGCAATCTTGTCCAGCTCGCATACCAAGTGGCCCTCGTTGTCTTCAATGGCCCAAGACTTAGGCTTAAACTTGCTGGTCAGCAGGCGCACCTTCTTAAATAGATCGGCGGTCTGAAGTTTCAATGAGTGTCGTTCAATATCGTTACAGATGTTTTCTATGAAATTGTTTTTGTCTTCAGTGCAGCTTATGTTAATGCCCCTGCAGAGTTTCTTGTTTTTAGAAGCTTCATCAGCATTCCGTGGCCTTATCATCCTCAATTCCTTTCTTTGGATGACGAGTTCCCAGGTGCGGTCAGAGATCCAGGAAGATCGTTTAGTATCGGGACTTGCTACTTTAGGGGTGTGAGTCTCATCAAAGGCATTGGAGATAGCTGTTTTAAATTGTTTCCAGTGCGAGTTGGGGTCCAAAACTTCTGTAGATAGCTCATTTAGTTTTGTTTCCACTGTTGAACGGAACGTAGCTATTTGAGACGTCTCCTGTAGTCTGGGTTTGGGATTTTGATATTTTCTTGGGGCTTTAAGTCTAATAGAAAAGTTAACTACGAGCAGGTTGTGATCAGACCCGCATTCTGCCCCTGGGATGGTTTTGACATTAGAGGCGGATGATTTCCAGCGAGTATTTAGCAGAATAAAATTGATCTGATTTCTGTATCTATCACCTGGAGATTTCCAGGTGTAGAGTCTACGTGGATGGCGTTGAAAGTAAGTATTTAATATGGTAAGTTGCTTGTTTATGCAGAAATCGACAAGTCTTTCACCTCGTTCGTTCCTCTCACCAAGTCCGAACCTGCCCAGATTTTGTCTGATATGATTGTCAGTAAGGGATAATCCCACTTTGGCGTTCCAGTTTCCGACTATTAAGACAATCTCCCGCCCTGGTATGTTAGACAAAGTCTGCTCCAAACTGCCATAGAATTCCTCGATGTCTTCATCGGTGCTTTGAGAAGTAGGTGCGTAGATTTGCACGATGTTGAGTAAGCAGGGCCTGGTATTCAGATTCAGGGTTATAACCCTTTCTGACACCATTCCGGCTTGAGTCAGCAGCTTCCGAAAAGTACATCATATTGCCAGTAGAGGTCTTAAAATGGTCATTTCCTCGCATGTGTGTCTCGCTTACTCCAAGTGCACTGAGCCTATGATACTCCATTTCTTTTTCTAAGATGGTTAGTTTACCTGGTTTAAGTAAACCTCTCACATTCCAGGTACCAATACGTTTTGTGGTTCGTATTGAGATCTTAATATTATGTTTATTTAACTGTATTTTACTGTTGTGGGTTCCTTCTTTAGAAGCTTCGGTAGCCAATTTCACACCATCCGGCCCGGATACCGGGTGGCGCCAAGCGTTAGTCGGGCCGTCCAACAAAATGCACTCCGTTATATCACTTTTCATTTTAAAGGCGTTTTCTTGGGAAAAGTATCGCAGTGGGTTCGCATGTCCTACTGCGTTAGATTTTTAGAGGGTACTTAACCCTCACGGTTTCTAGTTACCGCTTCATGTGCGTTAGGTGGCCATGGTATTGTCAGGTTATTTACCGCCGCCTGAGGTTCGGCGTTGACCTTTTACGGCAGTTTTGGTCCCTTCTAGCCAACCCTCCTTTTGCATCCGGGCTTGGGAAACTAGTAATGCAATGGGTGACAACTGCTCACTTCCCTCAGTCGCCTCGTATGATACCCGCGGGAAAGAAATGGGGTGGTGACACTTGTATTCTTAGTCCATCACCACACGGAAAACGGTCGAACGGGGAACGGTCTCATTTATACGAGTATGTAAAATATATGTTCATCTAACCACCGTTGAGCTTGAATCTTCAGTACAATAGGAGTAACGGATTGCTTTATTATACCACGCAAAGTGGCGGATAGTACTGGACGATTTTGTCTAGACATGGTGCGCTCTTTGACTTCAAGTAAAAAATCGCGTCGATTAATACAGTTTGGTAGAGATTCAGGGCGGTTTTAAATGTATGGGCTGCTTTGAGGAGCGCTTTCACCATCTCGCCCTGAGACTTGTCGATGTATTATAGTCCCAGACTTAACTGTTGTCTCTCCGAGGAGTGTGGTGTGCGGTCAGCCACATTTCTCCCGCCTGAAACAAAGAAATAGTTTTATTTCGTGAGTTCTTGAGCTGACTCGTACTTCTTAAAAGTCCCCATTGGAATGGTTTTGGGTGGTGATTCTTAATGTGACCCCACATAGTATTAAATTAAACCACGCAACAGATCTTATCGTGTTTTCGTGTATCGATGGTCCAGCGGTAGTATAATGCGTCTTCCTGTCACGAGGTCTCGAGTTTGATTCGCGACTAGTTATAGTCCGCAAGAAAATTATTGGGTTTCTCAGCCAAGAATTTCTGAATATATCAATAGGATTAAAAGCCAGATCGGGGAAAGTAATTCTTTTGTCACTTTTATAAATATCATAACATTTAAACAGTATTATATCCGACCATTATAACGAAATGAGAGATGGTTAAAGCTAGCTGTGGTCACCGTTACATAACAGATAATGAGGGCAGTAAGCTCACCGCGCGCCTCTAGTAACAAAACAAATATTTTACTCCGGCAAGACACAAATAAGAAAATGTGAGTGTATACACACATACACAAAGACTCACGCCTTTTTCCCAGAGGGGTAGGCAGAGACAACGGATTTCCACTTGCCACGATCCTTGCTCTCCTTTTTTGCCTCATTCATTGTCATTATATTCTTCATACATGCACGTCGGTTAAGGGTACTTCTGACCTGACTTTTCTCAAGAACTTCTCTGATTTGGTCAGAAAACGTTCGACGAGGTCTATTCCTCCCAACTGCACCATTCACAATCGCCATATATATCTTTTTTGTTATCCTGCTTTCATCCATCCTCTCTACGTGCTCAAACCATCTTAACATTCCTTTCTTAATCTTTGTCAATATATCTTCTTTTACACCACATCGTTCTCTCACTACACTGTTTCTTACTCTATCTTTCAAAGTTATACCACAGTAAAAAAATATCACTGCTTTGAGGAAGGATGGCTTGTGAAGTTTGCCAATCTACACTGGACCAGCGTGGTGGACTATGGCCTGAATCTCTCTCATTCTGAGAGGAAACCCGTGCCCAATAGCGGGATGGTAATGGGTTCGAAAAAAAATTGTATGTACGACATCAGATAAAGAATTGCTTCGAATATTCTTCGGATTATTGTTTAGGATACTAAAAAAAACACTGAATGTATATAATCTGCCAAAGCTTTGGATTTAAGTAAGATAAATAAAAATATTATTTAATTAGAAAATATTATAAATATTATATGGATATATTCATCCGATGATATAATTTTTATATCATCTAGTGGTGACGTGTAGATTATTGCATAATATAGTAAATTTGTATAAACAATAGTAAAGACTTTCTAAAGTTTGGCATCATATATATAAACTGATTGACATCTTTACCAAACCACTTTGCCTGGTGAATCTAAGCTGAGATCAGTCAAAATAATAATATTTTGATATTTACGATGCCCTTATGACCCATAAAGGTAAACTTTCTGACATTTAAGTGATTATTACACAACATAAGAAAAAAACTACGGAATTTATCGCGTTTACTTGCTTTTCTACTATTCCGTTGTTTCAAATACTTCACAATTGTCCACCCGAGACCATGCATGCTGTTAAATATTCGAAACTTCGGGATTTAAAAAATTAAGTAAACACGATAGATTGCGTTATATCTTCTTATGACAAACTATATCAATTATCAGGCAATTGTATAGTATCGTTTTATCGTATAAATCTAATATCTTAGATAATTAAATATAAAACACAGTATCACGCCTGTATTCCGTGAAGGGGTAGGCAGAGGTGTATTACACACCTACGGTTCGCCAGCTATGTTTAAGTCCCACGTAATAGGGGACGAGCCTATTGTCGTCTACCGGACACATTTCCAAACTCCGGGCTGCTACTGAGAATTCTTTTAACGAAATAGCTCAATAACACAGCCCGACCCGGGGATCGAACCCGAGACCTAATGATCAACAGTCGCTTACACTACCGCTGCACCACAGAGAAAGTTATATTACTTTCGATAATTATATTATTTTATAAGCTGCTGGCGGACCACTGAAGTAATGTCTAGTAGTTCCAGTAGTCTGCCAAGAGACAGCACACGGCGAGTTTCTTTAGTGGATGAGAGCCCCACATTACTGGGGTGTTCGTTGCCCCTAACGACGGGGTCAGTCAATCGACTGGGAATCCCCACTCGGGACAAATATTTGTTTGATGAACACAGATAATTGTACTGCATCTGGGTGTTTTCTATCTATAATATGTATGTATGTATTTACAAAAAAAAAAAATAGTATTTTAACCGTAATTTGGTACCCATAGCACAAGCGTTAAGCTTAGTATGGGACCAGGGGACGTTGCGTGAATATTTATTTTATTTATTATAACAAGAAAAAAGGATCTATTATGTAGACAAGGAGTTCAAGGTTTTATGACGCACATCTCATAGACAATGTATAACAATTTTTGTGCGAAGATTAAAAGGAACATTGCTACCTAAGGCGTTATGTCTTCAGTAAAAATATTATTCTAAATTTTCATTATTATCATTTCAGTGAAGCCATAGCGCTGTCGATTCGCCGCAATAAGGCTGCTGCAGCGGCTTTACTGGCTGACTACATAGACCCTTCAGAAGGTGTCATCGATGGCGTAACAGCAGCACAAGAGGCTAAATACAATGAACAACACTATTTGGTGTCTAATAGGTAAGGTTTTTGCTTGGTTATTATGTATCTGTACATTTAATACATAATATTTCAAGGTGTATTCATATTTTTTCTCCTAAGTGGTTCGATCGTTATGTATGTGGCTTTTTTGCTGAGATCTAAGTATACTATTTGGTTTTTGAGTTGAATATATAAATATTTCTTGAAGCTCTTGAAACGGATGAGGTTGTAGTGCCTGTATGCTCAATTAAAACTCCAAAATTTTAATAATAATAATAAAAAAATCATTTTTTCTAATTCGATATTGAGCTATTTTGTAGTGTAAGTTTTAGTATGGTCTCAAATATACATTGGTACATAGATAGACTCAAGTCTATTTCTCAGAGACAACGGATGCCACTTATCATGGAGCGGCCTTCCACTGATAACTTTTCAGCCATGGTCTCAGATATACAATTTAGAAATACATAAGAATAGAAAAAAGGTGTAAACGTATATTTGCCGTATGGGGCCGGCTTTAGAATTGTAATAGGAGTCATAAGAGCCGACTGAGGGAATGTCGGGGGAGTGGGCAGCAGCACTCCTTCGAGTATTAACAACATCCACTGCGATCGCCAACCCACCTGCCAAGCGTGGCCATTACGGCACTATCCCTCATTCCTGGGGAGGCCTATGTCCAGCAGTGGACTTTAAAAGGCTGGTGGATGGATGGATGGTAAATGTGTTAATTTATATAGCTAAGCATGTCAAATGCTAAAAACATATCAAAATTTTTATAAATCTAATTAATATTAATTGTAAAATTAAGTTTATCTGGTCGGTATATATGCAAATTCTGCCGACAGATGGTGCAGGCGTCATCCAAGACGTTAAGGATGAATGTGTTATCTAAATTCTTAATACCGAACAATTGTCACGATGGCTGGATTAGCAAAGCATCTGCTCGTGACTGTTATTTTCGTTTTCACATTTTGTAACATAGCATCAAGCCTGTATTCTCCGATGGAGTAGGCAGAGGTGTATTACACACCCACGACTCGCCAGCTATGTTTAAGTCCCACGTAATAGGGGGCGAGCCTATTGACGTCTACCGGGAACATTTCCAAACTCCGGGCTGCTACTGAGAATTTTTCTTTTTAGGAAAAAGCTCAATAACATTGTCCGACCCGGGGATCAAACCCGAGACCACATGATTAGCATTCGCATACACTACCGCTACACCACCGAGGCACTTTGTGTTAAAGCTAAGCATGACAAGTGCTAAAAGAAATATAAAAACTAGCTCATCCAGCGAACTTCGTACCGCCATATTTTTTCGTGAATATTTTGCAATGAAAATTATTAAAGTATTAATATTGCTATTAATAAATAGGGGTCGGCAGTAGAAGGGTGTATTTTTAATGCCGAATCGTAAAAAAAATAAAATAAAAACTTTTGTCCAAAAAGTAAAAAAGAAAGTTTTGGAGTGGACCACCCTTATCACTTAGGGGTATGAAAAATTGTTTACATTATATTCTTAGACCTACTGAATATATACACAAACTTTCTTAAGAATCGGTAAAGCCCTTCCGGAGTAGAATGGCGACAAACACTGCACACGAGAATTTATATATTAGATATCAAAGGAGATGTACCAAATGCCCATACATTCTCGGCCTGGAAAGGACATACATAAAACAATATGTTTTTTGAAGATAAATGACTACCCTTATTGTCCTGTGTATTTCTTTTCACACTAAAACTTTTGGATGATGAGATAAAAGACATCTAAGATGCATATAATTTTGAAATAGAAATACCTCAAAATCGAATATTTGATCAAAAATAACACCATATATATAAATAAATAAAATAATATCTACATATATAAACAAATAATGAGGCTTAAAATCTCTAAATATATAGCTTATACTCATAAAATCACAATACAATATTCACCATACACAATACACAATAACAAACAGTAGACCAGTAGAATGACATGATATGACAGATGTAAAATGTTTTGCTAATATTTTGAATCATAATTGCTACTCTTGATTAGAAATAATATCAGTTTTCACCAAATAATTATAAAAAATATTTTCTTAAATAGTCATATTACTGTTCTCACGAAATTATACCAAAGTTTTTAATGTTGTCAATTCAGGTTAGTGGCAATATCCTATTTGATTGTCAACAGATAACAATAATTCACCAATAACCATTACGATAAAGTACAAATTAAAAATAATAGCTTTAAAACTATAATCTTTTTCTGAAGTTATTTCAAGAAAAGAAATTCACTGACGGATTTTATAAATTATTAGTTTAATTTTAAATATTAAAAACATTATGGCCGCCACAGAACGTAAATGGTACATGTCCTTTCAAAAACTGAGCGAACACTAGTAATTATATTTCGTTTAGAAGGTTATTTTCCTATTTACACGTATTAATTGAATAGCTTACTTAAATTATAACTCATTAAAAACAGGCGAGGTGACACGGCTAACCGCGACTTTGCCGGCGCTGGAGAAGCTGGCTTCATGTGTCCAAGTACTGTTAAGTATGCAAGACCACAGAGAGCAAGAGCTACATCAGGACAATGGAAGTATATCGTCAATACTGGAGAACACACGCAGACTTTGAGGTTGGAGAAGTGCTTGTAAGTACATAATACGAGAATTAGGCAAAAATTAAATAAATATTCACGGACGTTTCACACAACGTCCTCTGGTCCCAAATTAAGCTTATCGCTTGTGCTATGGGTGCCAGATTACGGATATAACACAAATATTCCTTTTTTTTGTAATTAAATACATAATTATAATAGATAGAAAAGACGCAGTACAAATATCTGTGTTCATCACACAAATAATTGCCCTGAGTGCTGAATGCATGTAATGCATGCCGGTAGATAGCGTTAGTCGTAAGACAAATGTGATTAAGAATTCGGGATGATCGAAAGATCAGTAGGGTAGCTCAGTGGCTTAGAGCACTTCCCCGGATTGGAAAAGATGCGTGGTTTGATTCCCGCCCCTACTAAAAATCTCTTTTTCTTTATTCACAAATAATTTGTACTTTAAAAAGTAGCGTAGCATGTCAATTGCTAAAAGAAATAGATCTAAAATGTTTGAAAAAATCGCGCCATCAAATAGTATGAATTTTAATTGCAAAATTAAACTTACTATATTGGATGCATGTAATGCTTGCCGGTAGATGGCGTTAGTCGTAAGACAAATGTGATTAAGAATTTGGGATGATCGAAAGGTCAGTAGGGTAGCTCAGTGGCTTAGAGCACTTCCCCGGATTGGAAAAGATGCGTGGTTCGATTCCCGCCCCTACTAAAAATCTCTTTTTCTTTATTCACAAATAATTTGTACTTTACTAAGGATTATTTTCATAAAAAAAATGGGGTTTTTGGTGTGGGAAATTTTGTTGTTAGGTAGGTCCTGAAGACCTATCGTGGCGCCACCTACCGGGTCCAAATGTGAATCTAAACCATCCCGGTACTTACACAAACAGATAAAAAAGTTCGTTAAAATCGTTCGAGGCGTTTAGGAGGAGTTCAATGAGTAACCACACGGACACGAGAAATATATATAATAGATAATATTATTATATAAATGATGACAAGAGTGGCTTTAAATTAGCTTCTGTTATCACAACGTTTTTTTTATTTCTTTATTTTCTTCTGTGCCCATAGTTCCAACTATCATATTAAAAAAAGTTCTAGCAATCATAGCGTGCAGAATATGTTTTTTTATTAATATCGATGAGCCTGATTATGAATTAATTGTTTAAAATATAAATCTGTATTTTCCAGAAAACCAAAAGAATCCTGCACATACTTGACGGATAATTTTAAGTCGAAATGTGTTCAAGTTTACAATTACCACAGATTGTTGACTTGGGATCAACAAAATGGCCTTCACATGGACATATTCAAGGTAACTCTAATACATTACGTAAATGCACCAAATTTTGATGTTTGTCTTATTTGGAAAGATAAAACAGTGCTTGATCATTGAATTTGAATTGACCATTTTATATGATGTGAATGGAATATACTCTTTGATAATTTACACTGATTAGACTTGCAACACCCAATTCACGTTATTCTCAAAGGCACTAATATTATAAAGGAATCCGAGTGAATTATTTCCTTTGGCTGATGCATACTATAAAAGAACTTTTAGCAGGGTCCGTAATATAGTCAAAAGGTGGTTCTTCCTGTGGTCCTATGACTGATTGAAGAATTAAGTTGTGCTATTTCTGCACACATTTGATTAAATGTATCATAAAAATATCGAGATACTATCCTTTACCCATATTTTATAACATTTATGTATAAATGATAAAAATAAATCCTAAAACATTTAACTTTGTTACATACCATTACGATACCCTTAGGTACCAACATGTTGTTCCTGCCACATCGAAGGCTACAGCGTCGCATTTCCGCCGTTGGGACACAGACTCCAGGAGAGTTCTTCAGAACACTTCCCGGGAGAAGAATTATCTTCAGAACAAGGAAACCGTGCTTTTGAAAATGTGCAATCTACTGTTCTCAAACCAGCTTTAAAATCACCACCATTTAGTCATAAAGAACCCATAGATTCATTTCCACCATTTTCAGATTCACAAAATTTGATACCTGGAAGCCCTTTTAGCAAACAAAATAGCAATGACGGTTCTTTATCATCAAATCCTGTTGATTCATTTGGAAACGCTTACTTTCCCGATTCGTTTAATCAAGCTACTAATGTTAGAAATATTAAACGACCTCCCACTGTAAAAAATCCTTCATCACAAGATTTTGACGATGTAACACTGCCAAGTTTTCTAGAGCCTCCCACACCAGCAGCCACTGCGACATTTAACTTTAATAAAGATAATATCCCAACATCTAAATTCAAGTTTCCCAGCAATCAGTTCAAGAGAACCCAAATTAGACCAAGTCTAGTGAATCGGATAAGACCTATAAGGAAAAAAATATCTGGTGGACCTGATGATCTCATTTCTTCGGGATCTCAAACCATTGAATCTTTTCCTGATAATAGTGACGATTCAACAGACGAACTCAGTGATTTTGAAGAACCCGAAATAGGCCAAGCTACAATTGTACCTAAAAATCCTAAGAGTAGAATAACTATTGCGCCAAAATTACAAGCTACCACAGAAAGAACAGAAAATGTACAAAGAGCCAAAGAGAGCAGTTCCAGTGAGAATTTAACACCACATCGTAAAAAAATAAACTATAACTATCACCCCATTATAGATTTTTTCGATGGAGATAGAGAAATAGAAACAGATGATACTATAGACAGAGAGGATAGCGCAGTGAGTTATACAAAAGTATTAGAATCTGAATGGAAACCTATTAACCATCCCACTTCAAGGACTAGCCATACAAATGCAGTAGGGCGAAAAAAGCAAACATGATTTTTCAATTACATCTAATCCTCCTAAATATTACTATAGATTTGATGATAGGTATCTTAATATATTAAACTAAAAATGATAGAAATGCTAGGTGTCATTATTTGTATTATAAGGTATTATTAATCATTAGTTAGTGTAGGATTTTTAATGTGTATTTTGATTATTGAATGAAACCAAACTGAAGCCGTAAGGTAAACAATATCATTATTTATTGATAAATTATTTTAACTTATTTATAATAGCTTTAGATCAATATTTAAATAAGATTAGTATTAATTTATATAAAATAGTTCAATATTTTTTTAGACTTGCCACTGAATGAAATAAAATAGTTTCAAATACTTACGAATAAATAGTTTTCGGATATTTTTAATTTTATTTTAATACTTTAAGTTGCTGGTTATAGATTTTTTATTATAAGCAGAATTTGTACGTGACTTCATCCGTGTAGACTTCAAATTGGGTATACCGATCTCTATACAGTTACCTACCTCAAAAGAAATGTCCATTTTCCGGCAGAAAAAGCCTAGGACACAGGCCATAGGGTTCTAAGCTCGGTGCTCTGAGTTATGCAAACTTTTATGATGATTGGTGAAGGAATTAGAGCATGAAAGTGTAACAAATAGCAAAACAACAAATAAACAAAAATTAAGTATAGAATTATGGAGATCAGATGAAAATTGTTGTGGTATAAGTAATAAAAAAGTTTGAAGCATCTCGTGGTGTGTAATCTATGTGATAAGATATTCTAACATTTCCTAATTTGTTTACGGAGCTTTATTTTCTTGTATTCATTAATAGCAGTAAGTATACAGAAAAAATATAGGTATCAAATAACACCTTTGTTATTTTATTACTAGTGACAATAGGGTACATCTTTGGTACGTTTGACGCTACGAGCAATAAAAAAACTTATTTTGGCAAGGGTGTTTTTATTCTTGGTGTGTATATATATATATATATATATATATATATATATATATATATATATATATATTTATATACCGATAACTGCATCCAGGATGAGCTGTTTTTCAGGATCGGACATGGATGTTTTTTCTAAAGTTTTTTAAGTAGTAGCACAGCTAACATCAGCAACTCAATATAATCTTTCTGAATTAGTTTTTTTTCTTATACAATCAACAAAAGTCTTAATGTTATAGGAAAATAAAATTTGTGAAAATTGATAAAAATATCTGCGGCGAGGATTTTTTTTTATTGCGTTGATAGCAGACGAGCGACGGCCCACCTGATGGTAAAATGTAACTGTCGCTTATGGACTCAACTATACCAGGAGTATTGTCAACCCGCTGCTCACAATTTCATTACACAGATATGATAAAAAAAAACATGAAATGAAAGAATTAACGGCTATCTCCTGCTACAACCAAAACACACCGATGTGTTTCATGGCCAGTCACACGGGACATGGTGGCACCAATATGCTCGGGCGCGATAACAAGTGAGTACTCCCATTTGGCCACCAGTAATTTTAAATTTGGATCCACATATTTTTAAATTTTCACAAATTGTATTCTCCTTCTTAAAATAACGGAGAATCTCGAATGTTTTGAATTAACATAAAATATATCCCTTCTATTTGACAGGATATTTTATGTTTACGCTCATATTTTATTAAGAGTATTATATTTAGAGTTTTAGACGTCTACTATAAGATATAGACATGATTCTAGCATAGGTATCCTCCATCTACATAATTTTTCATTATTCCGGAATTGCTAGTATAGTTCAAACTAGTATTATTAACTATAAGCGATGCTCCATAACATGTTTATTAATGAAGTATCGTCGTAACATTAGGTAATAAATATTTTCTTCCTTAAAATTTAAATATCTCAAGTGAGATCACAGAAGAAACTAGCTTTAACGATATGCTCCAAAATTCAATCGATTCAGATTTTATAGGCGTTGAAAGTGAAAGCCGCAGCGAAGTTGAACGTACTACGTGAAGATATCTATCAGTCTGCGCTCAACAAAATGCTGTAACAACACACAAAAACTATGTTGTAACATTATCAACCCAGATGTGCAATGAGACAGCCCATTGTGTGACAATGTCTTTTAATAGAACTTTAGCAATATATTGGATATTGTGCAATATTTTAATAATAGAGAAATTTAATTTGTTTATATGTTGTGACTAAATTATTGCATGCCATGTTCAATTACAGTTGGAAGTCTAGAGTGTCACGTTTAGTATGTTACATTCTAATAGAATTAGTCTTTTAAAAACGTTTTATTTACTATTATTTTAATTTTTACTTAAAACCATAAACTTTAATTTTTTGAAACCAAATTATATAACATATTTTAATTCTACATTATATGGTTGTTGATGTGATTTTTTTTTTTTCTCTATATTTAATTTTACTTTTAAGTAATATAATCTAAAAATAAATACCACGGGTTTATATCAAACTTTATTTATAAAAGTATAAAGTTATAAATAATTATAAATCCGTCTTAAATAACAGTTATGTCTATCACAGTAATCGATGTTAACGAATAATTACAGGTAATAACAACAATTCAACACAATCGCTTCTAACTGTCCATTGAATCTCAATGTGGCACTTTCTATTACATTTAATTACTTTCAAAAATAATCCAATTTCCAACTTACAACGCTATAATAATAACTTAGTACATTTATACATGATAGTCATCACATTATTATAATTATCAAGTAAACTTAATTAAGAATTGTGTCTAGTACAAATTAATGAAATGGTTATGATAGATTAGAATCATTCTTATAATAATTTTCAAGGTTAATAAAAATGTGATAGCTGATATTTCAGTTAAAAATATGCATAGTTGACTAAATATTAAAGTGCTTCACATTATTTATTTCCTTTGCAAACATCTTCAAATCGAATTTTTCTGTTATTTTATTTTTATAAAAATAATGAGAGCTACCTCGAGTTTTGTCCGTGTTAACTAACTAACTTATCATCACGCCATTTCCCTTGCGGGGTAGGCAGAGAGAACAGAGTGCCAAGAGGCTCTATTCTTGTATACATCTCTCGTTTCCTCAACATTCATAACTCTCTTTATACACGCTCGCCGGTTTCGGAGACCCCTGACTCCACCTTCCTTCAATACATGACTGATTTGGTCTAGATAGATGAGTCTCGGTCTCCCCCTGTACCTACATCCTTCCACTTTCGCATTGTATATCTTCTTAACCAGTCGCTCGTCCACAATTCTTTCCACATGTCCGAACCATCGGAGCATTCCCTTTCGCATCTTTACACCAATACTCTCTTTCATACCAACTCGCTCTCTTACATCGTTGTTACGAATGCAGTCAGTCAGCCTCACTCCACAGATTCTCCGCAGAGATCGCATTTCGACCGCATTGATTTTACTCTCATGCTCCTTTTTGCATACCCAACTCTCGCTTCCATATAATAACGTTGGGACAAGCACTGCGTTGTGTATTGCGACACGTGCCTTCTGGCTGAGGTGGTGGCTGCCGAGAAGTTGTCCCAATGCCCCGTTCACTCTATTTCCCGCATTCACTCTTCTCTCTACATCAGTGGTGCACCTTCCATCCCGACTGAATCCACATCCAAGATATGAAAATTCATCCACTTGTTCTAGCACACCATTTCCTATTTGCTATTCTAACATCTGTTCTGGCTTCTTTCTTTCAAAAACCATTATTTTGGTTTTGCTCACATTCACACGTAGGCCCCCTTTCTTATATTAAGATGGATAAAATAAAAGCTATTGTTAGTTGTATATACAGTAACATAATTTTAAGCATTAAAATGATCTAATTGTATAATTTCAATAAAAAACAAATATAAAGTTATTTGAGAGCTCTCTCTTCTTCTAATTTTCTTCTACCATTATGTTAGATGAAAAATTAATGTACGAGACAATAAATTCATAATGCCATCAAATAAATTATTTACATTTTATTACTTGCTAATAGTGATCATTTGAAGTTCCGATCGGACGCAACGTAATATACACGAACGGACACGAAATATAATATTTTCATTGCCATTATATTCCCGACATTTTAACTAGAACTCGATCGTTTCCGAAATTTTGATTTCCTATTAACCTACTAGCCGATTACGAAAGTATTACATTTTGTTACTTTAGCGACAGTAAAATGAAATAACAAAATATTTATAGCAATTAAGCAATATAAGTGAGTAGTTATGTGTAGTGTACTTGTGTTTATTATTTCAGTAGTAGATTTTAGGGCAGGTGTTAATTATGCATCAACATAATAATACATTCTTTTGCTAGGATCCAAAATATAACCAGGTGTTGTAGTTAGCACGGGAACAGCTTGCACGAAGCTATTCAGAAGCAGAGCAGCACTTTTCCTAGCTTCTCTATCAGTAGTTCGTACTCTAATGTCATCACTTCCATGCTCCTTTTCTGCGATTAATTTTTCACTTCTGTAATTTCCTCCGTGCAGCCTATCAGTTCTTGTATTATGCGGAGACGATTTATAGCCATCGTCTTGAGAGGTACGATCTTCTTCATGATCGTCATCAAACTCTATTAATTTCTCACTTTTTCTCCCACTGTGTTTTCTATTATCATATTTTAGATTACCTCCATGCATAGTTCTAATCGGTTTATCACCTAGTTCAATTAGTTTGCCACTTCTTCCAGAACCCCTCGTACGTTTAAAATCACCTATAGGTTTCAAATTACCTCCGTGCATTTTTTGAGGCGTGTATTGATCGAATTCAACATGTTTTGTGTTTTCACTTTGTGAGGCTTCAGTGTCTTTTGGTGGTTTTATATCTTGCGTATGTGGCTTAAGGAGTTTTAAATCTTCTTTAGTAGCTTTTCTGTAATTTCCACCATGTTTTGGGCCTTTGTCTAAGTCTATATTTTCATTAAATATTTCCACGTCACCTAATTTATTAATATCTTTTGCTAAATTGTCATCTTTATATAGCTCTAAGGCCTCTCCTTTCTTATGAGGTTTTCGCTTAAGTACGATTGGACTCTCCTTAATTATTTCAACTTCTTTGATATCTTGCTTAAATTGTGTTACATGAGGAGATGATTTATTCACAGGTGTTTCCTTATGGATTTCTATCTTCTTCTTTGTAACTATTGGTTTATTTTCAGGCTGTGCAACTCTAGAAGGTCCTGGATTGGAGTTTATTCGCACATGTGAAGCTACGGTCGGTGAAGGTGCATCTGTAGTTCTGATTAAGGTTCGCTTTGTTGGTTCAGGCGTTGTAATTACTGGCCTAACTTCTTTTTCGTCTTCGGTATTTTCATCTTGGTCATCATCATCCTCATCATCGTCATCATCCTCATCATCGTCATCATCATCATCATCAACATCTTCATTGTCGACATCGTCATCACTGTTTTTCTCATATTCTTCATCGTCGTTTTCATCGTCATCAACCTGTGTTTCACTATTATCTTCTTCACCATTTTTATGAGAACTATTTCCTTCTTCTTTTTCATATGAAGGCATGTAATCCTTCATATTCTGTTTCACTCCAATTAGATCATCTACTTCCTTTTTACTCATTATATCTTCTTCATCATCATCATTACCATATTTTTTTGTATCTGTAACTAACGTAGTCGTAGAAGATTTTTTCTTCTTTTCTCTATATTTTGGAACAGAATGATTTTCTTCTCTGTATTTCTTTACTATGGGAGGCTCGGTCACCTCTTTTATTTCATGGGATTTTTCGGGAGGCTTATAATTTCTAAATCGTGTAATTAGTCGTAGTCTTTCCGGTTCATCGTCATTTGTAGATTGTGGTTTTTCAGTAGTTGTAGTGAGTCTTATTCTTCTTCTAAAGGATGGTTTCGGAGTAGTCGAAGTAGTAGGAGAGGTTAATTCTTCTTCTTCTTCATTTTCTTCGACGTCATCATAATCGTCCTCGTTCTCTTCACTGTGCTTATCAGATTCATTTTTTGATTTTAATATTCCTTTAGAATTTATTTGTGGGCTAGTAGCTATTTTTTTGACAGCATTAGATTCAGCTACATTTTGACTATCTGTTGATGATGGAAGAAAAGACGATACGTCATAAAAGGGGCGAACTGTTTTTCTTTGTCTCATAACTTGCCTACTTAGAGGTTGTTTGTTGCCAACGCTTTCAGTTTTTCCTTTTGCATCTGTGTTTACACCCGCAGCGCGGGTCTTATAGTCCTCAAGTGTTACGGCCTTTTTATTTTCCACCGGTGTATATTGTGATTTGTGGTTAGAAGGCCTGATTTCATATCTGGGTTCACCTCTTCGTTGGTCAATACTAACGTCTACTATTGTTGGAGTACTGATTGTTTTATCTCTTTCTGTTCGGCCTATATCCACATATGAACGATTATTTACATTTGGCCGTATTTGTCTATTGTCACGATTTGATCTCGAAACTCTATCCACCACTCGGCTTGATTGTAATTGTTTTATTAACGGACTTATGTTGCTAGTAGTAGTAGTTTTTTTAGAGTCCTGAAATTGGCTATCTTTGATAATTTTGTAAGGTTCGTAAATGAAAGGCGTGGACCTTCTTTTTCGATGATTCATGTATAGCTTTGAGACATTTTCTTTATTAGTGTCACTATAAGCGGTATCAGAGCTATTGGCAGGTATGAAGGTTAGTGTTTCATTCAACGTTGCAGATTGTAATTTATTTTGTGATTTGCTTTTAGCATCGGTTGAATAAGATGTTTGAGTACTATTTATATCTAAATTACGTTTTTCTGCTATTTTCAGATCACTATTATTTTTATATTTAGGCACTTGTAATTCATATGTACTAGTTCTCAGTTTATCAAGTAATACAAATATATCGGATGTGTCTTTCATGTTATCAGACAATCCAATGATATTATTTGAATTAGACTTTTTAGCAATTGCTTCGTTTTTGAGTTTTAGTTGCTCATATATAGGAAGTTTTGGTACTTGAATTGGTTCAAGACTTGGTATAATATCTTCTTTGAAAAATGGGCTATCTAAAGGATTTTCACCAAAATATTTCGCCTTAAAACAATCTATTTTATCTCCCAGGCCTTTTAAACGTGGTTGTTTTTTTACAATATCAAATTGCTTTTGTTTTTTATTATTTGACTCATCTTCTTCTTGGTTATTTTCTTCAGTAGGATTTTCTCCATTTTTTAGTTTCTGCGGCACAGGATCAACGTCACTATCAACTTCAAGACATTCATAATTAGATCTTGAATCATAAAATTCCGTACCACCTTCAGACTTTTTCGGTATCAATTTGAGATTTTCAGCATATCTCAATGGTGAATCTTTACTGACTTGTTTAAAATTTTTAAAGTAATAGGGATACTTATCTTTTATATAATCTTTCTTGGGTAGTAATTTAAGCTTTGCAAGTTTTAGTATTTCCTTTTCTGTCAAAAAAGTAGAATCTAAATTAACTTCAGGTACTTGAAAACTCGCCTCCCTTTTGTCAACGTCGTGTTGTGTGCTAGTATCACTATTTATATCTTTATCTGTAACTATTTCACCTTCAGCGTTATTGCTGTTAGCGCGATTGCTTGTAAAGTTATTGTCGTTTTCTTTATCAAATTCTCCTCCTCTTTTACTACGGTTGATACTCTCTGGGCCACGTTTACTATAGATATCAGCTTCGATAGATTCTTCATTCTCCTCTTCAGAATAATCCTCCGACTCAGATTCTTCTTCGTCTTCCTTATTTTTATTTTTCCACTTTTCTCCATGCTCAATATTATCTCTATATTCCAATCCTCTACCATCTTGAAAACTACCAAGAACCGTAGGGATTTTGTATAGTCCACTACTATTTTCTTTTTGTTTAAGGAAGCCACCATGTCCTTCATGATCTGAAGCATGTTTTTGTTCTCCAGCATGATCATATGCAGTATCTTCATAACCTTCTTCACTATATACTGTTTGCGCTTTGGTACTCTTGACAGCTTCCCTCAGACGAGGAGCATTCATTATTTCTTCCAAGGTTTCGGCATCATCAAATGCAGTAATTTTTGGCACATGCTTAAATGTCTCAGTTTTTCTTACTTGTGCGTAGTTTTTTATTGGTATAAATTCGTCTTCCTCGTCTTTAGGATGTGGTTCGTTTTTTTTAAGTTCTAAGTTTTCATAAACTATTGGCCTATTTTGTTGTGCAGCTTTATTTATAGATATGTCAACATTATTCCTTAATTGTGTATATTTCTGTTTACCTTTTTCATATATATCTAAACCCTCTTGTGGCTCATTATTATTTTCAGAAACTATCACCTGTGGATATTCATTACGTTCGTCGTCGTATTTCATAGCATGCTGTTGACGCAAATTATGTATATGTTTTTTTATGGGTTTGTAATGTAAGGGTCTTATTTTGACGTTGTGCTGATTCCATGGATGTTTAAATCTCTGATTTAGCACATGATCTCTAGGAGTTTCTTTAGGTGGCATCTTGTAATATATTGGACGTCTCTCAGGTCTGTGGATTTCATATCTTGCTGGTTTATTTTTTTGTGGGGACAGTTTTTGATCAGTTTTATGTTGGCCCTCCAAATACTCATCATCAGAAATATTAGCTTTGCCTGCTTCTTCTTCATAAGTTTGTAACCTATTTTTACTGTCCTGTAAATCATTTCTAATTTTATTTAGTGTTGGATCTTTATATATTGCTTGTAATGCTGGTTCCTCAGCTTTATAGGGGTGGAATATTTCATAACCAGTAGCTACTGGCTGTACATGATGTTTTGTTTCTTCAGTTTTCTGAATGTAATTTTGGTAAGGATTATATATTGTTTTATCTTGATTTAGCATATGATGGATACCTAGAGCAGGTGTCCGTTGGCCTGTGAATGGTTTGACAGGATATGCTTTGTAATGTTCCTGTGGGTTGTTAACTCCATGGAAACCTGCTATATCAACAGCAAACTGTGGCTTTTGTGCGGTATATTGAAAGTATTCTATCGGTATGGATTGTGATTGTAGTGTTTGTACTTTTTGAGGCTGAATAGCCTCCACTTGACTTGGCTCATTTCTCACTTCACTATCACTATTTTCATTCCATACTGTTGGTACTTTAATAGTCCTACACAATTCACAACATAAGAGCACTAAGAGTCCGGTCACTGTATTTATGTGCATTGTTCACATCACGAATCGCGGCGGTGTTCGACTGTTGACTGAACCAGGTCGATGGGCTACCGAACGGTTTTTATCTCCTTGGTCTTTCGTTGCGGACCGATTACTTGACGGTCGTTCGTTTGGTTTGTCTTGTGTGGTTTAAAGGGAAAGAAATAGCGAGCTATTAAATATTTTTATCAAGTATAATTTATAGTCCAGCCATATATGGATAAAAAGTCCAATAAGTATCTAGATGTTTTACCAATTCCGCCATCGTGACTATGAATCACGATAGCACATACCTTTTTAATATCTTGGGTGACGCCATAAAATGTCTCTATTAAGAAAGGCCTTTAAAAACTGTTGTGGGGTGGAGATTGGGAGTTAGTATTTCATTTCCATCATAACTTAGTAGTGTAAAGTATTCTCCGTATAGGATAACGCACATCCTTATCGCAATTAAGTTCTTTATTTCTCCACTTTAAAAAAAAAGTTTTTTTTTAATACTTCGTGGGTAGCAATCAAGCATATTATGGCCCACCTTATGTTAAGCGGTTACCATAGCCTATAGACGCCAGCAACACCAGATGCATCACACGTGCGTCGCCATCTCCAAAGAAAGGCATAGTAGGTTGGCAGGAAGGATATTAAGGAGAGGGTAATATTATGTAGTATACTAAGGAGAGGATAGGGAGAGCGTTTGGGTCTCTGGCGCGAGAGCGAGTGAAAAGTCACCATACGAAACACAACGGTAAAAGTGACTATCGTTATTCCACACTGATCTTCTGTGAGAGGGTGGTATTTTTCCAATCGAGCCGGCTCATTCGTGCTGGAATAAGCAATGGACGATGGGCTCTACCACTAGAGTAGTTGAGTGTGTCGAATGTTACTTGTGATTAAAGTTTTTATGAGAACATCTGTTTTTTTTTATTGCATATAGTGGCATACGAGCCACGGCCCATCCGATGGTAAATGACAACCGTCGCTCATGGACTCAACTATACCGAGAGTATTGTCAAGTCGCTGCTCACCATCTCATTTCACAAATATGAAATGAAAGATTAAATAAATCTATTTTCAGCGGAACTGAAAACCAAGAATTGTATATACGTATTATAAATTATGACGTGTTTTTTTTTTGGATTTTCACATGTCAAGAGGGGCAACTCAGTAGTGGAAGTTTTCATATTTATTGTTTTTGTCTGGATTACGCATAGAAGACCATTGACATCTGCTAGTTATCTATAAAAAGGCTTGGTTGTTCACATTATCGTATCCACGAATACATAAGTAACAAACCGCTTATCGCCTATGACTTGTAGTCGTACCGGTTCAATGGAGAAATGAAAGAAAAAAGTACAAGAAAGATAACGAAATATATAAATGGGCAATGTCTGAGACAAAGCAGCCGGATGTTAGAACCTTAGAAGGCTTGTTACGTGAAAACTTATGATATATTGTTTCTTTGATATCATTTTGTAACTTGTTTTGCAAGTGTATGGTTGTGTCGCGTACCGCTTTTGGTCGGACAATTTCGTAATTCTGTGGACTATAATTGGTATAGTAAAAGTTTCAATATGAACCTGCCGTTGAGCCGTGTGCTGAGGGTTTGAAAATCTTATGAAACAATATTAAAACGCGATTCACTTGTTTTGATACAATGTTTATATTTAGTCAACCACTATCCGATTTCCTCTAAGCGTAACGGAGGAATTTCAAAGCAGGCAACGGGTAATTTGTGTCTTGTTTTAGTAAAAAATATTATAAAACGATGTTAATTTTGGAATGCTATAGTAAAGATACATTTTGTTAAAGTTACGAACAAACAAGCAAATGCAATTTCGCATATACCTATAGTATTAATAAAGAAGAATACAAAATAAATTCCGATTCCAAACAAATATTTGGACGTAGATTAGCAGAAACGACCAAAAAAGTCATTTTTGATTTATAGAGGTTTTAAATTTAGATGAAAATTGCTACGACGATATTGAAATTAGAACTTTATGAAATATTATATAACTTTAGTTATAGTACAAAAGCTGACGTATTTTTAGAGTTATTTGGCAAAATGAGGGTTTGAGTCGTTATTGCTAAATTGATTTTAACATTACGGAGTGTTTATTTTAATTTCTCAAAAAGAATCTAAGTATCAAAAATTGTGTTTAAACTAATATTGAAATAAAAAATACTGATTATTTATTTTGCAAAATACCTATATTTAGAAATCAGACAATTTTCTTTAAAACTAGCTATTCTTCGCCGTGATTGACATCATATTAGTCCTGCTGCACTTTGAAATATGTCTCTGCTCTAACCCCACCGACATCTTCCACAGATTTCTTTTCTTTTAAAGGCTTATTACAGCTAGACTGTTAAACTGCAGTCTTTTGGAATATGAAACATTGATGTTATATCGTTTAATTTGGCCTGTGTAATTTCTTTGCCATCAGGCCAAAGGAAAACGAACGTTTTATTTGACTATTTTATCTGTTTTCATAAAAATGGAATGCTTACAATCCTTTTTATTACATTTTTTACGGCCTACGGTGGCACACGAGCAAAAGGCCCACCTGATGGTAAGCGATAATCACCGCTCATGGACTTGGGCAACACCAAGGCACAGCCAACACGCCGCCAATGGTGAGTAAAGTGCTTGTCTCAAACCTTGTTTATAGAGGGACAAGTCGTAACGCAGGGGAAATATCGCAGCAAGAAGTTCATTCCAAATGTTACGCACACGCGTTAGAAAAGAACGCTGAAAACAAACCGTCTTGGACGAGATCATCTCCAGGTGGTATGGATGAACCCTGCTACGGCGCCGTGGTTTGGTTATAAAACGGCGATGTTGGTACTCTAAACAGTTCTTCAGAGTCTCCCCATTGAAAAGTCAATAGAACACACAGATAGACCTAAAGTCTCCGCTGCCCCAATGACTCCAGTCCATCCGTGAGATTGGGATCATCGACAATTCTAACAGTATGCATTTGCAGGGAGTCAAGTGGGTCCAGCTGGTATTTTGGTGCGCCTGCCCAGAGATGTGAGCAGTACTCACGTGAAGTCGTTGCCTCGGTGCGAAATACAGTTTGGCTCTGGTCAGTTTTGTTCGCCTATTTAGTTTTGCCCTCCAAATGACTCCCAAACTGGACTTTCCTAGATATTTCGATGCCGAGGATTCCAATGCTCTCAAAAACTGGCTGAGTTACCCCTTAAAACTGACGCACCTCGATAAATGCCTCCTTTGCCGTGAACGCGCAAATCTGTGTCTTCGTAGGGTTGAATTAAACCAAGTTCTTTCTCGAAAATAAATACATCTTTATTTCTTTTTCTTTCTTTCTGCCCATTCCGAGCCCGCCCTAGAGGACTCGACTTCAGACACAGGTTGGGTCCGTCTCTCTTCAAGAGTATACCAAGGAACTTTCTGATTGCCGGTATATCGCGCATGACCCTTATTGTCATCTATATAGCATAATACTCTTTTGAGAGAAAGTCATTGGTATGCAGGATGAACAGCGTTGAGGAGAGCGTCGAGCCTTGTGGTACGACAGCATTAACCCACATGGTAACGGAGCAGAATCCGTCTAATACGACTTTGATGCTCGGACTATGGAGGAAGCTAGCGACTCATTTGCCTTTACTATTTAGCTTCAATAGAATAGAAGGAACTTATACCAGACCCTTTCGAATGAATTTCTTTCGTCTTTAGTCAATTCACTTTATCGGAATTTCATCTTTGGGTCGTTTCATCTGAATGTAAAATTGACTTGTTCATTCATAAATACATTTATCAGAAATGACCCACACAGTTTGAGTCGTTTCAGCTGAATAAAAAAATATACCTACTAATTTCCATTATGGTAACTGAAACGATTTAAGTTAACTGAAACGATTTAAGTGACTTGAGACAATTCTGTTTTATTAAACATAGACCTGCTTCTTTCAAGTTGGTTTTATTAAAAACGACCCAAGCAGTCTGGGTTATTACAGCGATATGTAGAAAAATACCCCTCATATATGTGGTTTGGTTCCCACCATTAAAAAATCAACCTTATTCTCGCAATATCCCGGATCTTTTTTGCAGAGCGAAAGAAACAGCCATTAGGACCTTATTGGTATATATAACTCATTTTTGACCAAAGTGTGGGTTGAGTCCTTTCGGCAAAACTACGTCCATTTGTACCTCGCACAGATATTTGTAATATTTACGAAGCGCGTACTGATTCAATGGACGTGTTCCATACCTATACGTTATGTATGTTAGATATATATATTTTTTTCATAATACCTATATTGTTTAATTTCTACAAATTGCTACAAAATACCATACAATATGTACAATATGTATATCGTGTTTGTTGTAGCAATATTCTCGTTGCAAATTATGATCTCGGTACTTTAAAACTATAATAATGGTTTATATGTCGTAAATCAATCGGTGAGTTCGTTTCGCTGTGCAACACCCAGTTTTCGACACAAGCGGAAGTTATTATTAGTAGCTGTACCAGCCTTGCATGGCTTAAGAAATGCCCAATTTATTTCCTCCTTTCCTAGTAGATGTATTATCTCCCCCACATTTTTTCCACCGGTGTTGTAAGATACGCCTAAAGAAGTAGGTACTTTTTACCCGACTACGGTGAAGCGAAAACCTTACCAGCACTAGCACAGTGGCTAGCACAGGTTTTTTCCCGCCTAAACAAAAAAAAGCAACGGTTGTTACAAGAAAAACTAAAAAAAATATCTGCTGCATATGCAGGATATATAGCCTGTCACCATAAATTCAGTATAACACCTTCTGGAGGTCATAAAGAAATTATTTTTCTTTTCAATATTGCCTTATTGAGTATTAAATGAAAGAGATTAATTTTCACACATATTTCAATTATATAATTATGTTTGGGTATACGTAGTTGAGTTTTAGTAGGTATCGAAACTTTTTGAAACTAAAACATTTACAAATTATAATTGGAAAAAAAAAATATAAAATATGTGATGAGGTGATCGGGATGACCGAAAAGTCAGTGCGATAGCTCAGTGGCTTAGAGCACTTCCCTGGATTGGAAGGGACATGGGTTCGATTCCCAATCGCACTAAAGTTCCCTTTTTTAAAAATCGAACCACGTTTTTATTTAAACAAAATTCCGTACTACGAAATAATACTTGTGTCTATACCTATCCTTTACAAACAATTGACAAAAAGTATACCAAAATTCAGAACAACTATTTGTGCATCGTACCTTTTGTGGTGAACCCAAAAACATTTAGCATAGAAGGTTGGTAACTTAACCACTATATAATCAGCGCAGTTACTGTCCGAAGACAAGGAGATTACACTAGATTGTTCTTAAACATATCTATCATTCGGGTTGTTCTCTATAAGTGAAACAGATTCCTCCTGTAACTTTGTAAGCCAGAAACTCGGGTTAGCGAGGAACCTCTGTAAGAGAAAATCAGATCGCGGTCCCTTGAGCTCTCACTTATCCAGGTTTGACTGTGTAGATATTATTATGCGATACTTCTAATGCATGCGTAGAAGAAGGGACATAATATAGGTTTCTTTTTATACTACACGGGTAGCGAACAAGCATACGGCCCATTTGATGGTAAGCTGTTACCGTAGCCTATAGACGCTAGCAACACCATCACTCGCGCGTCGTCATTTCCAAGGAAAGAGATTGGAGGTGGATAAGACGAATAATAAGGAGAGGATAGGGAGAGGGTTTTGGGCCTCTGGCACTCTCAATCACCATACGCAACACAACAGTAGGTACCGTTGTTTCACGCTGATCCTATGTGAGAGGGTGGTACTTTCCCGATCGAGCCGGCCCATTCATGCTGGTATAAGCAACGCTCTACCACTATTAATAATATATTTGCTAACAAGTACTCGTATAGTCAGCCTTCTATCTTGTTTAGAAAGGATCAAAACGATTCTACGAGGAGTTTGGTTACAACATGCGGAGTTTGTTGGTCCACTTATAATTATTCTGCAGTGTCCATATTGTGTCCAAGGGTTGCCAATACATATTTGAAAAATGACAAATAAACTATTAAAAATTGATTAAAAAAAATTGAGCGATTCCACACACTTTTAAAAATATTGTCAGATATATACACAAACTACCTACGGCACACTAATAAAGCTAATACACAGGAACCATACGATTTCCCAGGATAAAAAGAAACCTTTGTTTTCAAACTATAACAATTTAATGGAGATCTATTAAGTACGTTAAGTCGTGCCAATTGAGACAAATACCATCTTTATCAAGTTACCCAAGACAACAAGGAATGTGTTATCGAAATTCGCAGTACCCAGCAGTTGTCACGATGGCTGAATGGCAAAGAATTGTTTTCCAGGAGATGCAGGTTCAAATCCTGTTCGATGTTTGTGTGATGCGAGATAAACATCATTCAGGTCATTTCATGACATAAAATACATCACTCTACGGGATTTTCATTACCTATCTCTATTTAAAATTAGCTATCACAGGAAAACCATGAAACGTTTGTAAAATTTAATGATGATTGGTTCAGTAGTTATGGCGTGAAGCGTAACAAACAAACGAACTTTCACATTTATAATATTAATAAGGAAATAAGGATAGAATAAATAAATAATATGAATTAATAAGCAAACTCTGGCAGCCCTATCGAACAAGAGTACGGCGCTCCTTCAGAATCGGTTTTTGATTGTGAAACTGAAGCTGCCGCGCCGGTACAAGAATCTGTACCGGTAAGCGCAACCGTCACCGATAAATAAAGACTACATTACTCAGGTAATTGTTAGCATAAAATGCGTTTACACAGACATATAAATATGTTTTAAAACATATCTAATTGTGTAATAAAAATTAATACTAATCTATATACTATTATAAAGCTGTAACAGAGCTGTGTCTGTACATTTAAGATATTTGAGAAAAAATGCTATATAGGCGTGTCTAAACTCAAAACGTATTTTTCTGATTTTTTGTCTGTCTGTTTATCTGTTTGTTTGTTCCCGCATCACGCAAAAACTACTGAACGGATTTTAATGCAACTTTTTTTCTTTGATAGCTCTTGATTAGACTTAACAACTGGTACACATTTTATCCCGCTACTATATCGGGAACCTAAGATATAACCTAAAAACTAGCTTTTGGCTGCGGCAGAGCCGCGAGCACAAGCATATTATATCATCTTTAGTTCCTCTCCATAACAATTTCGTTAAGGCGGTAAACAATGTACTTACATATCGTCATTCCGGCAACAATAAGGGTAGTGTGGGGTCCTCCCCCACTAAATAAACCCACCGTCTCACAGTCTATATTGCAGGACCGCTGGAACTATATGACTTCAGTGGTTCCTCTCCATCTTCAATCAATTTTCTGTTTTGTTAGGGAATTTGTCACTGGTGTAAAAGCTACGGTAACTACCAGCAGAACCGTACCTATACCTGCCACAAATCCCTTCCTTATTCTCTGCTTATTATCCTTCCACTCTAACTTCTATCCCTTTCCTCGGGAATGGCGACGTGTGAGATATGTCTCTAGTGTTCCTGTCATCTATAAGCTACGGTAACTGCTTACCATCACATAGGGCCTGCATCCCACGTTGTATAGAAAGAAAAACATTTGTAGTATGAAAAATTATAAAAACAATTGCTATTTTTAACTAAAATCTCAAAAGTAGAAATTATGCTATTGGTTAATGTATTTACTTCATGAACAAAGCAGCCAAATTTATTATTTAGATAGGGTCACGTCAGGAATCAGTGTAAATTTAGCCAAATTCTGAATATGGAATCACTAAGATAACTATTATCTTTTACTTCCACTACATTTATCACTTCAATGCTTTTCGCTATAAGTTTTCTTGATTCTTTAGCCTTCTTTAGCCTTTAGATTAATGAATAATCTAAATACTGTCTAATTATAATGTTACGTAATGCTAGTTTTCGATATATCTGTTATAGAGATACACACATGTAGTTCACATCTCATTCCTCCCTCGCTTACAACCAGCGTGTATACATACGTAATTGAGATGAGCACGATGATGATCCGTTTCCTCTCCCTTCAAGATGACAAAATGAGTATCACTACGCCGACGGTGATAACACAGGTAGCAGGCTTATGCCATCGAGAAAACTGCTCAGGATATTTTCCATCACCGGTCAAAATGGCACATGTTGAAAGTCTCAAAGATATGAGATATTTTTTTATTAATGGCCTAATCCCATGGGTCTCTAGGAAACATATTCTCAGACATTTCTAAACGATCGTTTGTGTTTCTTAATGATTGCAAAGTCATCGTTTGTGTCAGTGACCTAGGGTCTAGGCCGTGAATTTAAACAGCTGTTTTGTAAAATCAAGATTAGAATTCAGTACAATAATAATAATATGGTGAAATTATTTGACGACAACGGCGTTTAATTTTAGAAAGCAATAAATGAAATACTTCAAATGTTTTTTTTTTGATCTTATGGCAATCAAGCTTACAACCCATCTGCCCCCTGAGGCAGAATGTCATATTTCACGTGTCGACCCTATCGAGATCACTGTGATTGGTTGAGAAACCGACGCGTGATGTCACAATAATCCGTTGGCCAATCCCAAGAGGTGCTGAAAATGTATAGTAAGGAGAGGACGAGGAGGCGGTTTGTGGTTTGATCTCTTATCTGGTACTGGTGCCTTAATTTTAACTTTTTCGTATATTGTATTTCCTCAGTTGTCCCCCACAATTCTTACAAAATGCTAATTATTGGTGGTAGGGCTAACCCTACCCAAGTACCAAGTGGGAGTATCGGGGCCTAGTGAGTCAGTGTTTTCTGTAGCCGTTCAATCTTTTATTTCACATCTGCGGTGGCAAATGGTGGGTAGTCCCCCGCGATACAAGGATTATTCCTTAGTGCCGGGTGATGTCTTTTTTAAAACATTATGAAAATATAAATACTGCACCATCCTGCGCAAAATATTACACAATCGTCATTTAATACCAACAGAATAACTATATTGAAAACAAAACACGTCGAAACATTGCAATAGATTCGGTAACTATAACCAAAGTTAAATAAACTGTTAAACAAACCAGTCCAAATCATGGTGTTCGTTCTGTCATAGTTACACAGTACCCCGTAACGATCGGTCACGGCGGACGTAGCTCATTTCGTTACCTCCTTACCGCTGCGCAACTATTTACTCAGTGCTGTAATTAGAGCAATGTTTAATTTACTTCTTTGGGGTTCCGTAATTAAAATAGTAACTCACTAAGAAAGAAATTACTGAAAAAATTATGTTTGTGAGAAAGATTTTGAACTTGCATCCTACATACAACCTTATTAAGATCTACGCAATTCTACAAGATTTACGAGTTACTATTATAATATCTAAGGACGTGAACTGTTAAAAAATAACAAAGTATCACGCCTGTATTACTCGAAGGGGTAGGCAGAGGTGTATTACACACCCACGATTCTTCGCTTTCCAGAAAGTCATAGGTCACTATCCGTAATCATAGAATCATTTTCCAAAGGTAAAGTCTTGCTTCTTCCAGCATTAATATGCCGCATATTCAAGTTGAAGTTCCACCCTCTCACGGAAGATCAGCGTGAAAGAATGATAGGTACTCCTACTGTTTTGTTTCTTATGCTGAATGAGAGCGTCGAAGGCCCAAACCCCTGATTTATACTTTTGTAAGAAAGGCGTTTGAACCACCTCCTTATTCTTCCTTGCCATCTCCTATCCGTTTTCATTGAGTCGGCAATGCGCGAGTGACCCTTCATGTGTTGTAGGATACAGTAATTGAACCATCAGAGAGATCCGTTGTTAGCTACCCACGTAGGATAACCTTGAAGATTAGCTAGACAAAGATTTGATCTACAGCCCGCGTTTTTGAATTTAAAAAGGCATCGCTGTCGTTTTGCAGAAGTGAGTTTAGTATAACAAAAGGCAACTGAAGGGAACCTAACGCACTTTACAACTTTACAAAGTCTAACAACCCAATTGAACCAGCGTGGTAGACTATTTTTGACTGCCTCGTTTGTGCAGCGGTAGTGTGAGCAACTGCTGATCATGAGGTCTCGGGTTCGATCCCCGGGTCGGGCAAGTTATTTAATTTTTTCGTAAAAATAAAAATTCTCAGTAGCAGCCCGGCAATAGGCTCGCCCCCTATTACGTGGGACTTAAACATAGCTGGCGAATCGTGGGTGTGTAATACACCTCTGCCTACCTCTTCAGGGAATACAGGCGTGATGCTGTTTTTTTTTATGTATAGGTAGACTATTTATATATTTTTAGCATTTGAAATGCTTAGCCATATAAATCAACACAAACTGTGAAATTGTGAAATCGAAAATAACAGTCACGAGCAGGATTTGAACCTGCTTCTCCTGGATACTGTCCAGACACTTTGCCAATTCAGCCATCGTTACAAATTGCTCATAACTGCTAATTTCAATAACCTTAACGTCTTGGGTGACGCCTGCGCCATCTGTTGGAAGTATTTTCATACATTATACCGACCAGGTAAACTTAATTTTACCTAATAAGACCACACCCAAGACACCATGCAGGTTCACATCCTGCTTGTGACTGGTATTTTCGATTTCACATTTTCACACTTTGTATTAATTTAAATGGTAGACTTTCCTAAATCCCTCTCACGACCTTTGCCCAAAAGTGGGGGATTTTAGAAACCCATAGGCTTTAAAAATGTGTTTCTTATTTCAAATATGATCCGATTATAGTTAAAATGTTGCTTTATCATGCTTCGATGTAATAGTCACGTAGGTACTAGACCAAATTACAACCTTCAAGAGTAGGTAAGTGGAGTAGGTGGTTGATTACGTCACTTCCAAGAAAATATTACTTGTGACACATTTACAAGTTATAGCGTCAATTTTCACAATTCATAGATTTTCAGTCCTTCGCCTGCGAATTATTCAGAATACCTAATTCCATAGCAAATTCATTCAAAAAAATAATTGGACATAATACGTTATACTTACGCGAATAGGTACTAGATGCTTTTAAGGAGTCTCCGTTGTTCAATGTAAAGTATCTGAAAGGTCAAGATAGTAGAATATCAATTAAGTAATTTTACTTCATAAACTAGCCGTTGGCCGTTATTTCGGGTTAAAATTAGTTCTTAATATCTCTAAATGTATACAACATTATTATGCGGGTCGGATTTATATCTGTCCGTGTGGTGACGGACTAAAAATACAAGTGTCACCACCCCATCCTTTCCCGCGGGCGTCATCGGGCCCGAACGGGTCGGTACAACCGTCTCCTGTGTGACCGGTCATGAAGCACGCCAGTGTGTTTCGGCTGTAGCAGAAGATAGCCATTTATTCTATATAGTTGAGTCCGTACTCTCGATATAGTTGAGTCCATGAGCAACGGAAAAAAATAAGCAATAAAGAAATAAAATATATAGAAATAATATAATATTCTATTTTCTGTTCTAATCTAGGTTCTATATACAGTATCTCTATTTAAACCGCCTCAAAATCCGTTTAGTAATAATAGAGATGTGCACGAACAAGTAAACCAATTGACAGTATTACTGCTCTACCCCAATCCATATTATCATAATTTCAATGTACAAACACAATGGGTTATACTGTTTTATTATAATTATGTACAGCTTAATTTATGGCGTCGAAAATTTCATGTGTTATAACTCGTTTCTATGGCACTCTTTGGTTTTATAACTAAGCTATTACAGCTAAGGAGGTTTGATAACTTACTATTCGCACATTGGTTTGTAGTTCCTCAACGTACTCCTAGTACTACTGTGAAACCTACCTACTGTGTAATTTGTAACACGCAGCAAGTCAAGACCAGTATTCAACATGTTGTTGTAACACTAGTACAATCGATCGGGAAAACAGTAATGTCAGTATAATAAGTTTAACAAGCATACAGTAGACAAACTTCCAATATTGAAATGAAATAAATATATATTATCTTCTTATACTATTATATACTAGCCGTAGCCCGCGACTCTGCCGCAGCCAAAAGCTTGTTTTTAGGTTATATCTCGGGTTCCCGATAGAGTAGCGGGCTAAAATGTATACCTACCAATTAATGTTTAAATCTAATCAAGAGCCATCAAACCAAAAAAGTTGCATCAAAATCCGTCCAGTAGTAGATTTTGCGTGATACGTGAATGAACAAACAGACAAAAAATATCTTAAATTTACTGACACAGCTCTGTTATACCTTTATAATAGTTAGTATATTATATCGTATATATATACTTATAAATCTTCTGGCCGTGCCTATGTATTTGAATACCTCCTAAATGGTTGGGCCAATAACGATGTTTTTTTTGAGTAAATATGTTCAAGTGGATTCTAGAATGGTTTAGATTCACAATTGGACCCGGTAGATGGCGCCGCGATAGGGTTTCAGGATTTTTGATGTGAAACATCTAATGCGGAGGGAGGGCAAAATCGGCTGTTAGCGTGGCGACGCTTTTATTGTACTTGTCCCGTTCAAATCTTGCAAGTTAAATTTGACACACTTTTACACGCATGTGTATATCGCATGATAATGCAATATTATGATGATATGGAGCTGATCTGATGATGGAACTGGAAGGTGGATAATAGGAACTCTATAATGAAACGGCGCAACCCCATCGAATTTGGGCTCATATGATTCGTCTTGACGAGTACTTTGCCTCTAGATGGTATCCAGGGGCTGATGATGAAGCTGGAAGGTGGCCATAGTAACTCTATAATGAAACAACACAACCCCATCGAGTTTGGAATCGTTTTATTCGTCTTGACGAGTACTTTGTCTTTAGATGGTATCCAGGGTCTGATGATGGAGCTAGAAGGTGGCCATAGGAACTCCGTTATAAAATGGCATAACTCCAACGAGTTTGGGCTCGTATGATTTGTCTTGACGAGTACTTTGTCTCTAGATGGTATCCAGGGTCTGACGATGGAGCTGCAAGGTGGTCACTACTAGTACTCTGTAATGAAACGACGCAACCCCATCGAGTTTGGAATCGTTTGATTCGTTTTGACGAGTACTTTGTCTTTAGATGGTATCCAGGGTCTGATGATGGAGCTAGAAGATGGCCGTGGGAACTTCATTATAAAACGACATAACTCCATCGAGTTTGGGCTCGTATGATTTGTCTTGACGAGTACTTTGTCTCTAGATGGTATCCAGGGTCTGACAATGGAGCTGGAAGGTGGTAACAGTAACTCTGTAAAGAAATGACGCAACCCTATCGAGTTTATACTCGTTTGATTCGTCTTGAGGAGTACTTTGTCAAGTTATGATCATTTTATTTCTACAAAATAATTTCGATGTTTTCACATCTGGTAGACGTCCCACGACGTCTAGATTTTTTTATTTTTTTATCAATTTATTCTAATGTTAAAATATATATTATCTAACAACAAAACTTCACACACCAACAACTCAATTTTTTTAAATTAAATAATTTCCTGTGTAGATGTAATATTTACTCCATCTATACGAAATGCCAATGGTTGGACAGGAAAATGTCTATTAAGTCTGCTAGTAGGTATGTGTATATAAATAATTTATTTGAAGATAAATTTGTTAAAGCTATTCAAAACATAATGTTTACGGCGAGTATGTACCTATTTAAAAATTTTGCATTGATATAAATTTGTCGATAAAATGAGAAAGGTTACCGATACAAACATAAAGGTTGCCGACCTAAGCGGCTAAATTGACAAAAAAGATAACTAGATATATAGATAATTTTAGTTCTAATATCACATTGCATTAACTAAATAACTCGAAGACTTGTTGTAAGAAACTACAGAACTCTAATATCTAACAATTATTTTATAATAAGTTTTTTATAATAGAATTTGTTGTCAGTCTATTATTGTCTGATTTGCATTTAGTAACTAGCGGATGACTTTTGCAATGTTCACGAATCGAAAATATGGAGTCAAGGAAATCGTTTTTTACACGTTACATTTTGTAAGTCGTGTCTAATTTTAAAATTAAATCGAAGCTTTCATAATTAGGTAATGTTAAGTACTGTTCGATTGCTTTCCATTACTTAGTTCTGAAGTTGTTTTGGTAGTTGTTTTTAAAGTTGTTGCGCAATGTACTTTGAAATTAATAGGCATAATAAAACTTTTTTGTTTTCTGTTATAGGTGTCCAGCTGATTGTGTTGTTTATTTTTTATTACTTACCACAAGCATAAATATTACAGCGCCATCTATTATTTATATTGTGAACTGCTTAAGGTGTTTTTTAAAAACGTTAGTTAGTTCTAGTTATTAGTTCTCTTTTACGCCGCTTGGTGGCAAATGTTTCAGTACCTTAGCTCAGTGCTTTATACTCAACGGTTTTATAGATTTTCTGTATAATATACAAAGGTACTCTGTGATAGGGGTCACTGTAATTTTAATATTACTTTGGGGCAGCTTTGTATGTAATATATCCTGATTAAAGGTTTTTACAAGTAGATCAACTAATCAAGTCTCGAAATAGTTACATTTTCTTAGATCTTCATTGCTTATTGAATGACTGCATACGTTGTGTACTGTGGTTTAACACGGCCTTTACAACTGCGGGTGCAGACGAAACCACATCTTCTGCGCGGAATACGTGTTCAGCAGCAGAGCTTATTGCTACAGTCAAAATAAAAGGTTTACAGACTGTTGTCAATACCCATTTAGTAGTGAACTTTATCATTACCTTGTTCTGCAGCTATTCTTGTGTATTAGATAGCAAGAGATGCAATTTGGAGACTGCACAGATCAGACAAACAGAGTTTAGATACCAACCTGCCGAGTGGTATTATCGATAACACTCGATTAATGCGATACCAGGACAATAAATTCATTATGTGATCTTCTAATGACTGTTCTGAAGAAGAAATTCACCTAGATGGTTGTACTTTGTATCCGTCAATTGTATATAGGTAAACTCATATCAGCTTGTCTGACACAAATTGTTAATGTTTATAAGATCGCATATTAACTTGTCATTTACACGTCCAGACACGATGATTGGCAGTTCAGTTTGACCTCATAATAAGCCACACATAGACATAATATATTATACAAATAAATAAAATAAAATTTTGTATCTGTAAAGTCTAAACAATACTTATTTATCATTACGCCATCTCCATTGCGGAGTAGGCAGAAAGACCAGAAGTCCGCCAATAAAGGCGGAGAGATGGCACACGGAGGGTTTATTTAGTGAGTGGTGGACCCCGAACGATGGAGTGTGCGGTCAGGTACATACATTTTTCTACTACTTAACAAACAAAAGCAGAAAGACTGCTAATAGTTTTTTACTAAATGCATAATGTTGTTCTGCTATATCTCTGAAACAGCTAGACTGATTTGAACTGAACTTTCACTGTCAGATATCTGATGTTATAAGGAAAAATTAGGGCTACTTTTACTTTGAGAAAGCTAACTATGATACCGCACAAAAAACTAAATTTCACGCAAATTAAATCGAGCAGCTATTTGTGAATATAATCCAACTATATCTAGCTTTCTTGTTTTTTTCTCTTTTAGTATGATGACAACCGATAGATACATATATAATAGATGTATCGTGGCGATCATATATTCAAAAACCAATTTAATTTATGTTGAAATTTATTCAAATATTTTATCGAATAACTCTCGAATATTTGTCACAAACCAATAGGTCATATGTGCATTCATTTCTGTGCGTCACAAATACATAGAAACAAATAGATATGGGTCGTAGTGGAAGTATTAATACAAATTGTTTTTTGAGGGTCGACGAGTCACTTAACTTGGTTATATATACGGTGAGTATCAGCGCGCGAACACATTACTTACAGTTCAAGATTCGATCATCATGCATATTCGGGTGAGTTATGTTTTTTTTTTTATCGTGTATTTAACTACAATCTTCTTTTAATCACTAGCTTTTGCCCGGAACCTCGTCAGGATGGACTTTAAAATTAGGTTCACAATAAATGAAAATTAGCAAAGTGATTTTTGATCTATATTTTTTAGCATTTGACATGCTCCGCTACTTTTTAAAGTACAAATTATTTGTGAATAAGGAAAAAGAGATTTTTTTGTACGAGCGGGAATCGAACCCACGTCTTTTCCAATCCGGGGAAGTGCTCTAAGCAACTGAGCTATCGTACAGACCTATTTGGTCATCCCAATTTCCTCATCACATATAGATCAAAAATCTTTAAAAAATCGCGCCATCAAATACTCGTAGTATGAATTTTAATTGCAAAATCAAACTTACTACCTATATTGAATTGATCCATGTAAATGCATTCCGATAGATGGCGTTGGTCGTAATGACAAATGGCTTAGAGCACTTCCCCGGAAAAGACGCGGGTTCGATTCCCGCCCGTACAAAAAATCTCTTTTTCCTTATTCACAAATAATTTGTACTTTAAAAAATTACCAAAGTGATTCAAAATTAACAGTATATTGTTTTTGGATTTGTCTTTCCAGTGGTAGAGCACTGTTTGCAGCATGAATGGGTAGGCTCGATCAGGAAGTATCTCACAGAAGATGAGCGTGAAAGAACTGCAGGTACTTCTACTATTGTGTATCGTTTGGCAAGTGACAGTGGCTGAGACTCAAACCCCCTCCTTATCTTCTCTATATAATCCTTCGCCTCTACCATGGACGTTGGCGACGCGTGAGTGATCCTTGTTGTGTGGCTAGCATCTATAGATTACGGTTACCACTTACCATCAGAAGGGGCGTATGCTGTTTGCTACCCGCCTTTTTTAAAATAAACAATTTCTTTCATGTTACTAACGCTACGCCTTGTTCATAGGATATCTGCTTCGGTGGTCAAGCGATAATATTGTGACTGTCAAACATGAGGTCTCGGGTTCGATTTTGGGTCTGGCCAGCTGCAAGTTATTTAGTTTTTCCGTCAGTAAATTCTCGATTGCAGTTTGGACCTCAGAACTCGGCGGTGTTTCATTTCCATTAATCCGAAAGCACGTAAGGTAATTGATCTTACGCGAAGACAGAATGGTATCGGTTATTTAGATGATAGAGCCGAGAGAGTGATTAGTGGAATTCTTTAGTGGCTACTAGTAAAAGTAATACTTAAAAAGTATTTTTTTAATCATTAAAGCTACATATTCATCAGCACTTCAACGTCCACTGCCGGGCATAGGCCTCCCCAAGAGAACGCCACAGCGAGCGATCCCATCATGGGGATAATGCCGTAATTACACGCTTAGCAGGCGGGTTGGTGATCGCAGTGGATGTTGTTAATACTCGAGGGAGTGCTGCTGCCCACTCCCCCGACATTCCCTCAGTCGGCTCTTATGACTCCCGTGGGTAGAGAGCGGTGGGACAATTCTAAAGCCGGCACCACACGGCCAAGCTACATAGGCATCATTGTATATAATATTGCATTAGGTATTGTTACTAGATTGTGTTGTAGTGACTAAATATATGTGGAAATCAAATTCAACTGCTCTTCAGACACTGATACTGTTTACTTGGAATGATGAATTTTACCAGCCTCTCTTAGAACGTGACACCGCATAGAAATTGATAATATCGAGTGCCCTTCGCTGGGTCAATTAAAAGAGTAGTAAAATGAATTAGCAACGGATCGTGGATATGAATATATATACTTTAATATTTCACGTTAAATTGAATAAGGACTCAATTCTGTGTCACAACCTATTTTGAAAACAACATCTATAGATACTATCTAGATATTGTCAAGGAGGGAAAAACCTACCTTTTTTGTTTAGAAAGGGCAACGAACAGAGTAATAGTAGTAGTGGGACGTGAGGCCGTTTTCTTTTTAAAAAAAATAATGTAATAGTCATTTATTTACGCGAGCGAAGCCGCGGGAAACAGCTAGTAATTTATATATCAAACTAGTTGATATTCATCCGCGTGTATTTATATTTAAATGAGAATATTTTCCGAGGTCCGTTTCGTCCGTGTGGTGACGGACTAATAATACAAGTATCCCCACCTCATTTTTTCCCACGGGTGTCGTACGAGGCAACTAAAGGAAGTAAGCAATTATCACCTATTGCATTAGTGGCGGTAGGGCTGGGTACCAAGTGAGAACTTTCAGTACTCACTTGCTATCGGGCCTGAGCGGGTTGGTACCACCATCAGTGTGTTTTGGTTGTAGCAGGAGATAGCCGTTTATTCTTTCACTTCATATCTGCGAAAGAAAATAGTGAGCAGCGGCTTGATAATACTCTCGGTATAGTTGAGTCCATGAGTAACGGTTACCATTTACCATCAGATGGGCTGTGGCTTTTGTGCCACCACACGCAATAAAAAGAAACAAATAAAAAAGTTCCAGCTGTGATATCCAGGCAGTAGTTACAGGTTTCCTTCAAATCTGAATCCGGTCTTATTCTAAAGTCTGCAGTAGTCCCCTTAGTTGGGTGCTAGAGGTTAGATAGACAGTCACTCCGTCTAAACACCCTACTATTAGTTAAAAAACAATCAGACAGTAAGCTGACCCCGACAAAATTTTGGAAACAAGCTAGGGAGTTAATCAATATTTTCAAGTAGAGTTATAAAGTTTAAGATTAACAACAACGTATTATGACTTAATATGACCTCTAGTGCTAAATATCAACTATGGTCAGTAACTAGTGGCATTCTCTCACATATTTTCATATATATAATTGGTCATTGTCGGTGTAGTGACATGTGAATGCATAGTGCAATGTAGTTTCGTCAACGTACCGTATTCATTCCATTGACAAAACTCTATAGCAATTCAGGCATGGTGTGAGGCAGTTTCTCGTTATTATTTCGCCCTATGTTAGACTGAGAGAGGTATTTAAGCCCCAGTCCACAGAGAAAATGTCTTAGGATTCATCACATTTTATTTCACTGGTTCATTCTAAATTGTCAAAAAATACAGACATAAATTTTAAAAGTGTGTCTCTGTGTAGGCCACATTTGTACATAGGACATTAGAAAGTCCCTCAGCATATGATAGGCGAGAAATCTTCGTTCGTCAATACCAACAGTGTCACAAACAAAATCAAGCTAAACCTGTGCATATGAATATATACTTATACAGGCTACATCTGTTTACTAACGAGCTGAGACAATGGTTTTAAGACAGTTTTAAGTTCAACGTAATTATCATGGTACTTAGTAATAATGTCATAAATCTTTAAAATATTGTCTTACATTTACGATCATTCGTCACAAAAAACGAGCACAGCAATAAATTACTATTGCCACTTAAAAGTGAAAAGACAAATAAAATTTACTGAGACGGATTTTTTGGGCCGACGCGATATCTATTGCATTGTTGATCGAAGCGAGAAATGGATCGATTTACTGTCCAGATACGACTTGAGAGTCAAGTGTTCCGTTGGATAAGCCTCGGAACAGTGTTAAAAAAACTTGGTTAGAAGCTCCAATTTTACTGCAACCAAAATTGGCCAAATTTCTCTCATGAATAGTTGAACATTTGTAACAAGAAAAGATCCGCGCAGGAAATGGAAGTACCTACGACAGTAAAATTATGGCTTTACCGATTTTTCTGAAATAATATAATTGATTTTTTTTATTTTAAAAGCACTGGGCTTTTTGCTTTTTTCAATGAGAGTTTTTTAAGGGATTTTTTTGGGATTTAGATGGAGTAAAGAGAGACAGCTTACTATTAGAGGTTTTTTTTTAAATTAGTAAATTTGCCATAATTTGTGCAGTATATACTGTGCCCTTGAAATAAACAAAATGTATAAATCATAGAACTTATCTATTAGCGTCAGGGCTGCATGAGATTATATGTAACAGCTATTTTTAGCCTATCTATATCTAGATACAATTAACCAGGCATCTAGTTAGCCTTAAGCTAAGGCAAGCTCAAGACAAGATCAGGTTCAAGGTAATTATATATCACCGTGTTATGTAGGAACACGTACACGTCTGACTTTTCAAATTTATGCCCTGGACCACTGGGTGATATTAATTCAGTGGTATTTATTTGTAACCCCCGTAAATAGGGAAGTGTTATAATCTTAACGTGTTTATCTGTATGTCTTTCGATATCATTAATCAATCAATTAATAGATATAGAATATATATATATAGAATATATCATAAACACTATTCTATATATATATATAGAATATATATATATATATATATATATATATATATAGAATAGTGTTTTAGGTATGATTTAAAAGAATCGGTGCAGCTATTTGAATACTATCACTTTTGATTAACCAATTTACTGTAGTGGTATCATGTTTGTGCTCATTGAAATGGCCGGTATGGTGACGGACTAAGAATACAAGTATCACCACTCGATTCTTTCCCATAGATGTCGTACGAGGCAACTAATGGGAGTAATCAATTATCACCAATTGCATGACTGGTGGTAGAGCCAAGTGGGAGTACTCACTTGCTATCGGGCCAGAGCGGATTGGTACCACCATCTCTCGTGTGACCGGCCATGAAGCACATCGGTGTGTTTTGGTTGTAGCAGGAGATAGCCGTTACTTCTTTAATTTCATATCTGTGAAATTAAATGGTGTACAGCGGCTTGACAATACTCTCGGTATAGTTGAGTCCATGAACGACGGTTACCATTTACCAGCAGGTGGGCCGTGGCTCGTTTGGCACAATAAGCAATAAAAAAAAGACGGTGACCAGGGTCACATGATGGAATAAGGAATGGTGATCATGTAATTCTAAATATAAAAGTAATCAGTAGATTTAACTGAGCCTAGGACTTAGCACAGGAGCATTGAGTTGAAATGCAGTGACTCACTCCTTGAAACATTTCTGTTTATAAATAACACGGAAATAAGAAACGTATAGTTCGCTGTAATAATTAAATGCACATAAGGTACTTTTTGAATGTCACTTGTATCTGTCATAATACAAGTAAGTACCTACGTGTAGGCAAACTACTTCTGACCTTTGATCTACTTATTGGCATTGGGATCGACTTCATTCCTGAGAGTGAACACATTTTATTTCAAAGGTTTTTTGCATGTGCCAGTTGCAGTGTTCCAGCGTTTAAAGTTTTTTTTTAATTTGGTTATGAAACATTTTGACTTAATCTAAGAAATAATTCATCTTTTGATGTGATAACGTCTTATAAATCGATGAACGCCGGCTGCACGCACGAAAATGACTCAAGTTCCAAAAAAATATATGGCGACCGATGCATTGTTTGTGAAACTCTCAGAAAACATATATGACGTTATCACGCTGCTGGCCTAGTGCGAGTTGGCAAACTTCAAGTTATCGGAAAATTTCTCGCGCATACCGGTCGTCAGATATCATGATATTTTCCTTCACTGGGCAGTATTAAACTGTCAAATACACACATATATTCAAAAAGTCAGAGGTTTATGCCCCGTGAGGTCTGGACCTCGGACTGGGGTAGGAACTCGTAACCAATATCTTATTGCTGTGTATTGTAACCCATGAATCCCTTCTCAGCTGTTGTAACATGTTTTATTTATTGTGACTGTTTTGTACAGTATTTCTGAAATAACCTTTTCATACCAAAACCTATTTTCCATAAAAGATAATTAACTTAGAGTGGAAGTTGATTTTAAATAAATAAAACATCACAGGAAGTAACATCATAAATGCCGCTTTAAGACCTTCATGCGAGATCAAGATGTTCCTATAAACGTAATAAGCAATTAGCAGTTTTTTCTTAATATGTTTTTACACACGTATGTATAGACATTTCCTTTTACCAATGAGTTAATTCAAGGTCAAATATATCATTAAATTATTCGATATAGTAAGACGTCACTGGCTCACAAATTATGATTAACTAGATTTTGTCGAATTAGATTTGGTGGATTTCAAAACTAGGTCGATTTATTGGTATAGCCTTGCTTATCCCATCATGAATGTATCGGCTGGATCGGGGAAGTACCACCCTCTCGCAGAATGTCAGCGTGAAAAAACGGTAGTACCATTATGTTTCGTACGGTGAGTGAGACCGCCGGAGGCCCGAACCCTCTCCTTATCCTTCCGTTAAGACTCGTAAACATTTACCTAACCATGTGCCGCTAAATAAACCCGCCGTGTGCCCTCTCTCCACCTATAATGGCGTACTTCAGTGGCAATATATTTGACTCAAAGCTGCATTTGTCTACGCTGACTAGTTCCGGACAGAATCCAGTTAGGTAATAAACCATCTGTGTACCAAACACAAATTCGATCAGTTTTTTTTTTTTTTTTTTTTTTTTAACTTTGGTTTTAGTTTGACGGGCCTAGTGGCGTAGTCGGTAGTTAACCGACTTACGTGCGCGAGGTCGTGGGTTCGATTCCTACTCAGGACAATTATTTGTGTGATGAACACAGATATTTGTACTGCGTCTGGGTGTTTTCTATCTATTATATGTGCCTATGTATTTTCAAAAAAAAAGTAATATATGTATTATATCCGTAATCTGGTACCCATAGCACAAGCATTAAGCTTAGTTTGGGACCAGAGGATGTGAAATGTCCGGTCCGACATAATTGGACAGAGATCGGACGCTTTACGTGCTTTACGAAGTGCAAGGGTGAAACACGGCCAACTTCCTAACTCCGAGCTGCTAACAAGAATTATTATTTCTTCACAGAAAAAACGCTAAAAATAAATAGTGCGTGGAGTCCCTCCGCGCGGGAGAAGTGAAACTTCCTAATGTGGAAATGAAAATAGGAAGGGGTAGAAATTGATTTTTAGTGAAATCATATTGTTTCTTTAAGACAAACTTTATTAACATTGCTTACAATTCATAATTGATCGCATATTTTAATTATCATTTTCGAGTGAAGAAATATCCAAAAAAGGTATAGGTATACTACGCGCATGCGTACTAGTGCCACGCATTCACTCTCGCTCTGTCTCTTTCTATTCCCTCTCCCCAGGAGCGTCGAACGTTTAACGCAACAGTGCTTTCGTATCCCCTCCATGGTAGCGTTAAACTTTTAACGCATAGAAGTTTCACTTCAATAACTTGTTCTAGGCCTGACACGGGATTACCGAACTACGTGATATACGGTTGCATATAAATATATATAAATTTACAAGTTTTATGTCTTATCAACAGCTATCAACTAAAAAGTTTTCATCAAAATTAGTTCAAAAATTATTGAATGATACGCAAACAAAAAAATGTACGTCCATCATCATAAAAGTAATTCTTACTTGTCCTAAATAATATAATAGACGTAAAAGTTTGTTTGTTATCTCTTGATACCATAACTAGCTAACTGGTCATCATGAAATTTGCCTACTGGCAAATTATTACTTTACTATAAATATACCTATGTATGTCTGTTGGTCAAAGCCAGTTGACTAAACTGAGGACCAACGACGGCACTGTCATTTCATCTCCAGATATTGAGAGAGGTCCAGCAGTTCTATGGACAGTTGTACAGATCCCAGAGCCCTGCTGTTGGCTTGGTTCAAGACCCCAGATCCAAGCTAACTCGGCACTTTACCAAAGATATCCCGGACGTCAGCCTGTACGAGATCAGAATGGCTCTCAAAGAGCTAAAGAACGGAAAGGCACCGGGTGACGACGGAATTACTATAGAGCTTCTGAAGGCAGGCGGAAAGCCGGTCCTCAAAGCCCTTCAGAGGCTATTCAATTCCGTCGTTCTCGGGGGCGACGTTCTAGAGTCGTGGACCAGGAGCGTGGTGGTGCTGTTCTTCAAGAAAGGTGACAGAACCTTCTTGAAGAATTACAGACCCATCTCGCTCTTGAGCCACGTCTATAAGTTGTTCTCGAGAGTCATTACGAATCGACTCACGCGCAGGCTTGAGGACTTCCAGCCTCCCAAACAAGCCGGTTTCCGAAAAGGTTATAGTACCGAAGACCACATTCACACGCTACGCCAGATCATACTGAAAACCGAGGAATACAATCGGCCTCTGTGTCTGGCGTTTGTGGACTACGAGAAAGCCTTCGATTCGATCGAAACTTGGGCGGTGCTTCAGTCCCTTCAGCGGTGCCAAATTGACTATCGGTATAGCGAAGTGCTGAAGTGCTTGTTTAGAAACGCCACCATGTCAGTCCGTGTTCAGGACAGGAGTACAAAACCAATCCAAATGCAGAGAGGTGTTAGACAGGGAGACGTTATGTCCCCGAAACTCTTCACCGCTGCATTGGAAGATGTATTCAAGCTCTTGGACTGGACTAGATTTGGCATTAACAACAATGGCGAATACATCACTCACCTTCGATATGCCGACGACATCGTAGTCATGGCAGAATCGCTGGAGGACCTTGGCACCATGCTCAATGATCTCAGCAGGGTTTCCCGACTAGTGGGTCTCAAAATGAACATGGACAAGACGAATGTCATGTCTAATGTCCATGTCATTTCAGCACCGGTCCTAATTGGGAGTGCGCTTCTCGAAGTTGTCGACCACTATGTCTACCTGAGACAAACAGTCCAGTTAGGTAGGCACAACTTTGAGAAAGAGGTCAATCGACGAATCCAACTCGGCTGGGCAGCGTTTGGGAAGCTAAGGAAGATCTTCTCGTCCAATATTCCGCAGTGTCTGAAAACGAAGGTCTACGACCAGTGTGTGTTACCAGTGATGATATATGGAACAGAGACGTGGTCTCTGAATGTTGGCCTCATATCAAGGCTTAAAGTCGCTCAGCGGGCCATGGAGCGGGCTATGCTTGGTATTTTCCTACGTGATCGAATCCGTAATACGGAGATCCGTAGAAGAACGAGCCGTGTGGGGCTGGCTTTAGTCCCACCCCTCTCTACCCATGGGAGTCGTAAGAGCCAACTGAGGGAATACCGGGGGAGTGGGCAGCAGCACTCCCTCGAGTATTAACAACATCCACTGCGATCGCCAACCCGCTTGCTAAGCGTGGCGATTACGGCACTGTTCCCCATATAAGCGAAATAAACGTTGTGGCGTTCTCTTGGGGAGGCCTATGTCCAGCAGTGGACCTCGAAAGGCTGATGGATGTAGGAGAACGAGAGTGACCGATATAGCCCGCCGGGTTGCCATGCTTAAGTGGCAATGGGCAGGCCACATCGCTCGACGAACCAACAACCGTTGGGGAAAAAGGGTTATCGAGTGGTCGTAAAGACAAAATGTGATAAGTAGATTGGGATGATCGAAAGATCTGTACTATAGCTCAGTGGTTCAGAGCTCTTTCCTGGATTGGAAAAGGCGCGGGTTCGATTCCCGCTAGTACAAAAAATCTCATTTTTCCTTATTCACAAATAATTTGTATTTAGATATTTTATATATATTTTTAGCATTTGACATGCTTAGCACTATACATTAAACACAAAGTGAAAAATGTGAAATCGAAAATAACAGTCAGGAGCAGGATTTGAACCTGCATCTCCTGGATACCGTCCAGATGCTTTACCAATTCAGCCATCCTGACAATTGCTCCTGACTGCTAATTTCGATAACACATTCATACCCAACGTCTTTTGGGTGACGCCTGCACCATCTGTCGGAAGTATTTTCATACATTATACCGACCAGGTAAACTTAATTTTACAATTAAGATTTTACCTAATAATGACGCAAACCCTATAAATATTTAGATATTTTATATATATTTTTAGCATTTGACATGCTTAGCACTATACATTAAACACAAAGTGAAAAATGTGAAATCGAAAATAACAGTCAGGAGCAGGATTTGAACCTGCATCTCCTGGATACCGTCCAGATGCTTTACCAATTCAGCCATCCTGACAATTGCTCCTGACTGCTAATTTCGATAACACATTCATACCCAACGTCTTTTGGGTGACGCCTGCACCATCTGTCGGAAGTATTTTCATACATTATGCAGGTTCAAATCCTGCTCCTGACTGTTATTTTCGATTTCACATTTTTCACTTTGTGTTTAATGTATAGTGCTAAGCATGTCAAATGCTAAAAATATATATAAAATATCTAAATATTTATAGGGTTTGCGTCATTATTAGGTAAAATCTTAATTGTAAAATTAAGTTTACCTGGTCGGTATAATGTATGAAAATACTTCCGACAGATGGTGCAGGCGTCACCCAAAAGACGTTGGGTATGAATGTGTTATCGAAATTAGCAGTCAGGAGCAATTGTCAGGATGGCTGAATTGGTAAAGCATCTGGACGGTATCCAGGAGATGCAGGTTCAAATCCTGCTCCTGACTGTTATTTTCGATTTCACATTTTTCACTTTGTGTTTAATAAATAATTTGTACTTTAAAAAGTGGCGGAGCATGTCAAATGCTAAAAAATATAGATCAAAAATGAAAGTTGTCTAGGATCTCTATTTTTGAGTTGAACAATATTTTTAAAAGGCCTGTACCTCGTGGCGTAGTCGGTAGTGTAACCGACTTCCGTGCATGAGGTCGTGGGTTCGATTCCCACCCAGGACAATTATTTGTGTGATGTACACAGATATTTGTACTGCGTCTGGGTGCTTGCGTATGTATGAATTTACAAAAAAAAGTAGTATAATGTATTATATCCGTAATCTGGTACCCATAGCACAAGCGTTAAGCTTAGTTTGGGACCAGAGGACGTTGTGTGAAAATTTCCGTGAATATTTATTTATTATTTATTTTTTGTGGGAATTTAGATTAAATATGGCTAGCAGGGTCATAAATGTTTTTGTTAAGAGTTTGTCTTCATGATTTCAGTTGTCTATCTTGGTGAGCATGTTGTGTGCATTGCTCACGCTTGCGGCAGCTTCTCCTGACAGCGATATGGTTCCAACGCCTGGCCCAGGACTAAGTTATGGTATGTATACTTATAATTGTGTATAATTATTAAAAGTAAATAGTGGTAGAGCCTTATCCCAGCACAAATGGGCCAGGTTGATCGGGGAAGTACCGCCTTCTCACAGAAGAACACAATCAAACGATGGTAGGTACTCTTATTGTTGTGTTTCGTATGGTAAGTGAGAGCGCAGGAGGCCCAAGCCTCCTCCTTATCCTCTCCTTATTATACTTCCTCTCCACCTCGTTGGAGTTAGCGACGCGCTAGTGATTCCTTTGCTATTGCTAGCGTCTATAGGATACAGTTATCGCTTACCATCAGGTGGGTCGTATGCTTGTTTGCCATCCGCTTAAAAAATAATTGTGAAATAGTAAAATACATCACGTGCCTTTATAAAAAGTTAGAGTTGATGTAATTAGCGGATATATTTTTGATATAACGTAGTTAGTGAAAATTGAACAATAAGTACCATGTAAAATAAAATTGGAAAATGGATGGATGGGATGGAAAATAAAATTATACAGTACATTATTTTATCGAAATGTAATAAAAAATACTTTTAAATTGACAATGTCTAGATAACTTTGCTCTGAAACGAATAACAACGTCACAATTTATGCATAATTTTAACAATTACCCTGTGTCAGAATATTATAAAAATGTATGGACAATGTATTTTTTAAATTACAGGAGGCATTCCGTACGGCAGTGTAAGCGGTAATGTTGCTGAATTTTTTAGCCGTCAAGCGCTACCTAGCGGTCGTATTAGCATACTAGCAAATCAACATAGCAACAGCATAGATTTTGCACCAATTGAACAATATTTGCGATAGATGTCACTACCTGTAGTATAAATTAATTGTTATTACTTTAGTTCAAATAAGATAATATTTAAAGGTTATTGTGAGATTTTTTATTGGTTCTACTATTTTTATGTAACGTTACGAAACGAAACGTACGAACGACTGTAGAGAGATCACAAGACCAACGGATTTACATGATTTCCTCATGAGACAGGATGTTAAAACTTCTTATCTCGCAGATGCTATTGTTGAGAAATTATTTTTTTTGAAGTGAAAACTTATTTTAGGGCGGTACGCATATTTTTAGATGAATTGAGATAAAATCTCTGGACTCGCGACACCGTTACGAGACGCAGCTATAAAGTGTGCATTGGAAATAAAATTTGACACACTTCCCGGTTTTCAATTGAGCTGAAATTTATACCCATATGTATATCGCGTAAAAATGCAATATTATGATAACATGGAGCTGAGCTGATGATGGAGCTGGAAGGTGGACCTAGGAACTCTATAATGAAACGGCGCAACCCCGTCGAGTTTGGGCTTGTATGATTCATCTTGACGATTACTTTGTCTCTAGATGGTATCCAGGGTCTGAGGATGAAGCTGGAAGGTGGCCACAGTAACTCTTATAATGAAACGACGCAACCCCATCGAGTTTGGACTCGTTTGATTCGTCTTGATGAGTACTTTGTCTTTAGATGGTATTTATACTAGGTGGCAAACGAGCACACGGCCCATCTGATGTTAAGCGTTACCATAGCCTATAGACGCTAGCTACACCAGAGAAATCATCCTCGCATTGATATCTCCAAGTAAAGGGATATGAGGTGGACAGGAAGAATAATAAGGAGAGGATAGAAAGGAAAATAAACAGAGAATGGGATGGATAATAAGGAAAATGACAGAAAAACTAATAACCATTGGTTGGCTTGGCCTGGGATTCGAACCTTAGATTTCATGATCCTCAATCAAATATAGGTACTAACGCTAGACCGCTGAGGTAACGCACTTGGTCTTCTAGAACATAATTACTTATGTTTTTACAATCAAAGTGGTTGTGCCTTGCTTATCCCGGCATGAATGGGCCGGCTCGATCGAGTAAGTACCACCCTCTCACAAAAGATCAGTGTACTTACCGTTGTGTTTCGGTTGGTAAGTGAGAGTGCCGGAGGCCCTAACCCCCTTCCTATCCTCTCCTTGTTATCCTTCTAGCCCTCTCCTTAGTATCCTATCTATCCTCTTCTTAGTATACTTCCTATCCACCTCCAGTCCCTTGTCTTGGAGATGGCGACGCGCGAGTGATGCCTCTGGTGGTTCTAATGGTTAACCGCTTACCATCAGCTGGGCCGTATGTTTGTTTGCCATCCAAGTGGTATAAAGAAATACAAAATTGTGTGGACAGTCAGAGTGTATTCACACATCAGAATCACCACTTACTGGTAAACCTTTCCTGCTTCTAATTAGTAATTTATCCTATAAATCCAAGGTAATCTACAAAGGCTTTCATTATTTCAAAATTTTTACAAAGGCACAAATAATGAACAATGCCAGCTTCTATCTATTTGATTCTCACGAAAGCTTATTGTGGTTTTGTACAACAATGTCTCTACATACAGATCTAGGTTTTGTTTTATACAGAATTATATGACAAACAATCGAATCAATTATGACTCTAGGTTAGAAGGGTCATTGTAATGCAGTATGCAATTACAACTCAATACACTATTAGTACATTACATTATTCTATCGTTATATTACATAGTCATTAGAATCTATATATTAGCTGTAACAGAGCTGTGTCTGTACATTTAAGATATTTGAGAAACATGACTTTAATGAGGTGATTATCGCCTAGCATGAGGTTACATTATCACCTAGTTGCGACTTGATACAATATTTTTTTTACTATGAAAATCATGCAGTCCAAGCCTCTCTGATGGTAAGCGGTTATCATAGCCTATAGACACTAGCAACTCCAGAGGCAGCATGTTACCAACTCCAAAGAAACGATACGAGAAGGAGAGGTTGACTAATAAGAACATGTTGAGAAGGAATTTAAGCCTCCTGCACTCTCTCTTACCATAACAAATATAGTATGTAATAGTAGTTTACCTAGCATCGTTTGACGCTGATCTTCTAAAAGAAGTGGTTTTCCCCCGGTCAAGCCAGCCCATTAATGCTGCGATAAGCAAAGCCTATGGATAGTATGCTACTTCGGTAGCTCATATAGTGTGATCCCTATTGGATCGTGCTTATCTAACTACCTGGAAGACATCCTATAGACAACGATTCTGGCTGGGAAGCGGAGGATTATTAAGTGAGGCTCACAAATCGGCTCAGGGGAGTGCTGCTTAACGAAGGACTGCGAAGACTCTCAAAGCTGCTCAGGGGGTACGGCATAACTACTGGGGGCTACTGACCTACCCACCCCTGAGATTACTTAATTTAAGTGAAATTTTCCATAAATAAATAAATATTCACGGACATTTTTCACACAACGTCCTCTGGTCCCAAACTAAGATTAACGCTTGTGCTATGGGTACCAGATTACGGATATAATACATAATACTACTTTTTTTTTGTAAATACATACATATAATATATAGAAAACACCCAGACGTAGTAGAAATATCTGTATTCATCACACAAATAATTGTCCTGAGTGGGAATCGAACCCACGACCTCGTGCACGGAAGTCGGTTTCACTACCGACTACGCCACGAGGCCTGTCTAATTAATTAAAATTATTTCTTAAATCTTATTAATTAAAATTATTTCACGTTGCTTGGATCGTTTTTTTTAATCTGTCTTTATATAAATACACGAAAAAAAACGTGACGTTAGGGTATACGATTGCGGATCACGAGGTCTTGGGTTCGATTTCCGATGAGGCAATAAAAAGAGGAATTAGGAAGTTGGCGGTGTTTCACCCCCGTGACTCGACAAGCACCCAAAGAAAGAAAGAAAGAAAAAGCTTTTATTTTGGACAAACATACACATATATGAAAAAAATGAGGGTAAAAAAAGGAAAAAGGAAATTGGAGGATTGGATTGGATTTCACGGACACAAAGTACACCCAGACACAGAACAACCATTTGTGGATCACACAAAGAGTTTTCCAGTACGGGAATCGAACTCACAACACTGGGGAGAGAGGCCAAACCTCTCTCTCTCTCTCACCACGGCATCTGTGCAGTAAAACACTCACTTTCGTACATGCGTGACCGAAATTACAGTCTGGAGATCGTTATTATAGAATTCGTCGGAAAACGACTCTAGATCCTGTTTAAAATTTTAACATGCGAAATAATGCAAACCTGTATATTTTACTACCGTTAGAGGTAAATTGTGAACAGGCTATTCCTAGTATCGAATCTGGAAATAGATTGGGAGAATGCCAAGAAAATGTTCCCACATTTGTTGTATGGAGAGCAATATACATCCTTCATTCCCTTCTCATTCTAAATAGATAGCTATTGCTAGACGAAAGTAAAATCAGAAATATATGTAGTAGAGAGCGTAATGATTTAGATACTGATCTCCTTGGTAGCCAGTTTTCTCATTCTTCCCCACGGGTGTCGTATGAGGCGACTACGGGAAGCAAGCAATTACCACCCATTGCATTACTGGTGGTAGGGCTGGGTACCAAGTGAGAGTACTGACTTGTTATCAGGCCGAAGCGGGTTGGTACCACCACCTCCTATGTGACCGGGCATGAAACACATCGGTGTGTTTTGGTTGTAGAAGGAGAGAGCCGTTTATTCTATTCTTTAATTTCATACCTGTGAAATGGAATGATAAGCATCGGCTGGACAATACTCTCGGTATAGTTGAGCCCATGAGTGACAGTTACCATTTACCATCAGGTGGGCTAGTTTTAGGTTATATATCGGGTTCTCGATATAGTAGCGGGATAAAATGTATACCAGTTTTTAAGTCTAATCAAGAGCTATCATAATATATCTTAAATACTTTGGAAAATCCAAAACTGCACGCCTCATAATCTTCATTTTTAACAATAAAATTGATTATTTGATAAGTAACTAATAATGTATTGGTCTTACTAAGTAGTTTTCAATAAATCACATAGATAGCGCTAATTTCAAAAAGTACTATTGTATTGTATTGTATTGTAAACGCGGGCTATTTTTCCGCAACTCGACGTCGTATGTGCGCCTATTTTGCATGACGGGTTGCTGGCACTACTCCTGCCAACCCAGCATCACCAGAAAGCCTAGCAGACCCTTAACGTTGCCGACGACCTCTGGGAGCGACCTCGGAGAGCCGAGGTATAGTGCCCGGTATTCCGCCACCCCCGGACATTCAAGGATGACGTAGGCGGCCGTTTTGTCTGCCTCCATGCAAGCTCTGCAAAGAGGACTATCAGTAACACCTAGAGTAAATAAGTGTTTATTCCATAAAGCATGTCCAGTAATGGCTCCCATTAGGAGCCGGAGCTGAGGCCTCTTCAAACGCCGCAGCTTTAGTGACAATCCGGGGTAGATTGTCGGAAGGGCCTCTCTGGCTTGCCTGCATGTACCTAAGTTAGACCAGTATTCTTGGTGTTCTACCTTGGTGTTTCGTCGTAGTGTGTTTCGGAGCCAAGCGAACGGCAGGGGTAGAATGGGCTCAGGTCCTTCCACTATCATCTCCGAACCCCCCCTTGCCAATTCATCGGCAGCGTCATTACCGCGTGAGTTGCTGTGTCCTTTGATCCACTGTAGGGTTATATCGTTGTCGATACATACCTGTGACAGGGCTTGATGGCACTCGTATATAAGACCCGAGGTTATAGTGTACCTTTGAAGGGCCTGTAGGACTGATCGGCTATCAGAGGGTATACGGATTTGTTGGTTCTTTACCTTTCTAGAGTCGATCGCATACGCTGCCATTAAGATGCCCACACTTTCTGCCTGGAAGACCGTATTATGAGCTCCTAATGGTGTAGATATCTGAATGTTCAGGTCCTCGGAGAATACACCCGCACCAGTACCTGACCTTGTTTTAGATCCATCTGTGAAGATACTCATCTCTCTTGGGTTAAGACCTTCACCCGGTTGTTCTTGCAATTGTATCTTGTACTTCTTGTCAAATACAAACTGCTTGGGTATCCTGTTGGTCACCGCTGCCATGAGCGGCTCCTTACCTGTTACCTCACTGAGGATTTCGGTGTGCGGTACCCTTGCTAGTCTCCAGAGACTCAGGTTTTTAAGCCTTACCGCTGTAGCTGCTGCCTCTTGTTTTATGAACAGATGCAGTGGCGGCAGGCCAAGAATAGCTTCCAGAGCAGCAGTTGGAGTTGTCCTCATGCATCCCGTGGCCGCCATACAGGCCAATCTCTGGAGTCGTTGTAGTTTAGCTATGACAGTGTATAATTCGGTCCGTGGCCACCACACCACCGCACCGTAGCTAATCATTGGTCGGATTACTACCTGGTATAGCCATAGAACGATTTTAGGGTCTAGGCCCCATCTTTTACCTATCATTCTGCGGCATTGCCAAAATATGACCGTAGCTTTATCTATTTTACTATTTAAATGATTACTCCAGTTTAACTTACAGTCAAGAATTACCCCTAGGTACTTAACCTGTGTTGATAACTGGAGTTCTGTTTTGAATAATTTGGGCAGTCGGTAGTTGCCCAGGTTGCGTTTGTTAGTGAACATCACCATTTCCGTCTTTTTTGGATTGACTTTTAGTTCGTTGATAGTACACCACCGTTCCACGATGACCAGCGCAGAGCGTGTAACGTCGCATACTGTACTTGTATTGTTGCCGCATGTCAGTATCACCAGATCGTCGGCATAACCAACCGTATAATAGTGATTGTTATTCAGTGTAGCAATTAGATCATTTACCACTAAATTCCACAGTAGCGGTGAAAGCACACCCCCTTGAGGGCATCCTTTGGCCACCAGTGCCTTGTGTGTTCCGCCTGTGCTAAGCTTAACGATCTTTTTGCTTAACATATTATCTATCCATTGGATCATAACTGCATTTGCTCCATGTCTTTCAAGTGCTGCAGTTATGCTAGTAAATTTGGTCTTGTCAAAGGCCCCCTCGATGTCTATGAAGGTGCCTAGACATATAGACTTGCTTGAAATCGCTTCTTCAATTTTGCATACCACTGCATGAAGTGCCGATTCTGTAGATTTACCTTGACAGTAGGCGTGTTGATGCGGGTGCAGGGGGCGCGAACCCCCTCCCTCAGGTTCCTATCGCACAACCTCTCCAGTGTCTTCAACAGAAAAGAGGTCAAGCTGATAGGTCTGTAGGATTTGGGGTCCGAATAATCGCTCTTACCTGGCTTGGGTATGAAGATCACCTTGACTTCTCTCCAACTTTTCGGCACGTACCTGTGAGCAAGACAGGCGGCCAGAATAGTGGTGAGTATTTGAATGAGTTCCTCCCCGCCCCACTTCAGCAAGGCAGGGAAAATTCCATCCAGGCCAGGTGATTTGTATGAATTAAAGCTGTTAATGGCCCACCGTACTTTTTGTGGGCTAACTACATCAAGTGTTTGGTGCCATTCTGCTTCAGATGGGATGACCTCCTCATCTGTCCTGCGGACTGACTGCACCATCTAGCAGTCGGGGATGTGCGTCTGTACTAAGATGTATTCCGCTTCCTCCCATGACCTAGTGAGGGTGTCGTCTGGCTTGCGTAGGGATCCCAACGTAACCGTGGGCTGGTTACAAAGAACCTTACTTACCCTGTTAGCCTGTGCTCCATTCTCTATTTCGGAACAGAAGTTGCGCCATGAGCACCTGCTTCTGTACCTGAGACGCTTCTTGTACCTAGACTTAGTTGACTTATAATTATCCCAGTCCTGGTCAGTACCTGTGTTCATTGCTCTGTTAAGTTGTCGCCTCATCCTTTTCCTGAGTCTATCCAGCTCGGGTCCCCACCAGTCGGCTTTTTTGCCTCTACTGGGCGGTGGAGTGGACAATGGACACGCCTGGTGATAGCAATCCAGCATGGTATTTGTGAGGACGCTTACCTGCCTCTCTATTTCTGCAGCACCTTCCAGTTTTGTGGGAACCTCTGTCTGCACCAGGGCTAGGCACATTTGTTCCGCGTACCGGATACGATCCGTTCTGCGGGGGTTCCTCCACGGGGTTGCTGCGATTGTCTTTACTTGAATATCGAATCGAATCCACCTATGGTCTGAGCATGATAGATCTTTTGATACATGCCAGTTTGAGATGTGATTCGAAACCTCTTCGGTTGCCAACGTCAAGTCAATGATTGTCTTGCTACGTCTGTTTACAAATGTCGGTTCTGAGCCTGTATTAAGTATATTAAGGTTTGTGATTGTGGTCTCTCCTACATTGGGCAAACAAAGAGATCCATAACAACTCGGATCAAAGAACACATAGCTGATGTGAAGCACCGTCGCTATACAAAGTCTGCAATTTGTGAGCACACACAGGACCACACCCGCCATTACATTAGGTTTGACAAACCTCAAATCCTCGCAAAAGAACATCGATATCGTCCTAGAATGATACGTGAGGCTATTGAAATTAAGAAACATCCCAATTTCAATAGAGAAGACGGCTGGGTCTTACCATCAAGCTGGAATCCTGTGATAGGCCTCACCAAACAGAACACAAGAAGGCACACCACAAGATTGCAAGACACAGTTAGCGCTTATTGTGTAGACAAAACCCACAGTAGTGATTAGTTTTAGTTATTGCCTTTTAAAAAATTTTAAACTTAATTAGCTTTCAGCCGTACAAAATTTAATAATCCATAACAGTTGTTGCCTACTGAGTTTTCTGGCCGGATCTTTCTCAGTCAGGCCGCGTTCCGATCCGGTGGTAGCTTTTTAGACTTAGCTTTTGGCAAAATCAATATATTTAATAATATAAACTAATAACCAAGATTGTCTTCTTACTGGTAGTAATTGGTAGTTTATGGTAGAATTTTTGAGCACTAAATAAAAACAAAAAATTTTAGTTTAAAGAGGAGTATTATACTCATTTTAATATACTAACTTAGTCTCATACATTGTAAGCATAAAAAATTTGAAGTAAATATTTTAATTGTGTTTCTAAACGAATATTAGGTGGGTTAAAATAAATAAACCAAAAATTTTGTAAAATCATATACTGTGGGTAGACGAGACCGTTGAAATAACATATCAGCTTTGGACGTCTATCATCTAAGTCCACCCGTGATCATGAATGCTGTAAAGTATTCGAAACGTCGGGATAGTAGTAAAATTAAGTAAACGCGATAGATTCCGTAAACGAAGTTTTATTTCAAAATATTAAGGTCAGTTGTAAAAAGGTACTCAACAAGTTTCTTACCTTTTTCGTTACTTGTCTTCATCCCCCATAGGGGGTGGTGTGCATTTGCGTCAGTGGCCACGATAATTTCGAGCCCGGTCTCTTCGCAGTAGGTGATTAGCCGTGTCAGCTCGTGGGGTGGCGGATCATCAGCCTCCGGCATGTACACGGATGCAATAACCGCCTCCTGAAGGCTTGAATCCGGCGCCCCGTGCACTATAATGGCGCACAGGTCTCTAGAACAGAAACTCGTTAAGGGTTGCGCGTGTATATTTCTAGACATGTAAATACAGGCTCGGGGATTGTCCGGTCCTGTTTGTGCAATAAGCTTACCTCCGATGTTCCGGAGTCCGCAGATGGTGCCATTCATAACCCACGGCTCCTGGATCAGGACTATGGCCGTGTCGTTAACCTCCAACCGTTTCCGTATCCGAGCCGTCGCGGTTTCGCTGTGGTGGAGGTTGGCTTGGAGGATATTACAAAGCGGAGAAGGGGGTAACACTGTTAATGTCATCCTCCCAGCCTCCGAGGGATCACGAAGAAGTTCTTCCTCGTCCCCCTCAGAAGCAGGAGCAGTCCGCGCCGACGTCTGAGACCCGGGCAACACCTCCACTCCTACAGTGCTTGCCCTGGTCCCCCCGGAAGTGTCCATAGCTTCGGATTCAGCAGGTGCCGTGTTTTCCCGAGAGACGGTGTTGCTGGGTGGTGGGTATTCCACGTACCTGCCACGCGGTCCTTGGAACTTTACGTACACCGAGCCTAGCAGGAAGCCAAGCCGGCGTTCGCGTTCTACAAGGACCGCCACGACCGTCTCCGGTACACTAACAACAGCAAACGTGTCCGTCTCCTGTCGCTCCGTCTTGTGGAGTAACCACTGGTCAATCTGCGCCCAGGGGTTCTGGTACCGAAGTGTTCGCGCTACGGCGCGGAAATCTTCCCAGATCCCCGGGAACAGTACGCCACAGCGTACTCTACGCTGTAGCTCACTCTGGCGTTTCACGGTGACCTTGTCCCCTGTAGACAGGGTCATAGTCACCATGCACCGCCTGAGCCATGCCAACGTAGCCTGATCCTCACACCATAGCCGTAGGGCGCCGTTAGATATCAACGGTTTTCCCTGGAATAGTGGGCCAGAGGATTGGCTATTGCTAGGCTACATGGCTTCCTGCATCAGCAGTGCCTGCAGCTGTTTCTGAACCTCCTCAGACAGCTGCGGAGTGAGGTGACCTGAGGTCACTGTGGTAACAGCAACCAGCAGGTCCGCCTTCAAAGCATCCGCATACGCCATCTTCGGAGTATCCCCCGTAGGCTCGAGTCTCAGCCTCTTGGTCTCACCTCGCGGAGAGATGGTCTCATCCGGGCGATTCCTTTTGGCCGAAGCTCGAGATTCCGGGATTGTGGTCGTTGCAGGCCTGTTCCTAGCCCTTTTCCTTGCACGGCCGGCGCGGCGTGCTACTGGGGTTCCAGCGGCTGCCTTCGCCGGCTCTTGCTTGGAAGCACCTGGTTGTTGTTGAGGCGCTGGGGCTGTTGTGTTGTCCAATGCAGCTCGCCTCTGCCTGGACTTGCGACGCTGTTTTTTATTTTTGTGCGTCTTCCACTTAAAGTCCGGCACTGTCCAACCTGCATCGAGCAGCGCGGATGTAGCGTCCGTTGGGGGTACCGCTGGTGTCCGCTCCGGTTCAACGGATTTCTCCATTGACGGAGCGTCCTCCTTAACGGCTCCCTCGGCACTAAGTGTTGGCTGGGTTCGGTCATGAACCTGCCCCGAGCCCGTCGGTGTCGTCAACGTACCGGGTGTTCAAGGCGCCGGGATCCCAGCAGCCTTTTTACCCGGCACGGACTGGTTTTTACGGGGGGGCACTGTGGAAACAGCACCGCCACTGTGCTTGGTGTATCGAGGCACTGTGGAAACAGCACCTTCTTTGTGAGCAGTGTTAGTGAGTGCAGTGTTAGTGAGTGCAGTATTTGTGTGTGTCTTGTTTGTGTGTGTCTTGTTTGTGTGTGTCTTGTTTGTGTTATGTGATGTGTTCGCGCCTTTCCGGGCCACTTTCGTGTCCCTCAAGGCATGTGTGGGTGTGGTAGGCACTGTGGGAACAGCACCTCCCATTTGTATGGGGAAAGTGGAGGTGACAGCGTGAGCCGCACTATCTCCTCCGTGTGTTTGGGTGCCTGTGGTGTTAACCTCAGGCGCCCGTGGGGTTTGGGATCTGGTTTTATCCATACCACGTGATTGTTTATATTTCGTCTCTCGAGCTTCCCACCCTCCACGGAGCCCGCACCTTTGGGGATGTCACTTTGGACACCAGGACTACCCGAGAGATATAGACACGGTTGGTTGGGATTCATGCGCGACATCGGGAGCTGCAGACATATGACCGGGGGCACCGATCCTAGTACCCCCAGTGGTTCCACACGCCCTTGCCCCGTCAGCATGGCCGAACCCCATGTCCCCCCAGAGGACCCCCCCGTGTCTCGCCTGCGGCCCGTACCCTCCTCAACCATACGGGACGCGTGTCCATTCCCCTATAGTGGCTAGCTACAGGGGTACCGTTTAGCCAGAAATCCGGACCAAAGAGGGCGTGTTGTCTCCCGGAAGTATCAACCCCGACCCCGTTCGACTCAGCCCTCCAGGACTCCATCTTCCTCGCGTACGGCGATCAACTGCGCAGGACCAACGCAGGTGGGTGCTGTGTGCTTGTGCGAGCGTAGTAACTATATAAACTGCATAGATAAAGGGGCAATATTTGTGGTTGGTGCCTGCCCTTAGCACATTAAACATATAAAATATATACCTAAAGATATACTATATCTGTATAAATACCATAATAAACCGTCTTCGCACCCACACAAAGGCGGCTTTCTCTATACATAACGGAAGAAATAGAAAAGAAGGGACCATGTATACAGAGATATAATACTAATGGATAAACTACATGAATATGATACATATAAAGACCCTCCCTATTTACCCGGGCTTGGGACCGGCGAGGCTTCGCAAACGGACCGTCTCTGTGGTCTGACTGAAAAGCCCCGGCTAGGTTTCAAAAAGTACTAATGTAGGTTTCATGTCTTATACGCCATCTAGCGCTAATTTTAAGAAGTGCTTCTATATTGGTCTGCCTCTCAGCCATTTTGCAAGGCGCTATCTGGCAATTAGTAAGAAGTAAGAACAACAATCCATGAGTTTACATATAAACCTGCATAAATGCATATATATAAACATGTAAAATTGAATTATTTATTAAACTGTAAACAAAAACAATTTAAGAAAACAAAAAGTAACGATGACGATAGTAAAACCACCGGTGGCTATGCGTACTTAAAAAGGTAGTTCTCATGAAAGGCACTGGTTTTAGTGTCGCGTTGAGCGTAAATGCCATAATATTCAGTATTTTTTTTTGTTTATTTAATAACAATTAAACCACATCGAATCAGACCGTGAAAAGTAATAGGGCTCTATTCCTAATCATAATAATTCGTACACGAAAAAAAAAGACTCGATTTGTAAAGTATTTTGGTCTTTATCGTGTTAACATACATTACCTACAACTCACGGACGTCCAAGCCAGATTTTTTTCAAACAGTTTTTTAACTAGTTTAAATAACAAAAATGGCATCAAAAATATCATGAGTGTTAAAAATAGTGTTTGTTCTTTATATGTGTGTGTATATATTATTTTACAAGTGCAATATATGATAAATAGAGACATTTTAAGTTTGAAAAATCAGTTGTGCCGTGTAAACTGGGAGTAGAACACGCTTCGCTTATGAGGCGTGCAATATACAGACATAGCTCTGTTACAGCTTTATAATAGTATAGAAGAAGATAGATAATAGTACTGAACTACATTACTAGATAGCATTGTTTTATTCAGCAGTCGTTTGTCTCTATTTCCAATGTAAAGGATAATGACCTGTGATTTTTATTTTATAATTTTTACCTTACACATTTTCAATTATCTCTGGACTCAATTGAGGTGCATCCAGACGAAAAATTATTTGTAAAAAAACTCACAAGTATTTTTTATTTCACTGTTCACCTTCGCTTTTTTGACCCAATTAATAATTACAACTTGCTTGTACGTCATGTAGGCTACATATACGTACATAGCTATTGAGGCCTAATGTCATAGTAGGGATGCTTCGATGCGTGACGATTGACCCACTAGGTTATGTCATCATAAGACGTTCGTAAAAATGGTTTATTAAGATTATTTGGCGGGAAATAAAATTAAAATAAAATAAGTGGGGATCCACTTATTTTATTTTTATTTTATTTTATGGGTTTTATTACATAGCTCAGCATACCAAATACTAAAAAAAATATTACAAAAAAAAAAAACCGGCACGAGCGCGGATGTATTATAACATAGCATCACGCCTGTATTCCCTGAAGGGGTAGGCAGAGGTGTATTACACACCCACGACTCGCCAGCTATGTTTGAGTCCCACGTAATAGCGGGCGAGCCTATTGACGTCTACCGGGCACATTTCCAAACTCCGGGCTGCTACTGAGAATTTTTATTTTTAGGAAAAAGCTCAATAACATTGCCCGACCCGGGGATCGAACCCGAGACCTCATGATTAGCAGTCGCATACACTACCGCTACACCACCGAGGCAGTTAAAAACTAAGTCGAAAGTATTATCTTACAAAAATATTTTTTACTTGGGTTTATTGGGAGAGAGGATAGTCTACCCTCTTAAAAGAATCTGATAGCACATAATAAATAAATAAGATAGGCTAATTGTTATTTACAAAATTACTTATTATTTTTGTAATAGGTATATAGGCTGTCATCGTTGAATCGGTTATATTATACATCTTAATAAATTGAAAACAAATTAGAGCGAGAGGTAGATACAGCATTAGGTATAGGTATACCTCCTAAGTAGGTACTTATCCTATTAACTCAAAAAAAATGCCTACACCTGTCTACTAAATAAGATACCTTAAAATTATCAACGCAGCTTTGATCGAATGACATAGACGATTTCGCGGCCGTCGCTAAACAATAGACGATGACTGTATCGATTCTTCATTCGATATGGTGGCATTAATTGTAGAAGGCTATTTGATATTACATGATTTTTTTAGCTTTTAAAACAATGCCTGCTTTAAGAATGTCTCTTTATTGGCTAAAGAAATAAGAATATTCTGTTTAATTTTGCCGTCTCTCTCGAGGAGGAGCATACTTACTTCGTACCAAATTTTATGAAAGTCAATTATTCAGTGGTTTAACTGTGAAAACATAACAAACAGGCAGTTACTTTCACGCTTATTATATTAGTCCATCCATCCATCAGCTTTTCAACGTCCACTGCTGGACATAGGCCTCCCCAAGAGAACGCCACAACGAGCGGTCCCGTCATGGGGGATAATGGCGTAATCACCACGCTTGGCAGGCGGGTTGGAGATCGCAGTAGATATTGTTAATACTCGAGGGAGTGCTGCTGCCCACTCTCCCCCGGTATTCCTCAGTAGGCTCTTACGACTCCCGTGGGTAGAGAGGGGTGAGACAATTCTAAAGCCGGCCCCACACGGTCATTTTATTAGTATGGATAACATAAAACTACACATCCGTTCTTATTTAGGACGTAGAGGTGTTTTCTCATAAAAGAGGCATTCCATTGAGAACACTGCGCGATATGAATACTAAGCACTGCGGTACGCATGAATGGACACGTTCAAATTGTGACATCACGTTACATATGGATTTTATCAGTCATTTTCAACTTACTATACATTATTTTAAATTTGTTTTTCTATAAACTACCTCTGTAGTGCAGCGGTAGTGTAAGCGACTGCTGATCACGAGGTCTCGGGTTCGATCCCCGAGTCAGGCAAGTGTTATTGAGATTTTTCATAAAAAATAAAAATACTCAGTAGCAGACCGGAGTTTGGAATTGTGCCCGGTAGATGTCCATAGGCTCGCCCCCTATTACGTAGGACTTAAACATAGCTGGTGAATCATGGGTGTGTAATACACCTCTGCCTACCCCGCGGAATGCAGGCGTGATACTATGTTTTGCTATATTTTTCTATGAAGTATACAATTTTATTTTTCAACCATTTTTTCTTTCCCACTATTGGACATGGTTCTCATCTAATGGGAAAAGGGATTAGGCCAAAGTCCACCACGCAGGCTCATTGGGGGTTAACAGACTTCACAAGCCGTCGAGAAAATCTCTCAGGCATGCAGGATTCCTCGCGATGTTTTCCTTCACCGAGCAGTGATAATTTGTAGACAAATACATACATCATTTCGAAAAATATCAAAAATTAAAGGCGCCGTAAGAGGTCTGGACCTTGGACTGGGGTTCGAACTCGATACCACTGTCTTTGCAGTCCTTGGTTTTACTGCTATCACTGCACAGTATAAAAATATTGATGGGTGCCATTTAAAACCATAAATCTCTTCACATAATATTTACACATCTTCCGTGAGGCCTACGAGAATATTTTTTTTTTAAAAATCCCTTCCATAAATTGCACATTGGTATTCTAAAACGCAAACGCTTAGTATATATTGTAATCAATCATGAGGCACTATAGCAAATGTTTGGAACGAGTAACTTATCTGTTACTGGAACAAACATACCATTTCGCATATTGGTACCGTTATATGCCATTGTAAAACAATAGCAATTGATTTATGTTTCGCAACGAGGTGTTTTCCCAACGCTAAGACATATCTTTCTTTAAACGATATTTAAACGAGGTTTGAGAAGAGTACTTTAGTAACGATAGGCAGTGACTTGGCTGTGCCTTTCGTGTACCAAAGTATATTAGCGGTGGCTATCAAGTGGTCTCCTGACAAGCTGTCACCATTGGCAATAATAATAGATTGTTTTTTGTTTATAGTTCATCGACTACTGTTTTCAAAATGAATACAAGTACCTACGTGGAGTCTACTAGCCGTGCCGAGAGGCAATTTAAAAAACGGCTTCAGGCTATGGCAATCCATAACGACCACTCAGGCCAGATGGACAGTTTCATTACATTTCCTTTCTATCATTGTGTATCAAGTATGGTAGTAATCATATTATTATGTCATTGACAGCATAACGGTTTGGAACTCCACAAAAAATAACATAGTAGAACACATTATTTGTGATTGTGGAAAAAGAGGATTTTTAATGCGAGCGGGATTCGAAACTGCATCCCTTCCAATCCGAGGAAGTGCTCTAAACAGCTAAGCCATCGCACTGACCAACGGTCAATCTCCACATCACATTTGTCATTACATACCCTTTCGGGTCTTACAACAAGTGATAGCTTTCACTTTTTACCAGATCAGCAGTAAATCATACCCTACATCCTCGGGATCTCGTTTTATATTGGTAAAAATCTAAATATATTGTATACTCGCTGCTACCCGCGATGCCTGCGGAGAATTTTGTTATTATCTTTTTTGTGCTGGACCCTAATTATTTTTGTACAATAAAAGTAGCCTAAGTTACTCCTTATAGCGCTATTTGCCAGCGAAAGGGTCATTCAAATTGGTCCTGCCGTTCTGGGTATTAACTGCAACAAACACCCAGAATGACAAAAATTAAAAAAAAAAAGTTATTTTGTTATAGTAATAAGCTGTTATTTAGATAAAGATACACATCGTATCCAGATGGGAACATCGGTGCAGGCATTCAAAAGAGGTCAGCACAGGTCTGAGAGCACCATGTTATATACTAAATGTCAAGGTCACAACGACAGTGAGTGTAATGATTACGACCTCAGCTGAGGAAGGAACAGCAATATGGCTGGTTGTCGGTGACAATGCCCGTTACATTGTAGTCCAAACGAAAGCTGTAGCGGTTTGTGTTCGTCAAAATTTCGTTGTCTTAAGTAACAGATATTAAAAATATAAAAAAAAAATGATGAGGCGTCACTAAACATCTTTTTTATATTTTTTTTCTGTTTACTTGTATCATCTATCATGCGCAAACTACTGAACGGATTTTCATGAAACTCTTTTGTTTGATAGCTCTTGACTAGACTTAAAAACTGGTGAGTTTTATCTCGCTACTAGGTATATCGGGAACCTGCGATATAAAACCTTAACCGAAAGCCATTATTAGACTAAAACTAGTTTAAAATATATGAGTAAGTGCAGTCTACAGATGTATATAATGTTTATATGGGAGTGTCGTTTATTGTGTAAATCTTTTTTTTCCACGTCTTCAAAGCTGCTGGCACCAACTGTTATTAAACTAATATTAATTGATAATTTTTTCCCTAGTTTTATTTAAAGTAATGCACTTGATATATCTAGGACCTGACTATGCCTGTGACCTGCGATGATTACAACGAAGCTGGCAATCTATTCCCCGACATTGTATTATAGCAGTTTGGTTACTGGAGGCTGATAAGCGTTAATCGCCGTATATGGAAATATTAGATACTGTATGTTTATTTAAATTTGCCTCGTATGGCATCCGTGACTCAAAATATCCTCAGCACAAGGAAAATTTATTTGAAAAATTGTATAATACTCCCCGCTTCCGCTTATGACTTATCTGTTTCCTGTATGTCAAAATACGTGGAGTTAGTAGGATCCTATAATTATACTAATCGACTTCCATGCCTACTGATTGCATGCACGACAATACAACTTATTAACGGAAACTATTATTGAAAACCAAGGTCTTCTGTAAGAGCGTTTTGGAATGCGTCAAGTAGTACAAGTGTCTCCGCCCCATTTCTTCCCGCGGGTATCGTACGGCGAGAATCGTACTTCTAGTGATAGAGCCTTGCTTATCTCAGCATGAATGGGCTGGCTTGATCGGGGAAGTACCACCGTCTTACAAAAGATCAGCGTGTAATAACGGTAGATACTCCCGTTATGTTTCGTATGGTGAGTGTAAGCACCGGAGGCCCAAACCTCTCTCTATCATATTCTTGTTATCCTTCCTACTCTCTCCTTAGTATCCTACTTATCTAAGGGATAGGATTATCCTTTTCCTTGGAGATTGTGACGCGCGAGTGATGCCTCAGGTGTTGGTGTTGCTAGCGTCTTACTATCAGATGGGCCGTATGTTTATTTGTATGACAGTTTGGTTACTGATTACTTTCCTGGCAATGTCCAAATACATTACTGGTGCCCATCCCTAGTTAATAATAATAATATTGATTTTATTGTTACAAAATACATATGCATAATACCTAAATAATTTAACACAAAGTAGGAAAATATGCAATCAGAAATAACAGTCACGAGCACGTTATTTTCGATCACTACTAGTGTTATCACAAGCAGCATTTGAACCTGCATATCCTGTAATACCGGCCCAGATGCTTTGCCAATTCAGCTGAATACTAATGTTATTGAGCTAATGTTATTAGCTCGAGACTTTTATTTTCGATTCCATATTTTCACACTTTGTGTTAATTTATATGGCTAAGCATGTTAAATACTAAAAAGTTTATATATAAAAATATCAAAATATATACAATTGTACATGTAAGCACACACATTAAACTAGCACTTATTAACTTTACAATAATTTAAACGTTACATACGTTTAAATTATTGTAAAGTATGTTATTATTAAGGCCGTGTGGGGCCGGCTTTAGAATTGCCCCACCCCTCTCTACCCACGGGAGTCGTAAGAGCCGACTGAGGGATACCGGGGGAGTGGGCAGCAGCACTCACTCGAGTATTAACAACATCCACTGCGATCGCCACCCGCCTGCCAAGCGTGGTGATTACGGCATTATCCCCCATGACGGGACCGCTCGTTGTGGCGTTCTCTTGGGGAGGCCTATGTCCAGCAGTGGACGTTGAAAGGCTGATGGATGGATGGTTATTATTAAACTATGATTACTTACACCTAAAGTAGACCAAGGCCAGGCCTACAGGCCTGACACAGAAGATACATCTTAGGTGCTAGAAATAGTTTCTATTGCTAACGCTTTCTCTTCACCTCTTTATCTCTCCTCAGGGTTGATAACTCACCAGGAATGCGTTTGTTTCTATAGGAATCTATAGGGCTAAGGTAACCGCTTACCATCAGGCAATAGTATGCTTATTTACCACTCTATTACTATAAAAAAATTCTCCAGTTAATTTATATAACTAGTGTTTTTCCGTCTGTAAATTCTATATATAAGTTATCTTATCTTATAAGGAAGAAGCGGTTATATAAATAGGTGTTGTGTTATTACGCCTATTTAATGATAATCTTTTAGTATATAAATATAATATATACAACTTATTTTAATTCAAGTTAATTATATAATTCTATAAAAATATCTATGGTATGTCAACAAAACACGGTTATTTTTTTACTATTGTTATTGTTTCTCAGCCTTCATAAAAGGTCTTTATTATGGTTACATTCCCATAAAATTGTAGTTAAGAATTACAACCCCACAGTGTATTTTGTCATATAAACATTGTTTTATTATTGAATAAACCTGTTTAAAGTAAACGTTAATGTGCAGCACTGCCTTATTATATAAAAAAAAATATGAATTTTGAAATAAAACTATGTTTACGGAATCTATCGCGTTTATTTGATTTTACTACTATCCCGACGTTTCGAATACTTAACAGCATTCATGATCACGGGTGGACTTAGATGATAGACGTCCAAGACTGATATGTTATTTCAACGGTTTCATCTACCCACAGTATATGATTTTACAAAATGTTTGGTTTATTTATTTTAACCCACCTTATATTCGTTTAGAAACACAGTGAAAATATCTACTTCAAATGTTTATGCTTACAATGTATGAGACTTTAAGTTAGTATATTAAAATGAGTATAATACTCCTCTTTAAATTGTAAAATTTTTGTTTTTATTTAGTGCTCAAAATTCTACCATAAACTACCAATTACTACCAGTAAGAAGACAATCTTGGTTATTAGTTTATATTATTAAATATATTGATTTTGCCAAAAGCTAAGACTAAGAAGCTACCACCGGATCGGAACGCGGCCTGACTGAGAAAGATCCGGCCAGAAAACTCAGTAGGCAACAACTGTTATGGATTATTAAATTTTGTACGGAATTACTGAGAGCTAATAAGGTTTAAATTTTTAAATTTTTTACAAAGGGCAAAGACTAATCACTACTGTGGGTTTTATCTACACAATAAGCGCTAACTGTGTCTTGCAATCTTGTGGTGTGCCTTCTTGTATTCTGTTTGGTGAGGCCTATCACAGGATTCCAGCTTGATGGTAAGACCCAGCCGTCTTCTCTATTGAAATTGGGATGTTTCTTAATTTCAATAGCCTCACGTATCATTCTAGGGCGATATCGATGTTCTTTTGCGAGGATTTGAGGTTTGTCAAACCTAATGTAATGGGCGGGTGTGGTCCTGTGTGTGCTCACAAATTGCAGACTTTGTATAACGACTGTGCTTCATATCAGCTATGTGTTCTTTGATCCGAGTTGTTATGGATCTCTTTAATACTTTCTGATATTTACGCGAATGTTACACATTTTGAAATAAAACTACGTTTACGGAATCTATCGCGTTTACTTGATTTTACTCCTATCCCGACGTTTCGAATACTTTACAGCATTCATGATCACGGGTGGACTTAGATGATAGACGTCCAAGGTTGATATGTTATTTCAACGGTTTCATCTACCCACAGTATATGATTTTACAAAATTTTTGGTTTATTTATTTTAACCCACCTAATATTCGTTTAGAAACACAGTGAAAATATCTACTTCAAATGTTTATGCTTACAATGTATGAGACTTTAAATTAGTATATTAAAATGAGTATAATACTCCTCTTTAAATTGTAAAATTTTTGTTTTTATTTTGTGGTAGAATTTTTGAGCACTAAATAAAAACAAAAATTTTACAATTTAAAGAGGAGTATTATACTCATTTTAATATACTAATTTAAAGTCTCATACATTGTAAGCATAAACATTTGAAGTAGATATTTTCACTGTGTTTCTAAACGAATATTAGGTGGGTTAAAATAAATAAACCAAAAATTTTGTAAAATCATATACTGTGGGTAGATGAAACCGTTGAAATAACATATCAACCTTGGACGTCTATCATCTAAGTCCACCCGTGATCATGAATGCTGTAAAGTATTCGAAACGTCGGGATAGGAGTAAAATCAAGTAAACGCGATAGATTCCGTAAACGTAGTTTTATTTCAAAATGGATCTCTTTGTTTTGCAAATGTAGGAGAGACCACAATCGCAATCCAGCTTGTATACTCCTGCATCCTGTAAGGGTATATAGCGCTTGACTGGTGGTAAAAATTGACTAATTCTTTTGAGTGGCTTATAGTAGGTTTTAATTGAAGCTTTTTTAAGAATGTAGCCAATCTTGTCAGTGACTCCTTTAACATAGGGCAGGACTGCAGGGAGGCGCTCAACTGTGGGTCGCTTCACTCGGTTTCTGTGACGGCGGCGTGGAACCTGCAGCTTATTTGCATGTAAAACTTTCTTTACATGCAGCAACTCTCCAGCCAGGTGTTCTTCATCACAGATTCCTTGTGCTCGCTGAAACAAAGATTTAGACACGGTAGCCAACTGTGAAGGATGGTGGTGAGACTCTCCATTCAGGTACTTATCAGTATGGGTTTTCTTTCGATACACTGTATGACTCAAGGTGTTGTTGGGGTAACGGATTACCATAACATCTAAGAAAGCTAAAGACTTACTTGACTCCAGTTCCATAGGGAATTGAATTTTAGGATTAATGGAGTTCAGATGGTTTAGAAATACGGTTACTTTATCAGATGGTAATATAGTAAAAGTGTTATCTACGTACCGCTTGTAGAAACGGGAGACCACAGGTGAGGTTTTTAGGGCAGTCTCCTCGAAGTCTTCCATAAATATGTCGGCAACAACGGGAGAGACTGGCGAACCCATGGCCACTCCGTCCACTTGCTTGTAGAAGCCATCATTCCACATAATGTAGCCAGATGTGAGGCAGTACTTTAACAGTTCAGCGTATTCCATAGGTATGTTGTTCTCTGATAGTTTCTTAGATACAATTCTGATGCAGTCTTCCACAGGTAAGCAGGTAAAAAGTGACTGGACATCAAAACTCACCATAGTTTCATTGTTAGCGAGATGAAGGTGTTTAATCTCACTTACAAAATGGTATGAGTCCTTTATGAACGCATCTGTGTGTCCTCGGAGTTGTGAGAGAACTTTGGCCAGTAGCTGAGCGACTTTATAAGTAGGTGAGTCAATCTGACTTACAATAGGTTGTAGTGGTGCGTTCGGTTTGTGTATCTTAGGCAACCTATACAATTTAGGTGGCTTTGCACAAGGAGGTATCAGGGTTTTTACATCTAGATTTAATGCTTCGGAGTGCTGGTTGAGTAACTTTTTCATGTTATTTAGTGTACAGTTGGTCGGGTTGGTTCTGACCTTTTCATAAGTAGATTCATCCGATAAAAGGTGTTCAATTTCGGCATTATAATCTGACGTGTCCATCACCACAGTAGCGTTGCCTTTATCTGCGCCGCCGAAGTATTGAGTTGTGTTCTCAGGAAGGCCCGTTTTTTTGTTAACGTCGTAAAAAAAATTAGGTACATTGGCCGTGTGGGGCCGGTTTTAGTACTGTCCCACCCCTCTCTACCCACGGGAGTCGTAAGAGCCGACTGAGGGAAATACCGCGGTAGTGGGCAGCAGCACTCCCTCGAGTATTAACAACATCCACTGCGATCGCCAACCCGCCTGCCAAGCGTGGCGATTACGGCATTATCCACATGACGGGACCGCTCATTGTGGCATTCTCTTGGGGAGGCCTATGTCCAGCAGTGGACGTTGAAAGGCTGATGGATGGATGGACCGATCCAGAGTTTTAATCCGTTTTGTGGCTATTATTTTGATGTGAATCATCTAACGCGGAGGGAGGTTAAGACCGGCTATTAACGTGGCGACGCGTCGCAACGCCAATTTATTGTTTTGCACGCCTCATAAACGAAGCGTTGAGATGGGTTCTACTCCCGGTTTGCACCGAACAACTGATTTTTCAAACTAAAAATGTCTCTATTTATTATATATTGCACTTGTAAAATAATATATACACACACATATAAAGAACAAACACTATTTTTAACACTCATGATATTTTGATGCCATTTTTGTTATTTAAAGTAGTTAAAAAACTGTTTGAAAATAAAATCTGGCTTGGACGTCCGTGAGTTGTAAGTTAATGTATGTTAACACGAAAACGACCAAAATACTTTACTAATCGAGTCTTTTCTCTCTTTTTCGTTTACGAATTATTATGATTAGGAATAGAGCCCTATTACTTTTCACGGTCTGATTCGATGTGGTTTAATTGTTATTAAATAAACAAAAAAATACTGAATATTTATGGCATTTACGCTCGACGCGACTCTAAGACCAGCGCCTTTCATGAGAACTACCTTTTTACGTACGCATAGCCACCGGTGGTTTTACTATCGTCAACAAAACGCTGTTCGCCCGGCCGGTACATTGTTTTTTGTTAAAAGAAAGTTCTTACCTTTGCTTGACGAACTGATGATATTTGTCAAGTATAATAACTATTTTATCCATAACAACAATTAAACACACTAAACACACGTAAATAATAACACACCAACGTTATAAAACACGAAAAAAACATATTTTACATTCCACAATTTTTACGACACTGAAATGTCAACCTTGACATAATAAGAGGTGGACCAATATAGAAGTACTTCTTAAAATTAGCGCTAGATGGCGTATAAGACATGAAACCCACATTAGTACTTTTTGAAATTAGCGCTATCTATGTGATTTATTGAAAACTACTTAGTAAGACCAATACATTATTAGTTACTTATCAAATAATCAATTTTATTGTGAAAAATAAGGATTATGAGGCGTGCAGTTTTGGATTTTCCAATTTTTTTAAATCTAACCTCATCTGTGGACAACATATGTAACTAGAAAGCATAGTGTGAATTGATAACAAGAGGGCGCTTACCAAGAATTATTATTTGAATTTTATATTGAGACGGGCCTCGTGGCGTTGTCGGTAGTGTAACCGACTTCCGTGCATGAGGTCGTGGGTTCGATTCCCACTCACTGCGTCTGGGTGTTTTCTATCTATGATATGTATGTATTTACAAAAAAAAAAGTAGTATATGTATTATATCCGTAATCTGGTACCCATAGCACAAGCGTTAAGCTTAGTTTGGGACCAGAGGACGTTGTGTGAAAATGTCCGTGAATATTTATTTATTTTTATTTATTTATTTAAGACCCAAACAATATTCTCATTTATTATATTTTTAGGATACATACAAACTTACTTACAAGTTCATTGCCTTTATGTCCATTTCCGTTATTTTACACATCTCATAATTATATACAAGCACACATTGAAAAAGTTTTGAGCATTTTATTTCTAGTTATTATTTTTACCACATATTTTCAAATGTTTTCACATCTGCCAGACGTCCCGAGAGGTCTTGTTTTTATGTTGCAGTTTGTGTTCATGACGAGCATGTCAAGTGCTTTAAAAATATATACAAACAAGCCGACCCAATCATGCGTTGCTGTGGCACGCTTTAATGAGTTCAATTATTATTCATCATCTCATCATCATGTCATTTAAGAGCTTAGCTCTTGTCGGTAGAGCATCCTCCAGCTCTCTCTGCATAGTGTTTTTTCCTTAATTTCCTGATACGACACGACATCCAGACTTTCATTCACTTGCTGTATAAATGTCCTTCTTGGTCTTTCTCGCTTCCTCTTTCCCTCAATCTTTCCCTCTAGGATGGTTTTGACTAGATTATCGTGTCGTATCAAATAGCCCAGCATTTGGGCTCTTCTGTTGTCGATGGTATTAAGGATACACCTTTTCTCTTCTACCATATTTAGTACCTCTTTGTTTGTCCTTCTCTCTGTCCAGCTTACTCTCTCCATTCTTCGCCAACACCACATTTCAAAAGCTTCTAGCCGCTGTCTGTCTCTTTGCGTCATAGTCCATGTTTCGCAACCATACAATACAATACTCCAGATGTACACCTTTATCAATTTTTTATGTACACGCTTTGATATTCTCGCGCTCAGTATATGTTTTTTGTTGTTGAAGGCTTTTTTAGCCATTGCTATTCTTGCGATGATATCTGGTGAACATCTGGATTCACTAGTAATTAAGCTTCCCAGGTATCTAAATGAATTTACTTGTTCTATTGCAATATTGTTAAGAATGATTGGGTTGTAGGTATCTCTCTTGGCAACTATCAAGGTTTTGCTTTTATTTGTATTTATTTTAAGATCAAACGGTGTCAAAACAATGTCCATCTCTGTTAATATCTTATGTAGATCAGAGTTTGATTCCGCTAATACTGCTATGTCGTCAGCAAAACGTATAAATTTTACTATTTCTCCATGCATTTTGACCCCTCCTTCCACTGACTCTGTTAATTTCCTTATTGCACATTCTATGAATATGTTAAATATTATTGGCGACAGTGGGCATCCTTGGCGTACTCCTTGTCTGATCCGTGCTGAACCTTTTGCTTCTCCTATTTCTATTATTGTTTCCTGTTCCCTGTATAAATTATATATAGTTCTTCTATCTCTGTAATCTAAACCTGCCATTTTTAATATTTCTAGCATTGTCTTCCAATTTACTTTATCAAATGCCTTCTCTAAATCTACAAACGCTATATGGGTATCCATATCATAATCCAGTCGCCTGTCAACTATAAGTCGTAATGCAAATATAGCGTCTCTAGTTCCTTTCTTTTCTCTAAACCCATATTGGTCTGGTCCTAAATATTGTTCTGATAGTGGTTTTAATCTGTTTTGTAATATTTTTAATAGGATTTTACTAGCTTGTGAAATTAGGCTGAGTGTTCTGTGTTGTTCGAATTTGAGTGTGTTAGGTTTTTTTGGTAGCGTTACGGTTCTACTCTTTTTAAAATCTTCCGGTAAGGCACCAGTTAAGTACATTTTTTGAATAATTTGATACAATTCATCATGTAATATATCAGAGCTGGCATATTTGATCATTTCAATGTAGACATTATCAATTCCTGGAGCTTTTCCATTTGCTATGCTCTTCAGGACTTTATCAAATTCATCTCTTAGCATTTCTGGCCCTAAGTCATCTAGCTCTACTTCTTCTTCTTTTTCTATAACATTTTCTATTAACTCCTCACCTTCGTATAACTCTTCTATATATCTTACCCATCTATCCTCTATATCTCTATTGTCTATTAATATTTGTCCTGTTTCGTCTAATATTGCAGTGCTTTTTCTCTTTGGTTTATTTTCTAGCTTTCTTATTATATTATACGCTTGACTCATTTTACCCGACTTTTGTGTTATTTGATTTGTTAATTTTCTATATTCGACTTGACTATTAATATCAGTTTTATTTTTAACTCCTCTTCTTTTGAGCACTAAATCGATGATATCAGGAGTAAGCCACTTTTTCCTTGGTGTGATTTTATCTTTCTCGAAAAGTTCTGTAGCACACTTAGTTATTATATCTATTGTATTATTCCATCTATCCTCTATATTTATATTTTATATATTGTTTTTATATTCATCTCTGTATTCTTCTAACTTAGTATCTATATTATTACTATATTGCACATTTAATTTGCTATCTTTATTCTTAACTTTAGTGAGATCAATATGTTTAGGTTTTTGTTTACTTCTAATTTTCTTTATTTCAAAATTGTGTAAACTAATAAGAAGGTTGTGGTCGGAATTCAAGTCTGCTCCGGGTAAGGTTTTACAATTCTTGAGTTGTTTGCGGAATTTGTTCTTTATTAATATAAAATCTATTTGATATCTACCTATATCCCCTGGCATTTTTCATGTATACAGTCTTCTTTTTGGTTATTCGTATAAGGTATTTGTGATAATTAGGTCATGTTCATTACAAAACTGTATCAGTCTTTTCCCTCTTGTGTTCCTATTACCTAGTCCAAAGTTACCTACTATATTTTCCACTTTGCCCGCCCCCACTACAGCATTAAAATCCCCCATCACAATTAAATTATCAGAATCCTTGACTGTATCTATTATGCTATCTATGTCATTATAAAGTTCTTCCACTTCATCGTTGGAGTAACTGCTGGTGGGCTATATACACTTGAATTATAACAATATTTGCTGGTGAAGATCGTATCTTTACGGCAGTTATTCTTTCACTATGATGAATAGAGTTTTCGACCTGTTTACCTCATTTTTTATTTAGTATTAATGCTGTTCCATTATATCCTTTTTTTCCGCCTGTGAATATAATTCGATAATCATTGCTCCAATAATCACCACCGTCTCCCCATCGTACTTCACATAATCCTAAAATATCCATTCCCAGTCTTTCCATCTCCATCTTCACCTCTTCCAGCTTTCCCGGTACTAACATTGTCCTCACATTCCACGTGCCAATCCTACAGGGGTTTCGCTTAATGACGACCGAGTCAGCCCTGTTCCTGACCCTGCCGGACTCAGACCGCCACGGAATATTACATCGTGGCAACCCGTTGGCAAGAACGTTATCTTTCTTTTTATGTCTTTCCATTGCTCCTTTTTAGGGATAAAATTTGTGCAGTGGTTTATATGCCTTCCGCACCGCGATTTAAGCATCGGGTTATGTTCGTCGCTTAATCTCTGGTCAAGAGCCCTACCAGAATTCTTTTCTTTGGCCTCTTGCCAGTACTGGGATCATCGCTGCCTGATCCCATGGGAATGCTTATTTAATGGCGGCATTTACTCGCCATGACACAGAATCGTCAACAGACCTTGTAGTTTTTGGTAAGGAAGCTCCTCCCACTGAACTTCCCACTACATCCTGATAATTCTGTCGCTGTTTGGTCGGGGACTGCTTATTCAATATTCGCAGCTAACCACCATATCTGGTGGCCCTTCACTATCCGCCACCTGTGACCCCAGTAGTAGCCTACAGCTCAGCCCTACCATACAGCTCGGCCCTACCCTACAGCTCGGCCCTACTCTACAGCTCGGCCCTACCAACAGCTCGGCCCTACCAATTATTATTAAAATACTTAATATCTAGCTGTTTCTCAGCTTCTCTATCCAGAATCCCTCTTTGGATATAAAATCGTTAATTTTGTAATATAAAAGGAAATAATCAGGATGACATCAAGCTGTAACGTGTTAAGATAAGTAGTTTTAGAGTCCATCGTGGACAAACAACGTGACTCAAATTTTATATAAATAAAGATGATAACAAAATCATAACCAATATTTGGTATAGGTAGTCATTTAAAAACAATGAATATCAAAGTGCAAATATTTTGTGAATGAGGAAAAAGATAACTTTAGTGCGAGCGGGAATCGAACCTGCGTCCCTTCCAATCTGGGGAAGTGCTCTAAGCCGCTGAGCTATCGTACTGACTTTATGCCATACCCAATCTCCTCATCACATTTGTCTTTACGACCAACGCCACTTATCGGATGCATTTACATGCATAAATAGTTCGATTCCCGCACGCACAAAAGTTCTCTTTTTCCTCATTCACAAAATATTTGTGCTTTAAAGTAGCTGAGCATGTCAAGTGCAGTACAGATCAAAATGTTTAAAATGAGTATCATTTTTATTCAGGATTCTTGCAACTTTTTGAAAATAATGTTTAAAATATTAGTTAGTCTAATTGTACGCACATCACGCAAATACTACTGGACGGATTATGATGTTACTTTTTTGTTGATTGCGCTTGATTAGACTTAAAAACTAGTATACGGTTTATCTCGCTACTGTATCGGGAATCTGAGAAATAACCTAAAAACTAGGTTTTGCTTGCCGCGGAGCCGCGGGCAAGGACTATTATAGTACATGTGAGCAGTGGTTTATATACCGACATGGGTTCGATTTCTACACAGGACAATAAAATTCTTTGTGTGATCCACAAATGATTGTTCTGACTCTAGATGTGTTTACTTTGCGTCTGTCAAATTCTATGTTTGTAAAGTCCTACGTCACAGGTTACAGCCCTTACCGTTAAGCTACTGTACGTGTAATGTGTATAAAGGCTAAATTTTAGGATAACATTTTGATGAGTTGTTGAAGCGTCAGCGATGAGCGTATAATTGAATTTCCTCCATTTTTTTATTCTATAGTACTCGTACTTACTGTTAATAGTAATTTTACGCCCTAAACGTTTCATTACACGTTCTCATCGTTAGTAGATTTTACACTTTGGTTTTTATAAATGTATCCCGCCATTAGTATTAAAAGATATAGTTCTACGTTTACCTACATGATTTTTTTTTAAATTTTATATGTTAAATATTCCTTGGATTTAGGTCTCAAAATTTTTTGTAAAGCCAAGATGGCGACACACTCACCGAGATGGAATAAGGTAAAAGTTAAAATTTACAAGTGTTAGGTTTGATTAATAAACCACCGAAGGAATGTGACATAGTTCCAGTGGCCCGCCAAGAAAGGCGGAGAGACGGCACACGGCGGGTTTCTTTAGTGGGTGAAGGCCCCACACTACCCTGTTCGTTGCCCAGAACGACGGGGTGTGCGGTTAGGAAAATTTTTTCCCGCCTTAAAAAAAAAAAAAAAAAGGTTTGGTTAATAAATAGGACAATAATTTGTGAGATTCACAAAACTGGAATGTACTTACTGCAATATTACAATTATTCTTTTATGATTTGTTTTTGCATAAAAACTGAATAATATTATGCTAGAAATCAATGAAATATCCATTGTTTGTTTATCTAGTAATTAAGAGCTAATTTTTAAAGAAAAAATATTTGTGTAATGTGGAAAAAGACAACTTTAGTGCGTTCGGAAATCCAACCTGCGTCCCTTCCAATCCGGAGCTAATTTTTATTTTAAAACCGACTGTTTTGTAGTGATATTATCGATGTACGAACTCTGATAATACATAAGCAATAAGGCTTTGTAATAAACCAAAGATTGATGAGACGAACGTATCAAATTTTTAGGCCCAGTCTGTAGTTGCCTCTGATTTATCAGAATTACGAGGGAATTTGATTGTAATTTCTCACTTCAGATGTAATCACCCAATTTTTTGGTATGGTTGTCATCCGAGGAGACTAATGGAAGAACCAATTATCATCCATTGCATTACTAGTGATAGGTGTGGGTACCAAGTGTATGTAAAATATTTCACTGTAGTTAGGGGTGAATCTAAAGCTTACAACTACCATTCTAGTTTGCGTGTTGTAACTATCAATTTAATGATAAAAAAGTCCATATGCCACTTCAGTAAAAAAAGGAAAATTTGTATATAGAACATAGTAATCCCTAAACGCAATACAGTTACACCTTATGTCTAGTATCCAAAACCATAAAGGTCATTGGCTCACAAGGCTGGAGGAAGTCCAGCCATCCGTGCGACACGAAGTATTGGCGGCTCTCATATATATACAGCAGCTTGGGACAAACTTCGTCAGTGTGTACACGGTCCCAGACAACATGGCTTGCAAAGTAAGTGGGAATATTTACTTGTGAGTTCGATCTGATTAAAAAAATATTTTTAATTATAAAGTGATTACAATTTTGATTTACTGGTGATTTGGGCAATTATTTTATTAATAACAATGGCTCGTCTAATGGTTAGTGCTTAGGTGTTATGGTATTGGCTGCTGTAAGGAAGCAGTCTGTCGAGAGGATTTACCAAACAACAACAACGTTAGGAAAAAGAGCGACGAAAGATATATATTTTTTTAAAATTTTGTTTCGTATAATGCACAAACGATATAATCTTAGATCCCACTAATATTATAAATATGAAAGTTTGTATATTTAGAAGAAAAAAAACATAGCATCACGCCTGTATTCCCCGAAGGGGTAGGCAGAGGTGTATTTACACACCCACGACTCGCCAGCTATGTTTGAGTCCCACGTAATAGGGGGCGAGCCTATTGACGTCTACCGGGCACATTTTCAAATTCCAGGCTGCTACTGAGAATTTTTAGCTCAACAACATTGCCCGACCCGGGGATCAAACCCAAGACCTCATGATTAGCAGTCGCATACACTACCGCATATGTCATATTTAGATATTTGTTAAATTGTCAATCACACAAAAAAGGCTGAAAATTTTGTGAAAAGGCACGCAAATACTACAATGCAAAAGCAATATATCTTAAAATATTACCCTTTTTTAATTGTTTAAAATAATGACTCACACATTTTTGTTTCTCTCTCCAAAGAGAAACAAAAAATGTGTGCTTTCCAACTAATTCTAAATATTCTGAGAATAGCGTTGCGGACAGAAGCTAATTCTACAATGAAGATTTTAAAAAAAGGTTTTTTAACTTGTTGACATTCTTTACGGATACTTTTTTGAATAAAAGTTAAGGTTTATTGGAACACCGAAAAAAAAACAAAATCTCAGGTTCTTTATTAGTAAATTGCACCCATGCGAATCCAAGGCGCATCGCGAATATTTTATAGGAAACTAGATATCGCCTATGACTTCATCAAAGTGGACTTTAGATTTCCATCTTTAAAAAAAAGTAGGGCTGTGTCGTTTTCTGGGTTCCCGACTACGGCTACGGTTTTCTGCCACTATTTGCCGTCATGGAGAATGATACGTGATGGGTGGCGAACCACGTCGGCATCACTTTGATGTTTGCTACAAAAAATCTCTATTGCGTTCCTACGAAAATATTATAAGTATTATCTATTATTAAGGACCATGTCAAACATTATGCTTTTTAAAGGATGATCCTCAATGAAAATTTGAAAAAAATAATTAGCAGTATAACTACACATTAAATTAATAAAATAGTAGGTACAAGTTATGAAAAATATTAATTTTGTTTTATTTTTCAGATTGCTCTATTCACCATCGCCTTCTTCCTCGTTGTAACATTAACGGTTTCGGCTCCAGCTGAACCTAAACCAGAAACCTTTAAAATACAACCTGAAAAGGAGGACCTCGAAGCCGGTGATAAAGAGGACCTTAAAACTGCCGCATCGCATTGGGGAGGCTACGGAGGACATTGGGGTGGTTGGGGTGGCCACTATGGTGGGCACTATCCCCACTACAGCTATTGGGGTTATCCTAGCTACAGCTATGGTTACGGGTATGGCTGGCCGTATGGCGGTTATGGAGGATTCGGCCACCACGGGTACTGGTGGTGATTTGAAGAAACCAAAATTATATCATGCCAGTATTAGCAATAAGTTTATTGACAATGAAGGTTTATTATACTTGAACCATTGAATAGCAGCACTGTGTGAAATGTAAAAAAAAAACAATAATATCTTTTTATATTGTTAACTTATTTTCTTTTTAAAGCAACAGCTGCACAGTTTAACTATAAGAATTTGTGAATTTAATTGCATCTTTTTTGAAAATAGAAAACTCACTTATTCTCATTTCAAATTAATTGTATTATTATTCTATTCGATGTGAAATATTCATCATTGTATTATAATATTATATTTTTGTGATATTAAATATAACAATGTATATTATTAATAGTGTTTTGTGTGTTGGAAATATTTGCTTTTATATTTATAGTACCTATGTATCCAAGAGTTACAGGTTCGAATCCTGCTCGTGACTGTTATTTTCGATTTCATATTTTCCACTTTGTGTTTAATGTATATGGCTAAGCATGTCAAATGCTAAAAATATCTTAAAACATAGTACTCCAGTGTACTTTAGCATTGTAAATTGTACAGTGTATAATTTAGTATGAACCAAGCACTGTGTATTTCCACCTGATTTAAAGAAGATTTCTGCAAAATGACTTACTAGACTTTATTGTACTAATAATACATTTACTATGTCTAAAATAGATAACTGCCACTATTATCTGAACCTATATGTACTTTACATGTGCAGGGAACGCTTTAGACCGCTTAGGTACCACAGCAAACTCCCCAACAACTCTCTATCTCCACATATATATTTTTATTTTCTTTTTCTATAGTTTTTGAATTAAGTAATCATTTTAAAATTTAGAAAATCTCTGCGTTCTGAGAGGCACTAAGATCCGTTGTAACCACTATACTTAGCCATTACTTTCATGCAGGTTTTATCGTATCATTTTTGAATATTTTTCAGCAATTTATAAAAATATATTCAAAGAAAAATAACTTAGCGTATTATTACTCCATTTGTATCAGAAATAAATCATATAAGGGTAAATCATCCATCCATCAGCCTTTTGACGTCCACTGCTGGACCCTCCTAGGCCTCCCCAAGAGATCGCCACAACGAGTGATGTGGCCTGCCCATTGCCACTTCAGCATGGCAACCCGGCGGGCTATGTCGGTCACTCTCGTTCTCCTACGGATCTCCGTATTACGGATTCGATCACGTAGGGAAATACTAAGCATAGCCCGCTCCATGGCCCGCTGAGTGACTTTGAGCCTTGCTACGTGGCCAACATTTAGACGCCACGTTCCATATGTCATCACTGGTAACACACACTGGTCGTAGACCTTCGTTTTCAGACACTACGGAATATTGGACGAGAAGATCGAGAAGTGTAAATATACATACAATATACCGGACCTAACTACGAGCACACTTAGTAACTATTAGCACAGGATATCACATACATAACTGTATAACAATTGGTATTCTGCTACCATGAGAAAGAACAATGGAAGTACTAATTTTACCGTTCAATTTTTGGTAATACATTACTTACATCATGACGGTCATATAAATTTCATGATAGCTGCTAGCAAAAGATAGAACAAGTCCTCTCTCTAAATAATTTTCGTACAATTGGGGAGAAATCAGCCTACGGTTTACCTGATGGTAAGTAACCTGGAGCTATAGAGATTAAAAATACTAAGGCAAGGCAAAAGCGCTAGAGGTGAAATATGATAAGCAGGCAATGAGGAGATGAAAAAGACGGAATGTAAAGAGATTAGGTAGAATGGAACAGCGAGGCTGATGATAGAAAGGGTCACTGAGATGAAATAAGGTATATAGGAAGGGTGAGAGAGGGCACAAGGAGGGGGTTTAGACCACCGGTATTTTTCCCGGGATATACCTATGTCGGCTATTATATTCAGGAGGGCTGAGTCTGTTATTTTTAAGTTGGGTTATAACTTTTACAGAAAAAAATTTGATGTCTTGGATCTCGAGTGTCTTAAGATTTTCCCATCACTATGATATCATGCTTACTTATATGAAATCCAGTATTAAAACAACACTGACATAAATCCCTCATGTACCTTCCCTGATACGAGTGTAGTCTTATAGTATCAACCTCTTCGCTATATTAAAAACTAAAAAAAAAACATCACACACGTTGCATTCACATTATAAATGTAATGTGTATGTATGTGTGCGTGTGAGTGACAGTAACTTAATATTTACGTGAATACACTAGCCTATCGTCACGGAAGTGTACAACATCCATGATCACTGCATCCATATCCAAATCTTTGGAATAGTTTAAAATCAACTAAACGCGACATATTTTCTTGAAATAGTTGACACCTCTATCTTGAGTCAACTAAAATTCTAAAACAAAATTTGATTTAATGGAAAATTAGTTTATGGCTGGTAAAGGTTTCAACTTTATAAGCCATTAAATTGGAAAAATATATTAAACACTAAACACAAAGTGAAAAATGTGAAATCGAAAATAACAGTCACGAGCAGGATTTGAACCTGCAGCTCCTGGATACCGTCCAGATGCTTTACCAATTCAGCCATCGTGACAATTGCTCCTGACTGCTAATCTCGATACCACATTCATACTTAACGTCTTTGGGTGACGCCTGTGCCATCTGTCGGCAGTATTTTCATACATTATACCGACCAGGTAAACTTAATTTTACAATTAAGATTTTTACCTAATAATGACGCAAACCCTATGATTATTTAGATATTTTTAGCATTTGACATGCTTAGCACTATACATTAAACACAAAGTGAAAAATGTGACTGCTAGTACTATACAGTCAGGAGCAATTATCACGATGGCTGAATTGGCAAAGCATCTGGACGGTATCCAGGAGATGCAGGTTCAAATCCTGCTCTTGACTGTTATTTTCGATTTCACATTTTTCACTTTGTGTTTAATGTATAGTGCTAAGCATGTCAAATGCTAAAAATATCTAAATAATTATAGGGATTGCGTCATTATTAGGTAAAAATCTTAAATGTAAAATTAAGTTTACCTGGTCAGTATAGTGTATGAAAATACTGCCGACAGATGGCGCAGGCGTCACCCAAAGACGTTAAGTATGAATGTGGTATCGAGATTAGCAGTCAGGAGCAATTGTCACGATGGCTGAATTGGCAAAGCATCTGGACGGTATCCAGGAGATGCAGGTTCAAATCCTGCTCGTGACTATTATTTTCGATTTCACATTTTTCACTTTGTGTTTAATGTATAGTGCTAAGCATGTCAAGTGCTAAAAATATCTAAATAATTAATATCTAAATAATGGAAAAATATATTTGAGGAATAAAACAACAACAACAACGGTCCGTGTGGTGACGGACTAAGAATACATGTGTCACCACCCCATTCATTCCCACGGGTGTGTATGGGGCGACTAAGAGAAGTAAGTAATTACCATCCATTGTATTACTGGTGGTAGGGCTGGGTAGCAAGTGGGAGTACTCACTTGGTATCGAGCCCGAGCGGGTTGGTACAACCATCTCCCGTGTGACCGGCCATGAAGCACATCGTTGCGTTTTGGCTGTAGCAGGAGATAGCCGTTTATGCTTTAATTTCATATCACCGGAAACAATGATATTGGCAAGTACCCCATCTGTTGAAAATATTCAGAACTCTTACAGCAGTAATATGTTCTGTTGACAATAATAATCAAAACAAACATAAGTAAAATAGAAAACATTATTTATATATGTATATATTTATACCATATTTTATCTACATAACATAGGTAACTAATTATTATCTACACACATAAAAAATTGGAATAACTCAACAATACTCGTTGAAGTCTTTTCTAAGGAAATTAATAAATTGGGAATCACGCCATCTGTTGAGAATATTCCAAACTATTACAGCAAATATCGATCTACGATAAAAGTGATAAAGATGTATCTTACTTTGTAAATGTTTTGTATTTGAACCGGCAGGGGTAGTTAATGTTGTAATAAATCATCATCACCTCGGTCTCTAAAATTCATTACACACTCACTTCACACTCATTAATTTAATTAATTAAATCCGTAGAACTGAAAGATTAATTCAGAAGAAAGAAAATGCTAGTAACCCTTCACTTGATACCAAAACCTGCCAGCAGTTTACATTTTTCTTCTCATTCTGTAAAATTATACATTTACTAGGTGGTGCCCGCGACTTAGTGAGCGTTTATTTTAGTTTTATCTTATCGTCTAATGAGGTTATCTAATTTCCTGACATCTTACTTAAATGGAACAAAACCTATATTAAATTCTAAGCCAAATTATATATAAAGCCTAAGCTTTCTCCTTATCCTCACCTTATTACTCTGGCCCTCCATCTTCTGTCTCTTTTCTTTGAGATGATGACGCGCTATGCCTTTGGTGTTGCTGGTATCTATAGGCTACGGTAAAGCAGCATCAGGTGGGCCATATGCTTGATTGCCAGCCACGTAGAATAAAAAAATACTTATGAAATCAGAAACTGCTGGGATTAGGTACGCTAACAAGGACATGACAGAGCCAAAAAATAAAAATATTGAATAGTCTATTGTCGGTTTAAATATTTTGAGCTATACTTTCAACGTACAGATATTAGATATAGTATATACTGACATACAGTATATACAATATCTATGGTACAAACCGTGCCGTGCCGTGTGGGACCGGCTTTAGAATTGTCTCACTCCTCTCCACTCATGGGAGTCGTAAGAGCCGACTGAGGGAATACCGCGGGAGTGGGCAGCAGCACTCCCTCGAGTATTAACAACATCCACTGCGATCGCCAACCCGCCTGCTAAGCGTGGCGATTACGGCACTATACCCCATTTGGGGAGGCCTATGTCCAGCAGTGGATGTCGAAAGGCTGATGGATGGATGGATGGTAGAGACACACCGAATTCTATTGTATTATTAATTGCGTGAGAACGAGTCGTTTATTTATATAACAATGGCAAATATTTATCTACAATTAAACACCTACATAACTACCAAAAGCCGGAGGTAGTATCTGAGCTATGTATACAATGTGTCAGCATCTAATTTTAACTCCAGCATCTGTTATTTATAGATAAAAATAAAAAAAATAAACTGTGTTCGTCAAATATCTTACTGAAAATTTTATTTGGAAATATGATATAATTCTGGTCCTTTAATCATACTTCGTCTGTTGAATGGATTTGGACTAAATTAGTTAGATGAACTCTTGAATCAACATACGACTACAAAATGCTTTTATTAAAAAATAACAAAATATTAACAGATTCCCTGTCCCGCCTATAGACATGATATAATTTAATTGTTATAATATGTATCATATATGATTCACGGTACAGGAAACCTGTTAAGTACTGACTTGAAGTAGCATATTTTCCACATGTTTCTCATTTTTCTATAGATCCAATTTTGAAGAACATTGTGATCGAAACGAAGGTAGGTATGTAGGTAGGTAGGCATAAGCTAGTTATACTATAAAAGGAATGTTAGTGACGTAAACTATGTTAAGGCGAGGAATTCCAAACAAAAATATTCGAGTCCAATTTAACTATCGTGTATCCTGGTATATTGAGATTTATTGTGAAATTAGTTTTGGTTTTTAAGTAAATTTAAAAATATACAACGCGAGTGGACAAAATATATATGCAGAATAAGAACATTTATTTCTCATGGTGGTTTTGTACTTAAGCAACATAAGCTCGACGGGTATCACCTGATACCCGTCGAGCTTGCATAAAACTAACATTTATTTGTCAAAAAAGTCGAACCTTTTTTTAGAAAAAATGTACCTAACCGCCCACCCCGTTCTTCGGGGCAGCGACTAGTATAGTGTGGGGCCCTCACCTACTAAATAAACCCGCCGTGTACCATCTCCCCACCTGTATTGGCGGATCACTGGAACTGTGTTACATTACTTCAGTGATAACAAAGTTGACCTACGTATTGCGGCAGGTACATTAAACAGTTACGTCCTGGCTGTCAATAACAGCCAAACATTCATTACAGGTCAGTCAGCGGCCTGAACTAAATTTACGACTACGGTCTTGTGCTTTCGTCCCCAGTTATCTCTCTAGATAGGTCATGGAGGACAAAAAGGCTGCTCTTAAACCGAATAAACCGGAAGCTAACCTTGACAAAGTTTTTAATAAGACTAAAAAAATTATCTAGCTGATCGTCACCTCCGCCGGCGGGCCATTGAAGTAATCCAGTACCAGTGATCCGTCAACACAGGCGGAGAGACAGCACACGGTGGGTTTCTTTAGTGGATGCGGGCCCCACACTAGCCTGTTCGTTGCCCCGAACGATGGGGTATGCGGTTAGGTACATTTTAACCGCCTAAACAGAAAAAAAAAGTGTTGATCACCTATAATTTGTCGAAATGTTTGTAAATTTGTTCTCAAATTATCACTGCCCTATAAAACATTGTGACTAGACTTAGGTACCTTGTTTTTTTTACCACTGAAAGAATGTAATATGGTTCCGGTGGCCCGCCAGTAAAGGCGGAGAGACGGCACACGGCGGGTTTATTTAGTAGGTGAGGGTCCTACACTACCCTGTTCGTTGACCCGAACGACGGGGTGTGCGGTTAGGTGCATTTTTTCCCACTTAAACAAAAAAAGGTACCTTGTGTTTCCACTTTGTGTTTATTAAGATACCTTGTTTTTTTGGCGATACAACAAAATATAATGTGTAAATAGCCAATAAAGCATATATTTTATTTTCAGTTGGCTTTCTCTTAAAATTTATCAAGAGTTCATATGTATGCTTATTAGTTATACTGAAATACCGAAGTACTAAACAAACAAAATTTATCGTTATAGATTCAATACTTTAACATCAATATTTAATGTATAGATTATAATACACTCTCAAACAATTTTGTATAAGTTTGCCTAATAAGTCCTTGCTTCCGGAAAGGTCACAGATTTGACCTTTGTGTTCAATGAATTCGTTCTCGCTACTTGGCGTCAAGTGATGACACCTATTTGAAGTTTTGAAGGTATTCTGAGAGTAATCGATAATTTATTGATTTTTAATGAGCTGAAATTATTTTTTAAGTGATTAGCTTGGTATGTAAGGTTTCTAAATTAAGTGTTTATTTAAAAAAAAACTCTCAAAAATAAAAGTGCTAATTAGAAGATAGTAAGAAGACATACCAATTATTTTTATATTAGATGCAGCATATAAAACTTGCGCCATGTGGGGCCGGCTTTAGAATTGTCCCACCCCTCTCTACCCACGGGAGTCGTAAGAGCCGACTGAGGGAATACCGCGGGAGTGGGCAGCAGCACTCTCTCGAGTATTAACAACATCCACTGCGATCGCCAACCCGCCTGCCAAGCGTGGCGATTACGGCATTATCCCCCATGATGGGACCGCTCGTTGTGGCGTTCTTTTGGGGAGGCCTATGTCCAGCAGTGGACGTTGAAAGGCTGGTGGATGGATGGATGGGTATAAAACTTAAGTCATGCGTACTTGCGCAAGAAATTGGTATAAGATAAGCCAATGTATAGTATGGAAGACTTCCATCCCAAACATGACGGTAATATGAGCCCAGGTCATACCTACTGTTTAAAAAAAACTGTTTACTGTTGTAAATACTTAGAGAGCAGTCATCTGAAATGTATGTAATGTAATGAATATTCATTATACCAGAACACAAAGTACGAAAATGCTCATTCATGTATAATAACATCTAAGCAGTTTGTGTTCAATATATCAAATCTGCTCTCATTGCAATCTCATTAAATAATGTACCTATATTTTCGAATAAAACTCTGTGATATAATATCGAATGATGGCCAGAATTCCCACTCATGTTATAAGCGATCGAGATATTTCAAAATATCTTCCACTTATTAAAATTTGAATATATGATTTCCATAATGACAAATATTCTAATTTTGTCTCAGATATTTATTTTTATGTAGAGTGCTTAGGTTTAATGTAACATTAAGTTTGGTATAGTTTACAAAAGTCTAAGAAGTCTCCTAACGCGTAATGTAGACTTAAAATACCTATTTAAAATAGTATAAATATGTATTAAAATGCTCATACTTTCTTTTCATTTATTCATACAGTTTTATTTACATATAGGAGAATTCCTGTTGTGATCGAAAAATAATTATTCTGACTGTAGGAATACTTTGTGTCCGTTAATGTAAAAGTAGCAGTAGTTGAAAATACATCTTTTTATCAAAAGCTTTAAATCTGTAGCTGTTCAAGATGTTGTGTTACCATACATTCTATTGCATGTTAAATAGTACTATTTCGTGATATAATGGTCAACTTTAGTTAATTACTAGCATTAGCCCGCGAATCCGCTGCAGACACGACTAGATTTTTAGGTTATATCTCAGATTTTGCATATAAACAAATAATAAATAAATAAATATTCACGGACATTTTCACACAACGTCCTCTGGTCCCAAACTAAGCTTAATGCTTGTGCTATGGGTACCAGATTACGGATACAATACATATATTACTTTTTTTTGTAAATACATAGTAAATACATATATAATAGATAGAAAACACCCAGATTCAGTACAAATATCTGTGTTCATCACACAAATAATTGTCCTGAGTGGGAATCGAACCCACGACTTCGTGCACGGAAGTCGGTCACACTACCGACTACGCCACGAGGCCCGTCAATAGTATATAATATAGTAGCGAGATAAAAAGTATACCAACTTTTAAATCTAATCAAGAGCTATCAAACATAAAAGTTACATGCAAATAATGTCCATTAGTTTTTGAGTAAACAAGCAAACAATATACAGATAAACAGACTAGTGATAGAGCCTTGCTTATCCCAGCATGAATGGGCCGGCTCGATCGGGGAAGTACCACCCTCTTACAAAAGATCAGCAGATCTTTGTTACCCTTTCTATCCTCTCCTTAGTATCCTATATATCCTCTCCTTAACATACTTCCCATCCACCTCCTATCCCTTTCCTTGGGGATGGCGAAGCGCGAGCGGTGCTTGGTATTGCTAGCGTCTATAGGCTACGGTAACCGCGGGGTAGGCCGTATATTTGATTGCCACCCACGAAGTATAAAAAAAAACTTAAAAAAAGGGTTTTCGGTTCAAGAACACCCACATAGTTAACATTGCAGTTGTTTTTTTCTAAAATATCCTCAATGTACAGACAGTTCTGTTATAGCTTTGTTATAGTACACAGACAATTATAGTTGCAACCTTTTTGAAAGGCAAATAGCGTAACATACCAAACAAAACAGTCATATTTCATTATAATATTTAGGACATAACCACATTGATTAATTAGGAAAATTTTAAATATATTTTGCAGTAAAAACATAAATGTTAACGACAACTCAAATTAATAACTGAGTTTAATTAACTAGTGAATGAATGTTTAATATTTTGTTGCAAACGAAAGAACGAATTAGACGGAATGAACAATTTTGTTATCTAATAGTAAATTAACAAAGGAATTGTATTCCGTAACTTTAAGGTCAACATTTTATTTTTATTGCTAACGGTGGCAGATGAGCAACCACCTGATGGTAATTGGTAACCACCGTTCATGGAATTTGGTAACACCAGGGGCACAGCCAAGCCGCCACCTACCGTGAGTAAAGTGCTCTTCTGAAACCTCGTTTAAAGAGGAACAAGTCATCAAGTTCCATAAATTAGGAAACAGAGAGGCTTATTAAGAGTCTTGCCGACTCTTGGGGTGTTTATATATAATTCATGACTACACCAGATCGAGTAAGGAAAGAACCACCCTCTTACATAATAGCAGCGTATATTAACCACTAAGTCGCCCATTTGAACTCCCACATCAATTTCATTTAACCTTTGGAGACATTTATCCAGATATATTATAAACAGTCGAGCTGATAGAAAGCAGCCCTGTTTAACGCTGATTAAAATAACGACATTAAACAGGGCTGGTATTAAACCAGGGTGACATTCCATCATGCAGCACATAAATTGGACTGCATCACTTGCAGCAGTCTACCGTTGATACCATACTCTGCCAAAATGCCCCAAAGTTCCTTTCGTATAGCCGTGTCAAATACTTTCTCAAAATCAACTAAACTGCAAAAAACCCTCTAGCTAGCTTCGAGCTAGATGCTTCTCCATAATGTTGCGCAAAGAAAACAGTCAATCCATGCGTCCTCTTCCACACCTGAAATCTCCTTGTTCTTCATACAGTAATCTATCAGACATCATCCTCGTCTTGATCACACACTTTGGTTGTTAAGCTGTTCAAGTTTATGGCTCTGTATTTTGCACAGTCATAACGTGAAACTTTTTACATAAGTACGATCCAGTCCTTGGGAAACATCCCTGAGCTCCAACATAAATTGATTTATCGTCAGCCGGAAAATTTTCAGTCTCTTTATTATTTGTCCGTGCGGTGACGGACTAAGAATACAAGTGTTACCACCCCATTCTTTGCCACGGGTGTCGTATGAGGCGACTAAGAGAAGTAAGCAATTATCATCCATTGCATGACTGATGGTAGGGCTGGGTACCAAGTACCACCGAAGGAATGTAACATAGTTCCAGTGGCCCGCCAATAAAGGCGGAGAGACGGCGCACGGCGGGTTTCTTTAGGGGGTGAGGGCCCCACACTACCCATTCATGTGTTGTTCATTGTCCCGAACGACAACGCGGTGTGCGGTTAGAAACATTTTTTCCCGCCTAAACAAAAAAAAAAGGGCTTGGTACCAAGTGGGAGTACTCACTTGGTATCAGCCGAGCGGGTTGATACCACCATCTCCCGTGTGACCGGTCATGAAGCACATCATTGCAATTTGGCTGTAGCAAGAGATAGCCGTTTATGCTTTCATTTCGTATCTATGAAATTAAATTTAATGGTGAGCATTGGCTTGACAATGCTCTTGGTATAGTTGTGTCCATGGGCGACGGTTACCATTTATCATCAGATGGGCCGTGGCTCGTCTGCCACTAAATGCAATAAAAAAAATATCTTCAATTCCTACACGAAATAAGCCCGTTATTTTTCTTTTTTTTAAATATGGATACAGCATAGTTATTTTGATATAAAAAGTTATTATTATTATAGATTCCCATCAGGAATCAGCTTAGCGTAAGTACTATGTAATGTTTAGTTGTAAAAAACAAAATATCTATGTGTATAATAAGATTAGCACTTCGAACAATGACAATTGCGTAACAGTAGTCCAATTTGTACGTTAGTGTAAATATATTGTGTAATAACATAAATAATAACACAATTTCAAGTACGGATTGTAAGTAAACTTAGTATGCTGCATCTAATTTATGTTACTAATATTCCATCCATCCATCAGCCTTTCAGCGTCCACTACTGGACATAGGCCTCCCCAAGGGAACGCCACAACGAGTGGTCCCGTCATGGGAAATAATGCCGTAATCTTCACGCTTGGCAGGCGGGTTGGCGATCGCAGTTGATGTTGTTAATACTCGAGGGAGTGCTGCTGCCCACTCCCCCGGTATTCCCTCAGTCGGCTCTTATGACTCCCGTGGGTAGAGAGGGGTGGGACAATTCTAAAGCCGGCCCCACACGGCATGAAACTAATATTATAAATGCATTAAAATTTGTCCGTAAATCCCTCCTAAAGGATTAAACGGATTTAAGTTTAAGAGGTTAAGAAATGCTAAAAAATATCACGTTATTAATGGAGTAATTACGCACTTTGTGGTTTTTTAGTGACTCGCGTGAAAACAAACTAAATTATTCGAGTTTGTAATATTAGCTAGTTAACTACGAACGTTAGCCAATACATAATCAATCATTATTAGCATTTTAGCCTACAACTTAAAGGACAACACGATATAATAAATGTGCTAACATGATTTATTAATATATTATTTAAAATATCGGTAGCTATAATGAGCTGGCGAATATATAGCTGTTGCGAGATTAATGACATACATATTTCTCATCTTGTGGGCAGTTTAAATATTATAATATGCATTTTCTCCTTCTCATAGTTTGTGAGTTTATCCACTGAGCGTCTATTTGTTTTCAGTGGTAAAAACCTACGAGCTCTCGTTACTGACATGCTATTTTGGTAAAAGTATGATATTTTACCAAAAATTTACGATTTAGCAGTATGACACAGTGCCATCTGTTAAAGCATAAAGAAATCTTTTGTTACTAAAAATCATTGTCGTAAATGTGTAGTTGATTGAAGTCGTAAAGGAGATGTACCAAATGCCCATACATTCTCGGCCTGGATAGGACATACATAAAACAATATGTTTTTTGAAGATAAATGACTATCCTATTGCCCTGTGTATTTCTTTTCACACTAAAACTTTTGGATGATGAGATAAAAGACATATAAGATGGATATAATTTTGAAATTGAAATACCTCAAAATCGAATATTTGATCAAAAATAACAGCATCATTATAAATAAATAAAATAATATCTACATATATAAACGAATATTGAGGCTTAAAATTTACTAAATATATAGCTTTAATTACTAAATATATAGCTTATACTCATAAAATCACAATACAATATTCACGATACACAATAACAACAGTAGACGAGTAGAATGACATGACATGACAGACGTAAAATGTTTTGCCAATATTTTGAATCATAATTGCTACTCTTGTTTAGAAATAATATCAGTTTTCACCAAATAATTATAAAAAATATTTTCTTAAATAGTCATATTACTGTTCTCGCGAAATTATTTAAGAAGTAATATTGTTTTGTAATATAATAGTACAAAAGTTTTTAATGTTGTCAATTCAGCGTAGTGGCAATATCCTATTTTATTGTCAACAGATAACAATAATTCACCAATGACCATTACGATAAAGTACAAATTCAAAATAATAGCTTTTTAAACTATAATCTTTTTCTGAAGGTCTATCAAGAAAAGAAAACCACTGACGGATTTTATAAATTATTAGTTTAATTTTAAATATTGAAAACATTATGGCCGCCACAGGCCGTAAATGGTACATGTCCTTTTACTTCCATCCATTTTAAACAACAGATTATTTGTGAAAGTGGAAAAATCCTACGAGCTCTCGTTACTGACATGTTATTTTGGTAAAAGTATGATCTTTTACCACTAATTTCACGATTTAGCAGTATGCGTCATCTGTCAAAGCATAAAGAAAACTTTTGTTACTAAAAATCATTGTCGTGTGTAGTTGATTGAAGGCGTAAATTTTACTTCTATCCATTTCAAACAACAGATTATTTGTGAAAGTGGAAAAATAGAGCTTTACTGTGAGCAAGATTCGAATTCGTCCCATCCAATCCACGGAAGTGCTCTAGACTGCTAAGCTATCAGAGCCATCTAATGGTACTGACACCCAATCTCTACTTCACATTCGTTTTAAATATCTTTTCTATCCACTTCGATCAACTACACCAGTCTATTCATTATCTACTGCGTATAAAAAAGCTTATTGATTTATTTTTCACATTCGGCTATATCTAATAGTTGGAGTTAGTATAAAACTAACCTTGGCAGTATAAATAAATAAAAAATATCCATAAAAATGTTTATCATAGAGTCCTTGAAAATACACCAGAACAAGACTGGCCGGAATTCATAATAAATATTTTATACATTCTTTGGATCACCAAAGAAACTTAAATATAAATATAACTTAAACCTGATTTAATAACAATAATTTATTACAATTAAAATTCATACCAAATGATAATGGGGCCCTATTTTATAACTTGCTATTTTTATTTTTTTTAAGCACGACTTGATACTTTTTAATATTTTCTCTCATAAAAAATTATCAGTGAGAGCGAAGGACTGAGTTTTGAGTAATATTTTTTTATTGCTAGAGGCGACAGCCAGCTCACATGATGGTAAGTGGTAAATGCCGCTCGTGGATGTGAAAATACTAAGATACTACGCTTTTCAATGTTAATTTTCTTATAACTACTTATAGTTTTATACATTTGCCAAATTGCCCTTTGGAATAAATTCTTTTAAAATATGGTTTTTTCTTCAATTATAAATGGTTACTTAATAAAATTATTAATAATTAAATACGTTTTTAGAGCTTTTAAATATCTATAACTCTCTAGTGTATATTTTTACTTTTTAAACTTTCCCGTTTCATAATTTATAACGTATTATTTTGATATATATTTTGATGTTTATGTAGTGTGTATTTAAAATAGATTTAAAAAAGAAACAATTTTGTTTCTTTACAGAAAGAAAAGTTTATTTCTGCATAACCGTGATACAAATATAACTTAAGTCTTAACAGTTTAATAAATTAATATTTAACTTTACATTAAAATATTATACATAAATATACTTACCTAATTAATAAGTGCATACCATCAATGAAGATTATTACATACTAGAAAATTATACGATATGATTTTCAAAACATAAATCATAGCACCACGTCTGTATTCCCGGAAGGGGTAGGCAGAGGTATATTACACACCAAAACGCAACGATGTGCTTTATGGCCGGTCACACGGGAGATGGTGGTACCAACCCGCTCGGACCCGATACCAAGTGAGTACTCCCACTTGGTACCCAGCCCTACCACCAGTCATGCAATGGATGACAATTGCTTACTTCCCTTAGTCGCCTCATACGACACCCATGGGAAAGAATGGGGTGGTGACACTTGTTCTTAGTCCGTCACCATACGGACATCCATCCATCCATCCATCAGCCTTTCAACGTCCACTGCTGGACATAGGCCTCCCCAAGAGAACGCCACAACGAGCGGTCCCGTCAGGGGGATAATGCCGTAATCGCCACGCTTGGCTGGCGGGTTGGCGATCGCAGTGGATGTTGTTAATACTTGAGGGAGTGCTGCTGCCCACTCCCCCGGCATTCCCTTAGTCGGCTCTTACGACTCCCATGGGTAGAGAGGAGTGGGACAATTTTAAAAACAGCCCCACACACCATACGGACAAATGATTTTTAAATGAATTATAAAATTAAATATAATATTATAAAATTAATTTAGACTCATTAATCTAGCCTACCGTATAAATCGACATTCATCACTTATATTTCTATTTCCTCGTTATAATCGATATCACTGTCCTCTTCTAAAGGTCCAATTTTGCAAAAAAAAAAAACGTTATTTTCCACTAGCAATTTTCCAAGACTGCTTGTGTGGACTTCAAAATTAAGTTCAGCCAATAAATCAATGTGTGATTGAAATATGAAACGAAATTTTTAAGGCATATTGCTTACTATGATAGAAAAATAATTGCTGTACAAGACATTACCATATATATATTTATAGTGTTAATAGGATACCACCATTAAATATATATCAGGAAATAAATAAAATAACTATATTGACTCCTTGACCTATGAAAATTGGAATTCTTAAAGAATATTTAATATCATTTTACTAAAACTATAATACATACAAATCTTTATTTTGATGGATGTTTGTTACGATTTTGTGTTGTAACTATTTTGAGTTTTACGTAGGTAGATGAACTTATAGAGGATGTACATATTTTTAGTTTGATGCGCGAACGAACAAATAGTCTAACAGATAAATAGACAAACAGACAAAAATCTAAAAAAAAACATTTTGTATGTAGACACGCCTATATAGACTAATTCAGTAATTTTTTTCTCAAATATCATAAATTTACAGACAGCTCTGTTACAGCTTTATAATAGTATAGATTACTAGTCGAGTATATGCCCTGTATTTCGTTTTCTAACAATCCAATAGGAATAAAAAGATTTATCTGAGATAAATAATACGCTATAATAGGTATCATCCATCCATCCATCAGCCTTTTAACGTCCACTGTTGGACATAGGCCTCCCCAAGAATGGGGGATAGTGCCGTAATCGCCACGCTTGGCAGGCGGGTTGGCTGTTGGGTTGTTGGGTTGGGTTGTTGTTGTTGGTATTGTTTTAGCGTTATAATAGGTATACTCGTATGTTAATTCAGGTAATAAAATATCTATGTTTTAATTTTCAACCAAAACTGTTCAGCTATTTTTGAGTATTTTAGTAAAAAAGATTTATAATAATTTGGATAATTATTTTAATTAGAATAATAAAAATAACTGGTATTCGCGACATAGTCCGCGTGGAATTTGGTTATTTTCTTTTTTATACAGCACCCTTATATTTTTCCAAAATAAAATTAGCCCAAGTTAGGAGTAATTTAGGCTACTTGTTGTTGAAACATATCAGCTATCTGCCAGTGATGTCCAAACCTGTCGTATCCGTTGAGTAAATATCTGTTAATTAGTCATTACAAACAGACACCTCAATTTAATTTATTTGTGCACATAAGTCTTACATTTTTCAATTCTTCTGGACCCGATTTTGAAATTCACGCAGCTGTAGTCGCAGATCGAAGCCAGTCAAAGATATATAAGTAGAAATTGATGCGCTCAGAACGGAACATTAATAACAATTTAAAGCTTTACGGCACTAGACGACCATGAAATTAAAAACATACTTGTACTACGCAGAAACTATATCGTTATAAATCGTGACGTTTATATTTATGAGAACATAATTTAGAGATAAATTTAAATCGATTTTTAGCAGAAAATGCATTTATACCTATTACATAGACTCCTGTATCGTCTACTCTTGAATAGAGGTTATTAAGAACATGACAACGATTGGTCTAGTTCCATCAGCATACAAAGGCTTTTTTGTCATTAATGCGCCTGGTGGAAGACTAATTAAATCTGCGTCATGGGATGCTTGGTTGCTAATTCAAAGTCTATTCTCATAAATGGTGATGACCAGTTTATTGCCACTAATCGATATACCCTTTTTTCTTATAAGTCGTATCTTGGATTTTATAGGCCTCTCCACTCACAGCACTCTGTGTGACTTTGAGCTTGTTAACAAAGCTAATATTTAAGTACCGCGTTTCTATGCAAATTCCATCATTGGTCATGTATATAGAGATATATACTGGGTGTAACTGACATCGTACCGATAATTAATACCATGAGTTCAGTACTCGATTTCAAACTCCCAGGTTGTGGAAAATTGCATCGGTCTTTTTATGAAAATTGCAATTTATTTTCATGTCTTTAAATGAAATGCGAGATAAAATCGTATTTTGTATCTACTATTTAAATTCGATTTTAAGTAATAAATCCATTAGTCACCGATTTACAATAATAATTTCTAATAACTACAATGGACCTACGTCTTTTAGCCACGTTGTTAACGTTTCGATGGTTTCTAAAAAGTTGCTAATTTTGTAACCCGTTGTCGAAGAAAATGGTATGAGGCATAATTATTATAGTTATTTGGTGACATCTTTGCCCAGATTTATCGGTATGATGTCATTTACATCCTGTATAAGTAAAAAAAATCACGCACTAGTTTACTTTTACGGAGAACTTCATACTTATTGATTTGTTTGGAAGATCCAATTCAGAGCGCTTCTAATGTTTGTTTCTGAAGGTTATGGTGTACGGTATCTGAAGGTATTTGTTGGCTGTGGGCCACCTAGGTGAAGCCGTTAGCAGTAGTTAATCTCAATATAATAGTAGAACCATGGCCAGTAATGGACATTAATGGATTGTGATAAAATAAGAGTTTGGAACATAACTTAAGGTTTCGAAATATCTACTTGCCTGGTAGTATAACGTTGGGCAATTCAGTTTTCCATAAAATTCCGAATGCATTTTGCCATTTAGCGGCAAAGCAAATGGTCATTTTCACTTTCCCAATATCATAAACAAATTCGTGAAATCGGGAAACCAGTTTGATAACAGTTGACGAACCGACACGTTGATGAAATGTGAGTGCGTAAATGACTAATTTGGTAATGAGTTTAAGGGCACGCTGTGGTTTTGACATGTTGGCAAATGAGGCAATGGAAAATGGCTTAGTAGGACAGGAGATAACGAGTTTTCTCGTTGGATCTTCCTCAGTGAGGTCGCTTTCAGATCCAATCGCAGTGGCTGCAGTCTCGACATATATAACGACTGCATAACGATCGTTTTCGGTCGATAACTTCTTGACGCCAAAAGCGCAGAATATGGGGAAAGGTGGATTGGTCGTGGTGGACCAGTTAATTGGCCAGCGCAGTGACTTGATCTCATTCCATTGGATTTTTTTTCTTTGGGGAACCATCAAGCAGTTTGTATTTAGAAAAACATGCGATACTGATGATGAAATGCGTTTACGGATAGTTTCGGCGTTTGACCAAATTAAATCCGATACATCAGTGTACTACAACATGTTTGTGAAAACACTCGTAAACGATGCGAAAAATGCGTGGACTTACAAGGCGGACACATTTAACAACATCTCCGTAACCGTCAAGTTGATGTGATAATAAATTAGTATTATTGTGTGTGGTATTATCGGACAAACCAAATTAAAAGTTACAAACAATCGTCTAGTAAGGTGATGAAATTTATAAAATCTAGTTACACGTGACAAGGTCATACCCCTTAGTGTAGGCATAGTTGGTTCGCTAAAATACTAGCGGCGCTCTTTCGTCCCGAACACAAAGGGGCCGCGCGTGTAGGTATACAACGCTGCACGCAGAATGTCAGAGGTAATAAATCGATTTCCATCCATCCATCAGCCCTTTAACGTCCACTGCTGGACATAGGCCTCCCCAAGAATGGGGGATAGTGCCGTAATCGCCACGCTTGGCAGGCAGGTTGGCGATCTCAGTGGATGTTGTTAATACTCGAAGGAGTGCTGCTGCCCACTCCTCCGGGATTCCCTCAGTCGGCTCTTAGGACTCCCATGGGTGGAGAGGGGTGGGACAATTCTAAAGCCGGCCCCACACGGCAAACTCGATTTAATTTTACAAATATTATTGAATTAATATTTAATATGATTTTCTTTTTTAATTGAATATTTTCCAAAATTACTTGTGCTGTTACATTTGGATATTGATAGCGATAACATAGCTATGATATCAAACGTAGTTATTATTACACGCTGTATAGCTTTTTCGTAATCTGTCAGTTTAAAATATCAATTGTTTTTGGTATATTATCGAACACAACTGTCAAATTAACAATTTCGATTGATAACTTATCGAGCCCTTGGTACTGCCCGATAAGCAGAAAAACTGTTGATAACATATACTAAGTAGGTAGGTACCAAATAACATAATTTTGTCGAGAAATTTCTTGAAATTTTCGGTCCACCCTTCAAAGACAACGCTTTAAGGATTTTCTACGAAAACGCAGATGAGTGGGATACAATACAATTTAAAATCAACTGGGTCCCAATAATAAGGTGGCTAACTCTCCCCATTATCGGTATATAAGCTTGTTTTTGTATTTGCGTAAAAAAATGTTCATCAATTACGTTATATACGCTAATTTTACACGTTCTAATACATTTTAGGCAAAATAAAAGCATAACTGTAGTTTCTTTTGTAGTTATTTGGCTAAAATAGGTGGTGCATTTTTAGTGTACAAAGTTATAATCATAGTTATCTTCTAAAATTATTCCGGTTATCATAATATGTCCAACTATTACTATCTCCACACTGCATACTCTGAGAACGTGTCTATTGGTTATATCCTCAGTCTAGTCTACGGCTTACCTTGACTTTGAAACTGTCAACACTAGTGCTGCCATATTAATAATTTATTTTCCACGAATTACATCGTCGGTGTTTAATAAAATTAACCTATCAAGCTAAATAAAAATAAATAAATGTTATTTTTGGTGATTATAGATCAATATCTAGTAAACGAACTATAGTAAATATGTAATAAGTACCTAGGAATCACTATTTTGATAAGATATTCTTCCCATTATCTACCTTGTATTTTTTTTACTGGTATTCATTTCGATATCATAACGAAAGGGTTTATTGAAGTCGAGACTGCAGGCACAGGTTAATTTTTAAAAATGTTAGTATAGCATGACGCTCATAAACCAAAAAAATAATTAATTCTATACAATGTGTCTTGTTTTGTGTCAAACAAGCATATATGACCTGCTTTTAGTAAGCGGTTACCGTAGCCACGACCTATATACCTTTTGCTTGGAGTTGACACCTAGGGAAAGGGATACGGGAGAGGAAAGATTACGGGAGGGAAAGGGATACGGGAGAGACCAAGACGAGAAGAGATGAGGTGGGTGGTTTCGCGGTCGAATCAGTCTATTTTTGCTGGGAGATACTAGGTTCTTTCACTATACCTAATTATATATTTATAACTGTTTTGGTGGTCTAGCGATAATGTACGAAATTGCAGATCATGAGGTCTCGGATTCAAATCCCAGGCCCGGTCAACAAAATTTTAATAATTTATTATGATGTTACTTGAATGTATAGCATTCATTTCGCATTAATTTTATAAAATTGTAACAACTTTTAAATGTGTGCGTGAGTGTAATGACACTATTCAGAAAGAACAAGAGAAAAAGAGACAGTCAATGTGTTTTTCAAAAGAGTTTTTAGTATTATTAGGCATGTTGAAACGTTGCGGGCGTTGCACTAAACGAAATGAGTGCAGGAATGCGTAATCTGCACTCATTTACAGTGGACTTTTAGTGCCTAATTGTGGATCTTGTCTTTTTCATATCAATGTGTATACAGGTGCTATTTATGGATCTTGTTAGACTTACCTAAAGATGGTACCTATATGAGTAGCCAACTATAGTGAACAAGGAGTCAAAATTCAATTCTTACTATTTTTGACAGAAATGGCTTCACGTGTCTCAAAATTATATTACATCATAATAAAATCGTCCGTCTTAATTTTATGAAATCATAATCTTAAAAGCTAATTAATTTTCAACAGAAACTAATGGTGAAATTAATGGATTTTTGTAATTAAAACTAATCAAGAACATCTTGAATGATTCATATTTTTACATATAGTATCACATTTAATTTATGATCATTATTGGGATTTTACGATTAATTTTGTAAAATTGTGATATAAAAAATTTGAAATAAATGCGGAAAATTAACCCGCTTCTTCTGGAACACCGGTCTAGATGATCAAGCCTTGTCGTAATAGTATAGGTACGCAAATACATCCAACAGATAGCGCGGGAGTCGCTCAAGATTCCACCGAAGGAATGTAACATATGTAGTTCCAGTGGCCCGCCAATAAAGGCGGAGAGACGGCACACGGCGGGTTTCTTTAGTGGGTGAAGGCCCCACACTACCCTGTTTGTTGCTCCAAACGACGGGGTGTGCGGTTAGGAACATTTTTTTCCCGCCTTAACAAAAAAAAGTCGCTTAAGATGGTAACACAGAACATAGGTCTATACGGTAACTGCTTACCATCAGGTGTATGCTTGTTCGCCACTCACGTAGGTAATATAAAAAAAAATACATATAACGTTATGGGGGTTAAAAAGTTCCCAGCTTACTAGGATTTTTGTTCTATATAAAGGTAAATATTAAAGATGAATCATAATTCGTTTCTGATGAACAGTTTTACTATTCTTACTTTTAACAATTCATGTCTATGTAAGGTTGACATAAAAATCGGCCTATTTTGATATTTAACACGCTTCAAGATTACATAATGAATGCCAAACGGGCGACTGTTTAAGAAGATATACAATGCAAAAGTGGAAGGATGTAGGTACAGGGGGAGACCGAGACTCATCTACCTAGACGAAATCGATCATGTATTGAAGGAAGGTGGAGTCAGGAGTTTCCGAAACCGGCGAGCGTGTTTATGAATGTTCAGGATGCAAGCGATGTATGCAAGAATAGAGCATTTTGTTCTCTTTGCCCAGGGAGATGGCGTGATGATATTTAAGTTTAACATGATTATAGCCATATAATTTTGTTTTTGTACTTTGTGTTGAATTAAATGGCTAAGAATATCAAATGTTTAAAAAATATATAGAAATACTAGCTGACCCGGCAAACGTTGTTTTACCATATAAATTATTTCTAGAATTTCTAGCGTAGAAAAGAATAAGTAACTTATTGTGTGTGAGGATGTGGTATATGAGTGAAAGAAGCATGGAGTGCTGTGAACGATGACAGATTATAAAAATAATAATACTACATAATTTTGTCCGTGTGGTGACGTACTAAGAATAAAAGTGTCACCATCCCATTCTTTTCCGCGGGTGTCGTATGAGGCGACTAAGGGAAGTAAGCAATTATCATCAATTGCATGACTGGTGGTAGGGCTGGGTACCAAGTGGGAGTACTCACTTGGTATCGGGCCCGAGCGGGTTGGTACCATCTCCCGTGTGACCGGCCATGAAGCACATCGTTGCGTTTTGGCTGTAGCAGGAGATAACCGTTTATATTTCAATTCATATCTGTGAAATGAATTGGGGAGCAGTGGCTTGACTATACTCTCGGTATAGTCGAGTCCATGGGCGACGGTTACCATTTACCATCAGATGGACCGTGGCTCGTCTGGCACTACATGCTATAAAAAAAAGAAAACTAATATCGCTATTGCCGTGTGGGGCCGGCTTTAGAATTGTCCCACCCCTCTCCACCCATGGGAGTCGTAAGAGCCGACTGAGGGAATACCGGGGGAGTGGGCAGCAGCACTCCTTCGAGTATTAACAACATCCATCGTGATCGCCAACCCGCCTGCCAAGCATGGCGATTACGGCACTATCCCACATTCTTGGGGAGGCCTATGTCTAGCATTGTACGTTAAAAGGCTGATGGATGGATGGATGGAATATCGTTAAAAAAATGGGGAGTGGTAGTAGAAGGGTAAACATTTAGGGTTGTACTGTTGTGCTTTAATGCCGAATCATAAAAAAAAACATTTGATCAAAAAATTAAAATATTTTTTTTTGGGGTGCACAACCCTTATCACTTAGGGGCATGTAAAATAGTTGACATGCTATTCCCAGACCTACTAAATATACACACAATAAGAATCATAAGAATCGGTCAAGGCATTTCAGAGAACAATGGTGACAAACACTGTGACCCAAGATCCAAAAATACAAGATCCTAATAATATTAAATAAGAAGAATGTCCTATTGAAATGCGCAGGACCAAGCAATTGCCACGATGGCTGAATTGGCAATGCATCTGGGACGGTATTCCAAAAGATGCAGGTTCAAATTCTGCTCGTCACTGTCATTTGCGATTACACATTTTCGCACTTTGTGTTAATTTATAAAGCTTCCTATTTATCTGACCGCAGTATTTAAGATTTACAAGTCTGTAAAAGGACGTGTTTAGTGTAGGAAGTAGGTACATTGACTCTAGGAGCTTTAAACTCTGGCTGATTTTCATTTAAACGAGGTTTAATCTGCCGCATTTAGCTCTAGTAGGAAGTCGGACCCAATACCATCTATATATATAAAAATGAATCTCTATTTCCCTTGGTCATCGCATCACGTGTGAACGGATGGAATAATTTCGATAAATCCTTTTTTGTTGTGTTTCTTATTGTAAGGAGAAGCTTTTTATGAAAGAAAAAATAATAAAAATTTGCAGAAAATTTTAAAATTTCAAATTACAACAATCTTATCTTAGACATCTTATCGTTTGACAGTTCGCAAGTAATATTCATAGCTAAGAAATGACAACGTCTGCCGGGTCAGCTAGTTTTAAATAATAATAGCTAGTATTTCTATGTACTTACTTGTAACGCATAATAATAAGCTTGTAAATATAAATTGTTAGAACACATAGCTATGTAAACGAAATGTCAAGTTCAAAGTTGATTAAAACTTAATATCTTGTTATGAAGTCAGTGTTGCAAACATATTAGATGTTACATCAAGATTTGTCAAGTGTAAATAAAACTGGTTTGTTACTTAAGTTTCTGTAAGGTTAACTTTATTATAATGCACCTTGGTAGACAGCCCTTTATATAAATAAACTAAATACCCCGCTTGGCTTTGCACGGGCATTTTAATCCTTGTTTATAAAACACATAAAAACTAGCGTGACAACTGTGTCAAAAGCACAACGTCAGGAGTGCCTACAGAGGTACTCCTGATGTTGTGTTTCGTGTGATAAGTTAGAGAAACCCCTTCCTTATTCTTTCTTAACATAGCATCACGCCTGTATTCCGCGAAGGGGTAGGCAGAGGTGTATTACACACCCACGACTCGCCAGCTATGTTTAAGTCCCACTTAATAGGGGGCGAGCCTATTGACGTCTACCGGGCACATATATTCTTTCTATCCACCTTTTGTCCCTTTCCTTGGAGTCGGACACACGCGATTGATGCCTCCTATGTAGCTATTGTCTATAGGCTACTGTAACGCTTCAGGGGGCCGTATGCTTGTTTGCCACCCGGTGGTGAAAAAATATCTATAAGCCTTTTACATAATTAAGGAAAATTAAGCTGAGAAACAGTCAAATGCGAACAACGATTTTATTTTATCCTAGTTATGTAATTAATGTGAAAGTTTGTATGCCCATATATACCTATTTGTTACTCAATTCAGTAAACACTGTTGTACTTTGTATTGATTTGTCGTCTGTACATTTTAATACTATACCGAGGGTATTGTCAAGCCGTTGCTCACCATTTGATTTCACAGATTTATATGAAATGAAAGAATAAACGGCTATCTTCTGCTACAGCCAAAACACACTAAAGTGCTTCATGACCAATCATACAGGAGACGGTGGTACCGACCTGTTCGGGCCAAATAGCAAGTGAGTATTCTCACTTGGTACCCAGCCCTGCCACCAGTAATGCAAAGGGTGATAATTGCTTACTTCCGTTAGTTGCCTCGTACGACATCCGTGGGAAATGATCGGGTTGTGACACTTGTATTCTTAGTCCGTTGTTCCTGTTGGATAGTTGTTTTTACAATTAACAATTTAAATATGAATATTAACGTGCCATAGAGCGATCTAGTTATACATATTATACTACCTATTCAAATTCTGAGGTCCACACAGACGAAGACGCGAGCTAGTGCTATTTATAAATATATGGATCAGAAAATTCACAATATATACTTGTTAAGTTATTTTAAACTATTATATCTTGACTGAATTAATTGTACATACTTCAATGCATTCGTATGTAATCATCTTAACCTTACGTAAAACTTAACAATAGCACAATGGACTAGAAAATAAAAGGAACATTGAAGGAGGAAGGAGGAAGGGTTTTGGCACTCTCACACACCAAAAGAAACATTAGGAATCCCTACCGTTGCTTGACCGACAATATTCTGTGACAGCGTGTTACTTCCTCGGTCGAGCCAGCCTGTTTATGTTGGATTGAAATATATTCTCTAAAGTTCAAATTTATTTATTTCTAACGAGGTCTGCTGATAGTAGGTGGTAGCTCTGATAGACTTAGTAATGCCATGAGCACAGCCAAGAAAGGGTACTAACTAGCCCAAAGACCTATCATCTAAAGAGGGGTGTGAATACTATGATTTTTTTAACACGCTTTTATTAACTTCACCTGTATCTACTTGAATCTTTGAACGTGATTTTCCCTCACTTTAAAACGTCGTCGTATTAAATTAAAACAAACACCGATGACAGTAAAATAATTAAAAGAGTTTGGCCGTGTTTTTTTACAACAAATCGGTACTATACTCACACATACGATAAAAAGTAATAGGGTCTATAGTAGAGTCAGGATGGTGTTGGGGCTGCCTCTCTGTAGTGCATCGGGAATGTTCGTGCTAGATCGCAGTGAAGACTTTCATGCCATCATGCGTAAAAAAAACGGCATCCTAGATCTGTAGAATGCGTGGCGACTACAACACGATCTTGAACACTATAGCGGACAGGATCTCGTCCTCTCTTTGGAGATCCTTAGTGACACGTGTAATTTAACTAAAATTTTAGATTTTTTGTTTGCTATTTATTTAAAATAGGTATTAAAAAATATTTAAAGTTTTAATTTTATAATTAGTCCGTCATTTTTGTATAATTTTATTATTTCTCCAAATCCTTTATAGCTCCAGGACTGCTGCAACAGCTTAGTGACGGAGCATCTGGACGCGTTTTCTAGGAGGGTCGGGTTCGATGGTTGAGGAGTGTGAAGCTAACCTCGGCTTCTGAAACCGAAACACGCTACTTACGCTACTGACTCTACTTACTATTAGCTAGCCCAAACGGGTACATTTGGGGAATTTTGTGTACGTTTGGTTTTTGTAAGATACTTGAAGGTCAATGATTTTTGATTGTTTTTTTTTTTTATTAAAAGAAAAACCAGGTTACACCAAACTACAAAGGCTGTGCGATTTTATGGCTCTCAAGTTTATTATTAAATAACTTACATTAACTAAAAGGTTACAAGTTCAAATCCAATTGAACTTTTGCGATGTAGCCAAATAGATATATGCTTCTACTATATAATACTTATTTAGAGATGTGCATGGAAAATGTTACCTTGATAACGTACGGGTCAAAGTTTATCTCTTTAAGCAGGTTGATGTGCTTGAACATATATTTGTTTGGGCCACGAATTTTGTATCTCAAAACACTGAAGATTTCCTGAGTTTGGATCATCTTTATCATTTTCGTAATATTGCTAGCAAGCATACCCGCGTGAATATAAATGGCTACCATAGCTTATCGAAGCTAACAGTGTCATAAAGAAAGAAAATTTGTTTAATCAGCCAGATTTATCACAACAATAGACCATATACAGATTTCGAGACGTGAAATCCCATTCTTTCCCGAGGGTATCGTACGAGGCTATTGAGGGAAATAAGCAGTTATCATTCACTGCATTACTGGTGGTAGAGCTGGGTCAAGTGGGAGTATTCACTTATTATCGGGCCCGAACGGGTCGGTATTATCATCTGCCAATATGACCGACTGTGATGAACCTTGGTGTGACTTGGTTGTAGTGGGAGATAGCCGGCCATTAATTAATTTTTCTCCGAGAAATAAAATGGTAAGCAGCGGATTCACCGTACTCTTAATTTGATATATATAACTGCTTCGGTAAAGCAGCGGTAGTGTATGAGACTGCTAATCATGAGGTCTCAGATTAAACACAAAGTGAAAAATGTGAAATCGAAAATAACAGTCAGGAGCAGGATCCTCCTGACTGTTATTTTCGATTTCACATTTTTCACTTTGTGTTTAATGTATAGTGCTAAGCATGTCAAATGCTAAAAATATATATAAAAATATCTAAATATGAGGTCTCAGGTTCGATTCCGGGGTTAGACGGTGTTATTGAGCTTTTTCCTGAAAATAAAAATTCACAGTAGCAGCCCTGTGTTTGTAAATGTGCCCGGTAGACGGCAATAGGCTCGCCTCCTATTACGTGGATCTTAACATAGTTGGGGAACCGTGGGTGTGTATCCACCTCTGCCTCCTCTCTTTATGTTTATGTTCTTTAAATTTATAGATCCCATGAGTGACGGTTACTGCTTACCATCAAGTGGACAGTAGCTTATCCGCATCAAAAGCTATAAAAAATACTGTTACGAGGACATTCTGACAGTATGTATCTACACTGTAATTTTATTTTTATAAGATCTGTTTAGTAATCAAGGATTTTACTTTAGTTTTATTTCGTAATAACATAAATATATAAACCACAGGTGAATATATACATAATTCGTATATGATTATTAAATTAGCATAATCTGAATGATAATTATTTGAGGATAAGTGTTTATTTGCTTTGTTTATTTAAAATAATATGTATAAAATTGCTTGTCCTGACTGACGATCAATGCACAGCTATAACTACTAAGTCTACAGAGCTGAAATTTGAAATACCTATACTACTAATCACGCCATTTCCCTTGCAGGGTAGGCAGAGAGAACAGAGTGCCAAGAGGCTCTATTCTTGCATACATCTATCGTTTCCTCACCATTCATAATTCTCTTCATACACGCTCGCCGGTTTCGCAGACTCCTGGCTACACCTTCCTTCAATACATGACCGATTTGGTCTAGGTAGATGAGCCTCGGTCTCCCCCTGTTTTAAACACAACTCCCCAGTTTTTAAATAGGAACTGTAAAATCGGAATTCTATCTAACTGACAATTTTTTTTGCCGATTACTTGAGTTACGCGAGTGAAGCTGTTGGCACCAGCAGTCATCATAGAATAGTATCTAATCTCTACATTTGACCTAATTAAATAATTATATTAGACGTTATAATTACTATATATTTTTATAGCTATAACCATTACTCAGTAGGAAATAATTCCTTTACCTCTTAAGTAACGTCACACAGTTTCAGTGGTCCGCCAATATAGGCGGAGAGACGGCACACTGCGGGTTTATTTAGTGGGTGAGTGCCCAACACTGCGCTGTTCGTTGGCCCCGAACGACGGGGTGTACGATTAGGTACATATTATCCCGCCATAACTAAAAAAAAACTAATAATTCCTGAAGATTTTCCACATGACTTAACGGACACAAAGTACACCCAGACTAAGAACATCAAGAAGATCACACAAGTAGTTGTTCTCACAATACTCAGTACGTGAGGTCGGTGTCTAAGCCACTTCGCCATCTAACTAGCCCAGTAAAGAATAAAGAATGTCACGTAAAGATCTAAAACCTATTTTAATGTTTTTATACCACGATTCTATAGCATAGCAGAGCATTCTATGGTAGAGGCTAGCTTATACCAGCATGAATGAGCAGGCTCGAACAAGGAAGTACCCCTCTCTTACCAAAGGTCAGCGTAAAACAACGATACCTATCGTTGTGTTTCGTATGGTGGGTGAGAGCGCTGGAGGCACAAACCCCCTCCCTATCCTCTCCTTATTATCTTTCCTATCCACCTCCTATCCCTTACCTTGGAGATGGTGACGTGCGAGTCATGCCTCTGGTGTTGCTAGCGACCGAGACTCGTGCACAAATAGGGGCGATAGAGAAGGAATACCCCTTCTGTGACATTACAATTGACAAGTGAGAGAGCCGGACGCTATATGCCCGGTTGCTCTTTATTTTCCTTTTGACATTCTTCCTCTCCACTTTCCACACATTAGAATATTGGCTGGGACACTATCGTTATACCTTTTTTAAGGCGGGAAAAATGTATCCAACCGCACTTCCCGTCGTTTGGGGTAACGTACAGGGTAGTCTCCTCCCTCACACAATAAATAAACTCAACAGGTGCCGTCTCTCCGCCTGCATCGGGGTACCACTGAAACTGTGTGACATTATTTCTGTGGTATAGTTGGTATAAATTATATGCCAGGTCAAGGAACATATTGTGAATAAATCTGCGTGGCTTTTTTTAATAAGGCGGGAAAAAGTGTACTTGTCCGCACAGCCTGTAGTTTTCTGGGTTTAGAATTATATGTGTGGTAAATTTCATGACAATCGATTGAGTAGTTAAAGTACGAAAGCGTAATATGTAAACCAACGCAATTTGTTATACTCGTCTATAATATTCCGTAGTAATTAGTAACTATTTAGATATTTTTATAAAGGTTTTAGCATTTGATATGCTTAGCACTACGAGTATACATTAAACACAAAGTGAAAAATGTGAAATCGAAAATAACAGTCACGAGCAGGATGCTGCGCGTGACTGTTATGTATAGTGCTAAGCATGTCAAATGCTAAAAATATATATAAAAATATCTAAATATTTATAGGGTTTGCGTCATTGTTAGGTAAAAATCTTAATTGTAAAATTAAGTTTACCTGGTCGGTACAATGTATGAAAATACTGCCGACAGATGGCGCAGGCGTCACCCAAAGACGTTAAGTATGAATGTGTTATCGAGATTAGCAGTCAGGAGCAATTGTCACGATGGCTGAATTGGCAAAGCATCTGGACGGTATCCAGAATCCTGCTCGTGACTGTTATTTTCGATTTCACATTTTTCACTTTGTGTTTAATTAGTTACTAAATCTATCCGATACATATCTCTTTATTCGATCACTATTTACATCATCTAAGAAATATTAAAGGAACTTAATTCATCTAAAAATACAACCTCCGTTACTAGCTCATAAAATTTGTTTAAGCTCCGGATAGTAATTCAGTGTTTTGTTCCATTCTTTCAACGTCAAACTGTCATATTAATGACAAATACAAAATACTGAATAACTATTTAGAGGTTATACAACGTTTATTAGTAAGGCCCAACGTCCTTTCGCTGTGATTTATATATATCAAGTCTCGGCTACTCGTAACATTCCATTAGAATACTTTAGCAAACAAAATGTCGGCAGCTACATTGTTGAATGCTTAACTAGAATGTTTGGATATTTCAGATTCTAATAATGATCTTGACCTGAACATTCGTCACGATTTTTTGGTGAAGATGCGGTTTTGACTCTTCGACGGAATATTTGTGATATTTTAAATATATATAATTATTATCACACAGTGATAGCCTAGCGATACAATGAAAGACAAAAAAGGCAGTGGTCTGAGTTCAATCCCCAACCCGAACCAGAGAGCCCGGAAGACACCTCTAATTTTTCACTTTTTGTTCTTCGTCTCACGTCATATTTCATAATTTTTTCTTGTATAAGATTCAATTATTAACAAAACGAGATAGCCGACTTTTATTTTGAGAAAGACAGTTGGGACTCGAAGAACATTTATTTCCTTACTGTTTTACAATAATCCTCTTTTTTGTTGCTCTCGTTACTAACGCTCGTTCCAGAATGTGTCACCAGCCATTTTTCTGTTTTTCAAAAACCTATTTTGAATAGTTCTCTATGCAATTCAAAATCAATCCATTTGCCAGTATCACATAATTATAAAAACTATTAAATAAGTATTCATATATTTTCTTTTATATATTGACAAGCCCTAACAGTTGTTGTTTGTATAAGTGGTATAGATATCAGCCTCCCCTGAGTGCCCCTGAGTCCCGCCTGAGTATTGTGGGTTTGATTCCCACATGTAACAACTCTTTGTGTGATCAACTTTGTGTCCATGAAATTGTATGTTTGTAAAGTCCCCTGCGATACAATGAGCTCAAACACAATATCTCAGATGTAAATCAGAGTAGCAGTTTGCTGTCTCGCAAATTACGGATGATATTGCAGCATCCATGTTCTTTAAATATTATTTTAAATGAGCATCACGCCTTTATTCCCTGTAGAAGTAAGCAGAGATGTATTACATACCCACGGGTCGCCAGCTATGTTTAAGTCCCACGTAATAGAGGGCGAACCTATTGTCGTCTACCGAGTACATTTCCAAACTCCGGGCTGCTACTGAGAATTTTTCTTTTTACAAAAAAGCTCTATAGCATCGCCTAAACCAGGGATCGAACCCCAGACCTCATGATCAGCAGTCGCTCACAATTGTTACAATCTCGATCAAGTTTCCTTCCAAAGAAACAAAGAGGCTACCTAAATAAATCCGTATTTGTGAAAGTGGATAAAAAATAAAGTAGCTAAAATACATATTTTAGATATTTTTAGCATTTGACATGCTTAGCCATATACATTAAACACAAAGTGGAAAATGTGAAATCGAAAGTAACAGTCACGAGCAGGATTTGAACCTGCATCTCCTGGATACCGTCCAGATTCATTGCCATTTCAGCCATCGTGACAATTGCTCCTGACTGCTAATTTCGATAACACATTCATACTTAACGTCTTGGGTACATCATCTGTACGGTATCCAGGAGATGCAGGTTCAAATCCTGCTCGTGACTGTTATTTTCAGTTTCACATTTTCCACTTTGTTTTTAAAGCTAAAATACAGATCAAAATATCCGCCACAAAGTTATGATGGTAGAAATAAACACATAGATATCACTTTAAGTATATGACGTTGGACCCTTTGCATCGAGGGTTAATAATATAATATAACGTGTTGATAGTACCAATATTTGTCTCAATAAACCGTTGCGTAGTTGAGAACTAACAATGCCATTGTTTTATACAATTTAGGGATTTGAAAATCAAGTACATAAGCATCTTTTACGTTTTGATTAGTTTCTTTCAGAACAGAAGCGAAAAGTATCAATGACACCTTAACATGCAAGTACTTAAAGATTATGTTCTTGACCCCATGAATTTCTTTATGGAATGGATCTCACGTTTTTAACCCTTCTTTAACTGTACGTCATTAATGTCAATGTGAGGTTATATATTCAAATAGAATTGTTTTTATAAATAAAAAGATATATTATTATGACAAAAATTAGTCATTATTTAATGCGTTTTTATTTGTGGTCACCGATATTTACGTTCATAACGAACGCATCTAATATCTGTCATTTATCTACAGAAGTTACCACTACACACTTCATACCCTCAAAATGAGAAGTATATAAAATAATTATTTTCAGCGATGTGGTTCGCTCAGTCACATTTCGTCCTCATGATAGCGAAAAATGGACAGTCAAAGACCATTCATTACAAGAAGCAATCTGTTCTCTCTGTCTACTCCTATGAGAAATAATAATAATAATAAACTGGGATCGGTCTATCATTACTGACAGGACTATTGCTGGTAATAAGCCTGTTGTAGTGGTGATAGACCGATCAGAGCGCCGTGCGCCATTTGTCGATGTCATACACACACATGTGGAATAAATGACGAGAATCTCGTGAAAGCTGAAAAAAAAACAAATTAAATATTTGGATTTAGCTCACGAGATTACCGACATGTGGGATGTTGACTCGACAATTATTATCCCGATAGTCTTATCAGTCAATGGGCTTATCACCAAGAGTCTCGACCAACATTTAAAGAGACTCTCGTTAGATAGCTGGATCAAGGGCTTGATGTACAAGCCAGTTCTCCTCGACACGGCACGCATTGTGAGGAGGTTTCTATTGTCTGGAGCCCTAACCACCGCCAGCTTGGTCCCTGCACCCGATGTTGGTGGCCTACTATTTTATACATTTTTATATTTATTATATTTAGCTGATTATGTTTTTGTTTGTGTGAGCGTTTGTGTATTTTTATAATATCTTTAAAAATGTGTAAAATATGTTATAAAATAATAATAATAAATAGTTAAAAATAAATACGTCAAGCGTCAAGTATTCTATAGGGTGATCCATATATCTTTGAGGCACCTTTAATTGGAACATGCAAATCAAACTTCTCATAAATCAGAGTTTCTGTATAAACATTCAATAATTCGTATAAATTATGTCAATCATTGGTAGTTTCTGTTATTTATGTCGTTTTGATAACACAATTATGTATATTACGAATGATGACGAAGTTCATTCCATTTGGATAGTTTCGTCACAGTTTGTAAATGTTCCATTGTGATTATCTAAAATTGTTATCTTCTTCTAAGTCGGACACTCTTGTCAGAGTGGTCGTGGTTGCACAGATGGGTCTTTTTGTCATTAGAGGTCCCGCTGATGAACTTCTCGATGTTACGCTATTTTTGACGATTGGCAGCGTTGCGAGAACACCTCCCAATAGATGCCTTCGTACTTTTTCAAGGAAGTCAGACCAGCGAATTGGTGAGCGGCCTCAAGCTCTCTTTCCTTCAACCGACCCCTGGACAACAAATATCTCCATAGAATGCTTATTCCTGAAGATGTGGCCAAGGAAATTCAGAATTCGTAAATCATACTTAATATTATAAATATGAATGTAAGTTTGTTTGTTTTTTCACAAATGATAAAGAAATTGTTCGTCATTTCAAGGGGTGCTTTATTTATTTTTATGAAATTCCTCGCGGACAAAGTCGCGGGTAACAGCTAGTATACACATAAAAATTCCTCGCGGACGAAGTCGCGGGTAACAGCTAGTATATACATAAAAATTTGTTCGTCGTGTCGTTGGGTTTTATTTTAATTTGAATTTTGAAGTGCAATATACGTATCTATGTAGTGCTACATCTCCCAAATGTTATTGTGGAAACAAAACATGTCACGATTCAGTACACACACATCTTGACACATCGCCATATTTATTGAAAGTTTATAGATGTAGAAATATCAGGAGTACAACATCCAATCTACGGCTCACCCAATTTTGTGATGGGAAAACACACTTACCTGAAGAAAACGGGTTAGTGTGAGGCTCACTAAGCAACCCACTGTGCAACGCTACCTGTTGCGTAAACTCACGTCAGTGGTCTACGCGGTGGTAGTACAAAATGAGTACATCAAAGGCTACTTCACAATTGCTCCCATTGCTGAAAATATGGTCGAAAGTTGGAAGAGTACGCTGTTAAAAAAGCTCTGGCTATTCCAGAAAAGAAGAAGGGCAGTGCATGACACTTAGCCCACGTGGCTAACCAACCGTTACCAAAGATAAGTTGGAATAGGCACGGAAACATCACTGACCGAGGAGATTCGATCCCAAATAATAGACTAAGGCAAGGAAGAACGGCAGCTAGCCATATCAGGCGCAATCACTGTGAGCGTCATCCTACTAGACTTGGGACGTCAGACCTTCGCGGTAAGTTCTAAGCAGGCGGAAGACAATCGCCGGTCCAACCACTAATGACGGAATTTCTAGAGGTTCAGGTAAGTGCCACAAAAGAGATCTGCCTCCCGGGCTCTCTCCACTGTCGATTTCCAAGAGATTACTTCCTCGCCAAAAGTGGTGATCGCATTCCATTCATAACAATAAAAAACATAAATTAAATGTGAATCCTCACGCTTATTAATGAAGCTTGATTTGCTACTCATAAAAATAGCTATGAAAATCATTGAACATATTTCATCAGTTTATTAAACTTCATGGTTGTTAGAAACCGCAATTATTTATTATTGATAATTTATTATTTACGTGTTATATATACGAGAATTGATGAATTGGAATATTTGTTCATTTAAATTGAAATCAGTTTAACATAGACTTAAAATACGATCTAGGTTGAAGGTAAAATTAATTGGTTTTTATATTTTGATTATAAGATTGCATTCTTAAAATATTTACAATTAATTAATATTCAAAGAGGTTGTGATTCCTATTAAATGACTTCATAAGATTTGAAGGTGATATTGTCTTGTAAGACCTGTCAATAATGGCCTTTTGGCATGCACAATGTTTATATTTATTTTAGATAGCTCAAAACAAAAATGTTTGCTGTGAGAAACGAACCCGCGAGTCATGAAATGCCAGCCCAGTTGGACACTATGCTCTCAAAAGAATTTTTGTTCCGTTGTATTATTCCTGATACGAAAATAAGATATAATCTCAAAACTACTGGTGCTTCGTTGCAATGTTCCTTATACAAAAATGTTATATATTGCGGGCATAAGTTAGTTGTTTTTTTATAAATTCAAGTATTGGTTTCTGCGTACGTGAATAAAGCTCCCAATCAGTATTTGGCATCATCTTCATACTTCAGCCAATTAATTAAGCTTATGTGTATAGCTTAATTAATTATACACAACTTGTTAATATTTCATTCAATTTATTGTTTTTTCTTCCATAGTCGTATCAGTGATATGTCCTACTTTTATTGAGGATAAAATATTTAGAAGAGACTTATAGTCCATGAGCGAAGATTACCGCTATCAGGTACGTCACTTCTTTACTGCTACTGTTTGTAATAAAAATATATAAATATGGATATTTCAAGTAGTTGATCTGGTGGATGTCTTTTCATATAAAATTTAATGTTAATTATGCTGAGGTTGGATATTCTTTATTATAGCAAGCAATAATTGATGCAAATATTTCAACACAGCTTCATACTAAATACAAGATTTTAAAATTAAAATAAATTATTATTAATGAAGTCATTATGATAAATATATGTAATACGTATTAATAATATGCGCATCAAGATGTATATTTTAGAATCTCGTATCAGATATTACTGTGATCACTAGCTAGGTGGGTGGTGCCAAAGACGTTTAATGACTGATCATCCCACAATAACAGCAATCTTTGACGGGCCTCATGACGTAGTCGGTAGTGTAACCGACTTCCGTGCACGAGGTCGTGGGTTCGATTCCCACTCAGGACAGTTATTTGTGTGATGAACACAGATATTTATACTGCGTCTAGGTGTTTTCTATCTATTATATGTAAGTATTTACAAAAAAAAGTAATATATGTAGGATTATGCATATAATGAAACGTAATGAGGTATAGAGCAATGTGATTGGCTGGGGATAATATAATAGGGCTACGATTGTATTGGGTAACTGGGTGCGAGATCATCGAGCGAGTTTTATTTCCATCCCACATATAAGTATTATATTATATGTGGGATGCTCTTAATTATTATATGTGGGATGCTCTTAATTAACTATTGATTAACTGCCTCGGTGGTGTAGCGGTAGTGTATGCGACTGCTAATCATGAGGTCTCGGGTTCGATCCCGGGTCGGGCAATGATATTGAGCTTTTTCCTAAAAAGAAAAATTCTCAGTAGCAGCCCGGAGTTTGGAAATGTGCCCGGTAGACGTCAATAGGCACGCCCCATATTACGTGGGACTTAAACATAGCTGGCGAGTCGTGGGTTTGTAATACACCTCTGCCTACCCCTTAGGGCAATACAGGCGTGATGCTATGTTTATAAGTATTATATCCGTAATCTGATACCCATAGCACAAGCGGTAACCAGACCAGAGGACGTTGTGTGAAATGTCCGTGAATGTTTATTTATTTATTTAATCTTTTTTATAACATAGATTGAATCCATCCAAAATATGCAAAATACGAGATATCTATCTCTAAAGAAATTGTCACTCATGATCGGTGATTTTGGTGGCTGAGTTTAAACTACCGTAGTCGTTACCCCAAACAATGGAGAGTATAGTAAGGCACATTTTTCCCACCTCAAACTCGTAGTCTACAATTGCCTCTTCACCGCTATTTTTTCTAAATCATTCACTACAATTTAAATATTTGTTAATGGAATTTCCCTGTATATTCTAATTAAACTTCATATATTATTATAGTAGTCATTTTTACATCACTGCCAAGCAAAAGTCTCTCACATTCCCTCTAGGCATATGGACCTTTTTTTATACTATGAAGTTGGTAAACAAACAAACATCCACCTGATGGTATACAGTTATCATAACCTACAGACGAGCTACAGCAGAGGTATTACTCGCGCATCGCTAATTCCATGCAAAGGGATAGGAGGTAGAAGAGGAAGGATAATAAGGGAGAATGAGGAGGGGCTCCAGCGAAAAACAATAGTAGCATCCTGCTTAGCATTTTGATGAGTTGAACCACTTATGCCGTGTGGGGCCGGCTTAAGAATTGTCCCACCCCTCTCTCCCCACGGGATTCGTAAGAGCCGACTGAGGGAATACCGGGGGAGTGGGAAGCAGCACTCCCTCGAGTATTAACAACATCCACTGCTATCGCCAACCCGCCTGCCAAGCGTGGCGATTACGGCATTATCCCCCATGATGGGACCGCTTGTGGCGTTCTCTTGGGGAGGCCTATGTTCAGCAGTGGACGTTGAAAGGCTGATGGATGGATGGATGGAACCACTGCCTTTTTTGTCGTTATAATTAATTATCTTTTTAACTACATTTTTTATTAACTGCCTCGGTGGTGCAGCGGTAGTGTGAGCGACTGCTGATCATGAGGTCTTGAGTTCGATTTGGGTCGAGCAGTGCTATTAAGCTTTTTCGTTAAAAGAAAAATTTTCAGTAGCAGCCCGGAGTTTAAAAATGTGCTCAGAGACGGCAATAGACTCCCCATCTATTACGTGGGATGTAAACATAGCTGGCAAACCGTGGTTGTGTAATACACCTCTGCCTACCTCTTCGGGGAATACCTACAGGTGTGATGCTATGCTATGTACATTTTTTATTTAGCAGAACACAAAGTGTGAAAATGTGAAATCGAAAAAGTACTCACGAGCAGGATTTGAACCTGCATTCCCTGGAAAACAGAGATGTGGTCTGCTCGGGGCTATGAGAGATGGCATAATGACTGAATTGGCAAAGCATCTGGAACGGTTTTTCAGGAGATACAGATGATAAAATATTTTTTTTCTAACCCCTATAATCACTTTTTATTTGAAGAGGTCGGATAGGCAATCCCTGGTTTTTGCTTGCTGCTGGGATTGTCTGTAGGTGCGTAGGGGTTTCTCTTCCCCCCACACTACCCTGGTCGTTGCCCCGAACGATAGGGTGTGCGGTTAGGAACATTTTTTCCCGCCATAACAAAAAAAAAAAAAAAAAAAAAGGGGTTTCTCTTCCCAAATTTCAATTTCTTATCATGAAATATTGCATACTTAGGCATGACTGTACATATAGCGGAGTGGTTTAGATACCGCCCTCCCGTCCGAGTGTTGTGGGTTCGATTCCCACACAAGACAACTCTTTGTGTGATCCACAAATGGTTGTTCTGAGTCTGGGTGCACTTTGTGTCCGTGAAATTCTATGTTTTGTTAAGTCCCCCGCAATACAAGGATTATTCTTTAGTGCAAAGTGTCGTGTTTAATAAAAAAAATGTAAAGAATATAGGTACGAAACAGTAAAATTTCACACACTAACAACCCAATAGTAATCGGGTGCCCAGAAAAGTTTCAAAGTTCTGTAGGATTATAAAGTAGTGATAGCCTTGCGGTAAAACCAAGGACTGTAGACAGCGGTATCAAGTTCGTTCTCCAGTCCAAGACAAAACTCGTACGGCACACATCTCTGACATTTCGAGGTTTTTCTAAATTATGTGTGTATTTGTTTACAATTTATCAGTGCTCGGTGAAAGAAAACCTGCATGCCTAAGAGATTTTCTCAGAAGTTTGTGAAGTCTGATAACCCACCGTTGGTCAGCGTATTGAATTATGGCCTAATCTACCTCACCATGAGAGAAGACCGTACGCAATACTGGAACAGAAAACGGGTTTAAAAAATTGTATACATACAAAAAATATGCCGTCATAGTGCCGTAACTATTACAATTATGTTATTAAATTGAAGTCTACACAGGAGAAGTCGCAGGCAGATTATAGTGGCTTATATTACGTTTTTTTGATTCTTGATTTATGACTATTATGAAAGAAACTGTACAAATGAATTATTTCTAAATGCATCTGTTTCAGCTTAAGCCCAACGTGTCGAGGACATCAGCTAATCGTTTAAGAGTATAAAGTATTGTGTCTTTGTGCTTGCATTTGGACATAAAGTTGTTTGGTAAGAACACTCTTACATCTTTTAGGTATAATTAACTGTAATTATTATTAGCTTAACCCAGCATTCGTTGTCCTATCTGAACGTAGGATTGCCCGCTATAAAAGATATTACAAATGTTTTTTTCGATAAGGGCAATGGTTTGGAAATTTTGTGGCTACAAGTGGTCTTCATATGCAAAAATCATAAAAGAATAAAAAAGAGCAACTCTCCCACTTCTGAGCAAAATATTATAGGTAAAATGCTGGTACACAATTGCAGCGCTATCTATTAAGCCCAATATTTAATTTAAACCATCCAGAAAAATAACTCAAACGCACATAATATTCCGTCTAGTCGGTCGCGAGACTCACACAGTAGTTGAGTTTTATATTATGTTCAGATAAGTAGATATATCAGTGATAGTCTAGTGGTAAATGCGTTAAATTTTGCGTCTTTTACTATTCAAATTACATATTTTTCAATTATTATTCACTCACACGCTTAGTGGAGGAAAACATTAGAAGTAATCGTGCACTCCAGAGAGATTTTCACGACGGCATTTGGAGTCTTATTACTCGCATTGTTCCAGTAGGTCATGCCTAAAATCCATTACTGTCACACTGTTCCCTTTCTTACTTCTTTTAGAGTGAGAGGGATTTAAGGCGTAATTCATCAAACCGGCTAGTAAGTCATAGTCCAGCCTAAATATTAGGTCTTTACCTACGACATTGCCGTTTTATATGAAAAAAAACAAGTTTTTTTTTCTAATGATAAAAATAGTAAGCTATGCAATCGATGCATCTTTGTTTATTAGTTTATTGATGCTCTTCTTGAAGAAATCAGCTGGACGGGAGGCAACAAATAATTCAAAGGCATTTTATACTGCTCCAGAAGTTTCCCAAATTCTGGAAAAAGGAGTCTGTAGGCGCAAGGTCTGGTGAGTACGGTGGATGACGGAGAGTTTCCAATCCCAGCTCTTGTAACTTGGAGACTGTCTGGTGTGCAATATGAGGTCGCGAGTTGTCGTGCAAGAGCAGCGGAGACGAACGATTGACCAAAGCTGGTTGGAGATGTGCGAGCATCTCGATCATTGTGTTCAGTTCTTCACAGTACACATCTGCAGTAATGCTCATCCCATTTGGTAAGAAGCTGTGATGAATCACATCGGCGCTAGACCACCAAACAGTGACCATCACTTTTCTAGGGGTATGTTTTTGTTTAGGATATTACTTAGGTGCTGAACCAGGATCCAACCAACTTGCTGAGCGCTTGCGATTGTCATACAGAATTAACACAAATTATGAAAATGTGAATTTGAAAATAACAGTCTCGAGTAACAGTTTCGATTTCACGGCTAAACATGTCAAATTTAGCATTCAAAATATAAAAAATATCAAAATGTCATACAGAATCTATTTTTCGTCGCAGGTAACAAACAATGCGATTCAAAATTCCTTCGTTTGTATGGCTGTTGAGCAGTGCAAGGCACGTCTGGACGCGTATCTTGCGCTGCCGACCATTGATTTCGTGGGGCACCCATTTTTCAATCTTTTTGACCTTGCTAAGTGGACACAAATGGACCAATATTATTTGATGCTAACTTCGGAAGCTGCTGCTAATTCAGCCGTAGATTGAGTATCATCAGCTTCTACAATCGCCATTAATTCGTTATTGTTGACCAAAATTTTCGGACCACAAGGTTCAATTTTCAGTTCGAAACTTCCAGAACTGAAGCGGGCAAATAACAGGCGGTGCGTTGGTTTGTAGTGTTAGCTCCATAAACATCGTTGATGTTGCATGCCGCTTGTGCCGCGTTGCTGCGTCGACGGTACTCATATTCCATAATAACTCGATTTTTTAACATATATATCCAAATCCGATGACGAAAAAGATTCAAATGCGATGAAAACATAGCACTAATCAATAAACAAATGACTTTTGAAAAAATAATTCCATGTTGATGTGAAACATCTAATGCGGAGGGAGGGTAAAATCAGCTGTTAGCGTGGCGACGCTTTTATTTTACTTGTCCCGTTCAAATCATGAAAGTTAAATTTGACACACTTCCCGGGTTCCGATTGAGCTGAAATTTTTCACGCATATGTATATCGCGTGACAATGCAATATTATGATATGGACCTGATCTGATGATGATTCTGGAAGGTGGACATAGGAACTCTATAATGAAACAGCGCAACGCCATCGAGTTTGGGCTCGTATGATACATCTTGACGAGTACTGTGTCTCTAGGTGGTATCCAGGGTTTGATGAAGAAGCTGGATGGTGGCCACAGTAACTCTATAATGAAACGACGCAATCCTACCGAGTTTGGACTCGTTTGATTCATCTTGATGATTACTTTGTCCTTAGATGGTATCCAGGGTCTGTTGATGGAGCTAGAAGGTGACCATTGGAACTCCGTTATAAAACGACATAACCCTATTGAGTTTGGGCTCGTATGATTCGTCTTGACTAGTACTTTGTCTCTAGATAGTATCCAAGGTCTGATGATGAGCTGGAAAGTGGCCACAGTAACTCTGTAATTAAACAACGTAACCCTATCGAGTTTATACTCGTTTGATTCGTCTTGACAAGTTATGATTATTTTATTTCTACAAAATAATTAGATGTTTCACATCTGTTAGACGTCCCAAGACGTCTAGTTTTTTTTTAATAAAATCAATTTGAAATTATAATTCTGAGTCAAACAAAAATTATTTTGATTTGAAATGGCCAGTACTGCAGTACGGAAATTTCATACGTAAAAACGAATTATATCTTATTTTAAGGGAAGAACCATACTCAATACTAATTGATGTGCTAGGGGAATATTAGTACTACCGCCGAAGGAATGTAACATAGTTTCAGTGGTCCGCCAATAAAGGCGGAGAGATGGCACACGGCGGGTTTCTTTAGTGGGTGAAGGCCCCACACTACCCTGTTCGTTACCCCGAATGATGGGGTGTGCAGCTAGGACATTTTTTCCCGCCTTAACATAAAAAAAACTAGACGTCGCGGGGCGTCTACCAGATGTGAAAACATCGAAATTATTTTGTAGAAATAAAATTATCATAACTTGACAAAGTACTTGTCAAAACGAATAAAACGATTCCAAACTCGATGGGGGTTACCTCATTTCATTACAGAGTTACTGTGGCCACCTTCCAGCTCTATCATCTGACCCTGGATATCATCTAGATGTGGAGTACTAGTCAAGACATTTCAAACGAGCCATAACTCGATAGAGTTGCGCTATTTAATTACAGAGTTTCACATGGCCACCTTCCAGCTTCATCATCAGACCCTGGATACCATCTAGAGATAAAGTACTCATCAAGACAAATCTTACGAGCCCAAACTCGATGGGGTTGCGCCGTTTCATTATAGAGTTCCTATCTCCACTTTCCAGCTCCATCGTCAGATCAGCTCCATGTCATCAAAATAATGCATTGTCACGTGATATACATATGCGTGTAAAATTTCAGCTCAATCGGAAACCGGGAAGTATGTCAAATTTAACTTGCAACATTTCAACAGGACGAGTAAAATAAAAGCGTCGCCACGCTAACACACCCTCCGCATTAGATGTTTCACATAAAAAAGAGGGATACGGGGCATGAAAATTCACTTCAAAAACATTGACTTTGTTCATGGCATATATTAAAATTTTAAGGATTCTTTCATAATCAAGTTATAACTAATCTATGAAATCTTCATAAGATATTCTTAATTTAAAAAAAAAAACCTATAATTAGCGTTATGAACAACTGGCTTACATCTTTCCGGAATTAGTAAAAAAAATATATATATTTGAAATCCGAAGCAACGACTTCATTTCAAAATTAATTTATTTTCAATGATTACAAAATTAGTTTATATTTTGACACATACTATAGAATATAAACATAGCATCACGCCTGTATTCCCCGGGGTAGGCAGAGGTGTATTACACACCCACGACTCACCAGCTATGTTTGAGTCCCACGTAATAGGGGGCGAGCCTATTGACGTCTACCGGGCACATTTCCAAACTCCAGGCTGCTACTGAGAATTTTCTTTTTAGGAAAAAGCTCAATAACACTGCCCGACCCGGGGATCGAACCCGAGACCTCATGATTAGCAGTCGCATACACTACCGCTACACCACCGAGGCAGTTATATTAGAATATACCATCATGATAATGAATCATAAAAACCTTTCACACCGAATTCTTATAAATAACAATGTAGGAATCGATGTACGGCATTCAATATCCCATAACATATCCGTGATGTGGAGATACGGTGAGACGGATATCATTTCTTGGTGTTATTATTTTTCATTGTCAATATTAAAATATCACTAAAGTATTTTTTTTTAATAAGTGTGGCGGATGATACAGCGTGGTTAGTGGTCAAGGTCATCAAAAAGTCTCTTAAAAGCTAGTAGATGAAAATTGAACACAACTTGCATCTGAAGTTGAGAACTTTATATGATAGGCCACGGTAAACAAATTTTAACATTCGCTACTAGATACGTCTAGTACAAAAGTTAAGTTTTACACTAAAGACAATTAGAATCTTCAAATAAAATTATTTTATTTGGGGATTGCAAAACACTTTCTAGAGCTGATGAAAATTGACAAAATGATAATTTACCTTCATCTTGAACAGAGGTTTTTTATACTACGAGGTAGGTATACGGTGCGTTGCCAGCACCATCGAAAGGGATATAAGACAGAGATAGAGCGAAAATGAGGTGGTCGACTTTAAGAATAATATGGAGGGATTTCCGGCCTCCTGCACTTTTACCTACAGTATCAAAAAGCTCTCTCGGTGCTCTGCTACCACTACAGGCAACTTTAATTAAAAACTTGAATACATGTAATACGGGTAATCATGAGCCATATACCTCGGTTTTAATAACGACGCTTTTACTCATGGATCACTGGGTGCGATTGACCAGCGAGCAAAACAGTATTTTACTGCCAAGCTGAGGAAAAATTACGACAACATGAGCCTCGAGCCAGGCTCGTCGGTTTTAAGACCTATAAAGGCATTGATTTTGAGAGGCGAAGACATCTCTACACTTTCATGATCCAGATAAATTAAATTATTAATCAGGAATGGTACAAAAAGACAAAATACTTATTAAAAGTCATGCCAAACACTTCAACCATATCTACATCGAGTTGAAACTAGGTAAATTATTTTCTATTAATAATTTAATAACTAGATTGATACGTATGTTTTCAAAAATAAAATGTTAATTTGGTTTTCCAGAGTTTATTTTCAGAGAGAATCATCTAACTTCTTTATGGTAGTTATTAAATCATGAACAGTGAGGTGTTGTCACTTGAGTTTTGTCTTTATTTTTATATATTTATATTGCACATGACATGCTCGGCTATTTAGTAGGACCAATTGTGTAAACTGTAAAACGTAAAATAGAAAATGATAACTAAGAGCGGGGATTGAACTTTCGGAGTTTTCTGGAATGCCGGTTCAAACGCTGCGCCCCTGAGCTATCGCAGTAGTTGATCGTTGGAACTAGTGATATAGATAGATTACAATTAAAAATCATACCAAATAAATATGCGGCATTATAAATTTTGTTGCATTTATTTTAATCATTTGAATGGCCATTTTCATTTCAGACAATTTGTTCTAGCTTCTTGCTTGTTCTGGGCTCAACGAGAAAAACAATCATACAAGATAAAATAAATCTATCATACAGACAGGACGCAATTGAATTAAGCTCATCAATGTCAAGCGAACTTTCAGGCTATATTTTAGTTGGTAGGTGGTATATATGACATGTGACCGTCGCGAGCGAAGCTCAGACGTTTATCGCACGCGCTGTGTTACGTGCGTTTTGTGAAGTGTGATCTAAAGATCGAAGTATGCAGTGTATGTGCTAGTCAGAAGAAAGGAAAATGGTGAGTGTCATCCCTAATATAATTTGAAGTTCCTTTTTTGAAAACTGTGATTAAAATTAAAGTTTCTCAAGTTTAAATTTGCTAAAATTAAAATTGATCTAATTAATTTGAAAATTATTGATAATTTCAAAATAATTAATAATATTTTTTTTATTTTATTTTCATATTTTGTTTTTGAAAAACAAAGTATACAAGTTGAAGGTCGATTGAAATGATCCCAAATTTATTTTTTTATTCATATTAGTTTTAAAGCATCCGTTTAACTTTATAACAGCGTGAAGGTCAACATTATAATTTTAAGTCGTTTTTGCATAATTTTAGCAACAATGATGAAACCGATTAGACGGAGAAGATTACAAAAGATTTGTCTTCTCTTTCATGTTGTTTATTATATAGTGTCATAAGGCATTCCGATGTCGCCACATTTAAATAATAAACAGCCGTAAACTTTGACTGAACATTTTGTATTCATCATTATTTTATGCAATCATCACTTATGAGCAAACAAATTTTAAATGACAATCGGTAGAAAATTTAATTTCCAATAGCTTCCATGTTCTTTGAATATTCTGGCCAATTAATCTACTAGGCATAGATGAAAAAGCTTAAAGACATTACTAATTATTACTCTGTTTCTGTCTCTGTACTCAAAATAGAGTAGGCTGAGTATTGGAAATTTCCATAGCCTAATAATGATGGAAAGTAGATGTGCCATTATTTCAGAATATCAGCGTGTAGGGACAGTTGGTATTCGTATTGCCTTTCGGTCAGCGATTAAAAGAGCAAAAGGTCAATCCCCTTTTTCATTCCCCATATAACATCTTTTCTCTACGCTTTCTTACTCTTCTTTATTACCTCTCTTCTCTACTTTATCCATAGGTTTGGCAGCGTGCGTGCACACTCTTTGGCAGTTATTGGTGTTAGGTTCCAGTAGTCACTAACCATCATGCTCGCCGCATGCTTAGAAACGTGACAAAAAAATATATTTTTCTTATTTACTATTGTTTCAGTTGATGGGATATAGTATTTGCGTGCAAAGAGAATAACTGCTTGATAGATTCCGATTAATAGATCTAAACTTTATAAAAGCTTTTATTTTTATATATTTTACTTTGAATTGAGAACATCTTGTATATTTTCTTTTATTTCGTAATCAATTGTCCATTGCATTAGAAACAGCTTGATTTGTAGTCTCAAATTTTATTTTTGCAGGGCTTATCTCAATCTTTACGAAGTTAAACGCATTTGGTTGGTCAAAAAAGTTAAACGCATTTGGTATTTCAGGTCTTTGAAGGTACTCAAAGGCGTTTAACCCAACTGTAATGATCATTTATGTTAGTCATTACATGATACTCTTAAATATCCTGATCTATTCTAACGCTAGAATATTGTTATCACCTTGGATTGTGGAGGTCAGATGACATCGTTTCGTTCTGAAATTGATGTTCTAACAACACTGGTTAGCTTAGAGAGCCGGCTCCAATACTGTTCCAAATAATAAGGGCTTAGCCGTTTTTGCCTACACTAGGAGGATGCTCACGGTTGCAATGTGTTGGAATATTGGTTTTTAAATAATTGTTTCACAATATTTTTTCACCATCTCTATATTTTTTGAAGTAAAACGCAGTAAATAAAATAATTTTTGGATTGCAGCTGACTTCCAAAACATACTTGTACAATTACCACATACAAAGCACACACAGTCTTAAAAATATAAATAATTTATAGGTACATTAAATACTTAGTGTGGAAATCGAACTCTCAACAAAATAGGATATCCAAGGCATATTTAGTTATTTGAATGATATTTTGTTAGGAATGGAATTACCGTGTGGTTAAACCCAATGGGAATTCATGATAACTCATATTAAGCTTAGCCCGCGAACAATTTATACCATTTTTGAGTTAAGACAATTCTTACAATTATACATGAAGAGTAAATATTTTCAAAAATTTCTGGCTACACCCGCGCTTATTGGATCTTATTTAGTGACCCTATTAAAATATATATGTATAAATAAATTATAATATCTGCGGGCCTAATGTCACCAAAATCTGTTCAGCTATTTTTGCTTAATTGACTAGAGTAACATTATCAAAACATACAATGTTTCAAAGCTTAATATTATTAAAAAGTAAGACAGTGAGATTGAGATTCAACTAAATAAAACTTAATCTTACGACGATAATCCGGGTTACTAGCTAATTCAATATCGACACACAGCAATACTTGCACCGTGACTTTACTTAAAGTATTACGCTTGACGCGACTGAGATGCGCCTGCGCAGAGGACGATATTACGCAACGAAAGCCGCTGTGCAAAGGTCACACGCACTGTCTTGACCAATATAAGTTATTGGATGAAACATCTGTAAGTTATATCAATTACGTTATTAATTTTTAACGACCCACTGCTGGTGTATTGTAGGACAAGGGTCTCTTTAGACTGAGAAGGATTTAAGCGAATTTTAATACTTGACCTTTGCTTGTCATGCAATTGTCTATATTTATGAATATATTTATCTGGAAAAAACAAATAGCGAAACGTCTTTCTAGCCTTAAACTAACCGATCTTTTATATTAGTTGATTACAAGACACATACGAAGTGCCTATCTGGCCTCGTGACCCTACTGGCGACCCAAGAACAATGCCAGAGGAAGATTTTTATTCCGTGAATGCTAGGATGTTGTTCGGCAGCCAGGTCTTATTGATTAACATCCCTTCCAAAAGCATAGGCGAGGTCAGGGCCTCACTCAGATAGGATAGGTGTCACATTTAGCCACGCATTAAATCGTCAGCCAGTTGATAGTTACTTAATCAAGTGACAATAGCAAAGCTTGATTCTCCAATTTTCCTCAAATTCTCAATATTGATAATGTTTTATTGCTTGTGACGTCAGACGAACCATGGCCCACTTATTTGTAAATGGTAATTGTTACTCATGAATTTAATAATACTAAGAATATTGCCAGACATGGTGACCCCATTTATTCCGCGAATTAGAAATTAATAATTAAACGGCCACCTCTCGCTACTACCAAAATACACCAAAGTAATTCATATTTTCGGTTGGTAACACGACGAACGGTGGTACCGGACCGCTTAAGCCACATAACAAGTGAGTAATTCTACTTGGAACCCAACCATACCACCAGGAATGCAATGGGTGATAACTGCTTCATTTTTTTGACACTACGTGAGTAGTATACACACCACACACAGATACTAATTGGCAGCCAATAGATACTAGTAATATCAGAAGCATCACTCGCGCACTGCCATCTCCAAGAAAAGTGATAGGTCGTAGACAGGAATAACAATAAGGAAGGATGATAAGGAGATAAGAGGAGTTCTGGCCTCTAGCACTCTCACTCATCACCCGAAACACCAAGGTAGCAACTACAGTTGTTTCATGCTTATCTTCTGTGAGAGGGTGGTACTTCCCAGATGGAATCATTCATGCTAGGATAGGCAAGGCACTACCACTGGAAAGCTTACTTCAGTTGCTTAATTAAATTAAGAGTCTATTTTTACAGCTGTTTTTGATATGATTTGTCCGTGTGGTGACGGACTAAGAATACAAGTGTCACCACCCCATTCTTTCCCACGGGTGTCGTATGAGGCGATTAAGGGAAGTAAGCAATTATCATCCATTGCATGACTGGTGGTAGGGCTGGGTATCAAGTGGGAGTACTCACTTGAATCGGGCCCGAGCGGGTTGGTACCACCATCTCCCGTGTGACCGGTCATGAAGCACATCGTTGCGTTTTGGTTGTAGCAGGAGATAGCCGTTTATTCTTTCATTTCATATCGGTGAAATGAAATGGTGAACAGCGGCTTTACAATGCTCTCGGTATAGTTGAGTCCATGAGCGACGGTTACCATATACCACCAGATGGTCCGTGGCTCGTCTGCCACTACATGCAATAAAAAAAAAGTAGTGATTAAAAGTTATCTTTTCATGATGATTAACCTCGGTGGTCTAGCGATAGTATATAGTCTCTCGTTTGATCCCCGGGTCAAGCCAGCATAAAGTTAATTAGTTATTCCATCATTAAATTTTCAATAAAGAGTTAGAGTTAAGAAATTATCGGTGTTTCACACCCGTGCATTGGAAATCACGTAAAGCCATTGGTCCTGCATCTAATCTCTCTTCGGAAACAGAGAGTGCACTTCTGTTTACGCACATGCTCGGGCCCTATGCTATCTCCTGTGTACATGGCTAGCGTCTGTCAGTAGTATTATCATACCCTTTGGTATGTCGACACGGGCCGCCTGCTACGCTCTGGACATCATTAATCGGCCATACCTCTAAATATCATTAGCGATTTTAATCAAAATAAGTTTTATGAGCCCTTCACGAAAGACCACCTGCCAAAAAGTCTCATGATAGAAAGGATGCTGGTAAGTGGATGGGAATAGTAAACTGGTAGAGGATATTTTTATCCTCAAAGTATGTACTTAAAAAATGGCGTATACTTATCAGAAGTATTCTTGCTGTAAAGTATTCGACGCTACAAAGCGTCACGAAAGTAGAACATTAAGTAAACGCGATAGACCCCATAAAATAATCCTTACTAATATTATAAATGCGAAAGTGAGTTTGTTTATTTGTTAAGCTTTCACTTTGTATCCACTGAACCTTTCGTCATGATATTTCGCACGAGTATAGTCTGATGTGCAGAAAAGGAAATAGGCTACTTTTGTCCTGCGGCCATATTGACTTGCGTGCTAATTTTTGAGAATTAGTAAGGTAACCACCACGCAGTCGCGGGCAAAGCTAGTGTGTATTCGCGTAAATATCTGAAAGTTAGTTTTTTTTATTACATCGATCAGTATTAAATAACAAGAATAACAATGAAACTAGTTGATTATAAAACTTGAATATATCATCAGTCAGAGTGATATAACCAGTTCTGCTAAATACGACTTATTTAAAAACTGGGAAGGTTAAGGTGTCTTTTTTTTAGATAAAAAGATAGAAAATGGCCCAAAATGTCAAGTTATAGGTAGGTACATCTATATTAATGTAATAAAGCTGTAGAGTTTGTTTATTTATATGTGCTAATCTCTGGAACTACTAAGCGGATTAGAAAAAATATTATTGCATAGACGAGTTATAAGAAGGCTAATAGGCTGTTGAACATTACGCTTTGATCCTTAGCGACAGATCAAAAATAAAAGCAAATCAAATAAACCATCTGACGTACGCAAAATTAAAACTTGACTGCGATATTTAATATAGATGGCGGTTTTCTAAATAAAAAGATCGCATAGCAAAGCTTAGGTGATTAAATACAAAACGACTTTTTATATTTTTATCAACACACACAATGTGAGATTTTAGAACATAACTAGTTTTTGCCCGAATCTTCGACGCAGACAAAAAATTAAATCTCCGGTTACCGATATAGTAGCGGGATAAAACGTATAAGTACTAGTTTTTAAGTCAAGTTATAAGAGCTTTTGGATAGAAAAAGTTTCGTGAAAATCCGTTCAGTAGTTTTTGCGTGATGTCCGAAAAAACAAACCGATAATAATTCTAAAATAAATTATTTTCTGTTCAGAGACACCTACATACTTATCCTAATACAGCGACGGTATTATAGCAGTCCTTGCAATCTACCAATAGTGATTATTATATTTTTTCTTAAATCTACTTTTACTTAATACAAGAGACAATAAAAATTATTAACTAATTTTTACATTATTTTTAATATTTATATCATACAAGCTTTCGTCTGCGATGGAAAGACGGCAGTTCCCGATAGAGTAGTGGGACGAAATATATACCAGTTTTTAAGTTTATTTATCAAATAAAAATAACGTTATCAAGATCCATTCAGTAATTCTTGCGCGGTATGAGAACAAATAAAGAGACGAAAAAATTAAAAAAAAAAACTTTTTTATTGAGTTCAGGGACACCCAAATTGCCCATTGGGCCATTTGGGTGTCCCTGAACTGCTGGCTTAAATGTACAGACATAACTCTGTTATAGAAGTTAGTTATTTTTCTGACTTCAAGGAAAAAAATAGGTTGAAAATGGCGTATTAAATATTAATATTGATAATGTATTAAGGGAGATATTTCGAGGTCACCAAAACTGCTTTTAGAAATAATATAAAATAGTAATATTCAACGAGTGATAATTAATGTCACACTATGATTTAATCGCGTATTTTGCTTGAACTAATCCAAAGACAGGTACTTGTTTATGTCTACTTAATCAACTGGTTATTTGTCATTTATATAAATTAAGTTCCAGTTAAGTTATATCTAATTTAATATAATGTTTCTTAATGGACTTAAGCATGTTTATTCTCCAACAATCCGATTAATATAATTAGTTTAATTCTTGAAGTCTTCAGCTCATTATTAAGTTAGTTATTAATCAAATAAGTTGTTTTAAATATTAATGAGTGTGACAACCATTAATTATTTAAATTCAATTCTACAAGCAAGTAAAATATAATTACAAGTATAAGTACTTACTAGAATTAGCCCGTGGTTCCGCCACAGGCCAACTAGTTCTTTCGTTTTATCTCAGGTTCTCTTTTCGAGATAAATATACCGGTTTCGAAGTTTAATCAAGATTTATAAAATAATAAAAAGGTCTTATCAATATACGTGCAGTAGTTTTGTGTGATACAAAACAAACAGAAATTCTAAAAATAAGTAATTTTTCGGGATTTTAGGTTACTTGAGCCTACAGTATTTTACCCCTCTCCACCTATGGGAGTCGTAAGAGCCGACTGAGAGAATACCGGGGGAGTGGGCAGCAGCACTCCCTCGAGTATTAACAACATTCACTGCGATCGCCAACCCGTCTGCCAAGCGTGGCGATTACGGCACTATTCCCCCATATGAGCCCACACGACCGCTCGTTGTGGCGTTCTCTTGGGGAGGCCTATGTCCAGCAGTGGACGTAAAAAGGCTGATAGATGGATGGATGGACAGTATTTTGTTCTCGAAGATATTTAATTTATTTTTATTTCTACTGTTTTAATTTTTATCTAATACTTATCGAATGTTTCTGACCCAAAAAGACACCTATTTGTTAACACCTGATCCTATCTGAGAACTTAGTGGCACTTTATTGAGAAGGTCTATGTCGAGCAATAGGCGAAGAAGACTGTTAAATATATGAATGACTGCCTATGGATGTTATTAATTTTTAAGCACTTTTTTAGAACACACATTGCAAAAATGTGCAAAAAAAATTATAGCCACAAGCAAAGTTTGAAACCTCGCCTTCTGTAAGAGCGTCTCTTCCAGTCACCGCGTTTCATGCTGAGCAGTTTAATGTTTACAGCAGGAAGGCATGACAAAATATCTCACGTTCACACTTATCTAAGTGTGACTAGCTTCTTTTACTTCTGTCGGTGGCTCCGCAGGATATATTTATACCAAATTTAAAGTGGATGCAATTCCCCGCAAAAATTCCCAGAAAAAATTCTCATTTGTGTTAATCCAGATAATAAAATACCCGAGTGTCAAATTGCAGCATCAATTTATAATATAAAAACAATTATGACCCACTGAAATCTCAAACAGAGCGCTGACATTTCACGTCGTCAATGCAAAAAAATAAATATTTGTTAACGAATTATGTCTAAACATTAATCATACTACATCAACAGCTTTCATCTTCGATATGAACAGTTTGATCGGACATCTAGGTTCACAGATATGACCTCAGTGTCTCAAAACATTTGGCAATATGACAGGCGTGTAATCAACTGTCAAGCGTGCGAATAAATACAGACATCTATTTTATTTGCTGTTGGGATATCAAGGATTTATATCAGAGCAAAGGTTATGGCCCCATTATATAGATATAATAGTGACTGTTGGGATATCATGAGGTCTTGAGTTCGATCGAATAATACTGCCCGTTTTGTAAAACGAAAAATTCTCAGTAGCTGCCCGGAGTTTAGAAATGTGCCCGGTAGACGGCAATGGGCAACTGGGACTTAAACATAACTGATGAACCGTGGGTGTGTAATACACCTCTGCCTGCCGCTTCGGAGAATATAGGCATGATTCTATGTTGCACTAGAGAATCGCCCTGACTTTGTATGCGTGCAATGAACTAAAAATATATCTATAGTATTTTAAAAACTACAAATCTCTATACAGTAGTATATAAAGTATCTTGACGGCTTAACCAGCGTATTCCGCAAATAGATTTTTTGTAACTCGATATGCCCGTGACTAAAAATTTTGTAAGGTATTCAAAATATTAGGATATTAGAAAATCAAGTAAATGCCATGTATTTCCTAGAAGTAGTTTTCTTTTAAAATGTCCCATCTAATCCCAAGCCTAACCTAACTACCCTAAAACACCAGCATAACTCCATTTATAAATCTTCTTCTCAGAAGCTCTTTATTTGTCTACCATGATTTCGGCAAGCAAAAGTGAGAATACTTCTTATTTTCGTGGACTTATTGATTTGCGAGATATCAAAGCAAATATCCCTACTAATATTATAAATGTGAATAGAAGTTTGTTTGCTTATTACGTTTTCACGCTATAACAACATAACTAATTATCATAAAATTTTGCTTAGGTTCCTCTCTACCCACGAGAGTCATAAGAACCGACTGAGGGAATACCGGGGGAGTGGGTATCAGCACTCCCTCGAGTATTAACAACATCAACTGCGATCGCCAACCCACCTGCCAAGCGTGGCGATTACGGCATTATCTCCCATGACGGGACCGCTCGTTGTGGCATTCTCTTGGGGAGGCCTATGCCCAGCAGTGGACGTTGAAAGGCTGATGGATGGATGGATGAATTTGCTTAGGTATATACAATCTGGAGTCCAGAAAAAAAAACAAATAATTGTTATACCGGCAAAATGGACAGTTTACGTAGGATAATTAGTTATTAATTAAATTCGTATTGCATTGACCTATAAGATTTTAAAGCGTTTCATAACTACATAAAATAATTATGCGGCTCTTAACGCGTATGTTTACATAGGTTGAATACCATATCTACTCCTGACGTTTTGACTGGGTTGCATCAGCCGTGGTCACGTTTATGTACATTGGCCTAATTCTGAAAGTACCTATGTAGGTATAGCCTTGTGGTACCAAGGACAGCAAAGATAATGGTATTCAGTTCGATCCCCAGTCCAAGATCACGGCACACAGCTTAGACTTTTAGAGATTTTTTTAAATGTGTGTGTTTCTTTTTAAATTATCACTGCCCACCCTGCCCTATAATCAGATAGTAATAGGATGAAAAAATAATCTGAAACCTGCAGACCAAAACCCGAACATGCATTTTTACAAAACACATTGCATATTTTAAATATACTATTATCCTGGGCCGCAATCCTCGGTACGGGAGGTTGGTACGTAGGTCATCTGCTGCTTTTTTTTTTTTAAGGCGGGAAGATTATTTCTTACCGTAAACCCCGTCGTTCGGGGCAACGAACAGGGTAGTGTGGGGCCTGCACCCACTAAAGAAACCCGCCGTGTGCCTTCTTTCCACCTTTATTGGCGGGCCACTGGAACTATGTTACATTCCTTCGATGGTCCGCCGGCGGCTTACCCTTTCGGGTACCCTCTACTGAGCGACGCATTCGCAAAGGAGCGTCGCACCTTCGCGGGGGCAGATCTAAAACTAAAAAATTACATCGACATCATTAAAAGAAATATTCTTGGAAGCGTGCTACATTATGTCTTTAAGTACTTAAGCGGATCTCTCACTAATAAACAAAGGCTTGTATTCTAAATACTTCACAAACATCTGTTAGCGAAACAAAACAGCGATTATTTCAGCAAATACCTTCGTAAACAATATAAGTGGACTTGTATTGCACGTATTTGTTTTGTTAGATAACGTGTAGTACAAGGTAGAAGTGATAGCATTTTACGGGCTGTGGTCCAGAAAAAAAAAGTAAAATTATCGTAGTAAAAACCTTTATTTGCCATAACACTTGGTTTTCTTCTATACTATTATAAAGCTGTAACAGAGCTGTGTCTGTACATTTAGGATATTTGAGAAAAAATGACTGTAATAGGCTATATATGCGTAGTCTAAACGTGGAGGCGTGGTCTCTGAATGTTGACCTTATATCAAGGCTTAAAGTCGCTCAGCGTGCTATGGAGCGGGCTATGCTTGGGATCTCTCTACGTGATAAGATCCGCAATACGGAAATCCGTAGGAGAACGGGAGTGACGGACATAGCCCGCCGGGTCAGCATGCTGAAGTGGCAATGGGCAGGCCACATCGCTCGGCGAACCGACAACCGTTGGGGAAAAAAGGTTCTCGAGTAGCGACCACGTAACGGACGGCGCAGTGTAGGATGGCCTCCCACCAGGTGGACCGATAACATGGTCAAAGCAGCAGGCAGTCGTTGGATGCAGGCGGCACAGGACCGTTCGCTGTGGCGTTCTCTTGGGGAGGCCTATGTCCAGCAGTGGACGATGAAAGGCTGATTGATGGATGAATGGAACAGAGCTGTGAACTATTTTTATACCCCTAAGTGATAAGGATGATTCACCTCAAAATCACATTTTTTGTTTTGTGGAAAAAACAAATATTAAATTTTTTTTATGATTCGGCATTAAAAAATACATACAACCCAAAATTTTCACCGTTCTATTGCTAATCCTTATTTTTTATTAGTGATATTAATATTTTAATAATTTTCATTGCAAAATATTCACAAAAAAGAAATATGGCGGTACGAAGTTCCCAGGTGAGCTATAATAAAATACGCGTAGGAAACATGTTTCAACTTGGGACAAGCAATGCATGTAACGACAAATACTTTTGTGTAGAACGCTTTGAATAGTCAGCTAAAGGTACAGTCATAGATGGAAGTGATTGGAATTTTTTGTGATAATTATTATAACCACAGAGTAATTACAATTACTGTAATCAGAGACTAATTATCACATTCTTTTATTTTATTAGAGTTATTTATAATAATTAACTCATCTACGGTGTTTAGATTATAGATTGTAATTATATTTTTTATACTATAACTAGCCATTGCCCGCGGCTTCGCCGTAGCCAAAAGCTAGTTTTTGGGTTATATCTCAAGTTCCCGGTATAGTAGCGGGATAAAATGTATACCAGTTTTTAAGTCTAATCAAGAGCTATCAAATAAAAAATTTTTCATCAAAATTTGTCCAGTAGTTTTTGCGTGATGCGCGAACAAACAAACAGATAAACAGACAAACAAAAATTCTAAAAAAAATGTTTTGTGTTTAGACACGCTTATATAGCCTATTATATTCATTTTTTCTCAAATATCTTGAATGTAAAGACACAGCTCTGTTACAGTTTTATAATAGTATAGATAGATATTGGTGAACACGCGCAGGCCCCGTCTCAAGGGGTCACCATTGCTTAAATATGCTAAATATATCACTTACGTGTACCCAATCTCAGGAAAAGAGATAGAGATGGAGAGGAAGGATTATAAAGAGGGGATAAACAAGCAGTTTGAGTCACTGGTAATTTCATTTACTGAAATATTATATCACGATTACCTACCGTAATCATACAATAAAAATCTATAAGAGAGGGATATTTCCCTAATTCAACTGGCCCATCTACTCGTACATTGGAATCATTATACTCGACCCGTGAAACTTTTCAGAAAAATTAAATTTCAATTGATAAACGTGCTCATCTAACATTCTGTTCAGCATTATTATGAATGTTCTATTCTCATCTTAATTTATATGTGAACAGGTAGGATTTAGTACTGAATTCGTTTTTGGTTGATGAATCCGTAACATGGGTATGGACACAATTGAATTTTTTTCAACCCTTTTTCTGTCCCAGTATTAGGCATGTGTCTCCTCTCATAGTGAGAGGTATTAATTAGGGCATAGTCCACCAAGCTGGCCTAATGCGGGTTGTCAGAATATACTATACAAATGGAATAAACAAAAATAAATTTGGACGTAATCTATTTTGTATGCAAGTGTACCAAATGCTGCAACCGGTAGCGTTTTTGACAAGTTATGAAATTCTGATTGACAATCATGCACAAAAGTGGAAACTTCTGCTCATTGTATTTGCGCACTCATTTCAGTATGTTTTTCCTTTTTGATATTTAAAGTAAGGCATTGGATACATATTGCCCAATAGAAGCGAGTAATGAGTTTTTAACGAAACAAGTGTGATAACTTGAAGTACCTAGTGACACCGATAACAAAATTGTTTAAAAATTACACCATAGTGTAATAAGTGTGGCTTTTTTTGTTTTCGCTGGAAAAAAATCCGGTAAATACAGATTAAATTGTATAAAGTACTTCTCCCGTCGCAGTATATTATGTATTTTATTTTTATGTATTACTATCCTTTTCCCGCGGCTTCACCGCAGCTAAAAGCTAATTTTTAGGCTATATCTCAGGTTCCCGATATAGTAGCTGGATAAAATGTACACCAGTTTTTAAGTCTAATTAAGAGCTACCAAATAAAAAAGTTGCATCTAAATCCATTCAATAGTTTTTGCATGATGCGCGAACAAACAAACAGATAAACAGACAAAAAATCTAAAAAAAAAAGTTTTGTGTTTAGATACGCCTGTTCTGATTTCTTTTCTCAAATATCTTAAATGTACAGACACAGCTCTGTTACAGCTTTATAATAGTATTGATAGATGTACAGACACAGCTCTGTTACAGCTTTATAATAATATACATATAGATGTGAGTAATTAGTGCTTGAAAATCAAAACAAACAATTACAATTGCATACGAAATTAGTAGTTTTTTTTAACGAGATAAGCATAAGCTAACATTATAATTCACACTACCTCGTTGCGCTAAATACAAATTCAAAAGATGAGGTCCAACTCCAGGATTGAGCTTTCGCTTCATTAATATGGCGTAGAGCGACGTTAGGTATTTGTACTTTTGTGGTTCGTTCGGTGAGTAAAATTACTATCAACTATTATAGTTTGTTCCACCTCGGTATTCTAGCGTCCATAGCATGTTTTGCATGACAACTTAGAATCAGGCGGGTAAAAAACATCTGAATATTATACCTACTGCTAAGAGCATGTAAGGCTACACCAGATCTCCTACCCGTGGGGTCGGATTGTCATCTAATCGGATTATGGGAGAGGAAAATGTAGGTAGTTCTCTGAGAGCGCTTCATTCTGCTACGAAATTTTGTTAATAGTACAATCTCATTATAGCGTATTATTGGCACATAGGTACTTGAAATTAGCTATTTGAACTGTGTGAACTTTTACAATTAAGTATTATTTATTAAAATTTGTCTGTGTCATTTTCTATGTCACAATTTATTACAATAGCGATGCATTCCAGCATTTAAAGAAATAAGTTTGAGTCATTAAAAGTTATATGCATTTAAGCAAGCTACTGCAAACCACTTCGTCTGGGGGTGAAAATATGAAAGCACCAATTCGTTTAGGGCTATTATTACCCATTTAATTCTTATCGAGATGAAAAAAGGTCCAAAAACTCTTCTTATCCTCTCCACCACGTATTCCTTTCCTTGGAGTTGGGATGCGTAGTTGATACCTCTGGTGTTGCTTGCATCTATAGGCTACAGTAACCGCTTACCAGCGGGTGGGTCGTATGCTTTTTTGCCACTAGTGTATTATATAAAAAAATCCGTGCCCTAATTTGTCTGCATTTCAGATTTCGGTAAATTATCCTAAAAATAGCTATTCGTTTATCTAATATCCACTTATTGGGCGTTAATAAATGGGTAGGGAATTGGTTAAATGCTTTCACTTGTTACTAAGCCCGATCAAGTAATGCCTCGTACACATGCTCGTTGGGTTGTAGCTCTCTAGAGGGTAGTGATGAGTCTTCTTGGTAGGCAGCGGTTTTGCTGTGATCTAGTATTGATATGTCTATGAATGGAAGACAACAGTTACCGTTAGGCCAGGTTCATGCCACTGATAGGAATTAAAATTGCGTGATTAATCAGAATGCGTATACAGCAACTGAAATATAGTAAAATCATAACTAAAAACTTTTTGCATACATACTCATATAAATAAGCAAAATACATTCACTCATTCATCACGAAATTACAAAATTAAAGAACACAATTGATTTGAAATTTGCCATGATTATTATTTTCTCAAGTAGACACCCAATAAGAATGGATTTTGACTAATTACTATTTTTTATTTCTCTGAGATAGCGTTAAACTAATACATCGAGAAAGATTTCGCCGACAAAACTTGTAAGTTAGTCTCAGATAATCTTAAAGTTTAATATATAAAGTTTTTAAGCCAAATACATATTTATCATTAAAGGCAGACATTAAATTTATGGACTCTCCTCTTCGTGGAATTGGAACAGATGACGTGAATCATTCTTACTTAATGGTCCTCGAAACGTTGCATAATTCGGCAAATGTACTACAGTAAATACAATTAAGCAAAATGATTTTTTATTTTCCTTCAATTCTAATAACGTAACCGAATTGTTATTTTTTGATACTAGGTACCAATAGACACCATCTATTCTCATTTAATAAAACTAAGTTTTATTTTAAACACTGTCACATTTAAGAGACGAAAAATTTACAAATAAGAGAAGGCAATCAAAGATAATTGGAACTACTTATATTATTATTTGTTCGACCATTATTTTAGTTTTTTAATCACGGCTAAAACTTTTATTAACGACTAGGTGTACTTTTTATACAGATACATAAATATCAATTGAAACAAGAAATATAGAGACAAAATATAGGCATACATCTAGGCCATTATTTTTTGTAGGTACTCGTAATACCAAAATTTTATACGAATTCGTTTATTCGATCCATGCCTTATCAAACTTTCACATAAAATATTAGTAGGGCTCAAAATTTAAAATCTATTGAAGATGATACTTCTGTATTCAACTTGTTTAAATTATTATTTAAAATAAAGGTATTCGTCCTTATACAAAATTATTTTCAAGATCAACGTCAATATAAAATGTTCCTAATTTTAATTCTGATTATCATGTCACGATGTGCCTACGTCGTGTAACCTTACGGAGGTTAACAGTTTAGAACACGAGAAGATTTTACCTAATATTGTAAAACTGAAGAGTTTGTTTGTCTGGATTAAAATACAAATATCGTATACTCTCCAAAGTACTGTACTACTCACAGATTTAATAATAAGCTGGCTTGTGATATAGACGTGGGATTTTTTTCCTGTACATTCTCTGATTAGAGCTCAATGGACATTCTATGTCTATGGTTTTTTATTAGTTAAACGTCATTGATGATGCGATTGTTTTAAGAAAAATGCAAACTTTCTTTAATTAAATATTTTTTTAAAGAGTATTATTCTTTGACTTAGTAATCGTCTTTATTTTAAACCCACAAGTTGCCGTAGCTAATCGCTTTATTAAAACCTGCCACGAGTTTCTATTACAAATATGGTAAAGCCGATTATTGAATGAGAACAATTATGAAAAGTTCAAATAAACTTGTATTTCAATGTCAAATATTAAATAAGGTAGTATTTACGAGAATCACAATGAAGATTCAAAAAATTTCCACTTCTAATCCCATAAAATATCATGAGGATATCTGTATACTTGCAAAATATTCACGATGGTTTGTGGAGCTTGCCAACCCACATGCAGTTCACTGGTGAACTAACACCTTAATGTATCTTCGTTTTCTATAGCGTTAGCGATCATACAATTTCAACTTGGTTAGGCTACTGAAGCAAACCACTGAAGGAATGTAATATGGTTCTGGTGGCCCGCCAATTAAGGCGGAGAGACGGCACACGGCGGGTTTCTTTAGTGTGGGTGAAGGCCCCACACTACCCTGTTCATTGCCCCGAACGACGGCGTGTGCGATTAGGAACATTTTTTACCGCCGTAACGAAAAAAAAATTTATTGAAGCAACAAATCGCGCGTTGCCAACTCCACAGAAAGTGATAGCAAATGGAGGGGGAGGATAATAAGAAAAGGATGAGAAAAAGAACTTTAACTGCCTCGGTGGTGCAGCGGTATGAGCGACTGCTGATGTTGCCAACTTTACAAATCGCCGAAAAAATAAATCTGTCAAGCCGAGTTCCTAACGATATTTTTTTACCAGACATTATACAATCAAACATGACTTCGAAAAGGGAAATGTGGATGGATATTGACAATGAAACACGTAGGATAAAACTTGAAATCTCTGTAATGGCTATACTTTTACTGCTCGGCTCTTCTGTTATTGGTGCCTTATTTTAAATGTATTCATCACTACAGAAAACAAGAACAGATGTCATTGCGATCTAACATTGAGCGGTGACGTGTTTAGCTGCGTGGGCGCTCCTAACCGTGTATAGACAAGATAGAATTCCTTGCAACACAGCAGATGTAGGTGCATTTAAATTAATACTAAATAGCTTTATTTACGATTTCAGATATACATAAATGCTTTTATCTCATAAAATATCGACGGCCAAAGTTGCATAACCATGACAATAGTTTTAGAAATTGCGAAAAATCCGAATAAATAATTACACTACCGACTACGCCACGAGGCCTGTCAACTCAAAAGTAATATTTTCGATTTCTATTAGAATTATAGGTAACTAAAATCCCTAAATTCTTCCCGCTGATAATAAATAAGGGTTGTAGCATGACGTAAATAAAGCCTTTCCCACGTTTATTCTCAAGATAAGGCTATATGTAGCAATGATAGCCCAGTGGTAAAACCAAGGACTGCAAAGCCCTTGGTATCGAGTTCGATCCCGAGTCCAAGGGCGCGTATGCCGCACACCACTGAATTTCCTTCGAAATGATGTGTGAAGTCGCTTAAGGAAAACATCGTGAGGAAGCCTGCATGCCTGAGAGATTTTCTCAATGGCTTATGAAGTCTGCCAACCCTCATTGGGTTAGCGTGGTGGATTATGGCCTAATCGCTCTCACCATGAAAGTAGACCCGTGTCCAATAGTGGGACAGAAAAAGGGTTGAAAAAAAAACGAGTATTTGCGATTAACACCATAACTTAAACAAAAAAAATCTTCTGAATTATGTTGGTATAGATAAATCTGATGGTATGAAACATAGCATCACGCCTGTATTCCCCGAAGGGGTAGGCAGAGGTATATTACACACCCACGACTCGCCAGCTATGTTTAGTCCCACGTAATAGGGGGCGAGCCTATTGACGTGTACCGGGCACATTTCCAAACTCCGAGCTGCTACTGAGAATTTTTCTTTTTAGGAAAAAGCTTAATAACATTGCCCGACCCGGGAATCGAACCCGAGACCTCATGATTAGCAGTCGCATACACTACCGCTATACCACCGAGGCAGTTAAAGCATACCGTCAGTACCTGATGGTATGCTATTTATTTAAATAAACTATTAAGTTTGTAAATAGAACTTACATCACTGACAGTAGTGACAGACGTCACGCGTTGACATTTTGCACAAGGACTATATCGCGTAAATATCAGAAAGTATTATAATTATATCGGTTTAAAAACTTATAGAAACATTCTTTATTAGTTTACTTCTCACGTTTTAATTCGTAATCAAGATAATGTTTTTTTTGTCTATTGCTGTCCTGCTCCCATGTATAAAATTCATTTATTTACGATACATGTCCATGTCTGTGTCACCGATTGGCATATTATGAGTACCAAATTTCAACTCAATCGATCCAGTAGCTTTGGAGCCAATTCTCTGTAACAGACGGATGGCCAGACAGACAGATAGACACACGAGTGATTCTATAAGGGTTTCGTTTTTACCCTTTGAGGTACATATATTTAAAAACAGATATTCTTCTGGAACTATATTTTTCGGGAAAAGTATTCTATAAGATTAATTTGTGTATTTTTTTATTGCGTGTAGTGACGAGCCACGGCCCACCTGATGGTAAATGGTAACCGTCGCTCATAGACTCAACTATACCGAGAATATTGTCAAGCCGCTGATCCATGAAATGAAAGAATAAACGGCTATCTCCTGCTACAGCCAAAACGAACGATGTGCTTCATGGCCGGTCACACGGGAGATGGTGGTGCCAGCCCGCTCGGGCCCGATACCAAGTGAGTACTCCCACTTGGTACCCAGCCCTACCACCAGTCATGCAATGGATGATAATTTCTTACTTCCCTTAGTCACCTCATAAGACACCCGTGGGAAAGAATGGGGTGGTGATACTTTTATTCATAGTCCGTCACCACACGGACTATAGTATTTACTTAGCTTTTCTAAATTTGTTTATTCGTTTAGGTGCTATCATTGAAATATTCAAATACCTCAACATACAAACATCCTAACAACAAGTTTAATAGTGCACTATCATTTACATGTAGCAATTAGCATTAGATAATATACCTATTGTAATTAAATACATACATCTGCTGTTGGACTTCACAAATGGCGGAGTGGTTTAGATACTTCCAGCTTCCCACCCAAGTGGGGTGGGTTCGATTCCCACACAGGACAAATCTTTGTGTGATCCACATATGGTTGTTCTGAGTCTAGGTGTACTTTGTGTCCGTGATATTGTATGTTTGTAAAGTCCCCGGCGATATTTGGATCATGGTTGGTATCTCCACAAGCGTGCCAGCATTAAATTTGGTTTTAGCCGATCGTTATCACTATATTATTGTTGTGTGATTGTCTTTTATACAACAGCGGGCATTGACACATAAGTTAGTTGTATAAATAATATCTCTTTCAAAATACAACAGACTTCCACCAAATGTAACTTTATTCGATCAATTTAATTATATAAAATTTACATATAAAGCGTAACCTTTCATATTATATAACAAACTAGATATTTTTATAAAAACTTGATAACTATTCATTACATGCTATTATTTATTCAAATTTTGTTTGATGTTTTGGTTGCAAATTTTTATGTAAACCTGTCCACCCGTAGATACTTCACTTTTTTAAATTGTAATATTTTTAGATATTTTTATATATATTTTTAGCATTTGACATGCTTAGCACTATACATTAAACACAAAGTGAAAAATGTGAAATCGAAAATAACAGTCAGGAGCAGGATTTGAACCTGCATCTTCTGGATACCGTCACCGGCGTCACCCAAAAACGTTAAGTATGATGTGTTATCGAAATTAGCAGTCAGGAGCAATTGTCAGGATGGCTGAATTGGTAAAACATCTGGACGGTATCCAGAAGATGCAGGTTCAAATCCTGCTCCTGACTGTTATTTTCGATTTCACATTTTTCACTTTGTGTTTAATGTAATATTTTTTGCAAACTAATCGAGTTAAGGCAAAAATTTTCACACAACATTTATGTTCCTCGATCAAATGCAGATCTCTCTTTAAAACTAGATAGATTTCAACCACGACCCCATACCGTCTACATACAAATATCTAGAAATTATACTTTTGGTTTTCATAATATTTGCGAAATGTCTTGTGTCTTATGATACGACCTCAGATCAAAGGTTGAATACGTTTCGTGTCCCTGTATTATTGGTATATCACAGCTATTTGATGATTATAATAGCTAGTAACATGAAAGGTCTATTAAATTATTTTGTATAATACGTAGCCTTTGTCTACGGAGCGGCTGCAGATAAAAGCTGTTTTTTATGTTATATCTCGGGTTTCCGATATAGTAGCGAGATAATAAGAATTTAATAAATTGTTATTAAATCTAATCAAGAGTCATCAAACGACAAAGTTTCATCAAAATCCATTGAGCAATTTTTGCGTGATGTGCGAACAAATAAACATACTGATAATTAGATAAAAAATCTAAAAAAATAACTATTTTGTTCAGAGACATGTAAATAGCCTAATAAACAATCTCAAATATCTTACTGTTTTAATAAATTTATAAATAAATACTAAATAATAATAATCATAAATCTAAACATACATAAAAAACAGAGCGTCACGCCTGTATTCCTCGAAGGGGTAGGCAGAGATGTATTACACACCCACGTTTCGCCAGCTATATTTAAGTCCCATGTAATAGGGGGCGAGCCTATTGCTGTCTACCAGGCACATTTCCAAACTCCGGGCTGCTACTGAGAATTTTTTATTTTTACGAAAAAACGCAATAACACACTGCCAGACCTGGGATCGAATCCGAGACCTCATGATCAGCAGTCGCTCACACTACCGCTGCACCACAGAGGCAGGCATAAAATCTCATATCATATTATGTAACCGTACACTGAGTTCGACTATGTTGAACATTTTCTTAGTGTTCCTATGATGCTTTTTAAAAAGTTTAGAAAGACATGTCAGAATGTGAATTGAATAACTTTACCAAACATTCAAAATGTCAGTACTTTATCAACATAAACTTATCACCAATTGACAACCGACGTCAACCGTTTACCATTGACTGACATCGAATACATTACTCAACAGATGCGCTCTGAAATGCCAACTTGAAGTATGGGAAGCTAGATTTGATCATATAATATATTATTAATGTTTTGAGCTTACAAAATATTTCGTCAAATTATAAAGCAGCAAACAGAGTGATAATTTTACAAGATTTTTTACTATTGATTAAAATTTGAAGATAAAGATAAACTTAACACCTAAAATAGATATTTAAGCTTAAAATTGAATAAAAACGAACACCCTGGCATATAAGGTAATTTTATGGGAATCACGAACCAATAATAACCACGTGTTGCTCTGTAAAACAAAGGTGGAGTTTATTATTTAACATAAATCGTTACAATGTATACACATCTATTACAAATATCCTTAATCTTACCTGTAAAACAAAGAAACGACGATTAAAGTATATTATTTTAATTCTAAATTCCCTTTCTTATATTTTGTAGTTTTAATTCCAATTTTGTTAGTCACTATTTTTTTTAACGCGTCCTCTGTTTTCTCACAATATTGCCAGTCCAATAAAATTATTCATCCAATTGCTTACAGCGCCATCTATGACAAATTATGTTCAAAGCAATTGTCAGTAGATTATGTTGTAAACAATAAGTTAAAGAAAATATATTTTCTTTACATCTCCCCCCCCCCCCCAAAAAAAAAAAATTTACCAAAATTTTCATTGAAAACACATCTAATAAATCTTCAGTAATCCAACAATAAAATTAAAGTAAAATAAGTTACAACAAAAGTTAACTGTAAAACAGTTAATTATATTAATTGTAACAACAAACCTTAAAATCTTTTAATAGTACCTATATATTGTATTAACTAATGTTAAACAATTTCCTAAAAAAAAATTTATGACAACTTTGAGTTATTTATTTTACATTTAGTTATATACTAAACTACTACTATTATAAAGCTGTAACAGAGCCAGTCTGTACACTTAAGATATCCGCGAAAAAATGACTGAATTTGGTTATATAGGCGTGTCTAAACACAAAACGATTTTTTTTTCTTTTCTATTTATCTTTCCTTTAGAATCAGAAACATCTTGTTTAGGAGTGTAGAAATTCTTTTTATTAACTGCATATTCATGTTTTCCAATCTCATTATACAAGTTTGCTGTTGATCTTACTGATTCTTTATCAATTTTTTCTATTATATAATTTGGTAGTCCCATTACTATAAGATTTATCATTGTTTGTGTATCAATCTGCTTGTTAACTTCTAATAACAGTTTTTCTTTTTTTGTGGCATATTCTAGTAGCGATCCACTCTGAAATCTAAATTTAAACGCATATTTAATTTGTGACCAACCTTTATTCCCATATGTTTCACAAAAGTTATCCTTCCATAGCGACCACTCAGAGCTCACCGTTAATTTAATTAACATACTTCCATACCAATCTAAGCACTGTTTCTCTAAGAGATGTTTTAAAATCTCAATTTTCTCTTCATTTTGTGCTATCTCGAATCTCTCACATTCACTTTCAAATTCAATAATCCATTGGTTAGCATTAGATGTTTTATTTGAAAATTTTTCCAACAAAAACCTCTCCGCAATTTTACTTACATTTTTTTTTCTGGCACGTTGATTTTTGTGTTATTTTGTGAAAACATTGTCCCTTCTGTAATTTCATCTAAATATTGGTCACCACATTGTATATTTTCGCCCGTATCTAGATATACATTCCTCAGCTCTTTACTTAGAGGAATCCATACTGCGCGTGTTTGATGCCTTTTTTTCAGTGAATTTTTTACCTTCGCATAAACGTCTGTAGACGCTAAAGCAGTATGCTTACTTGCAGGTTTTAAATCATCAGGGACCTCAAACATGCGTCCGTCCGGTGTGCCGATTGAGGTTATACAAATTATGTTAGTTTTCCCATCCGCTGCCGCCAATGAAGCAAATTTAAACAGCAATTTCTCCATATTTCTTAGCTAAAATCGTCGTTTTATAAGGTAATTTTATGGGAATCACGAACAAATAATAACCACGTGTTGCTCTGTAAAACAAAGGTGGAGTTTATTATTTAACATAAATCGTTACAATGTATACACATCTATTACAAATATCCTTAATCTTACCTGTAAAACAAAGAAACGACGATTAAAGTATATTATTTTAATTCTAAATTCCCTTTCTTATATTTTGTAGTTTTAATTCCAATTTTGTTAGTCACTATTTTTTTTAACGCGTCCTCTGTTTTCTCACAATATTGCCAGTCCAATAAAATTATTCATCCAATTGCTTACAGCGCCATCTATGACAAATTATGTTCAAAGCAATTGTCAGTAGATTATGTTGTAAACAATAAGTTAAAGAAAATATATTTTCTTTACATGAATAACATAATATAGATCTCATCTGCTTTTAATTTTTTACTTTAACTCCTGTATTTATAAAGATTAATAAGCTAACAGCATATTATTATGCTAATGTTTATATGTTTAAAATGTATTGCGTCATGTATTGCAATGAGCTGGGTCCGGTGTTAAATCCTTACTAATATTATAAATGCGAAAGTGCGTTTTTGTACGCTTTCACGCGTACCAATTATCATGAAATTTAGTGCAGATAAAGTCAATAGTCTAGATAAGGATATAGACTACTATAAATCCCAGATAAATCGTTGGTTCCTGCGGGATATTTTTTTTTATTGCTAATGATGGCAGACGAGCCACGGCCCACCTGATGGTAAGTGGTAACTGTCGCTCATGGACTTAAGCCGCTGCGCACCATTTCATTTCTAAGATATGAAATGATGGAATAAACGGCGTCTTCTACAGCCAAAACACACTGACGTGCTTCATGACCGGTTACACAGGAGACGGTGGTACCAACCCGTTCGGGCCCAATAGCAAGTGAGTACTCTCACTTGGTACCCAGCCCTACCACCAGTAATGCAATGGGTGATAATTGCTTACTTCTCTTAGTCGCCTTATACGACACCCACGGGAAAGGATGGGGTGGTGACACTTGTATTCTTAATCCGTCACCACACGGATGAATTATTAATTTTAGAACAGAGATCATTTGCATACCATAAAGAGTCATATTTATATTTTTAAGTCCACGCGAACGCAGTCGCGTGTAGAATCTAGTATATATACAAATATAGAGTTGCAGACGTTGCAATATAGTCTCAAATTTACTGAAATAAATGTCGCCTCGCGGTAATACCAAGGACTGCAAAGACATTGGTTTCGAGTTCGATCTCAAGTCCAAGGCACAGACCTCGTACGTCACACACCTCTGACTATTCAAGATTTTTACGGACATGTGGAAAGAATGCTGGACGAGCGACTGGTTAATAAGATATCCAATGATACTGGTGGTAAACACCAGTATTAAACAGCTAAGTTTAATTGTTATATAGTCTGTTGACATTTCATCTTTGAAGCCGGATCTGCGGATAGACTCATCCTGCCAAATACCGCAGCAAGGCCAGACCGATCTCAAACTTCTTAATAACTTAAATGTCAAGGTCTTGCTTAAGAAAAAAGAGAAAACATAATCAATTTTTACTATTTTTGTGTTATTATACTGATATAAATAATATAACTGGCGGCCGCGATTAAGAGAAGTAAGCGGTTATCGCCTGGTGGTAGGATTGGTTACCAAGTAGGAGTACTCAATTATTATCGGGCTTGAACTCGTCGGTACTACCGTCTACCGTGTGACCTACTAACAAATACTTAAGTGTGTTTTGTTTGTAACGTAAATCCGTCCATTTATTGATTTTGCATCCGTGAAATAAACAGATGACGGAGTGATTTAAATACCGGCCTCCCAACTGAGTGTTGCGGCTTCAATTCCCAGACAGGACAATTCTTTGTGTGATCCACAAACGGTTGTTCTGAATTTGAGAGTACTTTGTGAATTGTATGTGTGTAAAGTCCCCCGCGATACAAGTATTATTCCTTAGTGGAGGAAGTCTTCTTTTTATTCTAAAAGATCAAAGGTCAGTGTGAAACAACGGTGGGTACTCCTACATTTGGTATGGTGAGTGAGAGCGCCGGAAGCCTAAACATCCTCCCTATCCCCTCCTTATTACCCTTTTTATGCTCTACTTAGTATCCTCTCCTTAAAATCCTTACTATCCCTCCATTTTCTTGGAGATAACGACGCTCGAGTGATGCCTCTCGTGTTGCTAGTGTTTGTAGGCTTACCATTAGGTGGGTAACTGCTTACCATCAGTAGACTGTAAGCTTGTTTGCCATCCACGTAGTATAAAAAAAAAAACAATAATGGAAACACTTTAGACTGTTTGAAATGATGTATAATTATCTTACTTACCGACTATTGTGGAGACCGGTTCGACATATGTGACTACATAAGATCAATAAAATTGGCCACAATTGAATTTTGTTGATGTGTTAAGTTATATTTGAATGAACGTCGAATAGTGTCAAGGTATTGTAACATTATTATTATCTATTTAAATGAAGCAGTGCTATGTAACATCATGTTCTGTATTGACATACGATAACTGTAATTATAAGACAAACAAATAATAATTATACAAATTCTTGCTAATTCTACAAAGACTACACAGATGAGTCAGAATAAATTATCAATTTGCAGTAAACGAGTCATCATATTATGGGTATCCTAACGTCAAACCTATCGCTAATTCTTCGATAGTTTGAAACGGATCCTCCACAATCGCCTTTAGTTCATCGTTATTAACGATAGTGGCTCGTCTTCCTCGTGGTTCTCCAAATATATTGACATTACTAGCAGTTTTAGCTGCTTTACTTCCACGTCAAAATTCGTATTCAAATAATACTCTTCACCTTTCTACTTACACTATATTTCGTTAAAACTTTAATGCGAAAACAATTGATAATGGAATTATTAAATTTTGTTCAAAGTGGTCAGTGCTTTAAACGGCAACTTCATATATTATTTAAACTCATATTATTTACACAATTCTCATTAATTAATTAACGAAACACTAACAAAATCTCACTGGTTAAATAGTTTTATTGTTCTTTTGTATTAGATATAAATGTGAGGTAACAATAGTTTCTGCAGACTTTAGTGACATTATTAACGTTGTAACACATCGTCTATAATGGAACTAGATTTGTTCTAAATTAGAAACTGTTGCAAAAAATGTTTCATGTGAAAAGATGGTACTGACGAAAAAGCTGATTACTTCAACTCTATGCGGCGCTGGAATTGAACTATAACTTCTCTCTAAAAAACCATTCTTAAATCATAATAATTTTCATGTATCTAAATAAATCCCGTATATTTTTTGTATACTACGAGGGTAACAAACAAGCATACGGCCCACCTGATGGTGAGTGATTACCGCAGCTTATCGATGCTAGCAAGGAAAGGAATAAGAGTTGAAGAGGAAGGATAACATCGAGAGGATAGGGAAGAGGTTGAAACCTGCTCTCACTCAATATACGGAACATAACATTTGGAGTACCTAATGTTTTTTAACGCTGTTCTTATGAGAGCGCGTGGCACTTCCCCGATAGAGATGGAACAAGCAAGGCTCTACCACTGTCTGTTTTACTGATTTGTTCTAAATAATATAAATTTACTTGAGTTTAAAACCCTTTCCTGTCTTTATCATAATGACTCAGTACTCCCAATACAAAGGCGTGTTACACATTTTTCCAAAAACTTATGTAACATGTTACGTGACGTGTCCCATCGATTCGTTCTAGACATGTTCTTTTATCTTAATAGTCATAGCCTATACGGAGACTGGCGTGCTTGTTGTAACCAAACAGTATTTGTAAGTTGCAGTTAAAGTGTGAAATTTGGGCACTTTCCACATCATCCACAAATGTCGTACTTAATAAATTTTATTTTAATTACTATCCTCATCAGCTTTGACGATTACCTTTATGTTTTCTTTCTCTTTGCAAGCAAGAGAAAACTTCGAAATAATAGCTGTTTGAAATTAGTTTTATTCCATCCATCCATCCATCAGCCTTTCGACGTCCACTGCTGGACACAGGCCTCCCCAAAATGAGGGATAGTGCCGTAATCGCCACGCTTGGCAGGCGGGTTGGCGATCGCAGTGGATGTTGTTAATACTGGAGGGAGTGCTGCTGCCCACTCCCTCAGTATTCCCTCAGTCGGCTCTTGCGACTCCCATGGGCAGAGAGGGGTGGGACAATTCTAAAGCCGGCCCCACACGGCAAGAAAAAGTTTTATTAATAGACATAAATTGATTTGATTGCATAGAGGGGTAAGTGGTTTAAATAACCTTCCGTGCCGATTATTGTGGGTTAGATTCTAGCACAGGATAATTTATTGTGAACACAAATATTTGTTCCGGATTTAGGTATAATTTGTTTCCGTTGATTTTATATTTGTAAATACCTCCGCAATACAGACATTATTTAGATATTTTTATATATATTTTTTAGCATTTGACATGCTTAGCACTATACATTAAACACAAAGTGAAAAATGTGAAATCGAAAATAACAGTCAGGAGCAGGATTTGAACCTGCATCTTCTGGATATCGTCCAGATGCTTTACCAATTCTGCCATCCTGACAATTGCTCCTGACTGCTAATTTCGATAACACATCATACTTAACGTCTTTGGGTGACGCCTGCGCCATCTGTCGGACGTATTTTCATACATTATACCGACCAGGTAAACTTAATTTTACACTTTGTGTTTAACAGACATTATTTTTAACATTCATCTTTGGGAATCTCATCGTTGAACAGATAATAATATCACTGTAAATTTACTCACTTACTATCGTCGCGCCTTCTTCGGTGCAGGGTAGGCAGAGCGAAAACAGTGCCAAAAGGCTCTATTCTTGCAAAGATCTCTCGCTTCTTCAACATTCGTAATTCTATTCATACACGCTCACCGGTTATAAGGAGACTTCTGACTCAAACTTCTTTCAATACACGACCGATTTGGTCTAGGTAGGTGAGCCTCGGTCTCCATCTGTAACTACATTTTTCCTTTCTCGCATTATATATCTTCTTAACCAATCGCTTATTAGGCATTTTTCACATGTTCGAACCATTGGGTCATTCCCTCTCGCATCTTAATACATAAATTTGGCTGCCAATTATAATGACTCAATATTGTAACCGACTTCCGTGCATGGAGTCGTGGGTTCAATTCCCATTTGTGTGATGAACACAAATATTTGTACTGCGTCTGGGTGTTTTTATCTATAATTATTTAAGTATTTACAAAAAAAAGTAACATTTATGTATTATATCCGTAATTAGGCACCCATAGTACAAGCGTTAAGCTTAGTTTGGGACCAGAGGACGTTGTGTGAAATATCCGTGAATACTTATTTGTCTTTATAACATCAAAAATACTAAAAGTAGACACAACTACTTCAGACTTACATATCCATTCTACCGAGTAAGATGCGACCTTATGTCGTATTTCAACCTTTGACCTCTGCATACATTTCCAGATTGTTTGCGGTCGCAAGTTACAGAGGCAGATCTTTTACTTACTTAGTAAATAGTCATTTATTTCTCTAATACAAGTTCTTTATGCCTTGTAATCATTCATTACCTTGTAAGCTGCCAAATTTTCTATGTCATATGTCAATGTAAGGCCTAATGGCCATCATATGTTTAATAATATTAGTTTAGGAGAACCTTCGTATTACAATAGTTTAGTTAGTGTTCACTTGTAAATTAACACAAATGTGCTAACTGTTATTCGTTTGAACGCATCGTCAATTCACTTCTTTAGTTAGAACTATTCGGAACTTAGAATGTGCTGTCATAGATCATATCTCTTCTTTCTTTCTTCTTTCTGTTATAGAGGCATGCTTTTTATCATATAGATAACAAGGACGGTAATTAGAAATAGATTAAAAATTGTTTGATGGATGGTAAAAGATTACCACTATAAGGAGATCCACGCGGGAAATGGAAAGGCTGAGCAGAAGTAAAATGTAGAGACGGAGAGAAGAGCGTTTGGGCCTACGGTGCTCCTCTCACTGAACAAAAAACTGTATTTTACATTGATATTCAAAAAACAATTACTCTCCAGTCAATATTCACAATCCTGTACGATTCAATTCATTTCACACAGTGCAGAAACAATAATGTTTGCAACGGATTGAGCACAATTACACTAACGCGTGCCCAATTCATTGATGCAATATAATATTGCAGACTCAATGCAAAAGGTAATTTGTTTATGATGGTAGACGGGCTACGACTTAACTGATGATAAACGATAACTGACTATCGCAGACTTAGCAATGACAGGAGCACAGCCAAGCCACTGCTTACCATCAATATCAACTACTAAACTCAAGAGGGAATTAAATAGAGTTGACTATGTTCACATCAAAGTACTTCAGGGTAGCTTACGAAGACGAAAGCGGTTCTGTTTAGGTTCATCAGCATATGAGATAAACTTTAAACACATATATGTGATGGGTTAACGTATTTAGGTATGCTCTTAAACTCTTTCCAGGACAGTGGCAGTAATTGTTTGATCATAAGGACGGTCATCATTATACAGTAAAAACATTAAGGAGGTCATTGCGCATAATAACCAATCAGCTAACAACGTTATGAAGACGAGTGTGTTGACTTAATTAAATCATTGTCAATGACAAAATACTTCATTAATGTTGTAGGTGGTGGCTTAAATCATTAGACTAGAGCGGGTGTCTGATTATTTTTATTAATTATGACATATTAGAATTTCTTATACGTTTTATACGTTACAGTTGGGCTGAGCACTGATATTCAGAATTGGATTAGGTTTAATCAAGCAACCAGCATATTCATTTTCATTACTGCAACTTCTGCTGGGCACAGTTATCTTCCAATTTGCCTTGAACATCCGCTTGTATGTCTTCCGCATCAAGTCTCCACCCTTTTCAGTACTGTCTATTGTTTGCCAATTCGTAGTTTCCATTTAAAAGGTCTCTTCTATCATCAGTCTTCCGATAGACATGTTCGGTCTATTCAGTTCCATTTCTCTATCAGATAAACATTTTTTAAAGTATGCCCTTTCGAGAAACTTCAAGCACAGTTCATCTCACACACTAAGAAAATTTCTGTCGTCAGTGTGCACGTTTCGGCTCCCTAGATGGATACTGGAAGGATGAAGTGGATGTAAAACTTGCTTGTCAAGAAAGTCAGAGTTGTATTTAACAAGCTGCAAGCAAAACTTTATAACAACAACATCGAGCACCACCCTTTTGACTAGTATCTATTTCGGATTGTTGAAGAATAATCTTAGTTTTGATATCAAAACGACGTTGTAACGAATTTAACGAGTTTGACGTGATTTTGCAAAACATAATATATATATATATATATATATTGAAAGGAGAATGAGGATGGTGTCTGATGAATTTTTGTGTGCGGCACAAGGTTTCCGGTGTGGACAAGGATGCATGGATCAAGTGTTTTCTCTGCGCAACATTGTGGAGAAGCATCTGGCTGTAGGCTAGAGGGTTTTCTGCAGTTTTGTGGATTTGGAGCAAGCATTTGACACGGTTGTACGAAGGGAACTTTGGGACATTTTGCCGGAGTATTGTATTAACGGTAGATTGCTACAAGCGATGCAGTCCAACTACATGGAATGCAGAGCTTGTGTGTGGCTGGATGATGGAATGTCACCCTGGTTTGATGTCAATATCGGAGTTAAACATGGCTGCGTTCTATCAGCCAGACTGTTTATCATATATCTGGATAAATGTCTACAAAGGTTGAATGAAATTAATATGGGAGTTCAGATGGGCGACTCAGTGGTTAAATCGCTGCTATATGCAGACGATGCGGCCCTATTAGCGCAGTCTGCGACTGACCTGCAAACCCTAGTCGACATATAGGCAGAAGATTGTAAAAAAAGGGAACTACATGTGAATGTGAGCAAAACCAAAGTAATGGTTTTTGAAAGAGAAGAAGCCAGAACAGAGAGTAAAATCAATGTGGTCGAAATGCGATCTCTGCGGAGAATCTGTGGGGTGAGGCTGACTGACCGCATTCGTAACAATGACGTAAAAGAGCGAGTAGGTATGAAAGAATCAAAGGAAAGGAAAGGAAGGGTTGCAGGTTCGATTCCCGCTCGTACTAAAATACTCTTTTTCCTTATTCACAACTTATAATTTGTACTTTAAGAGTAGCTGAGCACGTCAAGTGCTAAAATATAGATTAAAATGTTTGAAAAATCACGCCATCAAATAGTATGAATTTTAATTGCAAAATTAAACTTACTACATTGGATGAATGCATGTAAATGCACTGCCGATAGAGTGCGTTGGTCGTTAAGACAAATGTGATGAGGAAATTCGGTATTTCTAGAAACGGTACGATAGCTCAATGGATTAGAGCACTTCCCCGGAAAGGAAGGGACGCAGGTTCGATTCCCGCCCGTACTAAAATACTGTTTTCCTTATTCACAAATTATTTGTACTTTAAGAGTAGCTGAGCACGTTAAGTGCTAAAATATAGATCAAAATGTTTGAAAAATCACGCCATCAAATAGTATGAATTTTAATTGCAAAATTAAACTTACTACATTGGATGAATGCATGTAAATGCATTGCTGATAGAGGGCGTTGGTCGTTAAGACAAATGTGATGAGGAAATTTGGTATTTCTAGAAATGGCACGATAGCTCAATGGATTAGAGCACTTCCCCGGAAAGGAAGGGACGCAGGTTCGATTCCCGCTCGTACTAAAATATTCTTTTTCCTTATTCACAAATTAAAATTTGTACTTTAAGAGTAGCTGAGCACGTCAAGTGCTAAAATATAGATCAAAATATTCCAGACATAACATAAGACTTGTATAATTCGATAGACATGCAAAAAGTTTTTCTCTACTTTTATATATTTCTAGAATCGTTTTTAAAGCGGCTCTTTATTGTTGTTCATTTGTCACCAAATCATGAAAAGATAATCTAAAGTTGCCAATATGTACGCATTTTGTCATAAAACTCATCTGAAATCATTGCATTGTGATTTTGAACATTAAAAAATTAAAGTCACTGAAAATCGCTTTCACCTTGTACCATACACGAACAACTAAAATTCTACAAGTCTCACTTGAATACCTTGAGCTTCTTCAACACAAATATATTTCACTGACGCACCGATTGTAAATTCCTTTCATGTGATAATATTATCAAATACCCTAAAATAATTAATTAAATAGCCTCTGCCCACGATTTCATCTGCCTAGAAATAATGGACCCAAAGTATTTGTGAATGAGGAAAAAGAGAACTTTAATGCAAGCGGGAAACGAACCTGCGTCCCTTCCAATCCGGCGAAGCCGATAAGCTATCGCACTGAACTTACGGCCATACCCAATCTCCGCATCAAATTTGTCTTTATGACCAACCCGCTCGCACTAAAGTTCTCGTTTTCCTCATTCTCAAATAATTTGTACTTTAAAGTAGCTGAGCATGTCAAGTGATAAAAATACAGATCAAAAATAATAGGTCCTTAAAAATCAAGGATTACACTCCATCCACAGTTCCATTTGACGCTCAAAACTATTTTTCCCATGGCACTTGTTTGTGAGAATTTCATTCGTAAACTCAAGTGGAAAAGGTTTAAGAGTTTTCTAAACGCTCGCTTTTCACCCAACTCTTTAGAAAAGTTACTTTGGCGTAGGCGAAAATAATACTGTTCTCGATGAAGTTTTCACCGTGCCTACAATGATCGTGGTCATCAAGTGGAACGGCTTAGTTTTTTTTTTTTTTTTAATTAAGCTGCATTAACACTTGTGCTGTAAATAAAAAAATATGCTACAATGTAAGGCAGCGCCATCTAATGAAAAAGTTTTGTACTAAATTCGTATTTTGGATATAAATTGATAACAGTGGTAATAATTGTTTACTGGAATACAATTTTATTTATAGTCCAGGTTGTAAAATAGCTACATGCCAACTTTCACCCAAATCTGTTCGGCCGTTTTTGTACGATGTAAGATACCTCTAAACACAAATTTTAATAATATTTATAGGAAAAGTTATTACTTATTGGAAAGAAAACTTGTTATTTGACCCATCTGATGGTATGCAGTTACCGTAGCGTAGACACCAGCAACGCCAGAAGCATCACTCGCGCGTCGTCAACTCTAACAAAAGGATATGAGAGCCTTCGGCGCTTTCTTTCACTATACGAAATACAACAGTAGGAGTACCTACCGTCGTTTCACGCTGATTTTCTGTCCAAGGGTGGTACGTTTTTTTTTTGACTACCGAAGGAATATAACATAGTTCCAGTGGCCCGCCAATAAAGGTGGAGAGACGGCACACGGCGGATTTTTTTAGGGGGTGAAGGCAACACAACCCTGACACTACCCTGTTTGTTGCCCCGAACAACGGGGTATGCGGTTAGGAACATTTTTTCCCGTCTTAACAAAAAAAAAGGGTGGTACGTCTTTGAACGAGCCAGCCCATTCATGCTGGAAAAAGCAAAGCTCTATCACTAAACAAGGCTCTACTATTAGCTTAAAATTAACTCATTGTAAGTCAGAAATGACGGCCCCCACCAGATGGACCGATGCTCTGGTTAAAGTCGCAGGGAGCCGTTGGATGTGGTCGGCGCAGGACCGCTCGTTGTGGTGTTCTCTTGGGGAGACCCATGTCCAGCAGTGGACATGGGGAGGCTGATGGATGATGGATGATGGATGATGAAGTCAGAAATAATAAATATTTATTTGTTTTCAGTTTCTGAACGATTAAATGTTTTATGATCAAAAGTTAGCTAGTTATTTGTAAAAATCATTATAAGTGTAATGTGGGTACTGTTCGACGCTTGGCGTAACATCTTAGCCCACCCATAACCATTTCCCAATTGTAAAATCCACTTATTCACAATAAGCAAATCCATAATATAAGTACCTAATAAGTAGAAGAGGAACTAATATGTATTTTTTCTCTTTACAGAGGCTGTCGCTGCATATAGCAGTGGTCATCCTTGCAGTGTACCACACTTGCAAGGCAGACCGAGTAAAGAGGGCCATTCAAGATGGCTCCATTCAAAATTATGCGGTGCTAGGATCACCAATATCACCAAATCTTGATGAAGATGGATATTTCTATCCGAAACCGAAAATTCCATTCCCACCACCTCCACCGCCACCACAGCCGACGCAGCCACCAGTACTGTCAACAAAGCTACCTGAATATCAAACAACTGGATATATATACGAAAAACCCCAAATACCATTCGAGCTACCGACAACTCGGCGGCCACAACCTCCACCTCCTCCACCAACAAGACCGCCTCCGCCTCCACCGCCACCACCAACAACTCGAAGGCCTCCACCTCCACCACCTCCTCCACCGACAACTCGAAGACCACCATCTCCACCACCTCCTCCACCGACAACTCGAAGGCCTCCACCGCCGCCGCCTCCCCCACCAACTACCAGACGCCCTCCCGCACCACCTACTTACAGTACTATATTAGATAACTATAGAACAACTGGTTACACGTATCCCACCCCAGTAATACCTTTTACGTACCCTACTACTACAAGAAGACCTCCACCACCTCCACCACCTCCACCACCTACTACAAGACCACCACCGACTAGGCCACCTCCGCCGCCTACAACAAGGCCACCACCCCCTCCTACAACCAGGCGACCTCCAACCTTAAGCACCATTCTAGATAATTATCGGACCACTGGATACACTTACCCTACTCCTTCGATCCCTTTCACTTACCCAACAACAACACGAAGACCACCTCCACCGCCACTAACCAATCCGCCGACTCCTCCACCGACTAGACCACCACCACCTCCGCCAACGACCAGAGTCCCTTCAACATATTTGCCACCCCCACCACCAACACCTCCACCAACTAGACCACCGCCACCTCAACCACCAACAACTAGAAGAACACCACCTCCTCCGCCTCCAACCCCTAGACCTACCACCACAAGACGACCTCTGACTTACAGCACCATCTTAGATAATTTTAGAACCACTGGTTATACGTACCCAACACCAGCGGTTACCTTCACTTATCCAACTACAACTAGAAGGCCAACCCCGCCACCTACTAGGCCGCCACCTCCCCCTACAATAAAAGTTCCTTCAACTTATTTACCGCCGCTACCACCATCTCAACCACCAACTAGACCACCTCTTCCTCCTACAACAAGACCACCAACAACTCGACGACCACCCCCTCCACCTACAAGACCCCCGACAACAAGGAGACCTCCAACCTATAGCACAATTTTAGAAGAAACTAGAACCACTGGGTACACTTATCCTACACCATCTATCCCTTTCACCTACCCAACTACAACTAGAAAACCTGTACCACCACCAACAAGGCCGCCTCCACCTCCTCCTCCTCCAACAACAAGAGTACCTTCAACATATTTACCACCACCTCCACCTACTGCACCTCCAACAAGACGTCCTCCTCCTCAAACAACAAGAGTACCTTCAACATATTTACCTCCACCCCCACCTACTGCACCTCCAACAAGACGTCCTCCTCCTCAAACAACAAGAGTACCTTCAACATATTTACCACCGCCCCCACCTACTCCACCTCCAACAAGACCTCCACCACCTCCTCCTCCTCCTCCAACTATAAGGGTCCCTTCAACATATTTACCACCACCTCCACCTACTCCACCTCCAACAAGACCTCCACCACCTCCTCCTCCTCCTCCAACTACAAGGGTCCCTTCAACATATTTACCACCACCTCCACCTACTCCACCTCCAACAAGACCTCCCCCACCTCCTCCTCCACCAACAACAAAAGTCCCTTCTACATACTTACCTCCACCACCACCTACTCCACCTCCAACCAGACCTCCACCACCTACAACAAGAAGACCAACAACATACTTACCACCACCTCCACCTACTCCTCCGCCAACTAGGCCACCCCCGCCACCTCCTCCGCCAACAAGACCACCTACACCGCAAACTACAGGCTATGAATATCCAACCCCTAAAATTCCATTCACATTCCCTACAACGGCTAGACCAATCTATATTCCTCCTCAAACAACTAGAGCGCCGACACAGCCCCCTATTTATGTTCCACCCAAGACCACAGTGACGGTATACAGGCCACCAACATACTCTACCCAAGCTCCAGTATTTATAGTGCCATCGACGACTCGACCACCATTTGTGCAAGATGAAGGATATTTCTACGATCGACCACTAGTACCATTCGTATTTTAGATTAGTTAAAAACCTGTTGCACCAAAATACCGAAACTCTTTCAATGGATTCCTGATAGCAACGAAAATAATGACTGTTATTTTGAATTGGTCCAGTAGTTCCAGAGATTACTTACTACAAACAATGTGTGGATTTAAGGATGGTTTAGTGGATACAAGGATAAGTTAAGTTTAGATTCACGATTGGACCTGGTAGTTGAGACCAGGCGAGAGGAATTTAGGATTTTTTATTCAATTTTTCTAATATAAAACATTTACCTAACAACAACATTTCACACACCAAAAACCCCATTTTAATGATATAATATATTGAAATAAATTAGTCCATCCAAACAAAACTCTAATGTTCGGCCAAGACAACGTGTGTTAAGTTCGCTAATATTAGTGTTAGAATAATTTACTTTGCTTTGATGAAAAGTAAACATAAATATCTTCTTTGTATAAAATAAAGTTGCTATCCGCGTTTGTCCGTTTCTCCAACAATTTCTTTTAAACCACAAAATTGGTTGTGACATTGTTTTCATCACCTATCCTTGAAAAACATATATATTTCTTTAATTTTAATAAAAGAAATGCCATTACCTTATAACATTTATTATTGTGACAGCGCACAACAGTGACAGCTTCGATAAGTTTATCATTTCTGCGAGTCCTACAATATATTTTTATCCATCTGCTATGCATTCTCCTTGGAAGTATTCTTCATGTTAGGATATGATTAGTATAGTATAAGATACACTTTATTGGCAAAGGTGTATCGTTGTAATGAAACGGTGCAAGAGAGATCCTAAACAATGGGGACCCATTGCCAAAACTGAGCGCAGATGGCGCTATCGGCGAGATGGCCACTGGGAAATTATAGTTACTTTGTTTGTCTGAAAATTATTTGCAATTTTTGTTTTTAATTTGATTAATCAGCGATATTGTTAAAATGTATAGTACCTGGAAGATTAAAGAATTGAAAGACGCTATGCTGTGCAGCCACAAAATTTTAGCGACCGTCCACTTTTTTAATGTTGAATCTTTGAGAAAGAAATGTATATCGGGATTATTACATTTTGGTACAGCACACAATGAAATTACAGTTTTCAATGGCCATGTCGATAACGCCATCTGCCGTGAAATGATGGTATTCAACATTCGGCGCCGCTTCGACATCTAATAACAATGTGTTGTAGTAGTATTCTCATATACTACATTGTGATTTTATATTTTGGTGCGATCAGGTACAAATTAAGTTGCCATATAAATTGTGATACCAAACGAAGTACTTAAAGTCGCAATAACGATTACATTTGTTTCTTAATATGTTTGTTTGTATGTATTAGTAAATAGTTATATGTATCGTGTAACAGCAATACTCATATTAGAAAACAAATCACTGCCTTTAACTAATTTTATGTTATAAGATTGTAAAATATTTTTTTAATAAAAATGTAAAATAAAGGTTGTATTTTTTATTCATATGTCACTGTATCTGACTGTAATAGTAACAATATAATATTAACTATTTTCTGCTCCCGACTCTATCCGAATGATTTTCAGAATATCCCACATACATCACTCTAAGATACATTAATCATCTTATTTTTATAATACGTGGGTGACAAACAAGCATATGGCTCACCTGTGTTGACGGACTAAGAATACAAGTGTCACCATCCCATTCTTTCTCACGGGTGTCGTATGAGGCGACTAAGGGAAGTAAGCATTTATCATCAATTGCATGACTGGTGGTAGGGCTGGGTACCAAGTGGGAGTACTTACTTGGTATCGGGCCCGAGTGGGTTGGTACTACCATCTCCCGTGTGACCGGCCATGAAGCATATCGTTGCGTTTTGGCTGTAGGAGGAGATAGCCATTTATTCTTTCATTTCATATCTGTGACTCGTGTCATGGTTAAGTCCATGAGTGACGGTTACCATTTACCATCAGATGGACCGTAGCTCGTCTGCCACTACATGCAATAAAAAAATTAACCTGATGGTATGGGGTTATTGTAGAGTTGTAGAGAGAGGCATTTTCGATTTCACATTTTCACACTTTTTGTAATTTATATGACTGGGCATGTCAAATGCTAAAAAAAATATATAAAAATATCATACTTTGTATTCTACTACTTTATTAGCTTATCAACAAACAGTTTCATTTTTACATGATTTTAATTACTCACATAAATCACTGTAGAAATCGTTGAAGCATGAAGTACAACACTATTTTATTACCTATCTTTGACATTAATGTGTGTGTTGTTCCTGGGATTTTCACTTATTAAGTGAAAACAGCAAAATATCACTTCGTGATATAAAACTGCTTTTAGAGAATCGATCGCATTTAATCAAAGGAGAATGCCCACAAATGTATGGGCATTGGTTTCATATTGTATCATGTTGTACATTAATTAATTTGAATTAATTTAAATTTGATCCCCGAGTCGGGCATGTATAATATATGCCATGTTGAGATTCTTCGCAAGAAAACGAAAAAAAAGAAGAAATTCTCAGTAGCATCTCCCCCTATTACGTGGAACTTAAACATAGCTAGCGAATTGAGGTATTTCTCTGCCTACCCCTTCGGGGAATACAGGCGTGATCCCATGTTTTTTTTTGTTGTTTATATTAAATTATAGTGTTAAAGTGTACCTACAATTATAAATAATACAATATTCCTACTTCGCCAAATTTTTCGAGAAAAAGACTAATGAAGTTCATCAAATTAGGTTATATTTTACGTGTTAAGTAATCATACAAATATTTTGTGTTTTCATCAAGTTTTTCTTATAGTTATCTAATATGACAAATAATTATCACTTTAAAGAAAAACAATATAATTACAATGTTTTTGAATGTATTAAATGTTAATTATTGCTAGTTTTAGATGTTCCCGATAGATGGCAATAGGCTCCCACTATTACATGGGAGTACTTGAACGATCAAAGTAGGTAAATTACGTTCTAATTAGCAGATTTTATCTGTCAAAATTTTGGTTTGATATTTGAGTAAGTATTGTACATATTACAAATTTAATTTTTGAGACCATTTTGAGTCTGATACAAAGCGAAACCATGTATGGGCATTCTCCTTTTAAATTATTACAACATCCTTGGCCACTGGAACTATTACTTATATAAAAAGTTGGATTTTTTGTTATTATCAAATATATACTATATATTAACACAAAGCGCAAAAATGTGAAATAAAAAGAAACAGTCACGAGTATTTCAGCCTGCATCCCCTGGAATACCGTCCCAGATGTTTTGCCAATTCAGTCATCGTGACAATTGCTCTGGACTGTAAATTTCAATGTATTTTATTTTGATTATTTTGGATCTATTAGGTTATTATTAAATCAGTATCGTTAGTTCAAACTGGCGGTGGTTACGTATTGTAAGTTCCATGAGTGGCAAATTTTACTTACTACAGAATGCACCTCTGCTCCAAAAAACGTTAAGTATGGTCTTAATATAGGGAATATCGTGACGTGTGGCCTTATAATTAATCACTTAATTGAAACTGCATCAACAACTTTGTAATCTATTGATTATTTATTAATAATTGAAGTTGACTAATAAAATCTAATTACTTGAAACTATAATTGACGTCATTAACATTCTTAGTCTAGATTACATTCTTACGTAGTTATAACGAAGAGCTCCCCTCTTCCTCAAGTCGCTTCCTCACTGTTGAGGATCGTGGCTTCGATGGAAGCGTTACAGTAAGCATCTCCAATTGTCTCGGTCTTCAGCTTGATGGAAAGCCTGAGATATAGATATCTGTAGTTTTTCGGATACCTGATCGGACCACCGTTTTTGAGACCGTCCTCTTGGCCGCCTATGGTAGGCACACACAGTATTCACATTTCCTGTTATAATGAACCTTTCTAGATTATCCATACTACGGCGCGCTATGTGTCTGAAGTACTGCAGGATTTTATGAAGTCATGTTTTTGAGAGACGTTGCTGTGTGCCTGGCTTGAGCTCCAAATAGCTCTTAAGAGCTACTTTGCTGAAATAACTAACTTCTAACCGCGCCTTCTTTGGCATGGTCTTCAAAATTCAAAATAATTAATGTGTTTTTGATCTATATTTTTTAGAATTTGACATGCTCCGCCACTTTTAAAGTATAAATTATTTGAGAATAAGGAAAAAGAGATTTTTTGTACTAGCGGGAATCGAACCCGCGTCTTTTCCAATCCGGGGAAGTGCTCTAAGCCACTGAGCTATAGTACAGGTACTTCGACCATCCCAATCTCCTTATTACATTTGTCTTTACGACCAGCGCCATCTATCGGAAGCATTTACATGCATTAAACCGATATAGTAAGTTTAATTTTGCAATTAAAATTCATACTATTTGATGGCGCGATTTTTTAAACATTTTTGATCTATATTTTTTTTAGCATTTGACATGCTCCGCCACTTTTAAAGTATAAATTATTTGAGAATAAGGAAAAAGAGATTTTTTGTACTAGCGGGAATCGAACCCGCGTCTTTTCCAATCCGGGGAAGTGCTCTAAGCCACTGAGCTATAGTACAGGTACTTCGACCATCCCAATCTCCTTCAAAATCGCGCCATCAAATAGTATGAATTTTAATTGCAAAATTAAACTTACTATATCGGTTTAATGCATGTAAATGCTTCCGATAGATGGCGCTGGTCGTAAAGACAAATGTAATAAGGAGATTGGGATGGTCGAAGTACCTGTACTATAGCTCAGTGGCTTAGAGCACTTCCCCGGATTGGAAAAGACGCGGGTTCGATTCCCGCTAGTACAAAAAATCTCTTTTTCCTTATTCTCAAATAATTTATACTTTAATTAATGTGTTACTAATTAAAAACCTACAAAAAATATTCTTCGTCAAATTACTAACGCTAATAAATATAGTTGTTTTTACTCTTAAGTATGCCAATCAAATTATTCCATGTATTAAACCAGATTATAAGCTATTTATGTGCTAAATTATATCCAAACCCGTTCAGCTATTTCTTGTTATTGAGTAATAAACAACTAAACATGAAAATAATACTTCCTGATATTTACGCGAATGTTTATTTATTTATTTATACTTTATTGTACACCATATGTTAATATGTTAATTTTAAGGTACAATGCGAAGAAAGAAAAAAAAAGAAATGTTAAAACCCATAAGTGGTACAATGGGCGGCCTTATTACTAATAGTAATTTCTTCCAGGCAACCTTTGGATGGACACAACTTTTAATTGGACAATGGTAGTTGTAGGTATTGGTACCTGTATAGACAAGAAAAAAAAATATAAATAAAATATAATAAATATAATACATACACTAACATTAAAAACATAAACCTTTGTACAAATAAACTACACCTATATACATACATATTATAATTATTACACAAACAATATATAAATATTTATAAAAAAGAAAAAAAAATACACATTCAGTGAGGATGAGACCATAGCTTGATGGTATATTAAAATTCATGGTTGTAAGCTCAAATAGTAATTTTTGACCATAATTTTAAATTTAATTAGGGTCTCTACTCGCCTTATTTCCACTGGCAGAGCATTCCACAGACTAATAGCAGTGATAGTAAAAGATTTGCCATAAAAGTTCGTAGAATGTAAAGGCATTTTTAACTTCATATTTTCCGATGACCTTAAACATCTGCTATGTGTGTGATGAAGGTATTATAAAACAACCTTTGAAATAGGAAGGAGATGAAGGGTTAAACAGTACATTATATAGTAATGAGAGAATATGAGTATCCCGGCGAAGTCGTATTGGTAACCACTTAAGTTGAGATCGAAATTGTGATTCATGATCTATTTTTTTTTTTATTGCAGGTATTGGCAGTCGAGCCACGGTCCATTTGATGGTAAATGGTAACCGTCGCCCATGGACTCGACTATACCAAGAGTATTGTCAAGCCACTGCTCACCAATTTATTTCTCAGATATTGAATGAAATATAAACGGCTATCTCCTGCTACAGCCAAAACGCAACGATGTGCTTCATGGCCGGTCACACGGGAGATGGTGGTACCAACCCGCTCGGGCCCCCAAGTGAGTACTCCCACTTGGTACCCAACCCTACCACCAGTCATGCAATGGATGACAATTGCTTACTTCCCTTAGTCGCCTCATACGACACCCATGGGAAAGAATGGGGTGGTACACTTGTATTCTTAATCCGTCACCACACGGAAAAAATGTGAACCTTATATAGAAATTTTGGAGGCGCTCAAGTTTATCTAGTTGGTTTACGGCGAGATCCGGATAGCTGGCATCAGAGTATTTAAGGATAGGCAGAAGCAATGAAGTTGCAAGCGTAATTTTGGTGGATGTAGGGAGAAAATTGCGTAGTCTCTTAAGAGACCCTGCAGATGCAAACAATTTTCGACTAACCTCTTGTAGTTGCGGGTCCCAAGTAAAATTGGAGTCAATTGTTAGACCCAAGTTCTTAACCCTATCACTAATAGGAATCTTCACACCTTCAAAAATTACCTGGGGTAACTGTGCCCAAGCAATTCTTGAGATCAATCTAGAGCTACCCACAATTGTCACCTGTGTTTTTGAAGGATTCACAGTAAGGCCGTGAGATTTACTCCACACACTAATTTTGTCCAAATCGTCATCAAGTAGTTCCATGGCTTTCGGTAGTTGTGTTAATGGTGCCTGTATGTAAATTTGTAGATCATCTGCAAAAAGGTGGTAGGAAGAAAGTAGATTATTTCTTTATTATGGAGTTAATAAAAATTGTGAAAAGTAGCGGGGATAAAACACCACCCTGGGGCACACCCACAGTTGTATTACACCAGGAGGAGTAGGTAGTTTCAATGTAAATACGTTGTCTGCGGCCACACAGGTAACTACGAAACCAATCCATTACTGTTGGAGATATGTTAAGAGAGCAAAGTAGACAGAGCAATATCTCGAAATCTACTGTGTTAAATGCGTTGCTGAAGTCTAGCAAAGCTAATACAGTCAGCTTACCACATTCCATACCCGATCTGATGTCATCCGTAACATTGACGAGAGCTGTCGAGGTACTATGACCTGGACGGAAACCGGATTGTAGAGGGTTGAGGAGATTATTTTTGCAAAGGAAATCACTTAGCTGGTTGTGGATAAGGCGTTCAAGGATTTTGGAGAGGAAAGGCAATATGGATATAGGACGGTAATCGGTTAACAATCTAGGATTATGTTTCTTGGGTAAAGGAGTAATCTGGGCATCTTTCCACGTAGATGAAAAGACTCCGCTGGTAAGGAAAATTCAGGATATGGAAAATTATTGGAAGGACTTCATCCAGGATAGGAAGGATCATATTACGGCTGACGCAATCAGATGCAACTGCATTTAGACATTATGCTCTTCTTAACATCACAAGCAGTAACAAGATTAAAAACAAGCGGCGGATAACTGGGGGTAGGAAGGGATGAAAGACGATTAATTGTAGCAGCCTTTGCAGTCCTGTCAAAGTTCGACAAAGCAGAGAAATGTTGGTTAAGCAGTAGTAGACGCCGAGTAGGAGTTTGGTATAGTTGAGTTCAACCTCTATAAATAAGTGCTCGCCGGCAATCGCAGGTGGAGGTTGTGGTGATTCGTGTATTAAATTATAATCAATATAAGAACGTAAATAAATGGCCACACCACCTCCAACTCCAGTAGCACGATCGTTCCTAATGAGTTTGAACCCAGGAAGGAAGTTTGAAGTTGAAGGCAGACACGGCTTTAGCCACGACTCTGAAACAAGGATAGCATGAATATTCTTACAGTCAAAATTAGCCAGCATATCTGAGAAATATGTCGGAATACTATGGGCATTGATATGAACAACATTGAAATTTTTAGGGACATCGGCAAAATGACAAATAATGTTATCAGATAGAGACGGTAGACTCATAAAACTATCGTTAGAATTATTGCTATGTATAGAATAGTAACTATTATCATCACTAATCTCATTACAATCAGACATTTGATATAATAAAATATATATATACCTACATAATATGTTTAAATACTTATAAAATATATGAAATAAAAATGTGTAAAATATTAGATTGCGCGCGAAATCCACCTGCCAGTTGTCCTATGACAACTAAGTATAAACCAAATATTTAACAATTTACAACGAAATAGATTTATCATCATCATAACTCAGTAAACACTAAAACACATTTTATATATAAATCAATTGCTTTTTGTTAGTCTCACTACTTACTTATCATCACGCCATTTCCGTTGCAGGGTAGGCAGAGAGAACAGAGTGCCAAGAGGCTCTATTCTTGCATACATCTCTCGCTTCCTCAACATTCATAACTCTCTTCATACACGCTCGCCGGTTTCGGAGACTCCTGACTCCACCTTCCTTCAATACATGACCAATTTGGTCTAGGTAGGTAAGTCTCGGTCTCCTCCTGTACCTACATCTTTCCACTTTCGCATTGTATATCTTCTTAGCCAGTCGCTCATCCGGCATTCTTTCCACATGTCTGAACAACAATCTTTACACCAATACTCTCTTTCATACCTACTCGCTCTCTAACGTCATTGTTACGAATGCGGTCAGTCATCCTCACTCCACACATTCTCCGTAGAGATCGCATTTCGACCGCATTGATTTTACTCTCATGCTCCTTTTTACATACCCAACTCTCGCTTCCATATATTAACGTTGGGACAAGCACTGCATTGTGTATTGCGACACTTGCCTTCTGGCTGAGGTGGTGGCTGCCGAGAAGTTGTCCCAATGCTCCGTTCACTCTATTTCCCGCATTCACTCTTCTCTCTACATCAGTGGTGTATCTTCCATCCCGACTGAATCCACATCTAAGATATACAAATTCATCCACTTGTTCTAGCACACCATAAAAGTTAGTCTCGCTAAGACTTAAAACTGTTTTGACCGATTTGAATTATTATTTTTGTATTTTATTCGCTCTAACATAGAGGTGGTTTAAAAGATAATAAAAAATAGAGAAAGCTCATAAAAAAATTGTAAAATAATTTTAAGAATTCAAAATTGAAATTATGTGTGGGTATCGCTTTTTCGGTAACGGACCTGACAACAGATGACAAAATGACAGCTGCTGTCATTCATTCTAATTCATTTCAATTAATAACCTATTTAAATTCATACCTTAGCCAATGCAGATTGATGAGGATTGATAATCGCTGATAAAATTAATTGTGTATGTGATACGAAGTTCGTCGGGTCATCTAGTTATGAAATAAGACTACGTTTACGAAATTTATCACGTTTAATTGATTTTCTAGTGGACTTGGGTCCACCCGTGATCACGAATGCTGTAAAGTATTCGAAACGTCGGGATAGTAGAAAATCAAGTAAACGCAGTAGATTCCTTAAACGTAGTTTTATTTCATAGTGTAAAAATAAATACCTTCAAATTTATAATATTAGATATGACTAATTTGTATCTACTACAAATAAGTATTGAGTTTTGACAGGCGCTACATCCTTACTATAATATTATAAATGCGAAAGTGAGTTTGTTGTTTATTACGCTTTCACGCTGTAACTACTAAACCAATCATCATGAAATTTTACAAACATATGCTCTGGAGTGCAGACAATAACACAGGCTAGGACAGAGTCGTGGCCAGAATCTAATAATTAAACAATTACGTATCCATTTTGAAAGGAATATTTTTATAATTTTTTTATAGTACCGCTTTCATCCATATATAACACTCACACTTCGTCTATGTACTGTAGTCTTTATGTGATAAGGATCAAACTTAAACAAGTCGAATTACAACGTGGTACAGGTGGTCCGTCGAGTATGGACTAAAACGGCACACGGTGGGATATTTAGAGGGCAGTGGAGTGTGGTGCTACTTCGCCTTTAAAAAGAGGCTGAGTCTCTTTGCAAAGCCCACTTAAATAAGCAAAATTCTACCTTTATTCAATTGATATTTTTTATGGAGTAAAACTTCGATCAACAATATTGCATTTTTGATCGAAGGGGTAAAAGCTTACCACCGAAGGAATGTAACATAGTTCCAGTAGCCCGCCAATAAAGGCGGAGAGACGGCACACGGCAGGTTTCTTTAGTGGGTGAAGGCCCCACACTACCCTGTTCGTTGCGGATAGGTACATTTTTTCCCGCCTTTACAAAAACAAAACAAAAAAACAAAAAAAAACGATTAAAAGCTTAGTTTTAAGCGAAAAGCTCAGCTTATAAATAAGTAAATAATATAATCAGTAGTTATCACAAAACGGAAGGTGTGGTAACAAACTAAGAACACAAGTGTCACCCCCCCATTGCCTCTCGTGGATATGGTACGAGGTGACTATTGACTAAGAGAAGTAAGCAAATATCACCCACGGAGTACTGGTGATACAGCTGGGTACCAAGTGGTTTTCGAGTTTAAGCCGGTCGGTACCACACTCCCCTATGTGACCAGCCATGAAATACCTCAGTCTACTTTGGTTGTAGTGGGAGATAACCAATCATTCTTTCACCTCAAATCCGCAAAATAAAGAGGTAAGCAGCGGATTGATTGTAGTAGGTCTTACTTAATATAGTTGAATGACAAAAATTAAATTAAAATCTGTTCAGTTGTTTGCGAGTTATGAAACCACAAAAGACAGAATAAAAAATATTTTTGTATAGTTCATAGATAACAAATAAATATAATAATATTAAATTTTAATGACTGTAAACTCGGAGTACGAAGTAACAAAACAAAAAACTAATTTATAAAATTAAGTACTATAATATATATATATATATATATGTTCAATATTGAGTTTCCAGTAGAAAGTGATATTTATGTAGTGTATGTGTAATAATAAATCACGCTTACTCATAATAATTTACTACGGTTCAAATTACTTTGAATTACTCATCATTTTGAAGTTGTTGACGCCGTTATTTGAACATTAACCGAGTTAATTGTATAATGAAGTAATTATAAATGTAATATAATCAAAATAATTGTATAATCAAATATTATATTGAAACAATTAACAATTAATCAATACTAACAATTGTACTCTTTATATGAAATTAACTGAACACAAAGTGAAAAATGTGAAATCGAAAATAACAGTCATGAGCAGGATTTGAACCTGCATCTCCTGGATACCGTCCAGATGCTTTGTCAATTCAGCCCTCGTGACAATTGCTCCTGACTGCTAATTTCGATAACACATTCATACTTAACGTCTTTGGGTGATGCCTGCGCCATCTGTCGGAAGTATTTTCATACATTATACCGACCAGGTAAACTTAATTTTACAATTAAGATTTTACCAAATAATGACGCAAACCCTATAAATATTTACATATTTTTATATATATTTTTAGCATTTTACATGCTTAGCACTATGCATTAAACACCAAGTGAAAAATGTGAAACCGAAAATAACAGTCACGAGCAGGATATGAACTTGCATCTCCTGGATACCGTCCAGATATATATGTAGTGTGGGGCCGTTTTTAGAATTGTCCCACCCCTCTCCACCCATGGGAGTCGTAAGAGCCGACTGAGGGAATACCGGGGGAGTGGGCAGTAGCACTCCTTTGAGTATTAACAACATCCACTGCGATCGCCAACCCGCCTGCCAAGCGTGGCGATTAAGGCACTATCCCCCATTCTCGGGGAGGCCTAAGTCTAGCAGTGGACTTTAAAAGGCTGATGGATGGATGGATGAAAGAAAAAAAGATTTTTAGTAGGAGCGGGAATCGAACTTTCTTTATTCATAAATAATTTGTACTTTAAAAAGTAGCGCAGCATGTCAATTGCTAAAAGAAATAGATCTAAATTGTTAAAAAAAAAATCGCACCATCAAACAGTATGAATTTTAATTGCAAAATTAAACTTATTATATTGGATGCATGTAATGCTTGCCGATAAATGGCGTTGGTTGTAAGACAAATGTGATTAGGAAATTGGGATGATCGAAAGATCAGTAGGATAGCTTAGTGGCTTAGAGCACTTCCCCGGATTGGAAAAGATGCGGGTTCGATTCTCGCTCCAACTAAAAATCTCTTTTTCTTTATTCATAAATAATTTGTACTTTAAAAAGTAGCGGAGCATGTCAACTGCTAAAAGAAATAAATGTAAAATGCTAAAAATATATATAAAAATATCTAAATAAAAATATGAAATTAACTGAACAAATATTATACACATTCAATTTGTTTTATTCCACCTGTGTTTCAGATGCTTATTCTGTATAAGTATTAGTGTAACATAGATATAGTACCTATAGTGATGTACAATATATACTATATCTACAACATACATATAGTATATACTGATGTACAAATATATACTATATCTAAGAGTGTAATTGACAAAACCTTAGGCAAAAGTTAGCTAGTTTGATTTCAGTTTGAGTTCCAGAAGACTTTTTGAAAGAAAATAAGAATTTCTTCACAAATTATAATCTATTGCTAAGGCGCAAAAAAAAATTCCTAACCGCACACCTCGTCGTTGGGGACAAGGAACAGGGTAGTGTGGGTCCCTCACCCACTAAAGAAACCCGCTGTGTGCCGTCTCTCCGCCTTTATGGCGGGCCACCGGAATATTAGATTCCTTCGGTGGTGGGTATAAGAAATACCCGGAGGAAATGTAACCTAACCTTATTTATAGCTTAGGTCATTAAGAAGTAATTATTCCTTAGAGCTATTCCACCCGCACGGGAGCGGTTAGGGGATCATACCCCAAACTCTCATCATTCTGAGAAGAGATGCCCGTTGATGAGATTGTTCTTTAAAATGACATCTTATAGGTCTCATGCCATTATATCTACTGAGTAAAACCGCTTTTATTTTGTCTTTTATTATACATACATATATACTACGTGGGTGGCAAATAAGCATACGGCCCATAATAAACAGTTACGTACACGGTAGCAACACCAGAGACATAACTTTCGCGTCGCGATCTCCAAGGAAAAGGGATAGGAGGTGGACATAGGTTAGGAACATTTCTTCCCGCCTTAACAAAAAAAGAGGAGGTGGATATAGGACTACGTCATTATTCTTATTTATAATAATTAAGCTAAAGTAAGGTTAAATTTATGAGAAAAAATTTATAATTAATTATTTGACGGGCCTCGTGGTGTAGTCGGTAGTGTAATCGACTTCCGTGCGCGAGGTCGTGGGTTCGATTCCCACTCAGGACAATTATTTGTGTGATGACCACAGACATTTCTACTGCTCTGGGTGTTGTCTATCTATTGTATGTATGTATTTACAAAAAAAGTAATATATGTATTATATCCGTAATCTGGTACCCATAGCACAAGCATTAAGCTTAGTTTGCGACCAGAGGACGTTGTGTGAAAATGTCACTGAATATTTAATTATTGTTTATTTATTTAATCAATTTAATTCAAAATCTAATGGTGATGAAGAAGTCCACTCCAGATAATTTAAAAAAAAATATTTTCAGTTCTCTTTCACGACAGACCAGACTAAGACTACGCAAGAACAAGATCACAACTAAGAAAAGCCACTCAAGAGTCTTGCTCTTGCTTTTCTCGTCATTACTGAAGACGAATAACATATCCATATTTTGCTCATGTAAGTTATATGCAGTGATAGCCTGGCAGTACACAAGCACTTTAAGGATAGTGGCATCGAATTCAATCATAAGTCCCGTCCAGCCCTCACACGATACAAACCTTACAACATTCAAGTTTTTTCGAAATTATGTGTGTTTACAAATTATCACTGCTCGATGAAGGAAAACATCGGGAGGAAGACATGCCTGAGAGATTTTATTGATGTCTTCCAAGTTGTACTTGGCTAGCGTGGTGAAATCCATGCATCCATCAGCCTTTCATCGTCCACTGCTTTACATATGCCTCCCCAAGAGAACGCCACAGCTAACGGTCCTGTGCCGCCTGCATCCAACGACTGCCTATGAGTTTGACCAGGTCATTGGTCCAACCGGTGGGGGGCCGTCCTACAATGCGCCGTCCGATACGCGGTCGCCATTCGAGAACCTTTCTTCTCCAACGGTTGTCGGTTCGTAGAGCGATGTGGCCTGCTCATTGCCACTTCAGCATGCTGACCCGGCGGGCTATGTCGGTCACTCCCGTTCCCCTACGGATTTCCATATTACGGATCTTATCACGTAGAGAGATCCCAAGCATAGCCCGCTCCATAGCACGCTGAGCGACTTTGAGCCTTGATATAAAGCCAACATTCAGAGACCACGCCTTTGTACCGTAAGTATTTTTTTGTTAAGTCGGGAAAAAATGTTCCGCTAGTAGTAGCTAGTTTGATTTCAGTTTGAGTTCCAGAAGACTTTTTGAAAGAAAATAAGAATTTCAGGACAGGGTAGTCTGGAGTCCTCATCCACTAAATAAACCTACCGTGTGCTGTCTCTGTATCGGCGGGCCACTGGAACCATGTTACATTCCTTCCATGTTACATTCCTTCAGTGGTCCGCCAGCGGTGAAATATAGCCTAAATCCCTCTCACTCTGAGGGAACACATGTCCGAGGCCAGTAAAAGATTTAAAAAAAGTTACATGGCAATATAATAGGAGTCGAAACTATAGCCACTAATCTAGACTTGTTAGTTTATGCTACTTCCGATAATTTCCCGATGGACAAACGATCTGTACCCAAGACCTCATCATTATAAACTGCTTAAATATGTCACCGTGTGACTTCAGCAACTTTCTATATAAAATTTTGTCTTCGTTTCTACATGCAATAGGTAAATTTAACCAGTCATTATTTGAGAAACCACACGCAATGCTTTATTTAGATAACGTCTTGTTTACTTTTTACCTTATGTTGTAGTTCTAGACAGTAAAACTTTTGGTCATTAATTTTTGATTATCAGTTATTTCAAAAAATAATAATGACAATAACGGCATGATAGAATACATAAATGATATATCAAATAGTTTTGGTGAATCTTGTCATGTAGCAGATGAAAAGTCTACATGACTGGCTGGCCTTGTATAGCATAGCATATCTCACGCCTATTTTTCAGAGAGCAATGGTACAAGAGATGGAGACTACTAGTGATCTTTATTAGAGAAGAATAGAGAAGAAGAAGGTGCTCCATTGAGACAAGAAATATTAGACACACATGAAGTCAAAGGTTTACTAATCACTTACGAGAGTAATGGTAAGATAAGAATGGAGAGGAATATAAAAATATAAATACCCTTTGTCAATATAATGATTAAAAAGAAAACGCATTCTGTGTAATCCAGTGACAATAACGGTGATGCAATAAACATCACGGTAGCAATAGCGCTCTCTAACGCAAAATTGCTTAAAATATCCTAGCAATTTATAAGATTAGGGCACATAAAACAAACAAAATTGCTTGCTTAATAACCTTAAGATGTTAATGTACACGTTTATAATGTACGTACAGTTTGTATTATGTCCGCAGTGATGTGAATAAATTACACATCATTGTGATTTTCACTGGTGTGTAGTATTTAGTAGTGTAAGCCGGTACGGTCTAATGCGTTGCGTCTGTGCATCGCAATTTACTCAGATAGTACTGTTTCATACTGCATCGATAAATTGTATCGATAATAAATATCATTTATTGACAGATAATACCACAAATTTTAGTAATAACAATAATTATTTAAAGTAACGGTATAATCACTTATCATGCATTTTCTATTCACGTTTCACTAGATTACATATTATTATTTATTTAATTAAAATTGGATATCAGAAAAAAACACGCGTCAAACGTGAGAACACTATGCAAAAAGATAATTAAAAACATGTGAAGAATAAGGTATATAAACATATTTATTTAGGACAACCAATAATTGTTACATCTAAACTAAATTTTAAAAAACATAATTAGGGAAAATACTAATACATACACAATTTCTTAAGGTGCCACAACATGCGTAATAAATATTGCAATGACATTGAATGACTGATGAATGAAGATGAATTAAAGAAAAAACAAAAATATATTCAGTGAAGAAAAAGAAAAGCTAAGATAAAACATGTTGCGGCGTGATCTATTTAAAAAAAATAACAATAATAAATTAAATTAAAAGGTGAATTAAAAGGTGAAGCTATAAATTTATCCTAATATCAGAATTTGAAGAGCTATTATATATCCCTTAACAATCTCAATACATTAGCTTTAAACTTGAACAATTTATCATTGAAAATATCCACGTATTTGCTTATGTAATTATAGTATTTGGTCAATTTAGAAATGGCAGAGAATTGTTTTAAATTATATCTAGCAAAGGGTTGTTGTAATAAAGTAGGTGTGACTACGCGCCGGGATGTACGTCGCGGAACACGTTGATTAAAAGATTGTAATAGAGGCGGGCAATCGGAATGATTTCTTAAAAAATTATAAAGGAACGACATAATATCAAGCAAATAATTTGTCCACATAAGTAGGCAGTTGTTTATGTAAATTACTGGAAAATGACAAATGTCTCAAAAATCTCTTTTTGAATTCTTTTTTAAAATATTAATATCAAGTATTTGATATTAAATATTTTATCGACAATCGACAAAAAATGAAAGCCCCCATCACATCACTAAAAGGAAAACATAGCCGTACAACAAAGAATTCGTCACATTTTCAAGTGCGAACGCAGCGGGCGCGCGTATCACAAATTGAAGTGATGTGATGGATGTGAATCATGACAATGTCTAGTGACGAATCGGAAACTTCTACAGGATCTCGGATACGACAATTTGGATTATATAGGACGATAGACGCGAGGACTGATGATTTCCTAAAGTCGTCCAAAAAGAGGCAGATAAGGCAAGGATGCGCCTGCGCAGCTATATCCACGGCCATTACTGTCACCGTAGTGGTTGTAAGTTCTATTTTTAAATACTATACTTTTTAATTTTAGTTTTTAATTTTGGCCTTTCTTAAACATTTTTGATACGTATTTTAGCACTTGACATGCTAAAGAACAAATTATTTGTGAAATGTGGAAAAAGAGAACTTTAGTGCGAGCGGGAATCGAACCTGTGTCTCTTCTGATCCGGGGAAGTGCTTAGCAGTTAGATCAGTTCCCCGGATTGGAAGGGACGCAGGTTCGATTCCCGCTCGCACTAAAGTTCTCTTTTACCACATTTCACAAATAATTTGTTCTTTTCCTTTCTTGTTATTTTTCTATCAAAGTTTTTTATTATGTGTGAACTAACAATTTGTAATAACTTCTTACATATTATATTAAAATTTTATATCTTAATGAATACTGTGAATTCGTTTCGCGTTTGTTTTTGTTTGGAGCTTGTGTTATGGTACGCATTGTAACATTAAAAAAAATAATGTAAAAATACATAATTCTCAGCACAAAAATGAATATTTATAAACAATTAGCAAGCATACTAATTTTATTATTCTAAGAAATATACGTTTTGTAACTTTTTTTCTTTCTTAAACATTTTAACTTGTAAGTCTAACCGCAACAAAGCACTTGTATTAGCAAAATTGATCTAAATTTTATTATTTTTAGTTCAAATAAGTAGAAGTGGGTAAGATATTTTAGGTTTGATTCCTAGAGCTTTCAGGCTATGTATTAGTTATGTTATTAAGTTAGCTAGAGGTTAGCCTGCCTGCTATTCTAAATTTATTCATAAATTGATTCGATGTAATCAAAAGAATAGTTATATTTTTGTCTATCTATAAAATTTTGAATTCATGTATTAAGCAGTTTATATTCCATCCATCAGACATTTTGTGCATGATCGAGTAGCAGTCAGTGTCAGATATACAAATTTTCATATAATTTGATATTATTCCAATTTCATTAAGTACCCTCAAACGACATGGGGTATCAGAAAACCTATGGTACTCGATTACCTTCCACTTCACTGTTAATTGTAGTTTAAAGCATTGTGCTCATGTTTTCTAAGTTATAATAATGTAAGATTTTTCTTTGGAGACATCTATGGCATAGTTCTATTTACCTGTATTGTTGGAACTGATCATATCGCCACCACTATCCGAAGATAAGCAAGCAAGTACAACAATAATAATGTATATCTATACACCTACTGCATTTTTGAAAAATTCATACAGTCTTTGCCGAGACCGAGGGCTAGCTTTTGAATATGGCTGTGCTAAACTACTTATTTAATTATAATGATATTACTTACGTTATTGAATTAAAAGTACGTGTACGGAATCTAGCGCATTTACTTGATTTTTATACTATCCCGACGTTTCGAATACTTTACAGCATTCATGATCACGGGTGGACTTAGATGGTAGACGTCCATCCATCCATACATCCATCAGCTTTTCTAAGTCCACTGCTGGACATAAGCCTTCCCAAGAGAACGCCACAACATGTGTTTCGCTCATATGGGGGATAGTGCCGTAATCGCCACGCTTGGCAGGCGGGTTGGCGATCGCTCTATTGGCGATATTCCCTCAGTCGGCTCTTACGACTCCCATGGGTGGAGAGAAGTGGGACAATTCTAAAGCTGGCCCCACACACCACGACGGTAGACGTCCAAGGCTGGCTAATGAAGTAAACGCGATAGATTCCGTAAACGTAGTTTTATTGTAAAATTTGTAACATTCGCGTAAATATCAGAAAGTATTATTACTTACGTTTTAGAAAACTTATTTTTAATACTGCACAGATGAAGGAGTGGTTTAGATGCCAACCTCCGATGCCTATATTTTGGGTTCGATACCTATGCCGGACAATTTTGTATGAAAAAGAAAAAGAAAGGATTATTCCCTAGTGTAGGTTGTTATTTTAAAATATACCAACTACTGAAAACTCCAAAAACTACTATACAGATTATTCTGTGATTTTCACATCGAATGATTCACGAGGAATGTTTAGGTGTATTAAGGTTTTATGTAAATTGGCAGAAGCATAACGAGGATTTCTAAGATGTCGGAAGAAACCATACCAGCTGTGAGATATACTGAAGTTTGCTATATAAACTATTAGAGCTACATGAAAACAATCAGTTTATGTTTATTACAAAACTGCGCGTAAAAACTAGTAGTATGTTATTTTGAAGCATAATATATTGAAATTACAAATCAGTTAGTTTAAAGATAGAGCCTTGCGAGACTCAAACCATCTCCTTATTTAGATATTTTTATATATATTTTTAGCATTTGACATGCTTAGCACTATACATTTAACACAAAGTGAAAAATGTGATATCGAAAATAACAGTCACGAGCAGGATTTGAACCTGCATCTCCTAGATACCGTCCAGATGCTTTGCCAATTCAGCAATCGTGATGCTTTTATTTGTGTGATGAACACAGATATTCGTACTGCGTCTGGGTATTTTTTTTTATCTATTATATTATGTATGAAATTCAAAAAAAGTAATATATGTGTTATATCCGTAATCTGGTAGCCATAGCACAAGCGTTAAGCTTAGTTTGGGACGAGAGGACGTTGTGTGAAATGTCCGTGAATATATCCATCCATCCATCAGCCTTTCATCGTCTGACACTGCTTGACATAGGCCTCCCCAAAATGGGGTTTTACCATAATCGCCACGCTTGGCAGGCGGGTTGGCAATCGCATAGGATGTTTTTAGTACACAGGGGAAAGCTGCTACCCGGTGCCCCGGTAATGCCTTAGTCGGCTTTGACGACTCCCACAGGAAGAGACGAGGTGGAGCTATTCCTGTTGCCGGTCCCACACGACATCAAGCATCTCCATCTCCTATGCCTTTTCTTGCAGTAGATGACGCATAAGTAAAGCCTCTAGTGTTGCCAGCGTCTATAGGCTACGGTAACTGCTTACCATCAAGTGGGCCGTATACGTATCATCGGAGTATTATAAAAAAAATCTGAATTAAAAATGAAGCGCCTAACCGACAGTCTTTGGTTTCTGTTTACAAAATAAACGAACCAATTTCAATATCAAATACGTTATTATGTTTACACATTCTTGAAATATAAATGGCCATGTTAGTCAGCGTTGATGTTTAAACGTTAGTGTCATCCGTACTAATATTATACATGTGAAAGTGAGTTTGCTTAGAGGAAACCTGAAAATGGAAACTATAGTTGACAAATTGAGAGCAATTTTGTCGTGCCGCTCATGCTCATACGCATAATATGCAAAGGAATGAAAGTCATGTTACAAAAAGAGTACTGGATAAACGATAAGTTCATCGAGGAGCTGTAATAGAAAATGAAGAGTTAGACCAAGGAAATGTAGATTAAGTGAGAGATGATATGAAAAGGAAGGAAGTGAATGAAGAGAGATGACATGAAAAAGAAGGGAGTGAACGACAAGATCATGATAGATAAACAGGTGGGGAAGAAAAACACACGGACAGGCCTCGTGGTGTAGTCGGTAGTATAACCGACTTCCATGCACGAGGTCGTGAGTTCGATTCCCACTCAGGACAATTATTTCTATGATGAATACAGATATTTTTACTGCGTCTTTGTGTTTTCTATCTATTATATGTATGTATCTATTTACAAAAAAAGTAATATATGTTTTATATCAGTAACCTGATACCCATAGCACAAGCGTTAAGCTTAGTTTGGGACCAGAGGATATTGTGTGAAATGTCCGTGAATATTTATTATTTATTTATTTATACATGCTACAGGGTACCCAAATAAATAGGATAAGGGCAAGCAGATGATGTAAAAGTGATTTTCGGAGCCTAGAAAAAGATATAGTTACGTTAAATATTACTCTATACTTGTTTTACACTCCGAAGAAATGGATTGCTATGAATATGTTTATAAATTGTTTAAATTCTGCTATCATAGAGATACTCACATTTTTTTTTGACAAATCACTGAACGGCTCGTTGGTGTAGCGGTAGTGTATGCGACTGCTAATCATGAGGTCTCGGGTTCGAACCCCAGGTCGGGCAATGTTATTGAGCTTTTTCCTAAAAAGAAAAATTCTCAGTAACAGCCCGGAGTTTGGAAATGTGCCCGGTAGACGTCAATAAGCTCACTCCCTATTACGTGAGACTCTAACATAGCTGGCGAGTCGTGGGTGTGTAATATACCTCTGCCTACCCCTTCGGGGAATACAGGCGTGATGCTATGTTTGTCAGTGAACGGCTGTCTTCTGTAACAATCAAAACACAACTAAGTGTCTTGCGAACGGTCCTCCACTCAGGTCCGATAAAAAATGAGTACTCTCTCTTGGTACCCAACTCTACTACCAGTAATGCAATGGGCGATAACTGCTTGTTTCTTTTAGTCACCTTGTGCGACATCCGCAGGTAACATTAATATTCTTAGTCGGCCACCACACGAAAAATTTCTCTTTAGACTTTTGGACTAATTTTGCAGTCATTTGCACTAATTCTAATGTCCATGCGAACGAAGTCAAGGTCAATTTTCACAAATCTGACCGGTACTTCCGCAGAAGTAGTGCGCAATGTACTCGTATCTGCTATTACAAAAAGAAAGATGCATATTTTATTATAATACATGAGATGTGTGGAACAATGTAATTCAACATTACTGGGTGTAATGTGCATACTTTCTGATTTCTTTGTTGCGTCTGCGCGATGGTCAACCACCGTGACCTCCTTTGGGTGTTTGAGTGAAAGATTTTTGTAATTATTAGTTTTATGTTTTCCAATTTGAACTTTTTGCTAGTGGTCGACCACGTGGATCGGTCCTTGTATATCCCAGCATTCAAGGGTCGGCTCAATCGGGGAAGTGCCACCCTCTCACAGAAGATGAGCACCACAGACCAAAACCCCCTTCTTTTCCTGTCTTTATTTTCTTTACTCTCCACCTGCTATGCCTTTCCTTAGTGTTAGTGACACAAGAGTGATGCGTCTGGTGTTACTAGCGTCTAGAGGACGGTAACCAATCAGGTAGGCCCGTATGCTTGTCACCCGCATACTAATAAAAATACTTCGTATATTATTTAAGCTAACACGCTTAAGAGGAGGGAGTGCTTTTTATTCCACCCTGAACTAAGGAATATTATCCATCTACAACAATTTCTCGGAAACAAAGTACACCCAGACTCTGAACAATCATTTGTGGATCAAAGAGCTGTCCTATATGTGGAAATCGAACCCACAATTTTCGGGCGGGAGGCCGATATCTAAACCACACCACCATCTATACAGTATTGCAATTACCACAGCCAAAACTTGCATGCTTTCATTTACACTTTAGATTATCATTTTATTGATTTAAATAACAGTTTGTTGGTACAGTCGTATTATTTTATTTATCATCAATCTCTATCTTTATTACTCAAAATGTTTATCTATAGTAGTAAACGTCAGTTATAGTCCATTTTAAGATGTTATTGCTTAGAATTAGCTTGAATCATGAGCGCATAAGTATGATATAATTTTATTGTTTTACGCTCATAACCAATGTTCTAACTACAACACAATTTGTAAACTGTTATTCATGTTTTGAGTTTTAATGTGTATTATTTGGTCTGTTGTCTATACCTAAGTGATTAACTATTTCTTTTTTCTTGATTCAAGTGGTACTTCTTCGTCTTTATGTTATGTATGATCACCTGAATGTATAAAATATTACCTAATTGCATAATCTTTTTCTTTGTGTGATTTATTTTGTTTTTGTTTGTGTTATTTTTAATATGGTAAGTGTCTAATATAACTAATTATTTTTTGTGTTTATTGGTTAGTATTTGATATTATCAGCAATTTTACTAGATTTTTTTTGTGGAAGAGGAATATGATAAATATTTAGATATTTTTATATATATTTTTAGCATTTGACATGCTTAGCACTATACATTAAACACAAAGTAAAAAATGTGAGATCGAAAATAACATCCTGCTCGTGGCTGTTATTTATGATCTCACATTTTTCACTTTGTGTTTAAATATGATAAATTTTCTACGAGCAGGATTCGAACTTGCGCTTTCTTCTATGGGGATGATGCTTTGTACCGCTAAGCTATCGTAGAAGCTTGCTAAACTACTAATTTCCGCCTGTACATTGTAGTCTTATCATCACGCTGAATCCACCCGGATAGAGGAAGACAATCTCGAATCCTCCTCATAGAAAATTTATCTTATTCCACTTCCACAAAAATTTGTATCTAGTAATAAATTACTTGCCTAGTCATCCAACCTCCTATGTTATACAAAAAGTAGCAGATAGCAGGACATTAACCATTTTTGTATTTTATTTTTCAGAGTGTTATTTTGGTCTACGAATTTAGCATTAGATCAGAATCAATTGGCAATAAGAAAATATCAATAAGACCAAACTGGTTTGGATCGAAAAACGAAACTGATATCACACAGTTAGATTTCAAATCCTTAAAAAAGCATAACTTGGATAGAACGACGTTGAAACTTCTTCCAATATTATTAAAAGCTTTGAATAAAAACAGATATTTGGATAAAATACTAGACAAATATGCAAGTTCAACCCCTGCTTACGAAACGGATGACACAGAAGAATATTTCAAAAGAAATATATTTTCTGATTCAAAAAATTGGTTGAAACCTCCCTCATCTAAAATTTATACGGTCGATTATAAAACATCTCCATATTATATACAGCATCCATCTCAACGTTTGGATTATTTGAGTAGGATAAGAAAAATCCGAAATTATGAAAGGATGATAAATTATTTTGATAAGATGGTTGGTGAAAAAGTTGTTAATTTGAAAACCGAACAGAAAATAAAAAAAGTTCCTGTATACACTGAGAGACCATTTAAGGCTACTTCTTCAATGACTTGGACTACCACTAAAATTAAATTAACATCTGTCAAAAATGACACAAAGCAAAAAATTATAATTGATAAAAATATTACAGATAATTTTATAAAAAATAAATTGGACAATGCAATAAAAACTAAAAATTTTACTCAAGTAAGTAATGATTGTAAATGTCCAAAAAATATTCCATATATGCTGAAAAAGATACTTCAAAATTTACAAGATTTACTACCAAGTATAAATACAAAAGAACAATCAGATAGCGGATGTGGTAATAAAATTAAATCCAAATCTGACACCAAAGAAACTAAAAAGGTTTTAGAGATACAAAAAGCTTTTTTAAAACCAATAACACAAAGGACAATAATAAAACTGACCACAAAAAAGACTGTAATCAAGTCAAGCACAGTAACAACTGGGAATAAATCTATCAAAATGGTAATTACTAAACCACTTACGCTAACATCCACAACAGAATATACAAGGCAAGAAGCATTAACCACAACGCAACCATTAAGAACACCTACTGTGGCATCCATCCAAAGAACTGTAGAAACATCTCCAACTATTCGCATTAATACAACTTCTCTTAGGAAACCAAAGGAAATAACGATAAACCCTCAGAACAAAACCATTAACAGTACAATAATGTCGAATGAGATAAGAATTTCAACATCAAGAAGTACATCAACTATGCCAATAAGCTCAACAGATTCAAATATTTTCTACACTAATTTGAGTTCTGCAATTCTTGCTAATATGTCTAATACTAGAACTAGCATTAATGAACAAAATATCAAAGATCATAAAAATTCTTTCGAGCTGATGCCAAGTACTAAAGTTCATGATAAAGATACCACAACTACTATTGAGGTAAAGACTTTCACTAGTGAACTCACAACACCAACAACAGTTGATATTACTTCAACACTACGTGGAACCACAGAATTAATCGTGCCATTCAGAAATAATTATTTGTCTAATGAAGTTCCATCCAGCCCTGAAAATACATTCGATTCAGTGGCTGTAGTATCTAACTACAAACATCCCATTGAACCTTTATTTAAAGATGAGGCTTATGATGAATTTACTACAACTAAATCCATTAATTATTTTAAAGAAAAAAATAATGACAACAATTTTGTATCAATCAAAATAAGCAACTCCCCGACACCAGAATTTAGTAAAAGTGAACCTGGTAATTTTAAAAGTAATATGAGAAAACTAGGCCTGAAGTCATCTAACTATCATCCAGTAATCAAAAACAAAGATATGAGTATGAGAAAAATGTCAGACCTTTCCCAAATCCAAAAATCAATAATGGACGACGAAACCACACCAAATCCCAATAATTCACCAATCTATGAAAGTGAAGAGTCTAAGGTTGCGAATTTAGTCGAAGTACATCCTTCAATGAGTTATACTCACACAGGATTATTAAGAAACCTTATTAACATTCAAGAATCTAACGAAGTTGATGCTAAAAATATGCATTCCCTTGGCGGGTTCCATGGAAACAATGAAAACTTAGGTGAAGATGAATTTCAAGATGAACTAATCACCCACCGGTCAGAAGTTACCGAATCTGTTATGTTTAAAAAACCCGACACGATATTTAATGATGAAGATTGGGAAAAAATGAAATCTGATGATAAAATTAATTACAATAACTTCAAATCAATGTTACCACCAATAAGACCAATCTATTTAGAAGTCCGTCGAAATAGCGATTGGAAAACTGAGCCACAACATACTGACTATGATATAAATCTTACTAATAATATGTTTGATTTACCATAGTTTTGGAGAAATACTATATATACCATTGAATTATGTGTCTTCTATGAGCATGTTACTTTGATTTAAAATTAGTGAACTAGATTTTATGTTGATATAAAATTGGTTCACTATTTTGCAATCCGTTTTGGTTTGTGTTATTTGCAAATAATTATATTCAAAGTAAAAAAAAGAAGCTATATTAAAATAAGTAACAGTACTGGCGATTTGCTTCAGCTAGTGTTACATTAAGCGCAGTTCTTTCATGCGAATATGCATAAAATGGTACAATAAAATTATTAGTTCAATTGTTTATCTTTTTTAGGATAAATAAAAGAATAATCTTGTATTTCAGATCATATACTATATATGTATTACGCTATATTTCATTTCGACATAGAATTAATGTTATAAAAATATTGAAGTTATAATAAAATTCACTAAAGTGAAAATATTTTTTTTTATCCTGTTTCATTATTATTATTATATAACTGATATAGTATTGCACTGAAGTTAGTGTATTTTACAGGTCATTCTTCTAATCTACGAGTACGCAATAGCTGTAAAATGGAGCTCAGTACAAAACAAGAACGCACATATAGGTCTTAGAATAAGCAAAGACCTACCGCATGCTGATAAACTGAATCGAAACTTTTTAGAATTCGATCAAGATTACTTCGAAAAAATGCCCCTTCTAATAAATGCATTACAAGAGAGCAATTATGCTGACCAAACTTTAGAAACATCAGAACCTTTATTTAAAAATAAACAATTTAATGTAACTGTTTTAAGTAATACAGAAAAACCAACTTTTCAGCCTAGTACAGTTAGACGAACACGTCCAAAACCATTTTACTTTGCATATAGACATCCTCCCCCTCTACCATTTAGCAAAAAATATGCCTCAAGAAGCTGGTTAGAAAAATATCGTAATGAAGAAAGATTAAAAAATATACGTCAGATAATAAAATATTTAGAAAACACTATCCATGCAAAAGTAGGAGATATGCATACAAAGTCTATAGAAAAGCAAATAGCTTTTACAGGCCTATATGTAGAACCCATGCATGAAAATAAAGGCATAGATAATGATGCAAAGGATGATTTACAGATGGCAAGTTCAGAATATATGAAAAAAAATCAGTTGAATCATCTAGCAGATCCACTCTTCAATTTCAAACCTGAAAATCCTGGAGATGTTAATCTGTTAGCTGATCATTTGTTTAGATTTTCTCCGATCACAACACCTGATAATTTAGGAATGCCAAATAAATACCCAATGTTCCGACAGATTCCGTTTCAAAATAGGAATTGTCAAGGAAACAATTGCGTAAAATATAGTAATGGGAATAATAAATTTGTTCATACCTCTGGAATAACTGAACACACAGAAAAACCACCTGTCAGTACCACCAAGTCATTTAGTGTTATGCTTAACTTGTATTCAATCACACCTACAACAGAAAGCTCTAAACGAGATCCACCAACGACTATATCTTCTATTGGCAAAATATATCTCACAACTTCTTCACCACTAATACAATTTAAAAGAAAATCAAAAGTTGCTCTTAGACGAACTTATACTCCTTATAAGAGACCAAAATACTTAAGTAATTTAATTAATAAAAATTTTAACAAAACTAAAGGAAATAACACAAAGGAAAATATAGGTCCTGATACCCAAATGATTGTGCATGTTAAAGTGTTTGAACAAAATACTGACGAAAAAAATAAAACCAGTGACAAAAGTCCCACAACATCAACACAAGGTAATCCTTATACTAGTAAAGCTCCCATAGAATTTTCAACGTCACAAATTGGAGATTATCATATAGGTAGTTCAGGTTATATACCAATACCAGCTAAAGTTAACAAATCTTTACCAAAAGTAACAAATGTGTTTTCATTTTTTGATACAACAACTGAATATTGGAATTCTCCAACGTCACAGCCTACTCGTATAGTTAAATTTAATGTTGAAGATGCAAAAGTCCCGAGTAGGTATATTGATATTAATAAAATCGAAAGAAATAATATTGAAGTAAATAGAAGAAATGCCGGGGAGCTAATAGAAGATAAAAAATTAATACAAGAAATGTACATAAATACAACCACACCGCAAATAAAAGCAAATAATATATCTCAATCGCAAACAGTTGTAGACCCAAGTAGTTTAGTTATTAAATTAAAAAACGATTTAAACAAAGCCGTTACTCGTACTATTGACACCAATAAAGAAAATTATAAAAGCGAAGTTACTACATCAACTTTAAGGAGTTATATTCCCCATATAAATGGTCATTACAGAAGCATCAATCAAAATTCAATGAATGTCAATAAATGGCTAGACGCTAATTTAGAAAATGATAGGAAAAAACGTTTGGAGATGTCAGTTTCAGGTTTTAATAGTTACGTTCCAATGTACGTAGAAATCAAAAGGAATAATACTTTGAATTCCAATAACGAAGATGATAATGATAAAGATTCTTAAGTGTTAGTTAATTGATGTTATGATTATTCTTTTTTATTGATAATCTTTAAGATAAATAGACATTAAATATACCATTTAGTTTTTATGAATTAGCATATTGTTTATTTTTCTGTGACCCACCGGACTGTTACACATTATCTACTTTTTAGGCATATCATATATAAAATATTTAAATATTTTTATTAAGTGAATCTTTGTATTATATATTTTAAACATGTATTTTATCTTATCATAAAAATAAACCAACAGTAATGTTTCTTTCTTTGGCCTCTGTGTTAGTGAAATAATATTTCTGCTAACGGTGTCAAAACAAGAGCGGCCCAGATTAAGGAAAGTAGTGATCATTTGTGGTCTCCCTGCTGCAGCATTTCCACTACGACATGTCCTTCTCTAAACGAAGTTTGAGAAGAACACACTTTAGGGGGTGGCTTAGCTATGCCTCTGGTGATGCTAAAGTCCATGAGCTTCGCTTACAACTTACCATCAGGTGGGCGGGTTGTTCGTCTGACATCGTTGGCAATATAAAAAATAACGATTAGCCTGAGATTTTATGCCTCTGATTGTAAAAACTCAGGTCCTCAGTCTACGTGCTTTAAGAATCCTGTAATCAAATAGAATATAATTATAATTACTAAGGGCCTAGCCAAGTTGCATTCTATGATTGCTAACACTATACAAAACTATTAAAATTTATGGAAATTTGACAACTCTAACGTTAAGTCACGTGACTTAGCGTTATAGATATCGTTAAAGATGTCAAATTCCCACACATTTTAATAGATTTCTATAGCGTTAGCGAGCATAGAATGCAGCTTGGCTAGGCGCGAAATAACTGCTTACAAATCCATAATATAATTATGCAAAATGGTAACTCTGGTTTGCTGTTTTTTTTAAGGTATAACACCTTGCGCTACATAATAATCTCCACGTCGGGGTTCCCCTCTAAGCTTCTGCTTAAACTGAAAATTAATATGATTGGTTGGTGGGATTATAGCATTCAGATTCAAAACATTTATATTCATCAAAGATAACTATTGATACTAGTTAGATATTAAAGATGAACTTGTAGCACGAGAGGTCACTCCTTGAATCAACCACCAACACATGTCTATGAAGACGCCGTTAATGTAGTGTCCGCATAAATATGAGCACCTAGTGAGAAAGTTTTATGGCCTGCCACCTAACCTTGAAATGATAATGAGAGGTGGACTCAACCGTAGGTAAAGGATCCATCTATTCATTGAAATTCATAGTTCAGGTGGTTGAATAGGTACTAAATAATTGATAAGCTAACTGCACTTACCTTACAGCTTAAAATAATAACCATATAGTTAACGATACTAGAGCTTAGGTTGAGCAGTGATCGAAAAAAGAACATCTTCAGAAGGCGTAAATTGAGCGAAAGTACAGGTTAGTGAGACATTTCGTTATCGTAGTTTTCTACATGAACAACAGATGGCGTTAAATTAAATAAATAGAAGTTTATTTAGTTTGACGTGTTGAATGACAAGCTCAAAAACTAATAAAATCACAAAAAATATTAGGTATTAAGGTAGTAGAATTTTCCGAAACAAAAATTTTAATAGGAATTCCATTTTTTTATAGAACAGATATAAGTATATAATTTTTGGAGCCCATGAAAGGGGAATTCATTCGAATAAATGGGCAGGTGCTGTGGGATAGATATTATCGTAATAAGGATAATTATTGTGCTATGGAGGGGCCTATTTATACGAAAGTGACCTATTGCTGAAGTTCAAGCAAGCAAATTTAAGTTTATAATAAGCGTAACTCTAAATCAAAGCTAATAGAATCACTAAGAAGCGATAATCGATTTGTTGTAAAATTAGTTTCAATATCTGTACAAATAAATTAAACTGTTTCAATGTAACTGTTGACAAACAATTACATTGGTCAATGTCAGGTCTAGACGATCTCCATCTGGATTACATTTTTTTAATACCAGCAACGGCAATCTAGTCTTAGTAAATTTAGAAATAAACGTCGTTGCTGGTTACTACATTTCAAGGCTGGTTCTACTGGAGAAGGAACTAACTCGTACATAATATAGACCTATCTAGGTAGGGTATTCCAGTTACCTAACTCCAATGTAGTGTCTACCAGTTCCAGTGGTCTGACTATACAGACGGAGAGACGGCACATGATGGGCTATATTAGTGGCTAAGGGCTCTATCAAACTTATTCTCTTTGCCCGGACGACTGGTTGTGCGAATATATTCCCACTTTAAAAAAAAAGGAAGTGCAGGACCGAAAAAATAGTGTATCGAGTTCGATCCCGAGTCCAAGGTTCAAATCACTTACGTGCTGTACCGCTGACTTTACGAGAATTTTCGAAATTATGTGTGTATTTGTTTATAATTTATCATTTGTCGGTGAAGGAAAAACATCGTGAGGAAACTTATTGTATGCCTGAGAGATTTTCTCGACGGCTTGTGAAGTGTGCCATCCCACATTGGGCCAGCGTGGTGGACTATGGCTTAATCTCTCTCACTATAAGAGAAGGTCCGTACCCAATAGTGCGGCAGAAAAAAGGTTTGAAAAGAAAGGGTACCTAGCCTGTTGTTACGTTATTTTTTTTCAGTTATTTACAGTGATTGTAGGGATATGTTCCCACTCCGTAGCGACTATTCATGGTGGGCAGCGGGTCAGCAGTGCTTGTGGTATTGCTCTTTGAGCGACAGTTACTTCTTACTATTTTCCATCCATCCATCAGCCTTTTAACGTCCACTGCTGGCACATAGGCCTCCCCAAGAACGGGGGATGGTACCGTAATCGCCACGCTTGGCAGGCGGGTTGGCGATCGCAGTGGATGTTGTTAATACTCGAATAAGTGTTGCTGCTGCACACTCCCCCGGTATTCCCTCAGTCGGCTCTTACAACTCCCATGGGTGAAGAGGGGTGGGACAATTCTAAAGCCGGCCCGACACGGCATAACTACTGAAAGGATTTTCAACTGTTGATTAGGCTTCAAAATTATTATAAGTTTTATCTCTACAACCTGAAACATAACCTAAAACAAATGGTATTACAATTATAAAGCCGTAACAGAACTATATGTATGTATATTATACATTTAAGATATTTTAGCTCTAAGTTTAGGTGCAATTACATGTAGTCAATGACAAGATTTTGATGAGTTGCAGAGGAAAGATACTAAAAAGAGAATGAGAATTCGAAGAGAAATGGCGGTAAAGAGATAAGCTACAGCAGGATTATCTTTCATAGCAAGGGTGAAAGACTTGGCCTATCTTATAATAAGGCTTAATACTACTTTAACTATGATATGTGAGTTCTCAAGTAAAACTAAAAATACACAGAAAACTATTTTGTGTCGGTATTTGTAGACAATGCCGTTATTTTGTTGGGTAAATTCGATTTTGCAATGCTCCGAAACAATTGCTAAAACGTAAGTACGTAACAATGTTTGAATGGTTTGCATAGTTTTCAATTTTGTGAGAATACTAAACAGTTTGATTATCTAAATAATTCATTGTCCATTCCACTTATTTTTAAGATTATAATTGTTATTTTCTAATTACCAGAATAAATTGTTGTTAAAATCGAGCATGACAATTATTACGAGCCTCGTGGCGTAGTCGGTAGTGTAACCAACTTCCGTGCACGAGGTCGTGGGTTCGATTCCCACTCAGGACAATTATTTGTGTGATGAACACAGACATTTGTACTGCGTCTTTACAAAAAAAAAATAGTATAGGTATGTATTAATATCCGTAATCTGGTACCCATAGCACAAGCGTTAAGCTTAGTTCGGGAACAGAGGACGTTGTGTGGAATGTCCGTCAATATTTAATTATTTATTAAAAAAATATTTGTACAAAACAACAGATGGAGGATCGATACCGACCACCTGTATCGAAGTGTTGTAGCTAAGTGTTGTGGGTTTGATTCTCACACAGTGTTCCTTGTGTGATCCACAAATTGTTGTTTTGAGTAATTTTTATGTGAAAAAATCTAATGCGAAGGGAGGGTAAAACCGACTGTTAGCGTGGCTACGTCACCACGCAAATTTATTTAATTGTTTTTAACGCCATCTGTTGACAAAAGCCTCTAACTAAGAAGTCTAACGTCAATCAATAAACCAATAACAGTTTTAATTCATCTATAGATAACGAGAGGACGCTTACCAAGAATTATATAAGACTCAAATAATATTTGAAGAAAGAAATAAAATCGATGTTTTCATCTGCGAGACGTCCCGTGACGGCTCATTTTTTTATTGCTTATGGTGGCAGACGACGACAGCCCACCTGATGGTAAGTGATAACTGTGGCTCAAGGCCTCAGCTATAGTAAGAGTACTGTCAAGCCTGGCTATCTCCCGCTAAAAGACTTTCTCCCACTACAACCAAAACCCATCGAGGTGCTTCATGGGTGGTCACACGGGAGACCTCGTACGACACCCGCGGGAAAGAATGGCGCGGTGATACCACTTGTATTCTTAGTCCGTTACCAACATGGACGAAGTCTGGGCGTAACTTCTGGGGTTCAATACCCGATTGTATCAGTAGCTACATTTTCACACTGAGTTTTGATACCAAAATGGCCGAGCATGTTTAAAATAAGTATAATTATAAAAATAACACATAGGAAGACTATTATTAGAGCTATGCCACCCTCAACACTCATACACTGCCAGGTGTAACCCCATCGAGCGGTCAAAGCACCTGTATTCAACGGTAAACGGTTTTATCAGCCCTGTATTCCACTCGGAATGGATTTAAGTTTAAGCCCGTCACATATGTAGCTATAATATATATTTCTATGACGTAACTAACTTATACCGTAATTTATATTATAGTATTGTATATTAATATATTTATGTATATTATAGCTAAGTGTGTGACGGACTTTAACGTGGGTGACAGCTGGCTCAGTACGTGGTGGTACCTACACTTCACAAGCTGACGAGGAAATATCGCAGGCTTGCAGGTTACCACACCGAAGGAATGTAAGATAGTTCCAGTGGCCCGCCAATAAAGGCGGAGAGACGACACATGGCGGGTTTCTTTGGTGGGTGAAGGCCCCACATTACCCTGTTCGATTTTTTGTTAAGTCAGGAAAAAAATTCCTAACCGCACACCCCGACGTTCGGGGCAACGAACAGGCTAGTGAGGGGCCTTCATCCACTAAATACAGCCACTGTGTTCCGTCTCTCCTCTTGTATTGGCGGACTACTGGAACTTTCTTGACCTAACAGTGATGATGTCATTAAATATCACACACAATTTTGAAAGTATTATATATACTACTTGTATAACATTATAAACGCAAAAGAGAAATTTTTTTTTTATAAAAGACAACACCCTGCCCTAAGAAATAATCGTTGTATCGCGTGGGATTTTTCAAACATATAATTTCACGGACACAAAGTACACTCAGACTCAGAACAACCATTTGTGGATCACACAAAGAGTTGTCCTGTGTGGGAATCGAACCCACAACACTTGGGTGGGAGGCCGGTATCTAAACCACTCCGCTATCTGTGCAATCAATATATGTTTGCTTGGTATGCTTTCCCGCTGATACTACTGAACCAATCAGCATTAAAATTTGAAAAGACAAAATATTAAATGTCCTTTTCTGAGCTTTTTATTCTGAAAACTATCTATTAGTTTCTTTGCTATAGCTATTTTTACAGGGAGACGATTATTATGCTGTTGAATGAGGTATTTATATTCTGAGTATATAACAGGACCGCTGCAGAATCTTGTAGTTCGTATCATATACATATTGTTATCGGCTCTCTTGGCTGGTTGTCGGCTGGGCAGCGTTCGGGAAGCTAAGGAAGATCTTCTCGTCCAATATTCCGCAGTGTATGAAAGCGACGGTCTACGACCAGTGTGTATTACCAGTGATGACATACGGAACAGAGACGTGGTCTCTGAATGTTGGCCTCGTATCAAGGCTTAAAGTCGCTCAGCGGGCCATGGAGCATGCTATGCTTGGTATTTCCCTATGTAATCGAATCCGTAATACGGAGATCCGTAGGAGAACGAGAGGGACTAACATAGCCCGCCGGGTTGCCATGCTGAAGTGGCAATGGGCAGGCCACATCGCTCGACGAACCGATAACCGTTGGGAACGAAAGGTTCGAGTGGCAACCACGTATCGGACGGCACAGCGTAGGACCGCCCACCAGATGGACCGATAATCTGGTCAAAGCTGCGGGGAGCCGCGGTCGGCACAGGACCGCTCGTTGTGGCGTTCTCTTGGGGAGGCCTATATCCAGCAGTGGGCGTTAAAAGGCTGATGGATGGATGGATGGACATATTGTTACCTATTATCTTATGACATAATTTTTCTTTTCTCAATGTAGAGACATACTAATAGAGAAATTTGAGCAAATTAAAAGTCGTTAAAGATCACATCCTGCACCAACGAATAATACTTGTATCACTGGTGGTAAGGATACAAAAATTGCATACAAAGTAGTATAAGTACAGTACTTGCTATTGGGCCCGAACGGGTCGGTACTACCAACTCCTGTGTGCCATGAAGCAAGTCAGTGTATTTTGGCTGTGGTATAAGATAGCCGTTTATTCTTTCATTTCATATCTGAGAAATGAAATGGTGCTCAGCAGGTTGACAATACTCTCGGTTTAGTTGAGTTCATAAGCGACGGTTACCACTTACCATCAGGTGGACTGTGGCTAGTCTGCTATAAACACACAATTCGATGGGCATAAAGTTGTATGCAATCATTAAAGTTTATTTAAGTTTTGGATTAAATAGGAATCCATTGGCTTGAAATCAAATAATCCATAAAATAATTTGTTCATACTTAACGTTTAAGTTGAAAAAGTTTTATTTAATTGCATTCCCAGCGTAGCGAGCGAGTTTCCACTATAAAAACAAAAATTAACAATTAAAATATTTGCGGTGTAGTGTTGTGTTCAAATTTTTTATTGTTCTTCGGTGTGGTATGTATGTATGTAGTATTGAAATAATAATGTATAGTCTTGACAAATATTTCGAGTTATTAGTAGGCAATTATGTATAGGTACAAAAAAGCAGACATTTTAAAAATCATGCAGCTGACCACATCACTCCAAAATGGCCTCAAAAAATGCCTTTATTAGAAAACAATAGCGTGGGGCAACCGCTTAATTTCCTTCCTAAACATTTCTCCGCAAAACAACGGTCCCTTTATATGACCTAGTATATCTTATTTCTCTCTCTAACACAGTTGATCTTATATCTACCATCTCTACATCACGCATCTCAAGAAAAACCCCGTTACTTTTACCCATGCAAAAAGGTTCTATCTGCGGTTTGAGTACGACGTTGGTCGAGTGCACTCGTCTCATTCTTTTATTTAGATTATTTCATATGTAGAAAAGTGAGAGGTATAGTGCCAATCTGGTATTTTGGACCGGTGTTGCAAGTTTTTGACGATACGTTTCAAAGTTGGCGGAGTTGTTCACTGAGTGTATAGTGTATTAAGTTTTTTAGTGTAATTTATTATTTATAAATAAAATGATATGATATTGTGTTATTTATGAAGTGTTAAATGATTACTGTAACTGTTTTTGTGCAAGGTATGTATTTATTTGTGCTAAATATTTGCCTAAACGGACTTACAGGTGACTTTCTTTGCATAACTTATGTTAGTCATCAAGGTCAGAATTAATATAGAGAGGTGCGACCTTTTAACATGCGGATTTATTGAATTGTTGAGTATACGAAATATTTACAGTAAAGTTCAAAATGTTATTTCAATTAATACTTAAATAAAAAACAAGGACGCCATTAATTAGTCATTTCTGGTTTCATTTAATTAGATTACGATTACAGATTGCAATTTAATTTGTGCTCATATATTTTTATTGATATTATTGACAGTAAAGCCAAATGCTACTGCATAGTAAATGATAACCGTCTTTCATGGAAATACCAATATCTGAGATACTGCCAAACAGGTTCATCTAAATAAAGTATATTTAATTCATTGCAATAGTTCAGAAAAATACAAATAATCAGCTTCAATATTAAACAAATCTACAAGCCAGTACTCTATTACAATGTGAATACCATGAAAACTGGCCAGTGCAACCACTGGGCCATGCGGACAAACCTTACTAAGTACTGTTCTGATGTGGACGTTCTTTATGTCTGTTATATAGTAGGTATACATAAGTTCAGACTAAATGTTTACGAGCTAAGAAAACGGTACTAACTACTTCTAATCTAAGTATGTATAATAAATGAATTTAACGAAGTATAATCAAAGCGATAATAATCTGCCTCTGTGGTGCAGCGATAGTGTGAGCGACTGCTGATCATGAGGTCTCGAGTTTGATCCCCGGCTCGGGGAGTGCTATTGAGCTTTTTCGTAAAAATAAATATTCTCAGTAACAGCCCGGAGTTTGATAATATGCCCGGTATAAGCAATGCTCGCCCCCTATTAATATACTTAAACATAGCTGGCGAACCATGGGTGAATAATACACCTCTGCCTACCCCTTTGGGGAATACAAGCGTGATGCTGTTTTATATTATGACAATAACCTATTGAGATAGGGCAGACTTTAAACAATGACTTTATACCAACCTATGATATACATAACTATTATGAAGGATACTCCTATGCAATATCATTTTCCCAGCCTTATTCCAAGCTTCATAGGGGTCGGCTTCTGATCTGTTCGATTTAAGCTGATCACCAGTGTTTATTGTTTACATGGAATGACTACCTCCACGTCCCAAATAAGGGGACAACTGGCGATATTAGAACAAGACCGATAACAATCTGTAACAACTACCAATAATCCACTCCTTAACATGAGTTCAAAAGCACGGAGAAGGTGTGTGCAAGTGTCGCTTCTGGTCTTACAATTTGTTTGCATATTTATTATCACCTTGAAACGATTGGAATGAATATTAGTAAATTGTCTGTGACAATAAATCCTATATTAGAATTTTTACCCCGATAAAACGTATAGCTCCAGAAATAAATAGTACCTATAACCGGTTTATAAATATCTCTGTAAACGCCTTTTAAGAAGGATAGTCCACACCAAGACAGGAGTTAAAGTAAGTATTTAAGTATTAAAACATCTCATGTTATCGTTCGGTATTCATCGATCGTTAAAACTGGTTACAAAAACCGTTTCGTATGTCAATGGCGTGACATGGCCGAAATACCTACATTCTCTTCATCCATTATCAACGGAGTAATAATAAAAAGTGTCTCCATTTCATCCCCATAACTAAATACTCGGTAATTAATTAGGTATGTAGGTATACGATGCAAAGAAAATATTTCTTCCTTTATTTTCAAAAACCCTAACTGTCCCAATGTTAGGCCCTTCTGAGAGTAAGAGATTTAGGCCTTAGTACATTACACCAACCCACTGTTCTTGCACGTCAAAAATCATCCAGAATATCTCGCAGACATTAATGTTTCCTCTCAATGAATATACAGAAAGAAAAAATAAAAATGTTAATAATATTTAGCGAAAATAATAACACATAACTATGGACATAAATAAAATAAAAAAATATGTTTGTCTTATTCTGGACTTCAGATAATATGTAAGCAAAATTTCATGATGATTGGTCTACTATTAGTTACAGCGTGAAAGCTTAAGAAACAAATAAATAAACTCACTTTCATATTTGTAATAATTAGTAAGGAATTTAAACCACAAATAAAACCACCAAATAGTACATTTATTTGCAAATCGCACAAGTGGGTGTACTGTGTAAGAATGGAACCCGTCACAGGAAAAAATACTAAGCTATCTGTGCGTTCGATCGTATAAGCGTATGTAACTCTGCTACTTACTTACCCTACCCGATATGGGCAGGAAAGTGTGTCAACCACATGTTTGTGAGCGAAGATTTTATCTCTTATATATATTAACATATTATAAAGTCACTAACCCTTGTCTGTCTGTTTGTGCGCTTTCGTATATGTAATACCAAGCAATTATTTTTAGTTAAAACGGCTTTTAGCGCTGTTTAGTCAATTTTCCAAGAGAGTTTTATATGTATAACTAAGGGCTACCCTAGATTCTGTCTGCGTTTTATTGTATGTGGAACATTAGCTATCTGCATCATATCGATCCCCATGATAGGCAAGGATCCACCAATTCAGAGAGAGACGGCATACGACGAGTTTATTTAGTGGGTGAGGGCCCCACACTAGCCTGTGTGTTGCTTCGAACGGCAGTATCTGCGGTTAGATATATTTTGTCCCGCCTTAACAAAATAAAAAAAAGGATAGGAAAGATACGAAAAGGAGGATAGGAGAGATAATGAGGAGAGGATAGGAAGAATAATAAGGATAGGATAGGGAGGTTCTGTTTTCAGCAACCTACCGTTGTTTCATGCATGCTGATTTTTTGTGAGAGGGTGGTACTTCCCCATTCGAGTCAGCCTATTCATGCTGGGATATGCAAGGCTCTACCTCTAGCCTTCTCTGGGGTTGACAAGAGTGATTTCTATGGCGATGATAGCGGTTAAAGACTTCGTTTATCATCAAGCGAGCAGTATATTTCTCACCCTTGTAGAATATTACTACAATCTAGGCATACTCTTTAGGAGTGAATAAGTACTTAGCCATTTTTCAATTTTAGTTTTTGTGTGATAAAAATATGTTTCTACTTTGTAATTATAAGAAGGGGAGTTGTACAAACGTAACTTCTCACGGTTATTGTCTATGGTTCAATGACTTGAGGTCATCACCATTGCGATATTCTTTATCTAAGAACATAAGCGAATCAGTATTATTTTTAAAAGGAATTACTCGCAATAAGAAAATAGTATCTGTATACTTTTCCAGGTACACGAGAAAAAGCTTTTCAGGCTTTTGTGTAACAATACTACAATAGATATAAAACAAACAGATGGCGTAATGGTTTACGGACCTTTAATGCTGGATGTTATGGATTCGATTCTCATACTAAACAAATATTTGTGTATCCACAAAAAGCTGTTGAGAGTCTAAGTTTAGGATGTGAAAAACCTTTTGGTAGAGGGATTATTCCCTGGTGTTGCGTATCGACGTTTATGATTCATACAAATATGTATCTATTAATTGTCCCATGTGGGCATTTAACTTGTATATCATATATTTATGTTGACAAAGATGTCTTACTCCGGTAAAGGGTTCTATTGGGATACGCTTAAATTATCAGTGACACAGTTTTTCAATCTTGGGACATCTTTGACTCATCTCGTCATCGTGACTTTCGCACTGTAAAAGTGATATTGAGATTCAGTAAACATAATTTCCCGTCTGGTGACGGATTAAGAATAGAAGTGTCACCACCCCATTCTTTCCCACGGGTGTCGTATGAGGCGACTAAGGGAAGTAAGCAATTATCATCCATTGCACGACTGGTAGTAGGGCTGGGTACCAAGTGGGAGTACTCACTTGGTATCCGGCCCGAGCGGGTTGGTACCACCATCATCTCCTGTGTGACCGGCCATGAAGCACATCGTTGCATTTTGGCTGTAGCAGGAGATAGTCGTTTATATTTCATTTATAATTTTGGGTATCTATCGATCTCCATCGAATATAAATGTGGATTGTTTTGTCAATTCTTTAAACTCATACCTAGAATCAGTGAAATGTTGCAGTTCCGTCATTTTAGCTGGGGACATTAATATAAACATTTTACCAACGTTATCAGAGCAGTCTCATGACCAAAGGAATAGACACCAATACGTAAATATGTTAACTATGCACGGACTACTACCAGGCCATTTATTCCCCACAAGGTTAAATAACTGTCTCGATCATATTATGATCAAACTAGATAACTACAAAATGACTGCTTTTACAGCGGTCCTAAACACTACAGTTACTGACCACTCACTTGTTTACCTAAACTTGTCTAATATTAAACAAACAAATAGAATCCTAAAAACGAAAACATGCATTAATTATAACTTAGCTTTAAAAAGTCTTATAGATAAAAATCTTAGTTCGCTGCTACTTTTAAATGATCCGATTATAGTTGCTGAAAATTTAATCAATAAACTATCAAAATCTCTGGAAGAACATACAATAGTTATTAATATACCTAAACGCAAAAGAACCATAAAGCCAAGGATAACAATAGGATTGTTAAGATGTATAAATAACATAAACAGAATGCAAAGAAGGCTAAAGTCAGAAGACCCCCACAACGAAATATTAAAAATAAGTTATAAGCAGTATAGAAATTATTGTAACCAGTTATTGAAAAATCAAAAATGCAAGGATGAGAGAAATCAGTTAGAATTGTCAACTAAAAATAATAAAATAATCTGGAACAACATTAAAAATATTACTAACACCAACTCATTAAAATCTGATAACACAGTGCTCTTATAAATTGATTCATGTCCTATAACAGCAGTCAATCATGTGAATAATTACTTTGAACACAAAGTGAAAAATGTGAAATCGAAAATAACAGTCTGGAGCAGGATTTGAACCTGCATCTTCTGGATACCGTCCAGATGCTTTACCAATTCAGCCATCCTGACAATTGCTCCTGACTGCTATTTTCGATAACACATCATACTTAACGTCTTTGGGTGACGCCTGCGCCATCTGTCGGAAGTATTTTCATACATTATACCGACCAGGTAAACTTAATTTTACAATTAAGATTTTACCTAATAATGACGCAAACCCTTTAAATATTTTAGATATTTTTATATATATTTTTAGCATTTGACATGCTTAGCACTATACATTAAGCACAAAGTGAAAAATGTGAAATCGATATGATAATAGTTTAGGTAAACAAGTGAGTGGTCAGTAACTGTAGTGTTTAGGACCGCTGTAAAAGCAGTCATTTTGTAGTTATCTAGTTTGATCATAATATGATCGAGACAGTTATTTAACCTTGTGGGGAATAAATGGCCTGGTAGTAGTCCGTGCATAGTTAACATATTTACGTATTGGTGTCTATTCCTTCGGTCATGAGACTGCTCTGATAACGTTGGTAAAATGTTTATATTAATGTCCCCAGCTAAAATGACGGAACTGCAACATTTCACTGATTCTAGGTATGAGTTTAAAGAATTGACAAAACAATCCACATTTATATTCGATGGAGATCGATAGATACCCAAAATTATAAATAAAATATAAACGACTATCTCCTGCTACAGCCAAAATGCAACGATGTGCTTCATGGCCGGTCACACAGGAGATGATGGTGGTACCAACCCGCTCGGGCCGGATACCAAGTGAGTACTCCCACTTGGTACCCAGCCCTACTACCAGTCGTGCAATGGATGATAATTGCTTACTTCCCTTAGTCGCCTCATACGACACCCGTGGGAAAGAATGGGGTGGTGACACTTGTATTCTTAGTCCGTCACCACACGGACAATACAATGACACAATAACATTAAATTACAAAATATAAAAAAAAAACAAAGTCCATGCCTGCAGTGCTCCCTGCTAATCTACCGCAATAAACATGAAATGCACGAACTTGCCCTGAAATGATAACTTTTAAAGGCTTTTAAAAGATAATTGGTCCGATTCAGACATATAAACCACCTTTAATCCCATACACATATACCGCCTACATTATGCTCCGTCCATTGTGGGTAAAAAAAACAACATAACGGTTCTGTGCCAAGTAACCAATAGAACAATAGCGCTAAGAACCATCAGTTTCCCAACAATCATTCCAAATAGATCCCTATCAATGTGTTACGAAACATCACGCACGAAGATAATTATGATGTTAAAATGAGACAATGGCACACATTGTAACGTGACGATAACGCTGTGTAAGCACATTCAGACTTATGTTTACGCAATTCTTTAAATAATTATATCAATTGTGTTCTTGTCCGAAGATTGCCAAGATATTTACATTGATCTTCAGTCTCATTTGACTTTGTGATATTAATTGAACTGTAACAGTTGTCATAACATCGTGACGGAGCATGCCTGATGTTCTCGATAGCTTTCATTTTTTGACGTGACAACGTCTTATAATTCGATAGAGCCGGCTGCACGCACGAAAAAACATGACTCATGCGGCGTTACCTCGCTCTGAGGCGTTCCATGTAAGGCTTGAAGTGCAAGCGAGAGCGCGGAACGAGCGACAAAGAAGCACAATCGGCCTTTGCGTTCGGCAGCGTTCGACATCCGTCTCTCTCCTACTTGAGTGAGCGATGCGTCTGCGTGGACAGCTGCTATACTATAGTACATTTACATGTTTTGACCGAGTATCAAGTGCAGTGAAAAGTGAATGTGGTGTCAATTGTTTATAGCAACGATAATTACAGTGATAAAGGTAATGATTCTTTGACGTTGTCACGTTCAACTATCGTCAGTAAACCGACTTTACAGACAACCAATTTTTTTTTTGTACAAATAGAAGCCTACAGCCCATCGCTACCGGAGCCTATAGACGCTAGAAATACCAGAGATATTACTCGCGTATTGCCTAGCTCGGGGAAGTCAAAGAGGAAGTATCCTAGAGCTATGATATATATATATATTATAGAGATGAATGAGAATACGTAATGGAAGTATGTTATAGAGAATGAGGAATGGGTTTAAGCTTTCAGCGCTCTCAGTCTGTTATACTTATTGTTACTATGCATCGCTTTTATATTTATTATATAGATGAATTCCCGAAAGGAAGGGACGCAGGTTCGTTTCCCGCTCGTACTAAAATACTCTTTTTCCTTATTCACAAATTAAAATTTGTACTTTAAGAGTAGCTGAGCATGTCAAGTGCTAAACAATAGATCAAAAATGTTTAAAAAATCACGCCATCAAATAGTATAAATTTTAATTGCAAAATTAAACTTACTACATTGGATGAATGCATGTAAATGCATTGCCGATAGATGGCGTTGGTCGTTAAGACAAATGTGATGAGGAAATTCGGTATTTCTAGAAATAGTACGATAGCTCAGTGGATTAGAGCACTTCCCCGGAAAGGAAGGAACGCAGGTTCGTTTCCCGCTCGTACTAAAATACTCTTTTTCCTTATTCACAAATTAAAATTTGTACTTTAAGAGTAGATGAACTCTTTATTATTCACGTAATTATGATTTAAAATAGAATGTTAAGGAAGTTGTAATTAAAATATTGTAGTTAACAGTAGATACCTATTTATCTGGCCGAGCCAGCATTAACATAAAATAGGAAGAACTAGTAAAATCTTCCAATCAGCATTGTTTAGTATTTTGAGCATTGTCTTATCTATATTTGTAACGAAGAAAAAATTATGAAAAAAAAAAAATTGTGAAATATATAGAATATAGGTACCTAAATTCACTTTCACATTTATATTATTCAGTAAAGATAAATATCATAATCGATGCGCGTATCAAGAGTTGATGACAAGCGATCACTCGCTTGCTACTAGCGTTTATAGTCCATTATATACCTAGTTTATGTCTACAACTTGGTCAGCGTGCACCTTCAAATTCAAATCCATTATGCCGTTTATGCGTATCCCACAGCAACTCATAACCACTTTGCCAATTAAGCCATCGTATTATCGCACACGGAACGTCACACTTTCGCGGGAGGCTTTGCGGGTGGTGAAAGTTCCCCTGTCCATCCACCCACAGCCTCAACTAGGGCGGCATCAGGCGCAAGTATTCACGCCTACGCCGCCCCGTATCGCTGGCGGCGACCCGGGGCATCTCCAGCTGTGCCCTGGCAAGTGGCCACCTCGCTGGGTAGGGGGTGACCACTTCCTCCCGCTCTTGCGACGCCCGTCGATACATCTTGGGTCTTGGGTGACACCTGTGACATGTGTTAGATATATTTGCACTGATCCAACCAAGTAAGCTTAATTATTAGATTTAAGAATACCAATATGACGCAGCCCTATCATAATATGTTATTATTTTCGCGCTTTTAAATGAACACAACGATTAAACGTCTAAGCATGTCAAACTATTAAAAAATATACATAGAAATAATAAAATATTCTGTGTTTATCCAAACTACAATTTATCTGCACACCAGATCCCAGATGTAATTTTTGCATTTATAATATTAGTAGGATGGTGAGAATATGCTTTTTGGCACCCCTGTAGAATAATGACAAAGTAAAGAAGGAAAAGTTCCCAAATTAATAGTCTCGTGGGAACATCAGATCACATGAGAGAAGATAGGAACGAAATCTGGCGATATGCAGAGACCTGAATATTTTTGGAGTGAATTAGAGGGGATCTGTGTGCAACAAACGACTACGATAGATTGAGTACTGTCAAACCCTGGATCTAACATTCTATTGTATGTTCTGTTGCTTAATTAGACTCAATATTTCCTCAGAATTAATACATAGATGGTAATCATTACTGTACTACGGTTTTATAGTTGTGACCAACGTGCTGTAGTTGTTGTTTTTTTAGTCAAGCTTCGGTAAGTTTATTATCGCATTCACTGGCGACAGTCATGATAGAATGTCAAAATTGTCTAACAGTTCCTATAAGCCATCTGCGCCATTTTGATTACCAAGTCAATAGAAACTATGACTGCTCAGTCTGTTTCTTAGAATCATTCACAAATATTTTTCTCAAAATTTTACGGTTTTCGGCCATCACTCGAGTAAAACAGCCGTTAAAACCGGATTTACCGTTATACTTGCGTATAATTTAGATGTGGCTGTAAATTCTGATGTACTATTATGTATTCGTAAGTGTAATAATTTTAAATAATTACGTACTTTTAAGAGCTCTTCCGTACGCGTGGATTTAATTATGTGAATATATTTTTATTGTACAGAGTCGTTTACGATTGAGGTTATATTTAAAGCTTAGCTTTTTTTTTAGTTTAGCCAGAAAGATGAAAAATGTCTTAGCATATTTAGATATTTTTATATATATTTTTAGCATTTGACATGCTTAGCATTATACATTAAAAACAAAGTGAAAAATGTGAAATCGAAAACAATAGTCACGAGCAGGCGCAGACGACACCCAAAGACGTTAAGTATGAATGTGCTATCGAAATTAGCAGGCAGGAGCAATTGTCACGATGGCTGAATTGGCAAAGCATCTGGACGGTATCCAGGAGATGCAGGTTCAAATCCTGCTCGTGACTGTTATTTTCGATTTCACATTTTTCACTTTATGTTTAATGTATAGTGCCAAGCATGTAAAATGCTAAAAATATATATAAAAATATCTAAATATTTATAGGGTTTGCGTCATTATTAGGTAAAATCTTAATTGTAAAATTAAGTTTACCTGGTCGGTATAATGTATGAAAATACTTCCGAAGATGGTGCATATGTTAACCCAAAGACGTTAAGTATAAATGTGTTATCGAAATTAGCAGTCAGGAGCAATTGTCACGATGGCTGAATTGGCAAAGCATCTGGACGGTATCCAGGAGATGCAGGTTCAAATCCTGGTCGTGACTGTTATATTCAAATTCACATTTTTCACTTTGTGGTTAATGTCTTAGCAGTTTTAGTTTTAATCCATCCATCCATCAGCCTTTCAACGTCCACTGCTGGATATAGGCCTCCCCAAGAGAACGCCACAACGAGCGGTCCCGTCGCAGTGGATGTTGTTAATACTCCAGGGAGTGCTGCTGCCCACTCTCTCGGTATACCCTCAGTTGGCTCTTACGACTCTCGTGGGTAGAGAGGGGTGGGACAATTCTAAAGCCGGCCCCACACGGCAGTTTTAGTTTTAAAGCTTTTTATAATTTATTATGTATAATATAATAAATTAGAATATTTGATAGTCAAATACTGAAATGTCATTCAATTATATATTTTTAGTGTGATAAAGTATGAAGTGTGCCGTGTGGGGCCGGCTTTAGAATTGTCCCACCCCTCTCTACCCACGGGAGTCGTAAGAGCCGACTGAGGGATACCGAGGGAGTGGGCAGCAGCACTCCCTCGAGTATTAACAACATCCACTGCGATCGCCAACCCGCCTGCCAAGCGTGGCGATTACGGCATTATCCCCCATGACGGGACCGCTCGTTGTGGCGTCCTCTTGGGGAGGCCTAAGTCCAGCAGTGGACGGTGAAAGGCTGATGGATGGATGGATGGAAAGTATGAAGTAACTTGGTGTTTCTGTTGTAGCGGGAAATGCCGTACATTGTTTATTTCACATCAGGAGAGTCAAAACTTATGAAACGGTTAGAGTAAATGCGACGTACTCTTAGTATAGTTGAGTCCATGAGCCGCGGTTACCACTTGCCATCAGGTGGGCCGTGACGCGTCTGGCATCACAAGAATTGAAAAAAAAACGATAAAGTTTTGCATGGTTTTCCGTGACGCACACTCGAATTAGTATACTACTGAATGTGAAAGTGAATTTATTTGTTTCTTACGGTTTAATGCCGTATCTACTAAATTAATAATCATGAAATTCTGCATACATGCAGGCCGCAAACCAAAAATAGGGTTTTTTTTTTATCCCGTAACGATGGTACCGGTGGAATAACTATTTTTACTATGAGTGTTGTATAAATAATTGCACACACAGTTTAAGGCACCTAGATTATAATGTTTGTTACTTTATATAAGATACTTCAATATTGAATTTCATGCTCCTTCTTTTAAAAATAACAAACTTTTTATGAAAACTTGCGACTCCTAGTTCACCCTCTTTAGGGGTAAAAATTATAAAATCGCTGATATACGTATTCATTTATTTTTAACCAGAAATACGTATAAGAAATTTCGTGCTTCTTACTTTAAAAGTGACGAACCTCCCATATAAATTTTCAACCCCTCATTTACCATCTTAGTCGTATTTTTTTTAATATCCCGCCATACATGTACATTTAATTCTAACCAGAAACAGGTATTTGAAATTTCATATTCATTAGATTGTGGACTCTGTAATTACGGAGTGAAAGCGATAAAGCTTATAATATTGAATAAGGATACATGGTAATCATAATATATGTTATATAGGTTGTAAACAAAATAAAATTTCATAGTTTGCACTGTCTAAACCAGTCAAATATAAAACCCACTGCCTCCTGGAAAGTTGTAGTTCTTCAAAGAACCTAAATATTTTCTTCAGTAAATTACACCCAAAAAATGCGAAAGTGTTTAGTTCTTAAGATTTCGCACCATTGCTTCTGAACTAACTGCTCATGAAATTCTGCTAGATTTAATCCTGGAATGAAACCAAAACAAAAAATTTATCCCGGATAATTTTGTCCGTGTGGGGACAGACTAAGAATACAATTGTCATCACCTCATTCTTTCCCACGAGTGTCGTATGAGGCAACTAAGGGAAGTAAGCAATTATCATCCATTGCACGACTGGTAGGGCTGGGTACCAAGTGGGAGTACTCACTTAGGCCCGAGCGAGTTGGTACCACCATCTCCCTTGTGATCGGCCATGGTATATCATTGCGGTTCGGCTGTAGCAGGAGATAGCCGTTTATTCTTTCATTTTATATCTGCGAAATAAAATGGTGAGCAGCGGCTTGACAATAGTCTCGATATAGTTAAGTCCATGAGCGACGGTTACCATTTACCATCAGATGGGCCGTGGCCAGGTCTGCCACTATATTCAATAAAGAAAAAATGATGTATTCTGTGGGATAACTACTTTTGCATAAAGATCATTAGTGTGTATTAGAGTGTTGTAGGTATTTATATTTCAAAGTCTACGCGAACGAATTCACGGTTATATTCTAGTATAACTATAATTACTAAGTACCTACTTTGTTTTTAGTTTATGTTACTTTACGGTAAATAATCACGACACGCATACTTAACTATAGTAACACTTGTGACTACGTGTGAATTGCATAAACAAAATAAGCACTTTTGTTAGCCAACTTATTATTTATATAAATATATTTTTATACTATTTATATTATCTACATTATTTTAGTAAATCACCTTGTTTTGTTTCAATGTGCAAACGCTAGCAACAACAGAGGCATAACTCGCGCGTCGCCATCTCAAAGGAAATGATAGGAGGTGGATAGCAAGTATATTAAGTAGAGGATAGATAGGATACTAAGGAGAGGATAGGGAGAGTGAGAGTGTCGAAGGCCCGAACCCCCTGTTCGGGCCTTCGACACTCTCACTCTCCATACGAAACAATAGGAGGTATCCCTACTGTTAGTTCACGCTAATCTTTTGTGAGAGGGGTATACTACCCCAATTGAGCCAGCCCATTCATGCCGAGATAAACAAGGCTCTACCCCTTAATGCCGTTCGTTAATGATAAAAAAAATAAAGACGTTTTTTTTTTAATTCTGCCTATACGCCTGGAGTCATATCCATTAGTAAAACTGAAATGGCAAACTTCCAAGAACTTCTGAATTTACGTAATTAAAATTATTTCTTAATATTTTATTATTTTTACAGTTATTATATAAATTAAATGTAAAATATATATACACCTAAAAATTGCTTAAAAATATAAAATCATCTAGTTAACCTAATTAGGGGGTTTCAGGTTCAGGTTTCAATTTTAGAAACCGTCGTTTTATCCGGGTTTTCAGGCAATGAAAAACTGCTACAATATTATTGGAAATCGAAGGTAAATTTCGCCACCATCTACAAGGTTATAATAGCTCAGGTGGGAAATCGAGCGGTCCCAAAACCAGAAGGCCCTGGAGCGAGACCAGATGTGTCCAGTTGGTATATTTTTCCTTTTTTTCAATTCTTTCTTTTTTGAGAAAAACTCACAATTTACCAAAAATAAAAATATACCGTCGTCCAGGTACTATAAAATATTTTAATTTAAAAAATATATAAAATTAAAAATCACTATAGATATGACATTCAAGCAAACTTTAGACCAAATGGACCAAAGTTTGATTATTTTTCGTAATTAAGATGGGAAGTATGTTAAAGAGACGATAGCCCCCCTCCCTGTTTGGGCTTCCGTGTGATAGTGTTCCATAACGTTTTATTTGTCTGCCGTTTTGTGCTTATGTTATAATTTGCCTCTTTAGACGTAGAATAATTCAACTACTCATTTGATTGCTCCTAATTGTGTATGATTTTTTTTTTGTCTATTGTAGTACCTATTTTTCTATGTATATTTTATACTTATTTTGATTTTTACATACAGACATTGTAATTGTGTAATAAGATAATAGTTACGTACTACACAAAAGGAATTATGAGCGCTATGTTACTATGACTTGATGACTCTTACGAAGTTTTCATACGAGTCAACTATATAGTTGGAATTGATTAGTTACGATACCTAACGGAAAATATTTTGTTATTTAACTACCATTGGGTTTTACTTTTGGTATTGTTATATAAGTGAGCTATAATTACCACTTACCATCACGTGGGCCATACAGAAAACAGATATATCTAGCATGAAAGTTTTTTTATAGATGTAATCTGAGAAGTATCTCAAGGAGGTACGGGGAATGTTTAGCATGCCAGTACTTTGACCACAAAACGCACAACCGGTTGCGGTATTATGCAACAAGTGCTGCCCTAGTTTTGATTACATCAAGTAGCCCAAGCCTTGATTTGGGAACTGTTAAAGCTAGAAATACAACGCACAAGAAAACCTCGGACCATAAATTATATTTTTTACTCGATCGAAAATGTTACGTTTGAAGTTATATACTTATAGGTCTAGTGGGCATTGTGGGGCCGGCACCAAGAGTAGCTCCACCCCGTCTCTTCCTATGGGAGTCGTAAAAGCCGACTAATGGATTACCTGGGGACCGGGCAGCAGCGTTCCCTGTGTACTAAAAACTTCCACTGCGATCGCCAACCCGCCTGCCAAGCGTGGCGATTATGGTAAAACCCCATTTTGGGGAGGCTTATGAAGTGGATGATGAAAGGCTGATGGATGGATGGATATAGGTCTAGTAACGAGATACCACTGAAGTAATCTCACATAGTTCTTATGATCCACCAGTACAGGCAGAGAGACGGCACACGGCGGGTTTCGTGGCGTAGTCGGTAGTGTAACCGACTTCCGTACACGAGATCATGGGTTCAATTCCCACTCAAGACAATTATTTGTGTGATGAACACAGATATTTGTACTTCGTCTGGGTGTTTTCTATCTAATATAATTATGTATGTATTTATAAAAAAAAAGTAATATATGTATCATATCCGTAATCTGGTACCCATAGCACAAGCGTTAAGCTTAGTTTGGGACCAGAGAACGTTGTGTAAAATGTCCGTGAATATTTATTTAAATAAATAAATATTTTATTATTATTATTTATTTATTTAGTATTATCATTTATTTATGTAGCGGGTAAGGGCTTTACCCTGTTCGTTGCCACGAACGACGGGATGTGTGGTTACGTACATTTTGCCCACCTTAACAAAAAAGGAACGAGATCAAAGAGCGAATTGGAGTTTTTTATCAATCTAAAGGACCTAATTAAGTATATCGCACAAAGCGGAACTTGGTATTCAGATCTATAAGAAAATGATGATATGAATTATTATTACTTACCTTCCCGGAGTTATCCCAAGCTTTCTAGAAATCGGCTTCCATTTTATTCGGCTTCTTTTTTTTTTTTTTTTTTAGTATATACACGGTACAATTATTGCTTATCAGAAAAATATAGCATCACACCTGTATCCCCGAAGGGGTAGCCAGAGGTGTATTACATACCCACGATTCGCCAACTATGTTTAAGTCTTACGTAATAGCGGGCGAGCCTATTGCCGTCTACCCGGCACATTTCCAAATTCCGGACTGCTACTGAGAATTTTTCTTTTTACGAAAAAGCTCAACACTAACACTGCCTTACCCAGAGATCGAATCCGAGATCTCATGATCAGTAGTCGCACATACTAGCGCTATACCACCGAGGCAGTTCATTGCTTATCAGACTTTCGCTAACCAGCTAGGAGGACAGTCGGCGACATTAGTACAAGATCGGATTATATATAAAATATGTTTTATGTTGTTATTTCTGTTCCAAAGCACGTACATCAGGTATTCAAACAGATAGATCAAATTTGGTCCCCATCTGATATAGTGAAGGTGAAAATTTCTTAACCTTGCCCATAGATCTAGAAGCAAATGCACAACAATGTTCGTCCTCTCTTCTAATTTTATTTTGTAACAGATAAATACCTTCTGTATTTGAAACTCTTATGAATACTATAATTTAATTAGCATGAAAATTGATTAACGCTTTCTTTTTTTAGGTGGAAAATGCCGTAGGTACCTAATTAACCTAACGGTTTTGTTCTATAGCAGTATGTAATATTTAAAATTGTGGGCCAAGGCTTTCTTGGTAGTTTATTTGAGTTTTAACGCCACAGATTGCGTCGTGATTCATATAATATCGACTTCCCGTATTATTCTAGGTTTTATTCACACACTTATGTTTTATAATTTTGAGTGTTCAATAAATGGTTATTCTAAATCTTTTTGAGTCTTGATGTGTTTTGAGTTGGTTAATCATAATGTTTGTAGAGCCTAATGCGTTTTTTTTGTCTCTTCCATAAAAAATAAATTAGAAGTGTTTTGAAGATAGACTAGAAGCCATATAAAACAGGTGCAACCAGTGTAGTATATAACAAAACGTCGAGGCTAGTCAAAGTATATGTCTTTAAATTCCTATATTATATATTGACGCTAAAGAGTAATGCATATAACCAGAATTGACGTGTCTTAGATTTTTGCCACTTTTTCGCAGCATTCCAATTTCGCAAAATAAATCGAATTTTAAAAACAAATCAAATTTGCTAACAATATGAATTGTATGCTATAAAAAAGTCACGCCATATGCCTAAAAGGTTCTGGTGACATTCAAATAATCATTTGCGTAGGCAAGTACATACCATCCAAACCTGCATCTCACTGAGAAAGGGGTCGTACAATATTTAATTATTTACAGCGTAAAGGATTTATATTTAATAAAAACTAAGTACTAGTCATTTCATCTTTTTTTTCTGTCACTATCTACCTACCTTATTCACCATACAAAAATCAAGTGGCAGTTACCACTTGCAAGTTTTAGATCAAATTTGGTGTTTGCAGTAATTTAAAAAGCTTAATTTAAATTTCTTCTGAACGAAATATACATTTCTTATTTTGATCTGTATTGACATGCTCAGCTACTTTAAAGAACAAATTATTGTAAAAGCAGAAAAACCTTTGCTGCGAGCGGAATTCGAACCTGTTTCCCTTCCAATCCGGGGAAGTGCTCTAGACCACTAAGCCATTGCAGTAGCTAACTACACCCAATTCCACTTCACAATTGCATTTTAGATGTCTTCACGACTCACGCGCACGCCATCTATCAGGCATTTATATACATTATTTACCATTACTACACATTTCTTATCATTCCGTATTTTCAGATGGCAGAAATAATATTCCAGCGTCGGAAGATCGCAACAGTGACATCAGATCCCAACCCATTGATAATATTGTTAATTATCACATTACTGCAACCATGTTGGGCTCAAGTCATCAACAGAATACCACACTTTGTGCCACAGATAGGAGATATGTCACAGTTTACTTTATCTGAAGATACTTCTGTTGGAACGCCAGTATATCAACTAAAAGGTAACGTATAATATTTAAAAAAAATCTAGAGGGAACACTAGTCTATTACGAAAAAAAATGTATTTACACACAACTCACAATTTTCAAATTAGTTTAAATCAGACCTTTTTTGGTCAAGTTACCTAGTGGTAGAGCCTTACGATTCCGGCTCTATCGAGGAAGTACCACCCTCTCCTATCCTCTTGTTATATTAACTCCACAGATGGTGGAGTGGTTTAAATACCGGCTTACCGCCCGAGTATTGTGGGTTCAATTCCCACACAAGACAACTCTATGTGAGATCCACAAATAGTTGTTTTGAATTGAAGTGAATTTTGTGTCCGTGAAATTGTATGTTTATGAAAGTACCCGCGATACAAGGATTATTCCACAGTGCAGGGTGTTGTCATTAAAAAATCTAACACATGATAACAATCCAGATACAAGCTGAAACCAGTCCAGATATTTAGTATCAAGCAGAACTGGAGTATCCTCATATGTCATTGATATCCAAAATTAATTTATTTTCTCTACAGGATAACTCTTTTTTGATACACAAAAAGTTGTTCTGAGTCTGGGTGTACCTTGTGTCCGTGACAGTGTAATCGTATGATTGTAAAGTCTCCCGCGATACTAAGATTATTCCTTAGTACATGGTGTTATCTTTTTAAAACAAAAAATGATTGGTTTAGTCAAAATAAATAAATCTATTTCAGGTATAGATCCTGATAATGGTCAGCTTAGGTATTCGATATCGGGTCAATATTTCTCAGTGGATCCCCTAACTGGAGTGGTCACATTAGCTAAAACATTAGACAGAGAAGAACAGGACTCTTTAGAAGTTATTATAAGCATTACTGGTGAGTATACTTTGATTTTTAATATGGAATTCTTGGCTCATTTATTAATCGCAACCAAAAAGTCCAGGATACACAGATGGACCAGATAACCCAGTCAAAATCTGCCCAAACAAGAAAGCTAGATAAGAAGTATATTTTTATAAGATATTTTTCGGCTTTAATAAATAAATATTCACAGACATTTCACACAACGTCCTCGGGTCCCAAACTAAGCTTAATGCTTGTGCTATAGGTACCAGATTACGGATCCATCAGCCTTTCGACGTCCACCGTGTGGGGCCGGCTTTAAAATTGTCCCACCCGTCTCTAAGTGAGCAGCAGCATTCCCTCGAGTATTAACAACATCAGCTGCGATCGACAACCCACCTGCCAAGCGTGGCGATTATGGCATTATCCCCCATGACGAGACCGCTCGTTGTGGCGTTCTCTTGGGAGGCCTATGTCCAGCAGTGGACTTTAAAAGGCTGATGGATGGATGGCTGGAATTTATTTTCTTTACTTTACTTTTCAGACGAAGGCATAGCTGATACAGAACCAAACACAGTCTCCCTGCGACGAGTTATTCCTGTTAAGGATGTCAATGATAATCCACCTGTGTTTCATAACAGACCTTATATCGTCAACATTAGTGAAGCGACCACAGTTGGAACAGAAATTGAGGTAAGATGATGGTACTGTTTTAAAGGCATGTTGACTATAATGCATACATTATAGTCAATAAAATATCCGACCACCGACTAGAATGCCGACCATAGTCTGTATACTGGTCGGTAATATTAAAAACATGCAAAACATAATTTAGGAACATAAGAGTTCTAAGGAGACGTCCAATTCACTATATACCGCTAAAACCCAGCGTTTTAAATTGCCTATGGTGACAGTCGAGCTATGGTACTCCCGATGGTAATTGATAATCACCGCTCATGAACTCAGCAATACTAAAAATACTGTCAGGCCGCTGGTCTCCATTACATTTCACGTATGGGAAATGAATGAATGCTCCGCAACAACCAAAATACACCGAAGTGCTTCAGGGTAGTGATACGGCAGATTGTGGTACGAACTGCCTTTGGTACGATAACAAGTGAGTACTCCCATTTTTTACCTAACTTACTATCTTACTTACTTCTCTTAGCAGACGACGACGGGGTGACCTTACGATACCCAAGAGAAAGATGGTTGAGACACTTGTATTCTTATTCTGCTGCTACAAGTGACAACTCTAACTCTCTCTCTCTCTCTCTCTCTATGTGTGTCACACCACACACCTTATAGTGATTAAGTACTAGTATAGTAATAACTGGTTTAACAAAAACTTGTCTTATGTAACATGTCAATTACCTTTCGTTATATATCATAAGGTCTGTGTCGAACTGAATCACCTCTTTCCTAATATTTTATGGCATTTCTATTACACAAGTCTTGGTTTACTTACGATTTACAGAAATATTTGCATTAATTAATGTAGTTAACCAAAAGATTACTTTACTCAAACCTGCCGCAGCTGGTGTGCTTATTAATAATTATGATATACTTTCAGGTTAATCCAAAAATACTTGTAACTGACCTGGATGAAGATAACAATGCAAAAATAAGAGTGTCATGTACCACTAAAGAAAAGGGAAGTGATGCGGAAGCCTGCACTACTTTTAGAGTTGAAACTGATATGGTAAGTGAAAAACTAACAAAGTATATAAATATTTCTAGCAATTTCACAGCGATACTTTTCTTCATCGTTTATATTATGAGACATCTGGTACAGAGATTAATCAATTACTGTCATTAATTAAATGACCAACCACAAAACTTCCTAAAGAAAAATTTCTACTAAAGAACTAATAACTAACTAACTTATCTATTTAGATATTTTTATATATATTTTTAGCATTTGACATGCTTAGCACTATACATTAAACACAAAGTGAAAAATGTGAAATCGAAAATAACAGTCAGGAGCAGGATTTGAACCTGCATCTTCTGGATACCGTCCAGATGCTTTTACCAATTCAGCCATCCTGACACTTTGTGTTTAATAACTAACTTATCATCACGCCATTTCCCTTGCGGGGTAGGCAGAGAGAACAGAGTGCCAAGAGGCTCTATTCTATCTCTCGCTTCCTCAACATTCATAACTTTCTTTATATACGCTCGCCGGTTTCGGAGCCTCCTGACTCCACCTTCCTTCAATACATGACCAATTTGGTCTAAGTAGGTAAGCCTTGGTCTCCCCCTGTACCTACATCCTTCCACTTTCGCATTGTATATCTTCTTAGCCAGTTGCTCGTCCGGCATTCTTTTCACATGTCCGAACTATCGAAGCATTCCCTTTCGCATCTTTACACCAATACTCTCTTTCATACCTACTCGCTCTCTTACGTCATTATTACGAATGCAGTCAGTCAGCCTCACTCCACAGATTCTCCGCAGAGATTGTATTTCGACCGCCTTGATTTTACTCATATGCTCCTTTTTACATACCCAACTCACGCCTCGTAATAACGTTGGGACAAGCACTGCGTTTTGTATTGCGACACGTGCCTTCTGGCTGAGGTGGTGGCTGCCAAGAAGTTGTCCCAATGCTCCTTCCACTCTATTTCCCGCATTTACTCTTCTCTCAACATCAGTGGTGTACCTTCCATCCCAACTGAATCCACATCCAAGATATACAAATTCATCCACTTGTTCTAGCACACCATTTCCTTTTGCTACTCTAACATCTGTTCTGGCTTCTTCTCTTTCAAAAACCATTACTTTGGTTTTGCTCACATTCACACGTAGGCATCTTTTCTTACAATCTTCTGCCATTACGTCGACTAGGGTTTGCAGGTCAGTCGCAGACTGCGCTAATAGGACCGCATCATCTGCATATAACAGAGAGTTAACCACTGAGTCGCCCATCTGAACTCCCACATACATTTCATTCAACTTTCGAGACATTTATCCAGATATATGATTAACAGTCTGGCTGATAGAACGCAGCCCTGTTTAACGCCGATATTTACATCAAACCAGGGTGACATTCCATCATCCAGCCGCGCACAAGAACTAATTTAAAACTAAAAATTATAATTTTTTATTATTTTGTAGATATCATCCAATGAATACCAAGTTCGTTTATACTTAAATCGAGAGCTTGATTTTGAGAGTCGGTCTGCATACATCATTAATTTGGAAGCGTCAGATGCCTCTGAGCGACCGTTAAAAGCATTTGCAAGTGTTGCAGTGTCAGTATGGGACGTCCAAGATCAACCGCCAGCATTTATAAATGCACCTTTTTCCGCTAACGTACCTGAAAATACTCCTGAGGTATATTACTTTATAATTTTAATTAAATAGTTTGCTAACAGTGATACAAGACATCTAAATCTCTTGATAAAAAGGTCATGATATAAATAATGGTAGAGGTGTGAAACAAGACGACCCCCTTTTTCCAACACTGTCCATTACAATACTAGAAAATACTAACATTATAGAGTACTCATTTTATTTTACTTAGTCCCACATTTTTAGAAGCTTCTTGTATAGCCGCTAAATTCCTGCATTCAACTCTTATTAATAGCCTATTCACTCTTGTATACAAACATGTGATCCTTAAAAATTTCAGAACACAAGTATTATGGAAATTGTAGCAAAAGATGGTGATACAGCTAACCCTCGGTCAGTTTTGTTAACACTAGAAGGGGATAGCCAACAATATTTTAAGCTTTTGCCTGATAAACCTTTAGGACGAGCTACACTTGTTACCACAGATATCCCCATCGACAGAGAAAGCGATGTTGTAATGCAAAATGGAGGTGTCTACAGTTTCTCTGTCAAGGTAATCTCGATTATCTTGCTATTATAAAATCATTACCTAAGTTTACTATTTAGGAAATACTTAAAATGTGTTAAACGTTCTTATAGAATATATTAGTATTAATAAAATTTATAGAAAACGACAGCTAACACAGCTAACTTTAATAGTGTTTGAATAAATATTTGTTCTGCCATTATTAATGATTATATTTTGATTGCAGGCAACAGAACTAATTAATAATGAAGTTCCTTCTGACTACACAGTAACAACAATAACAATAATTGTTACTGATGTTGACGACCATGTACCGAAATTCAATAGCGAAGTTTTTGATTTATCAATACCTGAAAACATTGAAAACGGTAGTCCTATTCCTGGATTATCTATTTATGTTGAAGATAATGATATAGGTCAAAATAGTAAATATGATCTAAGTCTAAGAAATGTGCATAATTCAGAAGGAGTTTTTGCCATAAGCACTGATCATGGTGAAGGCCGAACTCCGATAAGTATAAAAGTAAAAGACACCTCTAAATTAGATTACGATGTTGATGAAGATAGTAAACGCTCATTTAGTTTTGATATAGTAACATCCAAAAATCATCAAGAGCTATCATCAGCTAGAATTAATATCAAACTTTTTGATATGAATGATAATACACCTGTTTTTGTAATACCTACTTATAAATTTAATGTACTTGAGAATGCTACCATTGGAACTAAAGTTGGGGAGGTTTTTGCTACTGACAAAGACTATGGCATATTTGGGGAAATTGAATATACATTAACTGGATTTGGATCTAATATGTTTAAGACAGATAGAAACAAAGGTGGAATATATGTCAAACAAATACTTGATTACGAAAAGCAGAAAAGTTACAGCCTAACCCTATTCGCAAAAGATGGAGGTGGGAAAGGATCTACAGCTAGTGTTTTTGTTGAAGTATTAGATGTAAATGATAACTCGCCAATGTTTGAAGTTACTGAGTATAGTAGAACTATAAGAGACGGCGCTTCAAGTTTTGAACCTCAATTTGTTGTCAGAGTAAGTATCTATAAAATAACACGTGATTTGTATGTTTTACTGTTGTGACTTAGGGACCATTAAACCAAAGATATAGATGGGCAAAAATGCAGGGATATACGCCCCAGAATTTACAAATAAAATATATTTTATTTAAAAAGTTATAAAGGTTAAAAATATATTTTAATGCTTCAATGTTATCATGATTTCATAGTATATTCACAAAGTTATGACAAAAGATGCGTATTAAAACCTTTATATGTATGCATAATTCAAAGTAGACCATGTATCATTTTATTATTATCTTGAATTAGAATAGATAGAAACGTTCTCTTGACGTGATACCACATTATTGATACACGATCGGAAAAGTTCTATTTTCCTTTCTAAACATATAATTATTAGACAGTTAATAACTAGTAAAGCACAAGCTACGAGATTATAAATAGTAAAATAAATAAAAAAACATATTTCTTCCCTTGCAGTTTTTATTAAGTAAGATTAGTTTGGCCATGTGGGGCCGACTTCAGAATTGTCCCACCCCTCTCCACCCATGGGAGTCGTAAGAGCCGACTGAGGGAATACCGAGGGAGTGGGCAGCAGCACTCCTTCAAGTATTAACAACATCCACTGCGATCGCCAACCCGCCTGCCAAGCGTGGTGATTACGGCAATGTCCCCCATTCTTGGGGAGGCCTATGTGTGTGTGTGTGGACTTTGAAAGGCTGATGAATGGAAGATTAGTTTGCATTTACTTAGAAATCGTCTGTTTTATAAAATCTTATTGATTTTTAGCAATTTTTATTATAAAATGAATGTATAGATGGGTGTTCTAACTAAACCACGATTTTCATTAAAATTAGTCAAGCCGTTCTCTCGTTAAATAAATCAGTAATCATTTAATTATTAAAGTTTTCGTTTATTTGACCCGATATCATAGTAATGTACATATTTGTAAATACTAAAGGCTTTGGATGCAGATGGCCCAACTCAAGGAGATGGACGAATAAAGTATTCAATAGAGTCGGACAATAGTATAAACAACAATGGCAATGTATTTACCATAGACGAAGAAACAGGTGAATTAAATATAGTGGATAAAGTAGACAGTATGGACACACCCCGAGGTCAATATGAACTTGTAGTCAAAGCTACAGATTATGGTAAGAATCATAGTTTTACGATAAATATAAAAAACATACTATTTAAACCATATCAAGTGTAAACTCTTACTGCAATATACAGGCTTATTTCAAAGAAAATATAATGTTACGGAGTATTTGGCCACATAACTTTAGTTATAGTTTAAAAAAAAACTAAGAAATCTTAATTCGAATGTTATGTGAAAAAATAATTTGACACTGTGAAGACAAAATTTGTTATATTATTTACTTTACAGGTATTCCACCTTTATATAATCAAACTCGTGTATTTATTCGCGTGGGTGTACCAGGAAACCAAAGACCAACATTCAAAGGAAATTACCACCATTATAAGTACACTGTCATTCAAAACAGTCCCGAAACAACTGATGATTTTACATTAGATTTAAATCCTATGAATTACCAAGCTAGCATTAGGGAAGATGCTAAGCCGGGTCAAAACGTTACAATGGTTAAAGCTAATGATCCAGATGGATTAGATGAATTACTAAGATACCATATTGTGTCAGGATCAAGAGATAATTTCGCTATCAATGAGAAGTAAGTTTTTTACTTTTAGAATAAGTATATTTGTATCACATTTGTAGTATATAATTTAACATTTTAACCTTATTATTACCTCTTAATAATATTAAAATGTATTTTTTATATTATTATTGAAGGATATACGGACAAACGGTTGTTAAAATTGTTATAACATTTGTTTTTTACTATGCTTACTTTGCTATACTTTTATAATTAAATATTATATTAAAATACTACTTTAATATATTATATTACTTACTTTTTTAATATATTATATTAAAATACTGTTTATTGTTTTTTATAAGAAAATATATTATACAATATGAAAGTGGAAGGATGTAGGTACAGGGGGAGATCGAGACTGACCTATCGGTCATGTATTGAAGGAAGGTGGAGTCAGGAGTTTCCGAAACCGACGAGCGTGTTTGAACAGAATTATGAATGTTGAGGAACAAAGGAATGTATGCAAGTATAGAGCTTTTGGCACTCAGTTCTCTCTGCCTACCCCGTAAGGGAGATGGCGTGATGATAAGTTTTTTTATAATATAAAAATATTAATATTTAAAAAAAATGGACGGGCCTCGCGTCTTAGTCGGCAGTGTAACCGACTTCCGTGCACGAGGTCGTGAGTTCGATTCCCACTCAGGACAATTATTTTTATGATGAACACAGATATTGGTACTGCGTCTGGGTGTTTTCTATCTATAATATGTATGTATTTACAAAAAATAAGTAGTATATGTATTATATCCGTAATCTAATTAAATGGTACCCATAGCGTTTCAGCTTAGTTTGGGACCAGAGGACGTTGTGTGAAAAATGTCCGTGAATAGTTATTTTTTATTTATTTATTACTCCTAATCTTTAAGCTTAAAATTATATAACAAACAAATAACTATATATGCTTACAAAACTTTTTTTCTTCCAGAACAGGTTTGATAACGGTATCAAATGATGCTAACTTAGATCGTGATATAAATCCGGATCGGTACGAGATTATTGTATCTGCAGTAGATAGCGGTATGCCTTTACCAGAAACAGCTACTACCACGGTTTTTGTTACTATTCAAGATGTTAACGACAAACCTCCAAAGTTTGACATGTCCGAGACCACCACATTTATTTCAGAAAAAACTAAGCTAAATGAGCTTGTTACTAAAATGATAGCTCATGATACAGATATGAATTCTAAGCTACGATTTAGTGTAATAGAGCCAATCAAAGCACTTTCAAAAGCTGGTGTTCAATTAAAACCTAGCTCTCACTTTGACTACCGACACTTATTTCGTATCAATGAGAAGACCGGTGAAATATTTGTAAATGGAACTCTAGATTATAGCCAGGCTTCTATAATAATACTATCAATCAAAGTAGTAGATATTAATGCTGAACTAAACAAAGATCAACAATTTGCCGTTACGGAGCACACCATATATATACAACCTTACGCTGATAAAAACCCTCAATTTACTAATCCTGGATGGTCAACAACCAACCCTTTAATATATCATAAAATCAAAGAAGAACAACCAATTGGCAGTACCATTATTGTTTTGAGTGCAGAAGATCCTGTATCTGGCCACATAATATCAAATTTTAAAGTTATTAATTCAGAAACAGATCTTTTACAAGTAGACCCGTTGAGTGGTCAAATAGTTTTAACTAAACACCTTGATTATGAAGATCTAACTCATCCAAATCTTACACTAACTGTAAAAGCTGCCAGTAATGATGGTAGTAAATACAGTATAGCTAAGATTATTGTTGAAGTATTGAATATCAATGACAATCCGCCAATATTTGAAAAAGAGGTAGGTAAGAAACATTCATCAAAAGTAGTTACAAATAAGTCAAATTTTAATCCTGTATTTACAGTACTTACTTGATATTCCATAGCTATACAAAGTAAGTATTTTGGAATCAGTAAAGTATCCTGAAGAATTTGTAACAGTCAAAGCCCACGACGCTGATGCAGTTTTAAGTGAAGAAGATAAAATCAAAGGCTACTCTGATATTCGATACACAATAAGAGGAGACAATTCTGATATTTTTAAAATCAACAATGTCACGGGTACCTTACAGGTAAGATTTTAAAGTACTGTCTTAATTAGTACAAAAATTCAGTTTATGATAGATTACTAAATTTAATTTTATAAATAGATCTTGTTGTAAACCTGATTAAGTTTATAGATTTATTTGAATCAGGATATAAATTAAAGTCTTCAATTTTCGAAGGTATGATATCCGTTTGCTTACTGTTACTGAAGTGGTCTTACTATAATATTGATTTTGGTCAACATTGATCACCAACTGCTACTGCCTGATAGATAGTTCACTATTCAACCCGGCAGAGAAAAGAGAATACTAATCGTTTTTTTAATAAAAAATAAACAAAGAACGTCATTTAAGGCAATAATTAAAACAATAAATAACCTATTTCTTAATTTATTAATATTCTAGGTCGCTGAAAATAAAACCTTAGACCGCGAACGTCAGTCAGTTCTACGACTTGAAGTAGAAGCTATTGATATTCCAAATGGAGGAGCCAACAGGTTAAAATCAACTGCTACTATTCTTATTGATATTTTAGATGTTGACGATAATTCACCTGAATTTGAAAAACATGTATATATGGGTAAGCTTCTTATAACAAAATTTAATGCATGATACTTATAATGTAATACAATTACACTGTATGTATTGGATTCATAAATTACACTTAATATTATGGCAACAACTAGCGTATATGCAAATAATCGTTTTAGGTTATCAACACAACGTGGGAATCGCTTCACGCGCTATTAATTAAATGATTTAAGTCAGACGATTCTCTCTCCTGTGAGATGTTCTATAAGCTCCCAAAGACAGTGAACATTTATTATTTTCCGCCGGCTTTTCCCTCATTACCCACAATTTTACCGCGATGTTTGTCAAAAAACTATAACAATAATTTGCATTATATTCTTTTTTGCAGCTGTGGTACCCGAAAATGTCCCCATAGGTATAAGCGTCATCAATGTAACAGCAACAGATCCAGATGAAGGATTAGGCGGAGAGATTAGATATGAATTTTTGGATGAAGGAGAGGCTAGTGGTAAGAAACCATAATATTTTATTAAAATAAATAATAAAAAAATATTAGAGCTAGATACAGGTTTGTAGCTACCAATAATGAATAACACCAATAGTGTGTTTACTTCTAAAATACAAACAAAAAAGGCTGTCTTGTTGCATCATCCTCTGATACGTGACCTTGACACATAAGCAAGAAACTAGTATTTTATGTAGTACTTTTAGATAGTTGTGGTAAACAACCTTTTAATATACACAATTGTAATTTCAGTCGTATTATAGTTAATAATAGTTTTAATTAGGATATTTTTATGCTTTCAGGTTTCTTTACAATAGATGCCATTACAGGCGAAGTAAGAACTCAGAAAGATCTCACAGGCCGTGGTCGTACAGACCCCTATAGATTGTTAGTTGGAGCGGTTGATGGTGGTGGACATACGGGAGACACATCGTTGTCATTGTATATCGGTGACGTTAGCGCTAATGACGGTGTGCCTAGATTTATTAGACCTGCTGTCGGAGAAATACTCAGTATTAGCGAGGTAATTATTATGAGAAAAAATAACTGATTTATAAAATTTGTATGTAAAGAGTTTTTGTAAAACACACATTAATTTTTTGAATCTTATCTCGTTTACATTTTGTGTCATACCTAGCACCCCGCTGTACAGACGGCATAATACAGAACCTATGGAACATAAAAAGTAATGATTCAAATATATAGTATTTAGTAGGTACTCGTGTAAACATCAGAAATTATTTAAGTTTTTGTATAAATTAAGTAGTATTCATCTCACTTTAAGATGAAACCCATACTCAGCACATTGGGACAGTAATGAATAGTGGAAAAAAGTAGGCGCAATATTCAATCAAGATTTAATTTACTCTTGAAGACTGGTTACATCCTGTTATTTTTTTATGTACAGCCAAAGAAAAATCAGCAGTGTAGGCACACGTAGATCGGATATTATCACGGACATTATGTGTATAATGATTACTGAATGTATTTCAGTTTTAGAAAGAAAATATAAGTTATATGAAAATATAGTTCATGTTCTGTATAAGAATTGAAAACATTTCACAGAATGCAACAATCGGATCACCAGTGTTCCAGGTTATAGCAAGCGATCCAGATGATCCAACGCAGCCTTCAGGACAGTTATTCTATTCGATACAGCAAAGCAATGCAGACGCAAAAACTTTTGCTATAGGTATTGATAATTTGGATGCATTTAGTACAGCTATTATACAGTATTTAAAATTACTTGAACCATCGTATGTTTCCACCTTTAGATTCTCAGTCAGGCTTGATAACGACGCGCCAGTCATTGGATCGAGAACGTAAAGATTCATACACCCTGGTTTTGTTAGTAATAGACCGAGGTCAACCACCTCAACAGAGCACCAGAATTGTTACTGTTACAGTTAATGACGTTGATGACCATAAGCCACATTTTTCCAGAAATTTGGTAAGATTCAGATTTTCTAAGTGATATTTTGCTGTACTATTCAATTTAAATTTGTTCAGACTAATATTCTAAAAATTAAGCTAATCCGGTGATGATATTCAGAGCATGGGTTCAAAATAGAATAATTTTATCTAGTACCTAATTAGTCTTTCCAACGCCTCCGCCACAGCCAATAGCTGGTTTTAAGGTTATATGACAAGTTCCCGATATAGTAGCGACATAAAATGTATACCAGCTTTCAAGTCAAGTGTTTTTGCGTAAAGCCGGAACAAACAAAACAGACAAATATTATAAAAAAAATTTTTTGTAGTCAGAGACGCCTAAATAACCTAATACATCCATTTTTTTCTCATATATCTAAAATTTACAGACATAGCTCTGTTCCATCCATCCATCAGCCTTTCATCGACCACTGCTGGTCATAAGCTTCCCCAAGAGGTCGCCACATCAACGGTCCCGTGCCGCCTGCATCCAACGAATGCCTGTGACTTTGACCAGGTCATCGGTCCACCTGGTGGGAGGCCATCCTACGCTGCGCCGTCCGATACGCGGTCTCCACTCGAGAATCTTTCTTCACCAACGGTTGTCGGTTCATCGAGCGATGTAGCCTGCCCATTGCCACTTCAGCATACCAACCTGGCGGGCTATGTCAGTAACTCTCGTTCTCCTACAGATCTCCGTATTACGGATTCGATCACGTAGGGAAACATCGAGCATAGCCCGCTCCATAGCACGCTGAGCGACTTTCAGCGTTGATATAAGGCCAACATTCAGAGACTACGCTTCTGTTCCGTAAGTCATCACCGGTAACACACACTGGTCGTAGACCTTCGTCTTCAGACACTGTGGAATTTTGGGCAAGATGTTCCTCAGCTTCCCGAAAGCTGCCCAGCCGAGTTGGAGCTTGATTCGTCGGTTGACCTCTTTCTCGAAGTTGTGTTTACCTAACTGGATTGTTCGTCCCAGGTGGACATAGTGGTCGACAACTTCGAGAAGCGCACTCTCGACTAGGACCAGTGCTGAAATGATATGGACATTGACATGACTTTCGTCTTATCCATGTTCATTTTGAGGTCCACTAGTCGAGAAAACCCTGCTGAGATCATTAAGCATGGTGCCAAGGTCCTCCAGCGATTCTGCCATAACTACTGTGTTGTCGGCATATCGAAGGTGAGTGCTGTATTCGATCCTTTCCAGTCCAAGAGCTTGAAGACATCTTCCAATGCAGTGGTGAAGAGTTTCGGGGACATAACGTCGTCTCCCTGTCTAACACCTTTCTGCAGTTGGATCGGCTTCGTACTCCTGTCCTGAACACGGACTGAGGTGGAATTTCTATACAAACACTTCAGCACTTCAATGTACCGATAATCAATTTAGATAGTCAATTTGTATTTGGCACAGCTGCAGTCCCTTCAGCAGAGCCAAATTGAGAGGAGATCTGCCTTTTTAATCGCCTCTGATTGGACCAATCAGCCAAAGACTGCTCTCGTCAGTCCTCAGTGTCCTGACGTTGTGTGTTACCAGGGCCAGAAGCCATTTATGGTAGCTGGATCGTGACCAGGGACTCTTAGTATCCCCTGCTCCGCCGTTACCGGGCCCGCTACCGTTAGGCCACGGAATAGCGGGGCTGCCGTGACTGGGGGCCGATGTATGTGTGTGTGCACTCATGTGGCGGGTCTTGCCATAATCGCCACGCTTGGCAGGCGGGTTGGCGATCGCAGTAGATGTTTTTATTACACGGGGGAACGCTGCTGCCTGGTCCCATGGTAATCCCTAAGTCGGCTTTTACGACTCCCATAGGAAGAAAATAATACATTTTTATAAAAGGATATGAAGTTATATAATGTGAAGTATTACTTTTTTGTTTTCTTCGAAATTAATATTAATCAGTCGTTGGACATGCGCCTCCTTGAATAAGATAGTTTGGCCTACAAATTCACTAGGGCCAGACAGTTCAGTATTAGGATTTTTGAGGTTTTCACCTCTTGCAATAGCATTGCTTTACCAGCTTTACGTAGACTTTTATAGTCAGCTCTTATGACCACTGGATAATATTTTTTTTTCTTCTAAGGATGACCCACCAGTTCTAATGACTATTAAAGAAGAAGTCCCCGTTGGAACAGTGATTGGTCAGTTTGAAGCAATTGACGAGGATATCGGAGAAAATGCAGAAATAGGCTACACGATTACCGGTAAATAAAATAATTACAACAGAACACAAATAAAAGTAGTGATATTAGGGACTGGGTCTCAATTTCAGGAAGGACTTCACAAACATAAAGTACAGTTTATTCCAATGAATTATAATCTTGATCAGTTTTTGGTATTTTAAAATACCATTGCATACTGCTATGTGAAAATAGAAAATGATAGTAGACCAAGGGTGGGTTTTGAGCCTCCGACTTATATTAATTTGTTCCAAAATATTAAACCACTACCTCAGCTACCGTAAATAATACACAAAGTGACAAATTTTTACCTAAATACAGATTTAAACACTTGATATGCTCGCCTACCTACCAGAACAAATTTTGTGGAAATCGAAAAAGATTTGTGAGTGGAATGAAACGCAACTTGTGGGTTGTCAGCCCATATGGTTTAACCACTGAGCTACTGTCAATTTCGATGTTACATGGTTCCTATTGTCCTACTAAAAAACCCCACGTTATCTATCTAATGTATTGACATACATTAGAAAGAAGCACTACTTGAAATCCATTCCAAAGTATTTAACTACAACCATTTTAGAGTATTTAACTTTACCTACGGTAGTAGGTAAATAGGAATTTCTACTTTATTTCGAAACGCCGATACTATCAATTGTATTAAATAATTTATTTCAAAAATATTATGAGTGTAATGTTTAATAGTAAGTTTTTTTCAGCTGGCAATAACTACGGTTTATTAAAGATGGACAGGACAAATGACAGCAAGGCAATGATTATTACAGCAGCAAGACTTGACAGAGAAACGATAGATAAAGTTTTGCTAACTGTAAAATGTTTTAAATATGGCATGAAACCAAAAACCGAGAAATCTTATAACAGACTGGTAATTATTCAAAGCAAAAATATATTAAACGCTTACTTTCTCTTCGAGAAATCGTTACATTGCGTTGATATTTCATTTTAGTGATAAGGGAAAGAAAAAAACATTTATTTTCCAACCAAGCCGTTATGTGAATAAACCAGCTGTATGCCGTCTCTCCTCCTGCATTGGCAGATCACTGGAACTATGTGACGTTACTTCAGTGGTTTATACACTACCCTTAGGGCAAAATAGAATTTTAGGGGGCAGGACCTCTCGCTGCCGAGCGTCATCAGAGCGATGCTTGGTAGCGACAGGAATTGGGCTGCCGTCGCTGCCTTCTGCGAGGAAGTCATCTTGCGGAAGGAAGCGGCGGAGAGGGCTAGGGAGGCTGATCCTTCCGCAGACCCGAACCGCCACCAGAGACTGGAGCGGCACAGGCGTGAGTAACAAGTTGGGCAAAATAAAATTTACGAGCTCGCTGATTTAGATATCTTTTCCACTCTCACAATATTTCCCATAAAATAGCTAAGTAAATCTTAAATAATAATAAGCATAAAATAAAATCTGTTGCAAACTTGTTGCAGGACCCTTCAGAAATTCAAGTATTAGTCAAAATTTTAGATATTGATGACCACCTACCTGAATTCGGGAGTGCTAATATGACAGTAGGAGTTAGATTAAATGTACCCGTAGATACTCTCGTAGCTACAGTGAAAGCTGTTGATAAAGATCCTGATGCAAAACCAATACATTATAGTATTGTGAATATGACTTTTGAATCACCTATCAAGGGTAAATCATTGAGCAATATTACCGATGTTATAGTGTTGAATAATTTAACTGCAGATTTAAGAATTATGAAAAATTTGATTCATTATGCAGATGGAACATTTAGGTGAGTATTTAAAATTATTTAATAGCTATAGGACTAACAGTAACAATAAAGAACACTATCAACTAAAACCCCATTATTTTGATCTATATTTTAGCACTTGACATGCTCAGCTACTCTTAAAGTACAAATTATAATTTGTGAATAAGGAAAAAGAGCATAATTTGTGAATAAGGAAAAAGAGTCCCGCTCGTACCAAAATACTCTTTTTCCTTATTCACAAATTATAATTTGTACTTTTTAAACCCCATTAGTTATGTTTGGCAAAACCACAAATATTTTGCATAAGATATTAATATGATTTTTTGTTTACAGAATGGTTGTACGAGCTAATAATACTGATGACCTGGGCCGGTTTAGTGATATTGCAATAGAGGTGAGTAGTTTTATAATTAATTTTAGATTGACATTAATTAAAACAATTAAGGAATTCCTCCAGATGCTAATAAAATGATTACCTGTCTCTAAATATTTTATTAATCATGTTTCATGAGTTTTTGATTGGTCTTTGAACAAATAAAGAATTATTGTCGGTGTCGTACTAACTAACTAAAGGAACACTTATTGTAAGGAATGCAAAACTTGAACCATACTTATGGTGAGGTCTTGCTCCAAGTGAATCGATTTAACTTACTTATTACAAGACCGAATATATTTTATACTAATGTCTTGCCAAATTGCAGCAAGTTATAAAGCCAAGATAAAACTAATATTAACTCAATTTAATACTGGGGATTAAGATACGATTAGCTTCTTATATTATCTTCATTTATCCTAGTATTTCATTATTACTAAAACCTTTCCATTAGGTGGTAGTTGTAAGAGAACGCGATCTTCTACGCCTGGTCATGCCTGGTGGTACGAGGCAAAAGTATAGTGAGCTCCGAGATCGAATGTCAGAAGCGCTTGCACAGCGTGGCCTGAGAATGCAACTTCATGATGCGAATACTGCTGTTTTTACTAATCCTGGGTAAGACTAATATTTTTAATATCTTCTTTCTTAAAGTCAACTACCAATTTTATTATATTTTTTAAACGAAATGGTCTAAAAAATTTGAATATGATTTGGAGTATTTATACGTTTATTCTAAGAAATTAATTTTTATTTGGAAACATCTTGACGGCCGCAAAAACGAAATTGAAGTACCTAATGATTCATAATTCTGTATTTTCAGGCCATGCTTTCAGTTCAGAAAAGTGGAATCTGGTGAAGCTCTTACACCTAAAGCGATGAAAGCAGCAATTAGAGCTTTAGGAGTAGAATTCCAAGGGATTCTGGAGAAGTTCAATGTTCATAATATCACCAGTTGCGGGATGTCTAGAACGAAACATTCCCCGGCGCAGCATGCATTGCTGGCTTTGGCTGGTGTGTTACCTCTTGCCGCATTCATAGCCACTCTTGTACTTTGCTGTATGCATTCCAGTGGTACGTACATCGTTGTTATACATTTAAAAAGCCTGGGTATCTAACTCAAGTAAATTAAAATAAGTGCAATAGCGGAGCCATCAAGAACTATGGAGGAAATAAACCAAAAAGAAATAAATTAAACTCAGTATAGTCGAGCTAACGTAAAACAATTTTTCTCTCTTCAAATAGGAGCCTTATGCTTCCGATCATGGCTAAATAATTATCTTGCATTAAAACACAAGCCTTTAACATGCCCGGCTCGTGCTCGTGGCTATATTTTTTTATAACTTCGCACTTTGTGTTCTGGTGTTTTATTTTCTTCGTGCACTTTTTATTTAGAATTGTTGGTTGTTGCATTTGTCTGCCAGACCATAATAGACCTGCGTGGTGCACTACTGCCTAAATTCCTCCATAAAAGTAATTATTTCTTTCTTTGCAGCCAAAAAAAGGTCTCGAGGAGCCCTACTTATAGCCCGGGAGCCTCCTCCAGTAGCTGCTAGCAATATCTCAATACCGACTAGATTGTACGCAGAACCTTTGTATACTACGTGACATAAAAAATACTAGTTGTATAAATTATATATGTGATATTTTTGTAGGGTTTTTATAAGAGACATTGAGTATTATGATAATTTCAACTTACAGCGCTTTATCTGCTTCAGCGCTACAGTTTCAACTGAAAGCAAAGCTAATGTTCTTGAAGTAAGATCACTGTGATGAGCCATAGTTTTATGTAAAGATGAATTCGCGACAAAATATTATTTTATTGTTAATGTACAAAATATTATCACTATTACGCCTCCTACTGCCACTCCCGCACTTACACGTTGTCCCATGTGAACGACAAACGCGGTAATATGACGCGATGCGATGCAACACAAAAAGATCAAATAGACATTTTGATATATATTTTAGCACTTGACATGCTCAGCTACTCTACTCTTCTACGCCCAGCGATGCCAATATTGGCACTGTCAAATAGCTGTCAAAAAACGAATCTTTCATCGTCTATTTACAAAGAATAACTATAAAACTTTTTTTTTGTTATTTAACATTTGTGTTTATTTATCTATTTTACAAAAAATATACAAATTTTAAAGTAACTATATTTGAGCAGCTAATTTAATAAGTTATAGCTATTTTATTGTATCAGAATAAATTAAAGTGTATATTATAGTTTATACTAGCGAGCGAAGAAGCGGGCTTTCGCTAATCTACCTATAGAGATAATAATTATAGTATATTTTATGGATATAGCTAAAATATGTAATAATAAGCTATATTAATAAATTTTATTTTACAAAAGTAAGTAGTTATTATAATTATATCATGTGAGAAAATCTTACTAGTTAAAAATAGTTTTCTTATTATTATAAACAAGATACCTATTAGTGGAGCAAATGTAATTAAATTATTTTCTTGGGTAATGTTAGGCAATCTTTATTACATTTAAATAAATACCTTAATTACGGGTGATTTTACTAAAGAAGGATATGCTATTTAATTCTTACATAATTTTCGAAAATTTTCCTAGAAATATTTAGAATTTTTAAGTATCTCAATTGTACTCAATAACTCTATATTTTTTGGATAAACTGTATAATTGTCATTTATATCGCCCACATAAATCCCTCTGCAGCGTAGAAGGCTTTCAGAAAATTAGATTTGTATTGGTTAAAATATTGTTTAATTTTAGTTGCAATTCCATTGTTTGATTCAATTATTATCTTGTTTTATTACCTGTCTATCTCAAGCCTGTTTCCCAGAGGGGTAAATAGAGACGGCAGATTGCTATGTGTCATGTAAATAGCCTGCTTATATTTTCATTCTTATCAGTACGACACTTAGCAGGTACATTACCCGGCGAATTATATAGTGTTACTATAATTCCCCATATGGACATAATTACCCCATTATATTCACTAGCTACTTAATTTTTAAAGACAGATTAAAGTGTCATACGCATAATCGAATAAATTCGAAACCGTTATGTCTAAGTCACATTTTAATAACTAAGTATTGTTTATTTTAAAAAAAGAACGTCATTTATATTTGAATTGTAAATATATTTTTCATATAAATGTTTTATTTACAAATATCGTTTTATTACCTGATACGAGATGTCAATGAACAAATTACTTTTCCACTTTTACAAATAATTTGTTGTTTAAAGAAACTGAGCATGACAAGTGCTAAAATACAGATCAAAATATTTAAAAAATCACGGCATAAATAGCATAAATTTTAATTGCAAAATTAAACTAAAAACACAGATAACGGAGTGGTTTGGATATCGGGAGGTATCCCCAAGTTCCCAAGGCCAAGACAGTATTATAATATTTTCATAAGACAAATTACAAGTAGATTAAAATTTATTGTGCAGACTTGATGATATTGTGAGTTACTTTATTTATCCGTATGGTGACGGATTAAGAATATTTTAAGTGTCAATACCACATTCTTTCCTGTTGGTATCTTAAAAAGCGACTAAGGAAAATTTAAGCAATTATCACAAAATGTATCACTGCTGGTGAGTTTTGTGCCAAGTGGGACTAGGTGCTCACTTGCTAACAGACTCGAGGGTGTCGATACCACCGGCTCTTGTATGACCGACCTTGAAGCACCTTGGTGTGTATTGATTGAAGCTGGAGATAGCCGTTTATTATTTCATTTCACAGCCGTGAAATAAAATGTTTAACAGTGGCTTGACAGTACTGTTGTTGTAGGGATTACAGTTACTGTTGAGGCTGGTCGCTGGCGCGAGGTGTTGTCGCAAATCTGCGATGCAGCCATGCCCCGTGTACAGCGTCCACCCCAAAGGTCAGACGTATCGAGGCGCTGGGGCTTAGGGTGGCCCTCAATGACGGGCCTCGTGGCGTGATCGGTAGTGTAACCGACTTCTGTGCACGAGGTCATGGGTTCGATTCCCACTCAGAAAAATTATTTGTGTGAGGAACACAGATATTTGTACTTCGTCTGAGTGTTTTCTATCTATTATAATATGTAGGTATGTATTTACAGAATAAAATGTAATATATGTATTATATCCGTAATCTGGTACCCATAGCACATATTAAGCTTAGTTTGGGACTAAAGGATGTTGTGTGAAATTTCCGTGAATATATATTCGTTGATTTATTATGTGAAGATCAAGAATACATAATTATTGGATACATTAGGTTCGCGATATAGTACCGGGATAAAACTATTATACCAGTTTTTAAGTCCAGTCAAGAGCTATCAAACAATTAAGTTTTATGAAAATTAATTCTGTAATTTTCTAAGTAAGTTGCTATGCGAACAATGAAACGGATACAAATTATAAAAATAAATAGCCTAATACGATCATTATTTCTCAAAATGTACAGACAGCTGTTTCACAACTTTATAATAGTATAGAATACTAGCCTTTGCCTGCGGCTCCGCTGCAGCCAAAAGCTAGTTTTTGAGTTATATCTCAGGTTTCCGGTACAGTAGCGTGATAAAATGTATACCAGTTCTTAAGTCTAATCAAGACCTGCCAAATGAAAAAGTAATATCAAAATCCGTTCAGTAGTTTTTGCATGATGCGCGAACAAACAAACAGATCAACAGACAAAAAATCTAAAAAAAAACGTATAGTGTTTAGACATGCCTATATAGGCTATTACAGTAGTTTTTTCTCAATTATCTTAAATGTACAGACAAAGCTCTGTTACAGCTTTTAATAGTAAAGAATTTCATACGGAATACGTCAGAATAATTAAGGCCATTGCTAACTACAATATTTACTTATAGCCGCATGTTATATCGCTGCAGTATTATGGCAAAGATCCTTGCTGGTATACATACTACTAACTACTACGCCACTCTACCGAACATCAAGGAATTCAGTATAAATATAGTAATTAGTGATAAAGATCTGCTTAAAATCCCAGCATGAATGGACCGGCTCGATCGGGGAAGTTCCACCCTCAGGCCCAACCCCCTACCACAGTTTTATGGATTGTAATACTGTGCTTCTAACCCTTTCCTCGGAGATGCCGACGCGTTAGCGATGCTTCTAACGTTATATTTTCCCACCTTAATAAATAAAAAAAAGGCTTTTCTGCCTCCTACCTAGTATAAATAATAAAATAGAAAAGCACACAAAAGACTTTATGTCCCGGAAAAATGCTCAATGTGCCTTAAAAGAAACGTGTTATTTTTTTTCCAACCCCTTTACTGTCCTACCTTTAGGCACAGGTCTCCTCTCATATAGAGAGGGATCTAGGTCCACCACGCGGGCTCAGTGCGTGTTGGCAGACTTCCCGTCAAGAAAATCTGAAAATGTTTTCCTTTAGCGAGCAATGAACTATATCATTTGTACAAAAATATAAATATTTTTATGACTGAACTGGGGATCAAACTCGATGCCACTGCATTTGCAGTCTGTGGTTTTGATACTTGATTCTCACTGCTAATATTATTGCATTTATATAATTTGGTCCTTTTAAAAGTACACGCAGCCGAAGTAATGCGTAGAATCCAGTATATAAACAAATAAAAAACATAACTATAAATTTTATTATTCTAAAGGTGTTTATGATTACTTATTGTTGTTATAGTACTATATCTTTAATAATTACTTATATAAAAGCCAGCTGGTAAAGTACGGAATCATAAACTAGTCATAACGGACAATCAATATAACATAAGATATGTTTACTAGAGACTTATTTAATATAAAGGTTTAAAACACTGTTTCAGTTCCAAAGCACTCAAATTGACGAGTTTTGTTGATTCATCCCAAAGAAATGCACAGTTTTCATCACAATAAGCGCGTTTAGTTGCTTTGCTCAATTGACAGTTCTTAAAATATTGTCCACTCGCTTTAACAGCGCTATTGTCTAAAGCGACGTGTAAAGTTGTCTGAGCACCTTCCCTCGGTGTTTTAAAGAACATTTTTAGAAGATATTTTAAGACTACACCCACTGGTTTATTTCCAGCCTCAAAAATTCCAGTTCCAACTGCTCCAGGATCTAAACAATTCACTACAACATTTGATATATTTAGATCCTTAAGGCGTTTTGCTAATTCATATCCAAACATCACTAAGCATAGCTTGCTGTTACCATAAATTTGAACTTTAAACCAATAGTTTGGTCTGTTCCAATTTCCAAAATCTATTTTTCCAATGTGATGTAACACCGAGGATGTTAGTAAAATTATGCTTGGTTCGTCTGATTTTCCTGTTTTTATTAGAAGAGGCAGTAACAAAAGCGTCAGTAAAAATGTTCCGTAATAATTTACTTGCATTATATATTGCATTCCGTCTATAGTTAAAGAGTCACACGGTACACCAACGCCTGCATTATTTATTAAAATATCCATTCTTTCCTCAGTTACAATAATTTCTTCAGCTAACTTTCTTATTGAATGTAAAGACGCTAGATCCAGAAGCTTGAAAACCACCTGATTATTTTTGGTTTCTTCTATTATGAATTTTGCTGCATTTGTGCCTTCTTCTTTAAATGGACACGCAACGATCACCCGAGCCCCTCGCTTGGCTAGATCTAAAGCAATTTCTAGTCCTATTCCAGCTGTTCCACCCGTCACTAATGCCGTTTTACCTTCAAGTCTTTTTTTTGACAAACATATTGCGTTTGTCATTTTTTGTTAGAGACCTATTACTAAAATAATTGTTACAAAAACTACAACAATTAGTACGTTCATTGCTTAAACTGTGATGGCGACCGACAAAACAAAGTTTTTATGGTTTGTCTTCTTTCAATATTTATATAAAAATGATTTTAAAGCAAACAAGATGACGAACTGAATATGGATATTATTAGGTATATAATATCGTCAGCACAATAGCGTTACCGCTGTTTGCCTCCAAAATATTGTATGTTTGTGAGATATATCAACATAAAGACTTACTTTATCCCCTTAATCTTAATTTAATCTGCCTGCCTCGAACCAGGTTATCCTAGTTGCCCTTAGAGCATCTAAGTAATTGTCCGAAGGTGGCCAAGATCCGGCATAAAATTCATTATTTAAAAATAAATAAGTAAAGGACTAAAAATGTTAATAAAAAATAACTAAAAATTTAAAAATATATATTTGTGTACTTATCACAATCTCTTCTTTTCTTTCTTGACAATAAAATATTATATGTCTATATTCTAGAGCAAACTAACCAATAAAACAAATTAAAGACCCGTTTAATTTGTTTGTACGCTCTAGCGTAGTATACATGGGCGGTTAGGCAGAATCTCATATGTCACATGTCGATCGTATCGTGATCACTGTGATTGGTTGAGAGTTCACCGTGATTGCCTAACGGATTATTGCGACATCACGTGTCGGTTTCTCAACCAATGACAGTAATCACGATACGATCGACATGTGAGATATGAGATTCTGCCTAACCCCCCAGGGTGGTTAGGCAGAATCGATACGGTCGACACGTGAAATATGACATTCTGCCTAACCCCCCTGTTGTATACATGGGTACGAGTCGAAACGTTGGGTGTAAATAAAATCGTCATCATTTTCAACCGACTTCTGAAAAGGAGAAGGTTCTCAATTCCACTGTATGTTTTTTTGTGTGTTTGTTACGCAATTATTCCGCTAATTATGAATCGATTTCAATGATTCTTTTTTTTTTGGTAGGTTCTACATCGGAGGTGGTCCCATTTAAATTTTATCAAAATCGGTTCGGCAGTTTTTAAATAAAACAACAAAAATCTAAAAAATTGCATCTGGACATGATGATATTTTGAACCGACTCTCTGGCTCATTGGAGCAGTGCGTTTAGTTGGCACAGCATCACGCCTGTATGCCCGAAGGGGTAGGCAGAGGTGTATTACACACCCACGATTCGCCAGCTACGTTCAAGTCTCACGTAATAGGGGGCAAGTCTATTGCCGTACATTGCTGCTCGCACACACTACCGCTGCACCGAGGCAGTTTAGTTGGCGTACCCATATTATATGTATATGGGTACGCCAATCATTCTTCAGTCGTCGGAAGACTCTCGCTGTTTTCTATTTCTTTCTCTACATCCCATATTTATCATTTTCAGACTCCTGTGCCCCGAGGAAGACCTCCCCATCATGTACCATCTGCTCTAACCTATGCACATATTTTATAAATAACCATTAAAAAAGCAAAAAATAAATTATTTTTAAATAAAAAATAACTGCCTTCAAAAGACACCTTGAACTAAAAACCAAAAAATATATTAGTATTTACATACAATTTCCGTGCTAGCCACCTACTGATGTGTTTGAAGTCGGTGCCTAGTCTAAAAATAACAAAACAATACTTATAGATACTCATATAATAATAAAAACAATAGGTAGGTATTTATACCTACTTATAATAACATTAAAATCATCTTGGCACCGACATCAAACACATCCGTAGGTGTCTAGCAGTGTACTAGGTATATAATTATAGTAAAGGAAACTCATATACATTTAGTCAAGAAAGTATTGGGAATGGATGATTTGTTTATAGTTTCCATATTTTTGTTTTTTTTTGTAGTTGTATTTATATTAAATACAGTGCTGTTTTAGTTATATCATATCTAGTGTGTATTGCGAATTTCATACTGGACGAAAACATCGAACAAAGAGTTTGTCTTAAATTTTGTATCGCCAATGGAATTTCATGTTCGGAGTCACTGAAAAGGTTACAGAAGGCTTACGGTGAATCGAATTTATCAAAAACACGTGCTTATGAGTGCTACAAAGCGTTTAAAAGCAGTCGAGATGTGATGGAAGAATTGCCTCGCTCTGGTAGGCCATCAACGTCTGCAACTGAAGTTAACATTGCAAAAGTGAAGGAAATAGTGACTGAAAATCCTCATTCAACTTTGAGAGAGATAGCCGCCGATTTTTCTGTGTCTCACGAGTCGATCCGTACCATTTTAAATAATCACTTGGGTATGAAACATGTTTCCGCTGGGCTAGTCCCAAAAGACCTGAATTTTCTCCAAAAACTCAATCATATGAGAGTCGCTGAGGACATGCTATAACGAGTCAATTCCGACCTAACATTCATGAAACGCATTGTTACTGGTGACGAGACGTGGGTTTACGAGTTTGATATGCAAATTAGTCAACAAGTTTCGAAATGGCGACTTTCGACTGAACCAAAACCGAAAAAACCACGCCAAAGTCGATCAAAAGTCAAAGTCATGTTGACTGTTTTCTTGGAATATCGCGGTGTTGTGCGCTCGGAATTCTTACCAGAAAGTCAAACGATAAATAAAGAATATTACTTGAGCGTTATGCGGCGTTTAAGAGAGCAAATTCGACGAAAAAGGCCAGATATGTGGAAAGAAAATTCTTGGATTTTGCACCACGATAATGCGCCTTCGCACAAGGCCATCACTGTGAATAAATTTTTGTCCAAACACTCAACAAATACCATCGAGCAACCACCATATTCATCAGATATGGCTCCAGCCGACTTCTTTCTTTTTCCTAAACTCAAATTACCATATTTAGATATTTATAGGGTTTGCGTCATTATTAGGTAAAATCTTAATTGTAAAATTAAGTTTACCTGATCGGTATAATGTATGAAAATACTTCCGACAGATGGCGCAGGCATCACCCAAAGACGTTAAATATGGAATGTGTTATCGAGATTAGCAGTCAGGAGCAAGGGTCACAATGGCTGAATTGGCAAAGCATCTGGACGGTATGCATCTCCTATGCAGGTTCGAATCCTGCTCGTGACTGTTATTTTCGATTTCACATTGTTTACTTTGTGCTCAAATTACCACTTCGTGGCACCCGTTTTCAATCGGTAGAAGACATAAAAGAGAATTCGCGGCGAGAACTGAACTCAATTCCGGAAACAGCGTTTAAAAAATGTTTTGATGATTGGATTGTTCGTTGGCGTAAGTCTATCGTTTCTGAAGAAGCATACTTTGAAGGCGATAAAATAAATTTGGATGAATAACAAAAATTTTGTGTATCTCCTTCCGATCTTTTCCCGGTACTTTCTTGACAGAGTAGTATACACGTTAAGACCAGTTTAATTGCTTTGTATAGTTATGAATTTAAAATCTTTCTAATATTGCATTAAACTATGTAATGTTAAAAAGCAAAAATCTGACAAGAATCTTATCCTAAAAACTCCAATGCTCCCCCAATTGCAATCGCATTTACAAAAGTTGCGATCGGATATGAACGCCAAAGTACCTATCTGTCAAGATGAATCAAACAAGCCGAAACTAGGTGTATTACAGAGTTCCTGGCTACACCAGTATTCAGCTTCATTACCAGACCCTGGATATAATCTGGAACCAGAGTAATTGTTATAATTAATGAAATTACACCAAAAAAAAACGACAGCGTTGAATTTAATTCAAATCAAATCCAAATAAATCTTTGTATCATCGGTGACGTAATAGAACTTACAATCGTTAAAATTTACTAACAATTAACACGAGACTTGACTGCTTCTATGGTGCAGCGGTAGTGTAATCGACTGCTAATCATGAGGCCTCGGGTTTGATCCCCGGGTCAAGCAGAGTTATTGAGATTTTTCGTAAAAAAAATAGAAAAAATTCTCAGTATCAGCCCGGAGTTTAGAAATGTGCCCGGTAGACGTCAATAGGGGATTGAGCCTATTACGGACTTAAAACATAGCTGGCGAATCGTGGGTGTGTAATACACCTCTGCCTACCCCTTCGGGGAATACAGGCATGATGCTATGTCTTATTTACACGAGCGCTTGTGGAAAGCGCACCCGCAGTGCTCCAGCCATCGCGTAGTTTTATTACAGTGTTAATAGTAAAGTAGTTTGTGCGGGTCGGATAGTGTTATTGAGCTTTTTCGTAATAGGAAAAATTTTGAGTAGCAGCCCGGAGTTTGGAAATGTGCCCGGTAGACGGCAATAGGTTCGCCAACTATTACGTGGGACTTGAACATAGCTGGCGAACAGTGGGTGTGTAATACACCTCTGCCTACCCCTTTGGGGAATACAGGCGTGATGCTAAGTTATGGTATGTTTTTTTGGTATTACAGAGTTACCATGGCTATCTTGCGGCTTCACGATCCGGTCAGCTCTGAACCGGCAAACTTATAATAGCCCATTAGATGGGCTGATGATTCTTAACTCTCCAGCAGTAGAAATAGACTGGATGCGACGCGCTGACAAGCGGATGGTATGACGTAAATTAAGAGATGCTTATGTCCAGCAGTAAACTATAATATTACTTAATTGATTATTCCACGATTATGTCGAAAATTTCAGCGCAAACCCGAAAGTGGATAACTTGCAAGATTTGATTATACTAAAATCGGAACAAGCGAAACTATAATAAAAAAACATGTTATATAATATATCCATCCATCCATCCATCCATCAGCCTTTCAACGTCCCCTACTGGACAAAGGCCTCCCCAAGAGAACGCCACAACGAGCGGTTCTGTGCCGACCGCATCCAACGGCTCCCCGCAGCTTTGACCAGATCGTCGGTCCATCTGGTGGGGGGCCGTCCTACGCTGCGCCGTCCGATACATGGTCGCCACTCGAGAATCTTTTTTCCCCAACGGTTGTCGGTTCGTCGAGCGATGTGGCCTGCCCGTTGCTACTTCAGCATGGCAACCCTTCGGGCTATGTCGGTCACTCTCGTTCTCCTATGGCTCTCCGTATTACGGATACGATCACGTAGGGAAATACCTAGCATAGCCCGCTCCATGGCCCGCTGAGTGACTTTGAGCCTTGATACGAGGCCAACATTCAGAGACCACGTCTCTGTTCCATATGTCATCACTGGTTACACGCACTGGTCGTAGACCTTCGTTTTCAGACACTGCGGAATATTGGACGAGAAGATCTTCCTTAGCTTCCCGAATGCTGCCCAGCCGAGTTGGATTCGTCGATTGACCTCTTTCTCGAAGTTGTGCCTACCTAACTGGACTGCTTGTACCAGGTAGACATAGTGGTCGACAACTTCGAGAAGCGCACTCCCGACTAGGACCGGTGCTGAAATGACATGGACATTAGACATGACTTTCGTCTTGTCCATGTTCATTTTGAGACCCACTAGTCAAGAAACCCCGCTGAGATCATTGAGCATGGTGCCAAGGTCCTCCAGCGATTCTGCCATGACTACGATGTCATCGGCATATTGAAGGTGAGTGATGTATTCGCCATTGATGTTGATGCCGAATCCGGTCCAGTCCAAGAGCTTGTAGACATCTTCCAATGCAGCGGTGAAGAGTTTCGGGGACATAACGTCTCCCTGTCTAACACCTCTCTGCAGTTGGATCGGTTTCGTACTCCTGTCCTGAACACGGACTGACATGGTGGCGTTTCTATACAAGCACTTAAGCACTTCGGTGTACCGATAGTCAATTTGGCACCGCTGAAGGGACTGCAGCACCGCCCAAGTTTTAATCGAATCGAAGGCTTCCTCATAGTCCACAAACGCCAGACACAGAGGCCGATTGTATTCCTCGGTTTTCTGTATAATCTGGCGTAGCGTGTGGATATGGTCTATGGTAATATAGCCTTTACGGAAACCGGCTTGTTCGGGAGGCTGGAAGTCGTCAAGCCTGCGCGCGAGTCGATTTGTAATGACCCTCGAGAACAACTTATAGACGTGGCTCAAGAGCGAGATGGGTCTATAACTCTTCAAGAGGGTTCTGTCACCTTTCTTGAAGAAAAGCACCACCACGCTCCTGGTCCACGACTCTGGAACGTCGCCCCCGAGAACGACGGAATTAAATAGCCTCTGGAGGGCTTTGAGGACCGGCTTTCCGCGTGCCTTCAGAAGCTCTATAGTAATTCCGTCGTCACCCGGTGTCCTTTAGTTGTTTGAGAGCCATTCTGATCTCTTAAAGGCTGATGTCCGGGATATCCTCGGTAAAGTGTCGAGTTAGCTTGGATCTGGGGTCTTGGACCAAGCCAACAGCAGGGCTCTGGGATCTGTGCAACTGTCCATAGAACTGCTGGACCTCTCCGAAGATCTCATCTCGAGATGAAATGACAGTGCCGTCTTTCGGAAACTTTCAAGCCTTGATTCCGCTCTATCGCCTATTTAATACGGGTAGTATTAAATTGGCGAATATCGTGCCGCGCAGCCTTGGAGATCTGTCTGTTTAACCGCCTTTGGCAGGACCAATCGGCTGAGGACTGGACTGTCATTACTTGTCTCCTCTTCATGGGTTTGAGAGTATGGTCCAAGAGTTTACGAGTCCTAGTAACGCGACGGGCCTTGAAGTAGGTCGACCTGACCGCGTGGACAGTTTGCACGAACCTGCTGTTCATATCGCTCGCTGATGCACACTCATCTAGACATTGAAAGCGATTTTGTAGTTCGAGCTGAAAGATCTCGGGGTTCTGGTATTGGGCAGGTGTTGGTCGGAGCGTAGACTTCATCAAGCGTGACCTCTCGACTTTCTTGCTAATATTCAAGATGCCCCTGACTAGTCAGTGATCACACCCAGTTTTAATCCTGCTGATCACTGAGATATCATTGAATATGTGTCGTTTGTCCGACAAGATGAAGTCAATCTCGTTTTTAACTGAATCATCAGGGCTTATCATATCATATAAGGGTTATATAATATAAACAAAATGTTATTTAGTTTGAATTGCACAAATTAGGCTATTTTTAATTGAACAGGTTATAATGCTAAACAGTTTTATATTGTTGTGTGTTCTGCGTCATACCTTATGTACGTGACTATGACTAACGTAAGTTGAATAATTTATTGCTTGCAGGCGCCATACATTTGTTATTTAGTTTTGCTAGATGAAATCCATAAAACTTATTACTATTACCTAATAACAAGCATCTTATAGATGGAATTATATCAATAATTACGTTAACCTTTAAAAAGAACTTTTTTTTAAACTAAATAATGAACGTTTTAAATAGCTAACCGAACTAAAAACATTGTAAATAAAAAGTGTAGAATGCAGGCCATCAAACGATACAAATAGGTTATCAAATTAGTGTATTGTCATCGGTCCTCGATAGATCTACAAAGTTTGAACAAAATCTGGCCGTTTAAAGTGGGTCAAAATCGCGCCCAAAGGAGTCGGTTACAAACATACAAACATACAGGTGAAGCTAATAAAAGGCGTATAAAAATGACTAAGACTGCTATATCTCATTCAGACGTTCCTTTCAAAACATATATTATATCAACAATAACATCGATAATTAAAAGCCATCATGGAAAAATATTGTATATTTTACCAGTGGAGTGTTGAAACTTTAAAACAGCTGTGCGCTAGCCCTGATGATGAGCATTGAAAATGCTCAAAACCCGGGTTGACAAAATCGATACACAACGTGAGTTATTTCCGGTTATATACTTTTAACATGTATTAATCTCACGATAGTTTCAATACGAAAAAATCCTCTACAATATTAATAAATACATTATCTTATGGACAAAAGTAATATCTATTTAAAAGTAGCTGTCCTAAAGAAACCCTTAATTTCTCCGGGACTTCTATTGTAAAATGCGACATCCTATAACAATCGTTTAAATAATTATGGTGTAAAAGTTTAACAAACAAATTAACAAATTAATATTTATAATCTTATCTGTATATTATAATGAGTATAAAACTTTAGTACCTACATTTATACCTGTATCTATACTAATATTATAAAGAGGAAAGATTTGTATGTGAGTATGTTTGTAACGAATTGGCTCAAAAAATAATGCATCGATTTTAAAAATTCTTTCACAATTTGATTGCTACATTATTTTTTATTAATATAGGCTATTTTAATTGTAGGAAAAAAATAAGGATCCCATCTAAACTAACAATAATGATGAAGAAAAATGCCTATAAAATATCTTTCATCGCATGCGCTGCGAAAACTATTGATGATAGAACAAAAAAATGTTCCACAATATTAAAGAACATATCAATATCTACAAAAAATGTCGCGATAGCATGTGTCTAACTATTGTAGTTATGTCACTATAAATAGTTATAATAAGTACTTATAGGCATACATTCTCTTATATTATCAGACACAATGCTTTCTTAATCGCTACATATGAGTATTGACTGTAGACTGTACAGTAATAGTAGGTTAATAATGTATCTAATTATTATTAGTATACCTATACTCTAAACCTCAGTGAAATTTTTTTAAAAATTACCCGATGATGTCATTTATTCTGTTATCATTTTGTTTTCAATCATCAAGTCCCGTACCCAAAGGGAGCCAGTGATACACTATTACTAAATACATTATTATTTAGGTATGTCCTGCATTTACTGTACGTTCATGCCAAAATGTTTAAATAATAAATGTCCACCCGTGCGAAGACGGGACGGGCCGCTAGTAATATTATAAAAACACTAAACTCTACCTATATGAATGCCAGTCTTACGTAGTAAGTGACTGGTGGTGAATATACTCGTGGTTAGACTCGTAATACCTTAGTTTTGTTTATAGACAAGTAATTAATATACAAAGTGCATATTGTATTACTTTTCAATATAGGTATTAACCCTTTGAACAAAGACGAATACATTATTCGTGTCGTGATTTTCACAGTGTGTTGCCAATTGACAAGTCGTTAATGACACCTACTAGTCATAATATTTTACTCGTACAAAATAACGAAAACTTGTAACGAAAACTTTTATTTGTGATTTCACCTTTGATTTAAGAACCATGAGCGTCTTAGTGACATTAACTTCGATAATTCTTGTGATACTTTCTTTTAAAGCATACCAAAAGTATACAAACGTAATTTACAAGTCAAAAAAAATACTCAACGGAAAGACTATCATTATCACCGGAGGCACAGCAGGAATAGGTCTTGAAATTGCAATAGATCTAGCAAAAAGAGGAGCTAAAATTATTATTGCTTGTCCTTTTGAAGACGAGGGTACTGCTGCAAGAACGCAAATCGTAACTGTGACAGGAAACGAAAACGTATTCTTCAAACTGCTGGACCTTGGATCTCTTGAATCAGTAAGACAATTTGCTACAGACATATTAAGAACAGAGAAGAGGCTAGATATCTTAATAAATAATGCTGGAGTGGGTATTCCATGTGATGTTCTTACCAAAGATGGTATGAATTTTATAATGCAGGTAAACTACTACGGTACATTCTTACTGTCCTTATTACTGCTTCCTATTCTAAAGAAGACAGGAACTGCGGAAGAGCCCAGCAGGATACTAACTACTACATCTGTAACACATTTAATTGGAAAAGTTGATATCGTAAAAGCAAATTCAGTTAACTACTGGTTTATATTTCAACTATATGCAAACAGCAAGTTATGTTTAATACATTTTGCTAGTGAACTATCAAAAAGATTAGAAGGATCAAACATTATTATCAACAACGTAGATCCAGGATTAGTTGGAACCAGGATATATCACTCAATAAATGAAGTAGTTGGCTTTATTTTGGCTTCTTTCCTTACATTCGTTTTTAGAACACCTTGGGAAGGTGCTCAGACTACGATATATGCAACCCTAGATGAGGGTGCTAGTAAAATGAGTGGCGTTTATTTCAAAAATTGCAAAGTAACCACAGCAGCAAAGCATGCTTACGATGAAGAGATAACAATGGCCGTTTGGAAGGATTCAGTGAGACTAGTGAGGTTAACTGATAGTGAATTAGATCAATGCTTCCAAGGAATATAGGATTCTGTTAGCTTAGTTATATTTTAATAACTTAATCACTTAAAATTTTAAAGATAGTAAATAAATAATGGTCAATTGTTCTTAGAGCTGATTTGAGAAACTAATTTTTGTTAATTAATGAGTTTTATTTATATAATTTAAACTAAAATTCATACATAAACCATCTTACTCGATATGTAACTCTTGATTTTTTTCTTTCCAATGCAGTTTGTTTTATGAAATTTTGTGAAAATCTAAAGGTAAAAGTAGCAAATAACACGCTTTGTTTTTCACTTTATCCATCCATCCATCAGCCTTTCATCGTCCACTGCTGAACATAGGCCACCCCAAAATGGGGGTTTCACCATAATCGCCACACTTGGCAGGCGGGTCGGCGATCGCAATGGATGTTTTTAATACACAGGGGAATGCTGCTGCCCGGTCCCCTGGTACTCCCTTAGTCGGCTTTTAAGACTCCCATAGGAAGAGACGGGGTGGAACTATACTTGCCGGACCCACACCGTCAACTTCACTTTATAATATAATTTAACTAATTTAAATGTAACTTAAGCCCATTTTAAGTGTGGTAAAAGATTTTTTTATATCGTTTCCGATGCTGCCGACAAACTGTTGTACAGTTTGGCAGTATAAATAGTACTAAGATAATTTTATGTTACTAATTTGAAGTTCTAAATAAATAAATAAATACATGTGAATTTGTTACATTGCCTTGTTCATTACAGCAATAAAGATGTTTTTTATCGAGTTGTTTCTACGAAGTGTTATTATGAACTATTTATATAAAATAACTAGCTGCAGTTTAAAAGCAAAAAAAATTCAGCAGAATTTAGTTATTTTCGTTTTTGTGAGGAATCCTAATTATTTTACTAAAATAAAATTAGCCTAAGGATTATAACAGCAGCTATCTGCTAGTGAAAGTCCCGTCTAAATCGTTCCAGCCGTTCTGGAGATTAACGGGAACAAACAGAGAGACAGACAGACAAAAAATTGGTAAGTATGTTTTTGTTTTAAAATTGGTATTTTGTTATAAGCGTATATATGATCTCGTATACATTTAGTAAAAAGCTGTTATTTAGACATTACAGACACTTCAATTTTATGTATTTGTATAGATTATAATAATAAAATGATCTTCAGAATGTAATTTGTAATTGAAATCTGTTCTCTCTGCCTACCCCGCAAGGGGAATGGCGTGATGATAAGTTAGTTAGAATGTAATTTCCATCAGTGTCTACAGGGGCAAGCCATGTACGCAGGAGATATCTTAGCACGCGAGCGTGTGTGCATAACCAGTGCACTCTCTGCTCACTCTCATACTCCGATGGGACGGCATTCTGATACCACCGGCGAGAGATCACGCGCAGGGCCAATGACTTTACGTGTTTTCCGAGGCACGGAGGTGCGGAGGTGAAACACTGCCAAATTCCTGACTCCGGGCTGCTACTTAGATTTTTTTGCGGAAAGTCTTTTTGCTGGCCTGACCCGGGAATCGAACCCGAGACCTCGAGATCTGCAGTCGTATACACTACCGCTACACCACAGAGGAAGAGGTAAGAATAACTAACTGACTGACTACATTAACATATCAATGCACAGCCCAAACTCCTAGGACCAGAACTGTGAAACGTAGGTCACGTTTACTTATTACGTATGGGTTTATTGATCATTATCTTGTTCAAAATGGAATTTTTTCGACATCACTATCATGCGAGCGAAGCCGGGGTAATGCGCTGCTATAATATTTTGCTGAACTATGGCCGATCCCGGTGCAGACCCGAGTGACTTACATTACAATGTTCGAATTTTGAATAAAGAATACCTATAAAACGCTAACCTTGGGATTTTAAGATCGTTAAGTTTTTGTTATGATCGAATGTGGTTTCTTGAATTCCCCTACACAAATAAGGAAAATTGGTTTGTTACGTTTAAATAACAACTTCTAACAAAGTGCATAATATATAAAAATATAATATTACCTATAACAAAACATTATTGTATTTAGATATTTATATATATATTTTTAGCATTTGACATGCTTAGCAACATACATTAAACACAAAGTGAAAAATGTGAAATCGAAAATAACAGTCACGAGCAGGATTCGGACCTGCATCTCCTGGATACCGTCCAGATGCTTTGCCAATTCAGCCATCATGACCCTTGCTCCTGACTGCTAATCTCGATAACACATTCATACTTAACGTCTTTGGGTGACGCCGAATGTGTTATCGAGATTAGCAGTCAGGAGCAAGGGTCATGATGGCTGAATTGGCAAAGCATCTGGACGGTATCCAGGAGATGCAGGTTCAAATCCTGCTCGTGACTGTTATTTTAGATTTCACATTTTTAACTTTGTGTTTAAAACATTATTGTTTTAAGTTTCTGCCTATCTGTTTGTCCGTTTGTTCCGGCTAACCTCCATAAAGGCTGGGCCTTAGATTGCTAATGTTATACTAAATAACTTTCACTACTTTATACTTTATAAAATACAATATTTTGGAAAATAATAATAATAATAACTGTTAGATTTGAATTCTTAGATTGGAATCTAAGCTATTGTAAAGCTGTAATAGAACTATGTCCTGTACAACATTTAAGATAGTTGAGAAAAATGTATTGGGCTATTTAGGCGTCCCTAGATTAATACAAAACAATTTTTTTACAATGTTTGTCTGTTTGTTCGAGCTTCACGCAAAAAATACTTGACGAATTTTGATGTATTTTTTTTGGTAGTTCTTGATTAGACTTACATATTTTTAATCCAGCTACTATATAGGGAACCTGAGATACAGCCTAAAAACAGCTTTTTGGTGTGGCAGAGCCACGACTATGCTCGCGGCTCTGCTCTGTTAGTAGCTTTTATTTCTAATTAAGTAATTTTATATGAAGTTTAAGACAACATTATTTAGGAATACAAACTCTCCACAGAAGGAATGTAACATAGTTCCAGTGGCCCGCCAATAAAGGCGGAGAGACGGCACACGGCGGGTTTATTTAGTGGGTGAGGGCCTCACACTACCCTGTTCGTTGCCCCGAACGACGGGGTGTGCGGTTAGGTACATTTTTTCTCGCCGAAACAAAAAGAAAAAATGGAATACAAACTCTATTCAAACTCTGTTTGCCAAATTAATTGAATTGACAATTTCTAATAAAATAAGTAAATATTTTCTGTGTTTTTATTTTTTTATAAGCTGGCGCAATATAATTATGTCAGCAAAAAAATTGCGTGAGTTGTAGTTTATTATCCTCCTTCTCTTCACCGCCTATCCCTTTCCTTAGAGTTGGCGACGTGCGAGTGATACCTATAGTGTTGCTAGTATTGCCTTCTTGAGGTCATAGAAGATTGATTTGAGCGAACTTTAAACTCGATTTCTTGGATGCATGTAAACATTGAGAGGTGCGAGTCATGTCATCTTATTTACCAAAGGTCCGATGAGGAGCGGTGTCTCCCTAGGTAGCCGTGCATGCAAATACTACGCAACGTTTACTTCATGCATAGGCCAGTCTATATAGGCAAAAAATCAAGCTGACCTTGCAAAAATTACGTTTTCGATTTTTTTTTTTTGTTTAATCGTTGGGGGGTCACTGGAAGTCCTCAAGTTCTGACAGTCCTTTTTTTCTTTACCGTTGGCGTACTACCTTAAATATTCACTGTAGGAAAAAAAACGTAAGGACCAAAATTGTTGGAAATTTAATTCTCTACGAGTTTGTTTATGTTCATTTATGCACTAAAGTCAAAAATAAACTAGATAATACAATAGTTTTACTTCGCCGTTATTTTTAGGTTTAATTCGAAAAATAACCATTTTTTTTTTTAAATAAACTCGAGGTCAAAGTTGTAGGCAATTGAATTTCCTACAACATTTGTCTTTACCATTTTTCGTTAAAATTGAAAATGGCCGAGTTATTCAAGAAAAAAAATTTTTCATAAAATTCAAGATGGCGGCGATAGCAATGGGCCGATTTGGTCGACTTTTGGGTTGAGGACTCCCAGTGACACCTCCCACCGATTAAAAAAAACGAATACGGAATTTTTGCAAGGTTAAAACCTATCTTGACATGACTAGCAACACAATACGATATTATAAAATTACCTACTATTAATTCTACAGAATATAATAAATAAATAAATATTCACGGATATTGTCACACAACGTCCCCTGGTCCCAAACTGAGTTTAACCCTTGTGCTATGGGTACCAGATTACGGATATAATACATATATTACTTTTTTTGTAAATACATACATATAATAGATACAAAACACCCAGACGCAGTACAAATATCTGTGTTCATCACACAAATAATTGTCCTGAGTGGGAATCGAGCCCACGACCTCGGGCACAGAAGTCAGTTACACTACCGACTACGCCACGAGGCCAATTCATTATTTATCAATGTTTCATTGTCTATGCCTTCTGTAGACTCCATGGTCACATTGGCATTTTCTAGGCGTAATGGAGTAGGCAGAGAGAACAGAGTGCTAAAAAGCTCTATACTAGCATATCTCTCGCTTCCTCAACATTCATAATTCTCTTCATACATGCTCGCCGGTTTCGGAAACTCCTGACAATAGACTGTATTACCTATTCTATGCTCAGCCGGCGGACCACTGAAGTAATCCAACACATTACCAGTAGTCCGTCAACACAGGCAGAGAGACGGCACACGGCGGGTTTCTTTAGTGGGTGAAGGCGCCACACTACCCTGTTCGTTTCCCCGAACGACGGGGTGTGCGGTTAGGTACATTTTTTCCCGCTTAAACAAAAAAGAGGCGTATTCTATGCAAAATATACTCTACCATTTACGATCGATATCTTTACTATAAATCTGTGAAAGTATAGTGAGTGTTCCCCTCACTTCCAACAGATGGCGCAGTTGCTGATACATAGCTAACCATTAAAAAAGCTGTTTTCTTGCGGTCGCGGGTATGTTCCATCCATCCATCAGCCTTTTAACGTCGACTACTGGAGATAGGCCTCCGCTCTTACGACTCCCATGGGTGGAGAGGGGTGGGACAATTCTAAAGCCGGCCCCACACGGCAAGGTACGGCGGGTATGTCATTGAAGTGAATAAACAAAAGATTATAGATTTTATAAAATTTGATAAACCCCCTATAAAAGAGTTCACAACTTTTAAACGGCGGAACTGATTTTCATGTAATTTACAGTTTTGTAATGTACACCTCATGCCCTTTTATTTGATACCATTTGGGTATGAAAATATTCGATCCTTCATCCCTACATCCACCTAAATTCCCTTGCGTCAGGGGTAAAAAATACATAAAACAATCTTTAAAAGGGATTGTATATCGTGTGGAAATTTGTGCTTAATCGATGCAGAAATTTTTGAGTTATTGAATTTTACACAAACCAACTTAACATTTTTATATAATATAATAGATTACATTATAAAGACATTAATTTAAAACAAGTTTGCGAACACTACTTAGTTATTAAGTATTATAATTATCACGCCATTTATTCGTATGGGGCTCAAGAAGCGGCAGAGTCTCGCTATTCTATTATAAAGCCGTAACAAAGCTATGTCTACACATTTAAGATATTTGAGAAAAAAAAATGTACTGGCGTGTCTGAACACAAAAAAAAACTGTTTGTTTGTTTGTTTGCGCATCAAGCAAAAACTACTACACGGATTTTGATGTAACTTTTTTATTTGATAGCTCTTTATTAGAATAAAAAATGGTATACGCTTTATCCCGGTACTATAACCTGAGATATAACCTAAAAACTAGCTCTTGGCTGCGGCGAAGACGCTGGCAAAGGTTTTAATATATATAAAAATTAAAAAGTAGGTAGGGTATATGGTTTTGTTGTGCAAATACAGTATGTGGAAGTTTAGTTGAGGGCATGTAGGTATTTATCTCTTACTGCGGCTGTACACACTCGTCGAGACACCCCGAGACAGAGATGTGTACATAGCAGCCTCGTCTCGTCTCGGGGCTCTCGCTATGTCTCGGAAGAGTATCGGTTTGTTGTGCTCGAGTCAAAGGGTCTCGGTGAGTCTCGCGACAAAACGAGACCGCGCCTGTACACACTCGTTTGCTTAGTTGCCCGCCAACTGCGTTCGCGTAAAGACGTGTTTTCTGCGTGTGACAACGATGTGTTCTAACGCTTTTTAGAAGCCTACTAAAGGCAATCACTATTATGGAATCCTAAGAATGTCAGGTACAAGGATAAACAACTATTACACGACGCTTGGTTGCGGATAAGCAACGATTATGATATCCCAGTGGAAGATTTAAAAAAATATATATTCCTGTTGAATAGTGAAAAAGTTCTTTTTCGCCATGGTTTAATATATTTTTTTTATGGTAGTTGATTAAAAAATTACAATAACTAATACAAAAAATAAACGCCACAATTGTTTTTTCCACGTCCATCGCGACGGGCATCCGAAGTTCAATTGATACAACGAGCGTGTAAATGGTGACTCTCGTGTCGAGCTCCTACGAGACGAGAGTGGACGAGAGGTTCGCGAGCCAAATAGACGAGTGTGTACAGCCGCCGTTAGTAAAGGCAGCATTTTTTATCATCATCATCATTTGCCGTGTGGGGCCGGCACAAAGAATAGCTCCACCCCGTCTCTTCCTATGGGAGTTGTAAAAGCCGACTAAGGGATTACCAGGGGACCGGGTAGCAGCGTTCCCCTGTGTACTAAAAACATCCACTGCGATCGCCAACCCGCCTGCCAAGCGTGGCGATTATAGCGTCTGCTACACAGTTATGAACCAAGGCTCCAACAAAGCTGACCTTGCTAGTTTATAACCGTGTAGACAGAAGTTTACAACCAAATTTCGTTTGACATTCAAATGTCCTTGGTTATGAGAGCTGCGTTGACTACCAAGGTCGTCGTTCGTGAAGGGCGGTAAGTTGGCGCCCGGCCGTGTAGACAGCTGTTTATAACCGCCAGTACCCCAGCCGCTGCGAGTTGTTGCGCCGTTTGCACGTACTATACGTATTTCCGTGAACAACTTGCACGTGTGTGGCTGACAAAATGACGGACACAAATGTTATATATTATAAAGGAGCTTAATGAGCAAGATTCAAGTAAATTCATTATATTAAAATGACTTAATGCTTTTCTTTCTTTGAGCCATCGCTTCATTATGTATGAAGTCTTCTATTATTTCCTCACTGGAAGACATTAATGACAATCCTACTATTTCTGAATTTGGTAAATTCAGCTCCATGACAAATATTTCTGCTCAAATATCACATTATTCACACAACAGAATTGGGTTGTCACCTTTTCTTTTTTTTTTTTTGGCCTTGTTGCTATGACCTTATATATTATATATAATTATATATATTATGTCCTTTGTGCCCAATCTGATAAATGTTGTGTTTAATTCACTTCACTGGTTTATAACTTTTGGAAAGTATTTTTAACGTAAGTGTACAGAGGATAAAAACACTTTTTTTTATTGCCCATAGTGGCCAGACGAGCCATGGCCCATCTCATGGTAAATGGTAACCATCGCTCATGGTCTCAACTATACCGAGAGTATTGTCAAGCCACTGCTCACCATTCCATTTCACCGATATGAAATGAAAGAATAAACGGCTACCTCCTGCTACAGCCAAAACGCAATGATGTGCTTCATGGCCGGTCGCACGGGAGAGGGTGGTAACAACCCGCTCAAGCCCGATACCAAGTGTGTAATCCCACTTGGTACCCAGCCCTACCACCAGTCATGCAATGGATGATGATTGCTTACTTCCCTTAGTCCCCTCTTACGACACCCGTGTGAAAGAATGAGGTGGTGACACTTATATTCTTAGTCCGTCACCACACGGATATATATTTTGAAGTAGTTCACACAAGCAGCGGGAGGCAATATTTTGGTCTATTATGTCACTAGCAAGAACCACCTATTGTGTGCAAATAAAGTACACAGGTTATTAAAAGTAGGAAAACAAAGTACATAGTGCCAAATTAAACTACGATTTATTTATCTCTATCATTTTGAATTTTTTTTTTCATTACTTTTAGCAATTTTTAACAGTTTTGATATATTTATATATTTTTTAAGCACATGCATTGTCATGCTTAGCCATATAAATTAACACAATGTGCGAAAATGTGAAATCGAATCGCGTCTGATCGTAACTATTACTTTCGATTTTACATTTTCGCACTTAATATGGCTAATTATGTCAAATGCTTAAAAAATATATTAAATATCATTAGTCTTATAAATTATATGCTGCCACTTCTGTGCAGTATCAATCAAGTCAATTCTGCAAAACCTTTAGAACTATATACTTAACTGATTATATAATTTGTTTGATAAAGAAATTTCTCCGGAAAGACTATACATATTATTAAGTTTTTGCTGGTTTAAATTTTCGACTATGTAATATAATTATCAAATCCGACATAACTTTTTACAATTATCATAAATAACGTACAATACTTTAAAATAAAGTACGGGTGGCAACCCTAAACAAAATGCTGCTCCGATGTTAACAACTACAGTTGGCAACCATGTAGTTGAAAACAGATATTCGGTGCGTAACCAAGGTCACCTTTGTTGGAACATTGGTTCACAACCGTGTATCAGGCGCTATGGTAAAACCCCAATTTTGGGGAGACCTATGTCCAGTAATGGACGATGAAAGGCTGATGGATGGATGGAAAGGATCGACAAAAATAGTACAGTAATTGTAAAATGAAAGAATACCATGGACATTAATGTGTTTGTAGTATGCATTTCTGTTATATATAAATGTATTTTTTATGATGGAGACTTGGACTGACTCTCGGTACCACCGTCTTCCTCGTGAGCGATCGTGATTTTGGTTGTCGCGGGAGATACTCTGTCAAGTTTTTTGATTCCGCATGAGCCAGTAATTTGGCAGTATTCTAAGTTTTAAATAGATAAGTACACAAGTGATGAAATTCTAAACTTAAAACGTGTATGTTAAATAAAAAGAAGGTCTCGTTATTTCAATTTAAAATATTAACATATTTGAAAACATTTACTGGTTTATTTATATTTAGCTAATTAGAGTTTTTTAATTTTTTTTATATATAAAAAACTGGGTGGTTATTTTATAATTGTATTTACTGCTAAGTAAACGAAAAGAATCAGATTTCATTGTTAGTATACTTGCTATTATAATTAATATTATAAGTTTGTTAATAAACAATTTTACGTTCTAGCCTATATATATATATCAGATTAAACGCTAAGAGTTGGCCGAGGATGTAAAATTAAGGAGCCTAAATCACCATAAAAAACCATTAAAACAAAAATATAAACCAACTAGTCAATATGGCATAATAGAGCTGTTTAACAATTAGTCCCGGGAGAGGGGTTCAGAGGTGAACTTGTTCCTTGGTAGATCTTCACGAGTAAAACAACACTGTCACTGAACAAGAGCAATTTTATTTAATAACTTAAACTATTTATATTGTCTAGTAACAAATCTTAACAGCGCGATACAGCTATTTACTCTACGCCATCTATTGTGACATGTAGATAAATCCTAGTTATACATTCCGCCCACCAAGAGCAAATTGACAAATTTGATCTTAAATTTACTATATTAAACACTACAATCATTAGACATTGGTAAGACACAAATTTTAGAAATAGGCCTTTTTATGACATTTGCTTTAGTACGCAGCGATACTACTCGAGTTATACCATCAGTACCCGCATGTTTGGAAACAATTCTACCTAATAGCCATGGTGGCAAATCATCCTCTTTCACAAGCACTATATCCCCTAGCTCAGGTTCCGGTGATTGTGAAGCCCACTTATACCGGTGCAGAAATGTATTCAAATATTCATGTGACCAGCATCGCCAAAAATGTTGCACATTTTCTGCGTTAGCTGCCATCGACGAAGGCTACTTATGTTTCCTGACTCAAAGTTGTAAACGAAAAAGTGCCCTGGAGTGAGCGCCTCCAATACTTCTCCTACAGTTTCGATACGAGAAAGTGGTCTTGAATTAAGGTACGCTTCTATTTGCTTCAGTACTGTTGACAGTTCCTCGTACGTCAGCGTTGTATCCCCAATTACACGTCGTAAATGAAATTTCACCAAGTGAAAAATGTGAAATCGAAAATAACAGTCACAAGCAGGATTCGAACCTGTATCTCCTGGATACCGTCCAGATGCTTTGCCAATTCAGCCATCGTGACCCTTGCTCCTGACTGCTTCGGTAGCGATTAACCAATGGGCATTTTTTAGAAGTGCGCACTGTGATCGTTAATTTATTATATTGTAGTAGGTGTCAGTAGCACCTAACGCATGATTTAAGTAACCGTTATGTAATAAATATTATAAATATTAAACCACAGAAACGAGCACTACAAACTTTTACCATTTAAATTCCTTCCTTCTTCCTGCCTTTAAAATTAGCAAATCCAAAAACCCTAACAGCATTGTCATTTTCAAGTTCCAATTTGTAACAAAACCGATACTTCTATCCGAAATTTTACCCCGCATAATCTATAAATGCCTATGTAAATACTAGCCTTTGCCAGCAGCTCCGCCACAGCTAAAAAGCTAGTTTTTTAGGTTATATGTCAAGTTCCCGCTATAGTAGCAGGATAAAATGTAATATAGGCATACCAGTTTTTAAGTCCAATCAAGAGCAATCAAATAAAAAAAGTTGCATCAAAATCTGTTAAGTAGTTTTTGCGTGATGCGCGAACGAACAAACAGATAAACAGACAAAAAATGTAGAATAAATAGTTAGTAGCAGAAAGAAATAGTTTTGTGTTTAGACACGCATATATAGCCTAATACAGTATTGTTTTCTTAATTATCCCTAATGCACAGACACAGCTCTGTTACAGCTTTAAGTAGTACTAGCCTTTGCCCGCGGCTCCGCTGCAGCCAAAAGCTAGTTTTAAGATTATAATTATATGCATACCAGATTTTAAGTCTCATCAAGAGCTATCAAATAAAAAAATAGCATCAAAATCTCCAGTAGTTTTGGCGTAATGCACGAACAAACAAACAGATAAACAGACAAACACATAAAAAATCTAAAAAAAATTGTTTTGTGTTTAGACACGCGCCATAATATAGCCTAATACAGTCTTTTTTTTTAAATATCTTAAACTTAGATTTAATATATATCCAGATGGAGTGTCACTCTTATAAACGTCATAAAAATCGGGCGGGAATTATTATGCTAGTGCGCGTGACAGCTGTCATTACGCTTGTGCAATTTGTGTTTGTATGCGTGCGTAATGATACCAGTTTCAGTTGTGGTATTAAATTATGGGAAAATTATATTATCATAAATGCAAGACATTCTTATACTAAAAAATGTTTCGTCAATTATCTCTTTCTATTTACTCTCATAAACTTAATATCATAATTTATATAAAAAATATATACTATATATAAAACTTCTTCTTTAATGAGAATACTACCATAACCCACGATAATTATAAAATTAAAAATGTAAACAATCTTCATCATTAAAATAAATAATAATATTACAAATAGTAGTATTGTAATTAATTCCGAAAATGACGACTGTGCAGCTTTATGGATCCATGAAAAACGCTAATAATTATGTTAGGTAATGTTTCTATTACTCTCTATCTTTAAAATGTCATCAACTTTGCAAGATTACGCGGGAAATTTAAGTTCATAAACTGGTATCACATAAAAAAATATGAACTAAAATTAATTTCTTTTCGGAATATTTAAATGACTTATTTAGCCAGTTATTGTATAAAATAATGTTACTAACCGATGATAAAAAATATCTTTAGAAAAATCGGAAAATGAGCATTTTCCGATTTTTCTAGTTTCGGCACACTTTAAATGACACACTAATGCTCCTGGATACGACCTTGTCAAGTGACATCACGATTGACACTAACAGCCATAGAAGAGCATTGGGATGAAAAGTTCACCCCAATTTTTTTTGACGCGTTTTCGACGCCGAGTCTCCATCTAGAAATATAATTAATCTAAGATCTTAAATGTAGAGACATAGCTCTGTTACAGCTTTAAAATAGTAGGTAAGTTGAAACCCGTCGTTATTTATTTATACTCAGTGACTGTATTTCAAATTTCCTCCCCTTAAAGTTCGACCTTCCAAAAATCCTTTATTAGTGGATGCTTACGATATAAAATAAACCTATATTCCATGTCTTATCTCTCTAGTTCTAGTAGTATTTTCTGTTCGTTGATTGTCAGTCAGCGCAAGCGTTTTTATATATAGGTTTATAGATATATAGGGTTGGTTTTTATAGATATAATATATAGTAAAGTGTAAATTAGATTATATATTAGTTAATATGGATTTGTTTATTTATATATATTTAATGTATAGTGCTAAGCATGTCAAATGCTACAAATATATATAAATATTTATAGGGTTTGCGTCATTATTAGGTAAAAATCTTAATTGTAAAATTAAGTTTACCTGGTCGGTATAATGTATGAAAATACGTCCGACAGATGGCGCAGGCGTCACCCAAAGACGTTAAGTATGATGTGTTATCGAAATTAGCAGTCAGGAGCAATTGTCAGGATGGCTGAATTGGTAAAGCATCTGGACGGTATCCAGAAGATGCAGGTTCAAATCCTGCTCCTGACTGTTATTTTCGATTTCACATTTTTCACTTTGTGTTTAATGGATTTGTTTTTTATGTTATATATTGCGCAGTGTGTTGACCTTGTGTGCGCGTGCGCATCTACTATCTCGCCAGTAACTGCGCAATATATTGCTTCACCTGATTATTCATAATTCAGATTGAGCTTTTAATATTAGGTATAGGTATGACAACAGGACACCTGTTTGTTCTCTAGAGCACATCTCTAAGATTACTGAACATATTTTCATGCTGTTTTACTGATATGTAATGCATGAATTAAAATATAGGCTTTATTTCCTATATCTAATGACGTGGGCGTCAGTTGTACTTAAAACAGGGTTCATAATCCATCCATCCATCAGCCTTTCATCGTCCACTGCTGGACATAGGCCTCTCCAAGATGGGGGTTTTACCATAAACGCCACGCTTGGCAGGCGGGTTGGCGATCGCAGGGGATGTTATTAGTACACAGGGGAACGCTGCTGCCCGGTCCCCCGGTAATTAGTCGGCTTTTACGACTCCCATAGGAAGAGACGGGCAAAAAAGCAGGGTTAATAAGATGAAAAAAATATCTCGACAGACCTAGTCGTAAAATAAGAGTGTATTGTTTATTATATAAAAAGACAAGGAAAAAAGCTAGATAATAATCTCGTCCAATTCGATTTCTCTATCATAATATTCATAATACGATTTACCTTGAACAACAAATAAGACAACGGGATTATTGCAACAGGCATTTATATAATGCTTATAAAGAGTCAACAGTTTAAATAGGAATGATTAGTACTGTCTCGATAAATATCCACCTCCTCGTGTTTGTGACTCACGTAATGTACGTTTATGATTGTATTATGATGTTTACGATTAATATCTTTATTTCTTATGATTAACTGCTTCGGTAGTCTAGCGGTAGTATACATATCTATGTCTATGAAGTCTCGGGTTCAAATCCCAGATTGGAATAACAAACCACCGAAGGAATGTAACATAGTTCCAGTGGCCCGCCAATAAAAGCGGAGAGACGGCACAAGGCGGGTTTCTTTAGTGGGTGAAGGCCCCACACTACCCTGTTCGTTGCCCCGAATAACGCGGTGTGCGGTTAGGTACATTTATTCCCGCCTAAAAAAGAAAGGTTGGGATAACAATTTTTTTTTTTATTATTGATAACAAAAAATTATTGAGTATTTCCTTCAATAAATACTCAATAACAGCTCGGAGATGTGGCGGTGTTTAATCTCCCTGTGCCTGTGTGTTTAAGGTTAGCATTTAAAGCTATTTGTCCTGCATTTCATCTCTCTCCAGTGCCGGAATGTCGTCCCATCGTCATCCCTTGTGTTTGTGTACAAACCTTTGCACTATATTATTTCCAGCGTAGTTAGCTAGCATATATTCGCATGAAAATACCTACTAACATCATCCAATTATTATTTTTTTATATACTATATTCGCCAGCGGTAACGTTCGTGTTTTACTAATTTGTAGAGCAAGCGATAGGAAGTGGGGAAGAAGAGACGATAAGAAGGCGTTTTGCCTCAGGCATTCAGACTCCAGGAACGAAATGCAACAAAAGAATATCTGCCGGTAGACAAAAAAAACATTTTTTATTGAATTTAGTCAAATTATGGCAGACAAGCCACGGCCCACCTGATGGTAAGTGGTCGCTTTGTAAGACACCCGCGGGAAAGGATGGGGTGGTGACACTTGTATTCTTAGTAGGTACGTCACCACACGGACACGGACGATGGTTTAAAGACATTTATGTTCACTTATTTATAATAATATATTATTATTTAGGATATTTCTTAGCCATTTAGCGAGGTTCTCAAATATAAATTGCTAGATTTTTTTTTGAAGAAATGTAATCAAATACATGTCTCAAAGTGGGAAAAAATATACCGCACACCCCATCATTCGGGGCAATGAACAGAATAGTGTGGGTCCCTAACCCACTAAATAAACCCGCCGTGTGCCGTTTCTCACTGGGTCTGGAAGGCATTATTTCAATGGTTGACTACTAGTGACGTTACCCTTATAGATAATCACTCGCGTATAATAAAAAAATCAATAATAATGAGTAAGTAATTATCCTTTTAACACATTCAACTCAAATGTGTAATACAATGATTGGCGTGTAGTTATAACGTAAATAAACATTTAAATAATTGATAAATAATCCGTGTAACGTTAAGCGTCTAATTGTGAATAACTTTACATTTTAATATTTCGGAAGTTCTCTTGTCTCGTTTTGTGTTACAGCTAATGTTAGAAAATTGGTAAATCACTAAAATGCTGATGTTGGTAGATTTACCGTAATTGTTCTAAATAATACAAGACCTGAACATTAAGTTGCAATTATACAACAACGTAGATATTTATGTAACATAATTCAGACTAAAAGTGGTTAAAATTAAATTACATAATTACATTATTTAGATGCTATCTAAATAAAAAGTATAATATAAAAAGTAATAAATAAAACACCGCAATTATTAACTTGAAATTAGCAACATTCTCGTAAATATTTCATTGAAATTTTGTTAATGGTTTATGGGATGACATCAAAAAATAATATAAGGTTACAGTCCAGTCTTACTGTATAGACAGCAATTCCTATTTTTCTTTGTCTATTTCTACCATTAATTATCCATGTTATACCAAACTGGTATTAACAGCTGACAAAAACTGATATATGAGTGTTATCCTGTGGGAATGTAATGGAGATTTTTAGTAACTATCATTAGAATATCAACGACGTAGTTCGCCACCCGTCACGTCTCGTTTTATTTTATAATATGTGAGAATCCGTTGTCTCTGTCTTGCCCTCTGGTAAGCAGACGTTTGAATATAAAGAAAACTGACTAACAATTTGAAATAATTTATATAAAAACGTCAGTTTGTCAATATTTACAATTTAACCGCAACATAAATATAATTGTACGTTATAATCGATAGCAGATTACCATTGAGACGTGCTTCTGAATTGTTAAAGAATATTTGAGTGCTTTTATCACAGCGTAACGAATTAACAGACTGCATATATACATGTTATTATAATTCATATTTTTATTTTACATAATTATGATTGTTGTAAGTCAGTTCGGGCTCATTTGAATATGTGTGGATTGATTAATGGTTTCGGTATTTATCATACTAATGATGTGGCGCTAACTAAAATAAACATAATTTTTCTATTACATTCGTTAGTTTAGATTTAATTAAATATTGTTAGTGTGTTGTCTTTTGAAATTCATATGTCTATTTACTAATTACTCATTGATTTTTTCGAGGAAAAAATTTGTCTATATAATTATATTACAAACTCAGTCGTTTAATAGAACATAAAGTATTTAGATATTTTTATATATATTTTTAGCATTTGACATGCTTAGCAACATACATTAAACACAAAGTGAAAAATGTGAAATCGAAAATAACAGTTACGAGCAGGATTCGAACCTGCATCTCCTGGATGTCCAGATGCTTTGCCAATTCAGCCATCGTGACCCTTGCTCCTGACTACTAATCTCGATAACACATTCATACTTAACATCTTTGGGTGACGCCTGCACCATCTGTCGGAAGTATTTTCATACATTATACCGACCAGGTATACTTAATTTTACAATTAAGATTTTACCTAATAATGACGCAAACCCTATAAATATTTAGATATTTTTATATATATTTTTAGCATTTGACATGCTTAGCAACATACATTAAACACAAAGTGAAAAATGTGAAATCGAAAATAACAGTCACGAGCAGGATTCGAACCTGCATCTCCTGGATACCGTCCAGATTCTTTGCCAATTCAGCCATCGTGACCCTTGCTTCTGACTGCTAACCTCGATAACACATTCATACTTAACGTCTTTGGGTGACGCCTGCACCAACTGTCGGAAGTATTTTCATACATTATACCGACCAGGTAAACTTAATTTTACAATTAAGATTTTACCTAATAATGACGCAAACCCTATAAATATTTAGATATGTTTATATATATTTTTAGCATTTGACATGCTTAGCAACATACATTAAACACAAAGTGAAAAATGTGAAATCGAAAATAACAGTCACGAGCAGGATTCGAACCTGCATCTCCTGGATACCGTCCAGATGCTTTGTCAATTCAGCTATCGTGACCCTTGCTCCTGACTGCTAATTTCGATAACACATTCATACTTAACGTCTTTGGGTGACGCCTGCACCATCTGTCGGAAGTATTTTCATACATTATACCGACCAGGTAAACTTAATTTTACAATTAAGATTTTACCTAATAATGACGCAAACCCTATAAATATTTAGATATTTTTATATATATTTTTAGCATTTGACATGCTTAGCAACATACATTAAACACAAAGTGAAAAATGTGAAATCGAAAATAACAGTCACGAGCAGGATTCGAACCTGCATCTCCTGGATACCGTCCAGATGCTTTGCCAATTCAGCCATCGTGACCCTTGCTCCTGACTGCTGATTTCGATAACACATTCATACTTAACTTCTTTGGGTGACGCGACGTGTGTCTCTCTATTCTATCCCTGCTACTTACGATCCTGTCCAATAACTCGTTACTATTGCTACACCATTTTTGTAGCTTAAACCCACCTTTTTCTAACAATGCATTCATCTGTTCATAAATTTCTACTCCTTGGTCCACTGTATCACATCCAGTTAACAGGTCATCCATATAAAAGTCTTCTATGACTCTTTTCGCCGCCATCGGATAAGCTGCTCCTTCATGCTTAGCAACTTGTTGCAGTACTTTCACTGCAAGATATAGAGCTGATGCTGTCCCAAAAGTCACTCTCGTAAGTCTGTAATTCTTCACATCTTGTTTTGAGTTTTCTTTCCAGAGTATGCGTTGGAAATCAAAGCTCTCTTTTGCCACTTTTATTTGCCTATATATGTTTATGATATCCGCAGATAGACAAATACGATTCATCCTCCATTTTATTAGTAAATGTTTTAAGTCAGGTTGCAGCTTTGGCCCAACCATTAACCAATCATTTAAAGATACACCATTTTCAGCTTTGCAAGAGGCATCAAAAACAACTCTTACCTTAGTAGTTTCCTTATCAAGCCACAGTATTGCGAAATGAGGTAAGTACACTGCTTTTGGATTATTAATCGCACTCTCTGGTACAATTTCCATGTGATCTAACATTAAATATTCATCTATAACTTGCTTACAACTCACCTTCATATTAGGATTCTTTTCTAGTTATGTAATCTCTTTTGCGCTATTTTCTTACTGTTTTCTATTTTTAGATCCAATTCGTTGTTCTTAATTGGAAATCTTACCACATAGCGACCATCTGCATCCCTCGTGGTTGTTTCATTGAAGAACTCCTCGCATCGTGATTCTTCTTCAGTAAGTATATTCCGTTTATTAGGCTTTGGATTGGCTTCTAACTCCCAAAACCTCTTTAACAACTCGTTATCCTCCTCAAGGGAATGCATTACAACAACATTTCCTGTAGGTTGGTGTAAATTCATAGCTACACCTGAAAGAATCCACCCCAATGATGTACTCTGCGCTACCAAATTGTTATCTGGTCCCCTTATAATCCTCTCCTGGATTATTTGTCCATAGACATCAGCACCCAACAAAACATTTATTTTGTTCGGTATATTGTATTGTGGATCATCCAATTGTATGTCACATACCCATTCAGCTTTTACCAATTGCCGACTTGGAAGAAGAGAAGTTATTGATTTTAGAATATAAACCTCTACTGTTATTTTAATTGCAGGATTATAAATTGAACTAAACTTCAATGTAGTCTTTCCTTTTACTGAAATGTTTTGATTCCCTTCCAATCCTGAAATATTCCCTGTAACAGAGATCTTTTTGAGACCTAATTACTGAGCTGTTGCTTCCGTAATAAAGGACGCTTGAGCACCGTGATCAAGCAAAGCCCTGATCGTATATTTATCCCCGGTTATGTTTTCAGCTCGTACGAGCGCTGTCGCAAGTAGTACCTAACTACACATTGCTATGCCACTAGAAGAGAAGCAAACTACTGGAGCAAAGTTTGCTCCACTCTCTTCTGTTGAGCCTACACCAGCTTCACTCGTTGGTGAACCCGTACCTGCACCACCCACCAAAGAACTTAATTCCCCGGAACCATTTAGATGGAGCAACGCATGATGCCTACAATGACACACTCTACATGAAATTTTCGATAAACAATTAAAACATATTTTATTTTTCTCGGCAAAATTACGCCGAGCCTGTATCTTTGCGTTGGCAAATTGTTTACAGTTAGCTAAGCGATGGTTTTCCTTACAAAAATTACATACAATATTTAAACCCAATTTTGCTACATGATATACCCTAGATTTTGGAACAAACGATCACGACTTGTAATAAAATCTTTGAATTGCTTCATAGTGGGCAAGTCTTGAGTAGACTCACTTGCAACTTTAAGCTCCCATTGTTTTCTGGACTCGGGATCAATCTTTGATGTGAGCATATAAATTACAAGAATGTCCCAAGTGGACACATCAACACCCAAATTAGTCAGCGAACCAAGACATTCGGTTGTTGTATCTATTATACCTTTAAGCGACATTGAAGATTCAGATAATATAACTTTTTGATTAAACAGCCTTTTAAGAACACAATTTGTAATGAATCTTTTATTATTGTACCTTTCTTCGAGCATTGACCAACATCTGTCGTAATTATCAGAGGCAATATTTATATGTCTGACTAGTTGTTCTGCTTCGCCAGTTAGAAGACTTTTAGATATTGCATCTTTTGCGCATTGTCAATATCCGAAGTATGTATAAGTGAAACAAACAAATCTCGAAAGGTTATCCACTGACTATAGTCACCTGAAAACTTAGGAATAATTATTTTTGGCAATTTGACATTTTGATATTTTTATATATATTTTTTTTAGCATTTGACATGCTTAACACTATACATTAAAATTTGACATTATTATGTTATCATTATTTACATGTGTTCATTATTTACAGTTGAAGTTATTGTCGTTGGTATGGTAGCAATCTTGGACTTTAATAGTACATTGTTACCCGAGGGATGAAAGCAGCTTATTTAAAAATAAGTCTTTATCCCGAGGTAAACACTGTGCTTTTCATTACGAATACGAGGAAACTAAAAATAAAAATCATGAATTAGCTAAAGAAAAATGGGAGACTTTAAAAAATTAGATTTGGAATCGCCGAATTAGTTTTTTTTTTCTGTGGCCTGTCAGCTATTCAGCCATTATTTTTAATTTTAATCATTGAAAAAATATAAATCTTCTTTATTTTAAAGATATAGTTGCAACTATATTAAAATAAAGTCATATAAAAAACAAATTCTTTAATAAATACTTCACTTTATATTATTTAAATTTTACATCGCGCTGTAATTGACTGGTTGTACAGAAAATAGAAATGGTTTTTTTTATATAATAACTCAGCTGTCAGTTGAAAGTAATTCTCCCTAGGGCTGAAAAGTATTACTTTCAACCCGCTCCTCAGGCAACTTCAGGCCTTCTTTCAGAGTATGAGTAATGAAAAACACATTTATAATCTATATAATATTCTTCCGTGTGACTAAACAAATCATCTACCATATATTTTGATGTTGCTAATAACTTTACATCGGAACTGCTGACTATATTGTAATGATTATTCAAATACTGATTCCACATCGACTCTAATGATTCCAATTTGCTCTCTATATAATCTTTAGTTAATCTCTCTTTCAGTGACTTCTTGAAATTGAATAAGCTTTTCTCAATTCGCTTTTACAAATCATATTGCAAATTAATCCTAGACTCCATGTCTTAGTACTATGAATATACACAACAGTTATAAAGAAATACAATTAAAGGTACGTTCCGGTCATTGAATTTTTCCATGATCTTGGTACTCAGTTTTTATGCAACTCACACTGATATCTCTAGTCGATTGGCTCCGTCCACTTATAAACTCCTTGCTGGCTCCGCAATAATGATGACGTTGCGCCTCGGCCGCAACCCTCCTTGTTGCTTGCCTGGACTGCACCCCACCTGGTACTAGTCGCTTGTGTCACCTTACCGCTCAGCTTCTACCCGCCTGTAGTTGCCGGGAGATCTACTTCTCAGCACCCCGCCTGGTACGCAGTGTGCCGCCGCCCAAATAATCAACCAGCTGTTAAACAGCTGGAGTTCCAAACGGCTCCTGACTTGCCGTATCCCCTGGAATCCAAGTCCAATACCCCCAGGACTTGCCAAAAAGCTTCGAAAATCCGACTCACAAGGACCAAAATAAAATGTTTAACAATTAGTCCCAGGAGAGGGGTTCAGAGGTGAACTTTCTCCTTGGTAGATCTTCACGAGTAAAACAACACAGTCACTGAACGAGAGCAATTTTATTTTAAATAACTTAAACTATTTATATTGTCTAGTAACAAATCTTAACAGCGCGATACAGCTTTTTACTCTACGCCATCTATTGTGACATGTAGATAAATCCTAGTTATACAAGACCAATTTGGGGAAGGCTTAAAGGCCCCAACAATAAATGAAGTATTTTCTATCAAACCATTATTTTCTCAAATCCAATTTTACATCCAATCCGTTGACATCCTTCATCATTATATCAAACTTTAAAACGTAACTCTTCTTTTTCGTACCTCACTACCAGGGGTCAGTCGATATTGGCGTAGTAGTGTAGCTAGCACTCTGTTTTCATAGACATCATAACATACTGATAGCCTGGAAGAAAACCACCACATATTTTCTCGAGTAATCCTTTCTGGGTCAAATTTTGATTGCAAAATGCTGGGCCAAGCGCAAGCGGACCAATAAATTGTAAAGCGGTCCAATAAACGACATTTTTTTATAGCAAATATAAAAAAAAGCCGCATGCAAAAAAGATTGAAAATAGATTCAGAATAGAAAACAAAATTAAAATACTTTGAAAAATCCAAAACTGCACGCCTCATAATCTTAATTTTTCACAATATATTTGATTATTTGATAAGTAACTAATAATGTATTGGTCTTACTAAGTAGTTTTCAATAAATCACATAGATAGCGCTAATTTCAAAAACATAAAAAACATAGCATCACGCCTGTATTCCCCGAAGGGGTAGGCAGAGGTGTATTACACACCCACGACTCGCCAGCTATGTTTAAGTCCCACGTAATAGGGAGCGAGCCTATTGACGTCTACCGGGCACATTTCCAAACTCCGGACTGTTACTGAGAACTTTCTTGTTAGGAAAAAGCTCAATAACATTGCCCGACCCGGGGATCGAACCCGAGACCTCATGAATAGCAGTTGTATACACTACCACTATACCACCGAGGCAGTTAAATAAAAAAATCTAATTTCAAAAAGTACTAATGTGGGTTTCATGTCTTATGCGCCATCTAGCGCTAATTTTAAGAAGTACTTCTCTATTGGTCTACCTCTCAGTTCCGGGCCGTGCGCACACTAAGGCCACGCAAAAAAAAAGGCCCCCGCAAAGGTAAGAACTTTCTTTTAACAAAAAACAATGTACCGGCCGGGCGAACGGTGTTCTGTTGACGATACTAAAACCAACGGTGGCTATGCGTACGTAAAAAGGTAATTCTCATGAAAAGCGCTGGTTTTAGTGTCGCGTCGAGCGTAAATGCCATAAATATTCAGTATTTTTTTGTTTATTTAATAACAATTAAACCACATCGAATCAGACCGTGAAAAGTAATAGGGCTCTATTCCTACTCATAATAATTCGTAAACGAAAAAAAAGACCATGTGATAAGTAGATTGGGATGATCGAAAGATCTGTACTATAGCTCAGTGGTTCAGACCACTTCCCCGGATTGGAAAAGGCGCGGGTTCGATTCCCGCTAGTACAAAAAATCTCTTTTTCCTTATTTACAAATAATTTGAACTTTAAAAACTGTTACCTATTCTTAAGAAGACAGGAACAGCGGAAGAACCTAGCAGGATACTGACCACTACATCTATATTACATTTAATTGGAAAAGTTGACATCGTAAAAGCAAACTCAGTTAATTACTGGTTTTATACAAGTTCAACTCTATGCAAACAGCAAGATATGTTAAATACATTTTGCTAGTGAACTATCATAAATAAAATAATAACTGTTAGATTTGAATTCATAGACTAGGATCTAAACTATTATAAAGCTGTAAATGAACTATATCCTGTACATTTAAGATAATTGAGAAAAATGAATGTATTAGGCTATTTAGGCGTCCCTAGATTAACATTGTCCGTGTGGTGACGGACTAAGAATACAAGTGTCACCACCTCATTCTTTCCCACGAGTGTCGTATGAGGCGACTAAGGGAAGTAAGCAATTATCATCCATTACATGACTGGTGGTGGGGCTGGGTACCAAGTGGGAGTACTCACTTGGTATCGGGTTAGTACCACGATCTCCCGTGTGACCGGCCATGAAGCACATCGTTGCGTTTTGGATGTAGCAGGAGATAGCCGTTTATATTTAATTTCATATCTGTGTAATGAATTGCTGAGCAGCGGCTTGATAATACTCTCGGTATAGTCGAGTCCATGGGCGACAGCTACCATTTACCATCAGATGGACCGTGGCTCGTCTGTAACTACATGCATTAAAAAAAAACACTTTGGAAAATCCAAAACTTCACGCCTCATAATCTTCATTTTTAACAATAAAATTGATTATTTGATAAGTAACTAATAATGTATTGGTCTTACTAAGTAGTTTTCAATAAATCACATAGATAGCGCTAATTTCAAAAAGTATTAATGTGGGTTTCATGTCTTATACGCCATCAAGCGCTGATTTTAAGAAGTACTTCTATATTAGTCTATAGAAATAGTTCTCATGAAAGGCGCCGGTTTTAGTGTCGCGTCGAGCGTAAATATTCAGTATTTTTTGTTTTTAATAACAATTAAACCACATTGAATCAGACCGTGCAAAGTAATAGGGCTCTATTCGTAGTAATACTCAAGTTAAAAAAGAAAAAAAGACTCGATTAGTAAAGCATTTCGGTTGTTATCGTGTTAACATACATTACCTATAACAAACGGACGTCCAAGACAAAAATTTTTTAAACAGTTTTTTGACTTGTTTAAATAACGAAAATGGCATAAAAAATATCATGAGTATCAAAAATAGTGCTTTTTCTTGATATGTGTGAGTATATATTGTTTTAGAAGTGCAATATATGATAAATAGAGACATTTTAAGTTTGAAAAATCAGTTGTTCTATGTAAAACGGGAATAGTACCCACCTCAACGCTTCGCTTATGAGGCGTGCAATAGAAAAAAAGACATTTTTTACAATATTTGTCTGTTTGTTCGAGCTTCACGCACAAAATACTTAACGAGTATTGATGTATTTTTTTGTTTGATAGTTCTTGATTAGATTTACATACTTTTGATCCAGCTACTATTTAAGGAAGCTGAGATATAGCCTAAAAAACAGCTTTCTGGTGTGGCAGAGCCACGACTATGCTCGCGACTCTGCTCTGCTAGTATCTTTTATTTTTGAGTAAGTAATTTAATATGAAGTTTAATACAAAATGATTTAGGAATACAAACTCTATAAGTTATTTGTTTATAAGCTGGCGCAATATAATTATGTCAGCAAAAATGCATATGATAACTCAACTGGAAAAATATTGTATATTTTATCTGCCTCTATAATTAGAAGTATATAAACACTCACATTGTGGAGTGTTGACACCGCTGCGCGTTCATCCTGATGATGAGCATCGAATATGCTCGAAACCCAGGTTGCCAAAATCGATTCATAACGTCAGTTATTTCCGGTTATATACTTCTAATATGTATAACAGAGGTGATAGACCGTTAGAATTATTTAAGACTTCACTTACTCACACTCGTCACTTACTATAACATCATCCGAATCCATCTATTAGAAATATTAGAATTAAATCGTCGGTAATCAAACAACTGAATAACAAAACAGTCAATCAATTTTAATTAAATTGTCACAAAACATTAACAGCCTTGCTGGTTTATTTATCCACACACAATTTATTGCAAGTGTTTATAGAAAATCCCTAACTATTATTAGGAAAAGCCCTAGGTACTTAACTTAATTATATGCACTTGTAATCTTTGATATGTACGTCCACCGTAAAAGTGATTGCTGTCTTAGCTGCTACAAAATCCCAACCCTCTCATACATCCAGCCATTGCCGCCATATTGGTAGTACAAAGCGGAAATTGTGAATTTTGTAGAAACTTTACAAAAATGGCTAAGCCGTATTTATTACATACAACGACGTCATAAATACTTATTTAATTAATAATCATTCTTACGATTTTGTTTGCTATTTTAAATCCATTTCTTATAAAACGGATGCATGTGTTTTAATATTAAAAATCATAACTTGAATAATAATTTTCTGCAAATTGTTAATACTTATAACGCGCACCAGAATTTACTTTTTAGTTTTAAAGTTGTCTTACAATATAATAATCATATTACAAAAAGGTTTAACATAATAATTGCTACGATTGGTACCCGACTTCCGCCTTGGAAGTATAGCACTTCATACGAGTGTTCATTTATTTGATTTGATAGATAGATGCATCTAGATTTCGTAAAACATTATGTAAACGTGGCCTATTATTTAAATAAAGATTTAGTTATTTACTATTTGGTTATTTGTTACCAACGATCTGATCGATCAGCGCGTTTGCAGCGACATGTATCAATCTTACTATAGTTTCGATACGAGAAAATCCTCTGCAATATTAATAAATACATCATCTTAAGCACAAAAATAATATCTATATACAAAAGTAGCTGAGCTAAATAAACCCTTTATTTCTCCGGGATATAAGCCTATGACTTCAATTGTAAAATGCGACATCTTATAGCGATCGTTTAAATAGTTATTGTGTAAACATGTAACAAACAAATTAACAAATTTACATTTATAATCTTATATATATATATATAATGAGGTTAAAACTTTAGTACTTAAATTTATACCTGTACAATATTATAAAAACACTAAACTCAATCTATATGAATGCCAGTCTTGCGTAGTAAGTGACTGGTGGCGAATATACTCGTGGTTACAGTCATAATACCTTCGTTTTGTTTATAGACAAGTAATTAATATACAAAGTGCATATTATATTACTATTCAATATAGGTATTAACCCTTTGAACAAAGACAAAAATTTGATGGTTGCTTGTGATTTTACGTTTGATTTAACAACCATGAGCGTCTTAGTGACATTAACTTCGATAATTCTTGTGATGCTTTCTTTTAAAGTATACCAAAAGTATACAAACGTAATATACAAGTCAAAAAAAAGACTCAACGGAAAGACTATCATTATCACCGGAGGCACAGCAGGAATAGGCCTTGAAATTGCAATAGATCTAGCAAAAAGAGGAGCTAAAATTATTATTGCTTGTCCTTTTGAAGACTAGGGTACTGCTGCAAGAACGCAAATCGTAACTGTGACAGGAAACGAAAACGTATTCTTCAAGCTGCTGGACCTTGGATCTCTTGAATCAGTAAGACAATTTGCTACAGACATATTAAGAACAGAGAAGAGGCTAGATATCTTAATAAATAATGCTGGAGTGGGTATTCCATGTGATGTTCTTACCAAAGATGGTATGAATTTTATAATGCAGGTAAACTACTACGGTACATTCTTACTGTCCTTATTACTGCTTCCTATTCTAAAGAAGACAGGAACTGCGGAAGAGCCCAGCAGGATACTAACTACTACATCTGTATTACATTTAATTGGAAAAGTTGATATCGTAAAAGCAAATTCAGTTAACTACTGGTATAAAGTTCAACTATATGCAAACAGCAAGTTATATCTAATACATTTTGCCAGTGAACTATCAAAAAGATTAGAAGGATCAAACCTAATTATCAACAACGTAGATCCGGGAGTAGTTGGAACCAGGATATATGACTCAATAAATGAAATAATTGGCTTTATTTTGGCTTCTTTACTTACATTCTTTTTTAGAACACCTTGGGAAGGTGCTCAGACTACGATATATGCAACCCTAGATGAGGGTGCAAGTAAAATGAGTGGCGTTTATTTCAAAAATTGCAAAGTAACCACAGCAGCAAAGCATGCTTACGATGAAGAGATAACAATGGCCCTTTGGAAGGATTCAGTGAGACTAGTGAGGTTAACTGATAGTGAAATGGATCAATGTTTCCAAGGAATATAGGATTTTGTTAGTGTTATATTTTAATACCTTAATTAAAATCAAAAATATTGTTAATTGTTCCTAGACCTGATTTGAGAACCTACATTTTGTTAATTTATGAGTATTTTTATATAATTAGAACTAAATTTCATACATATCATATTATCTGTATCTACTATCTTATTCGATATGTAACTCTATTGACTTTTTTCTTTACAATGCAGTTAGTTTTATAAAATTTTGTAAAAATCTAAAAGTACTAGCCTTTGCCCACGGCTTCGCCGCAGCCAAAAGCTAGGTTTTAGGTTATATCTCAGGTTACCGATATAGTAGCGGGATAAAATGTATACCAGTTCTTATATCCTATCAAGAGCTCTCAAATAAAAAAATTTCTATCAAAATCTGTTCAGTAGTTTATGCGTGATGCGCGAACAAACAAACAGACAATAATTCTAAAAAAATTGTTTTGTTTATAGATTATAGAAGTTTTTTTTTCTTAAATACTTTAATGTACAGACACAGCTCTGTTATCGCTTTATTTATATTATTATTATTGTTGCACGAATAGACATCTTTTAAAACTACATATCTATACGTCTGTGTAAACGCGTTTTATGCGAATAATCACCTAAATAATGTAGTCTTTATTTATCGGTGACGGCTGCGCTTACCGATACAGATTCTTGTACCGGTGCGGCAGCTTCAGTTTCACAATCCAAAACCGACTCTGAAGGAGCGCCGTACTCTTGTTCGATAGGGCTGCCAGAATTTGCTTTTTAATTCATATTATTTATATATTCTATTCATATTTTGTTATTAATATTATAAAAGTGAAAGTTCGTTTGTTCGTTACGCTTTCACGCCAGAGCTAACAGAGCGTACCACAAGGCTCGGTGCTATCCCCGACGCTGTTCATTCTGCATATCAATGACATGCTCTTGATAGAGAATATGCATTGCTATGCGGATGACAGTACGGGTGATGCGCGATATGCTGGCCATCAGAAAGTCCCTCGGAACATGCTGGAGGAGAGACGGACACATCTAGTGTCAAAAGTCGAGAACTCTCTAGGGCGGGCCTCGGAATGGGGAGAAAAGAACTTGGTTCAATTTAACCCTACAAAGACACAGGTTTGCGCGTTCACTGCAAAGAAGGACGCATTTGTCGTGGCGCCACAGTTCCAAGGAGTAACTCTCCCAATCTCCGATAGTATTGGGATCCTCGGCATCGATATTTCAAGCAAAGCCAGGAGTCATTTGGAGGACAAAGCCAAATTGGCGAGCAAAAAACTGGACGTACTGAAGAGAGCCAAACGGTACTTCACACCGAGGCAGAGACTTGCACTTTATAAGGCACAAGTCCGGCCTTACGTGGAGTACTGCTCACATCTCTGGACAGACGCACCAAAATACCAGCTCGACCCACTTGACTCCCTGGAAAGGCATGTTGTTCGAATTGTCGACGATCCTAATCTCACGGATGGACTGGAGTCGCTGGGGCAGTGGAGAGACTTTGGGTCTCTTTGTGTGCTCTATCGAATCTTCAATGGGGAATGCTCTGAGGAACTATTTGAGGTGGTACCAACATTCCCTTTTTACCACCGAACCACGAGACGTCATAGTAGGGTTCACCCACACCACCTGGAAACGATCTCGTCCAAGACGGTTCGTTTCCAGCGCTCTTTTCTACCACGCGCGTGTAGGCTCTGGAATTAACTTCCTGCTGCGGTGTTTCCCCAGCGCTACGACATGTCCTTCTTTAAACGAGGTTTGAGAAGAGCACTTTACTTATGGTAGGCGATGGCTTAGCTGTACCCATGGTGTTGCTAAAGTCCATGAGCGACGGTTACCACTTACCATCAGGTGGGCCGTTTGCACGTCTGCCACTGTTGGCAATAAACAAAAAAGGTTTGGCTGTACATTTAAGATATTTGAGAAAAAAATACTATACTAGGCCCCCTAAAGAATAAGGCGGTTTTATCTCGTATCACACAAACATCGAGCAGGATTTGAACCTGCATTTCCTAGAAAACAAACCCACACTCTTTCCAATTCAGCCATCGTGACAACTGCTGGGTAGGTACTCCGAGTTTCGATAACACATTCCTTTTTGTCTTGGGTAACTTGCTAAAGATAGTATTTGTACCAATTGGCATGACTTAACGAATTATTTCTGCTGATCAATGATGTCTCAGTGGTCAGCAGGATTAAAACTGGGAGTGATCACCGACTAGTCAGGGGCATCTTGAATATTAGTATAAAAGTCGAGAGGTCGCGTTTGATGAAGTCTACGCTCCGACCAACACCTGCCCAATACCAGAACTCCGAGAGCTTTCAGCTTGAACTACAAAATCACTTCCAATGTCTAGATGAGTGTGAATCAGCGAGCGATATGAACAGCAGGTTCGTGCAAACTGTCCACGTGGTCGGGTCGACTTACTTCAAGGCCCGTCGCGTCAGTAGGAACCGTAAACTCTCGGACCATACTCTCAAACTCATGGAGAGGAGAAAAGAAATGATAGTCCAGTCCTAAGCCGATTGGTCCTGCCTAAGGCGGTTAAACAGACAGATCTCCAAGGCTGTGCGGCACGATATTCGCCAATTTAATACTACCCGTATTAAAGAGGCGATAGAGCGGAACCAAGGCTCGAAAGTGTTCGCAAGAGATCTGTCTGTTGGCCAAAGTCAGTTGACTAAACTGAGGACCAACAACGGCACTATCATTTCTTCTCGAGATGAGATCTTGGGAGAGGTCCAGCAGTTCTATGGACAGTTGTACAGATCCCAGAGCCCTGCTGTTGGCTTGGTCCAAGACCCCAGATCCAAGCTAACTCGGCACTTTACCGAAGATATCCCGGACGTCAGCCTGTACGAGATCAGAATGGCTCTCAAACAACTAAAGAACTGAAAGGCACCGGGAGACGACGGAATCACCACAGAGCTTCTGAGAGCAGGCGGAAAGCCGGTCTTAAAAGCTCTTCAGAGGCTGTTCAATTCCGTCGTTCTCGGGGGCGACGTTCCAGAGTCGTGGACCAGAAGCGTGGTGGTGCTGTTCTTCAAGAAAGGTGACAGAACCCTCTTGAAGAGTTATAGACCCATCTCGCTCTTGAGCCACGTCTATAAGTTGTTTTCGAGGGTCATTACAAATCGACTCACGCGCAGGCTTGACGACTTCCAGCCTCCCGAACAAGCCGGTTTCTGAAAAGCCTATAGTACCATAGACCACATTCACACGCTACGCAAGATTATACAGAAAACCGAAGAATACAATCGGCCTCTGTGTCTGGCGTTTGTGGACTATGAGAAAGCCTTCGATTCGATCGAAACTTGAGCGGTGCCAAATTGACAATCGGTACATCGAAGTGCTGAAGTGTTTGTATAGAAACACCACCATGTCAGTCCGTGTTCAGGACAAGAGTACGGGACCGATCCAATTGCAGAGAGGTGTTAGACAGGGAGACGTTATGTCCCCGAAACTCTTCACCGCTGCATTGGAAGATGTCTTCAAGCTCTTGGACTGGACCGGATTCGGCATCAACATCAATGGCGAATACATCACTCACCTTCGATATGCCGACGACATCGTAGTCATGGCAGAATCTCTGGAGGACCTTGGCACCATGCTCAATGATCTCAGCAGGGTTTCCCGACTAGTGGGTCTCAAAATGAACATAGACAAGACGAAAGTCATGTCTAATGTCCATGTCATTTCAGCACCGGTCCTAGTCGGGAGTGCGCTTCTCGAAGTTGTCGACCATTATGTCTACCTGGGACAAACAGTCCAGTTAGATAGGCACAACTTCGAGAAAGAGGTCAATCGACGAATCCAACTCGGCTGGGCAGCGTTCGGGAAGCTAAGGAAGATCTTCTCGTCCAATATTCCGCAGTGTCTGAAAACGAAGGTCTACGACCAGTGCGTGTTACCAGTGATGACATACGGAACAGAGACGTGGTCTCTGAATTTTGGCCTCATATTAAGGCTCAAAGTCACTCAGCGGGCCATGGAGCGGGCTATGCTTGGTATTTCCCTACGTGATCGAATCCGTAATACGGAGATCCGTAGGAGAACGAGAGTGACCGACATAGCCCGCCGGGTTGCCATGCTGAAGTGGCAATGGGCAGGCCACATCGCTCGACGAACCGATAACCGTTGGAGACGAAAGGTTCTCGAGTGGCGACCACATATCGGACGGCGCAGCGTAGGACGGCCCCCCACCAGATGGACCGATGATCTGGTCAAAGCTGCGGGGAGCCGTTGGATGCGGTCAGCACAGGACCGTTCGTTGTGGCATTCTCTTGGGGAGGCCTATGTCCAGCAGTGGACGTTAAAAAGCTGATGGATGGATGGATGGATGATAACGAATTCTTATAAAATTACTTAGGTACTTTAATCGATCTCCATGAAATTGTGTACAACCTATAGTTTTATCCTGGTAAATTATATGGTTGCTATTGATTAAGTATTGCTATTTTTTTTTATTGCATGTAGTGACAGACGAACCACAGGCCATCTGATTGTAAATGGTAACCGTCGCTCATGGACTCAACTATACCGAGAGTATTGTCAAGCCGCTGCTCACAATTTCATTTCACAGATATGAAATGAAATAATAAACGACTATCTCCTGCTACAGCCAAAATGCAACGATGTGCTTCATGGCCGGTCACACGGGAGACCATCTCCCAACCCGCTCGGGCCCGATGCCAAGTGAGTACTCCCACTTGGTACCCAGCGCTACCACCAGTAATGCAATGGGTGATAATTGCTTACTTCCCTTGGTCGCCTTATACGACACCCTTGGGAAAGAACGGGGTGGTGACACTTGTATTCTTAGTCCGTCAACAGACAAACATTTTTGTGTAGACATCATTATTGTGCCGTAGAGTGACATTTATAATCTTAAAACAAAATTTCACATGAATTTAGTTTGTGTATATATCTGAAAATATTATTAAGTGTGTGGAATTGCTCAATTTTTTTTAATACATTCTTAATAATGTATTTGTCATTTTTCAAATATTGACAACCCTTGGACACAATATGGACACTGCAGAATAATTATAAGTGGACCAACCAACTCCGCATGTTGTAACCAAACTTCTCGTAGAATCGTTTTGATCCTTTCTAAACAAGATAGAAGGCTGACTATACTTGTTAGCAAATATATTACTAATAGTGGTAGAGCCTTGCTTATACCAGCATGAATGGGCCAGCTCGATCGGGAAAGTACCACCCTCTCACATAGGATCAGCGTGTAACAACGGTACCTACTGTTGTGTTTCGTATAGTGAGTGAGAGTGCCAGAGGCCCTATCCTCTCCTTATTATTCTTCTTATCCACCTCCAATCCCTTTCCTGGGAAATGACGACGCGCGAGTGATGGTGTTGCTAGCGTCTCCATCAGATGGCCCGTATGCTTGTTCGCCACCTGTGTAGTGTAAAAAAAAAACTATATTATGTCCCTTCTGAAACTACCCGAATGATAGATATATTATGTTTAAGAACAACCGTTATGCCGTGTGGGGCCGGCACCAAGAATAGCTCCACCCCGTCTCTTCCTATGGGAGTCGTAAAAGCCGACCAAAGGATTACCGGGGGACCGGGCAGCAGCGTTCCCCTGTATACTAAAAACATCCACTGCGATCGCCAACCCGCCTGCCAAGCGTGGCGATTATGGTAAAACCCCCATTTTGGGGAGGCCTATGTCCAGCAGTGGACGATGAAAGGCTGATGGATGGATGGATGGATGGAAGAACAAACTAGTGTAATCTCCTTGTCTTCGGACAGTAACTGCGTCGATGGTATAGTGGTTAAGATACCAACCTTATATGCTAGATATATTTGGGTTCACCACAAAGACAATATATTAATAAAATAAAATAAAAAATAAAAAGCCTTTTATTTCCTAATACATAAATATAACAAAAAAAAATGTTAAAAATGTTATAACGTAGTTTAGTTAGGAACCCCTCTCATGTGAAGGCCTCTTCTAAAGATTCCCATTTTTCACGATCATGAGCTATTTAATTCCATCGTGGACCAGCTATTTTTTTAATATTGTCTTCCCAGCGCGCGTAGGATCTCCCTGTATGACGTTTGCCTAGTGTTCCATGCCATGATGTTACCATTTTAGTCCATCTGTTGTCTTTAAGCCTCACTACATGTCCAGCCCATTTCCATTTGAGCTTCTGGGCTTGATTAAGAGCATCAATTGCTTTAGTTTCCTCTCTTATATCTGTGTGCCTTATTTTTGAACTCTTTTGATGTTCATCATACTACGCTCCATACCCCTTTGGCATGTCATTACTTTATTTTTTGCTTTATTAGTGAACTTCCAGGTTTGGCACGCTTATGTTAAACATGGGGTAAGGCACGAGTTCATAACTTTAGTTTTTAGCTTAATAGGCATATCGCTTTTAAATACCTCTTTTAAGCTCCAGTACTTTGACCATGTATTTTTAACTCTTCTCTCTACTTCTAACTCGTATAATGTTCAACGTATTCTAATGTTTTAGAATCTAATGTTATGTTTGTCTTATTGTGGTTTGTCATAATTTTTGTTTCCAAAACGTTAATTTCAAGGCCTACTTTTCTGCTAGCTTTGTGAAGAGCTTCAATCATATGTTGCAGTTGAGAACTCGTTTCTGATAACAAAACCAGGTCGTCTGCAAATCTGAGGTGACTAAGGTATTTTCCTTTGATATATAATCCTCGACTTTTCCAATCTAGCTTATTTATTATGGATTCTAGTACCGCAATAAATATTTTTGGTGAAACAGGGTCCCCCTGCCTCACACCTCTTTCGACAGGAAAGCTTGGTCCCATAGCTTCCAATATTACTCTACCAGTGCATCTGGTATACATATTTCTTAGGATTTTAATGTATTCTCCTTCCACGTTTTGAGATTTCAGAGTTTCCCATATGCTTTCATGTGCTACAGTATCAAAAGCTTTTTGATAATCAATGAAAGCTATGTATAATGCCTTTGATATTCCTGGTACTTTTCTATTAATAACTCTACAGTATATATATGGTCTACAGTTCCTTTCCTAAAAACCAGCTTGTTCGACAGGTTGTTTTTGTGTCAGTGTTGTACTTATTCTCTTGTTTATAATTGTTGCAAAAAGTTTATATGTAGTGGACAGTAGACTTATGGGTCTGTAGTTACCAATATCCTTGGGATCAAAGAAAAAAACGGGGACAAAGACAATATCTAACCACAAATAGTTGTTCTGAATTTGGTATACTTTTTGTCAATTGTTTGTAAAGGATTATTATAACGTAGTACGGAATTTTGTTTAAATAAAAACGCACAACATCGAGGTTTGATTTATGAGCATCTCCTCTGAAAGTTAGTGGAATTTAGACCGTAGACTACCACAATGTGTGAGTGAGGGTTGGCAGACTTCATAAGCCAGCGAGAAAATCTACCCGCTCACCATGTTATCCTTCACTAAATAATGATAATTTGTTAAATGTTCTAGTTTCGAAAAGTTTCGATACTAAACTACTAAAACTCAACTACGTATAGTACATAATTATACATTTTGAAATATTTTTGATATTAAACACAAAGTGAAAAATGTGAAATCGAAAATAACAGTCACGAGCAGGATTTGAACCTGCATCTCCTGGATACTGTCCAGATTCTTTGCCAATTCAGCCATCGTGACAATTGCTCCTGACTGCTAATTTGGATAACACATTCATACTTAACGTCTTTGGGTGACGCCTGCGCCGTCTGTCGGAAGTATTTTCATACATTATACAGACCAGGTAAATTTTATTTTACAATTAAAATTTTTACCTAATAATGACGCAAACCCTATAAATATTTAGATATTTTTATATATATTTTTAGCGTTTGACATACTCAGCACTATACATTAAACACAAAGTGAAAAATGTGAAATCGAAAATAACAGCCAAGAGCAGGATTTGAACCTGCATCTCCTGGATACCGTCCAAATGCTTTGCCAATTCAGCCATCGTGACAATTGCTCCTGACTGCTAATTTCGATAATACATTCATACTTAACGTCTTTGGGTGACGCCTGCGCCATCTGTCGGAAGTATTTTCATATTATACAGACCAGGTAAACTTAATTAAGATTTTTACCTAATAATGACGCAAACCCTATAAATATTTAGATATTTTTTATATATATTTTTAGCATTTGACATGCTCAGCACCATACATTAAATACAAAGTGAAAAATGTGAAATCGAAAATAACAGTCACGAGCAGGATTTGAACCTGCATCTGGACGGTATCCAGGTGACGTTATTATTAGGTAAAAATCTTAAATGTAAAATTAAGTTTGCCTGGTCTGTATAATGTATAAAAATACTTCCGACAGATGGCGCAGGCGTCACCCAAAGACGTTAAGTATGAATGTGTTATCGAAATTAGCAGTCAGGAGCAATTGTCTCGATGGCTGAATTGGCAAAGCATCTGGACGGTATCCAGGAGATGCAGGTTCAAATCCTGCTCGTGACTGTTATTTTCGATTTCACATTTTTCACTTTGTGTTTAATGTATAGTGCTGAGCATGTCAAATGCTAAAAATATATATAAAAATATCTAAATATTTTTGAAAATTAATCTCTTTCATTTAATACTCAATAAGGCAATATCGATAAGAAAAATAATTTCTTTATGACCTCCAGAAGGTGCTATACTGAATTTATGTTGACAGGCTATGTATCCTGCATATGCATTAGATATTTTTTTAGTTTTTCATGTAACCAGCGCTAGCCTAGTGGTGAGGTTTTCGCTTCACCGTAGTCGGGTAAAAAGTACCTACTTCTTTAGGCGTATCTTACAACACCGGTGGAAAAAATGTGGGGAGATAAAACATCCACTAAGAAAGGAGGAAATAAATTGGGAATTTCTTAAGTTATGCAATGCTGGGACATCTACTAATAATAACTTCCACTTGTGTCGATAACTGGGTGTTGTATAGGGAAACGAACTCACCGATTGATTTACGACATATAACCATTATTATACGAGTAGTTTTAAAGCCGCCCGAGATCATAATTTACAACAAGAATATTACTACATCCATCCATCAGCCTTTCATCGTCCACTGCTGGACATAGGCCTCCCCAAAATGGGGTTTTACCATAATCGCCACGCTTGGCAGGCGGGTTGGCGATCGCAGTGGATTTTTTTAGTACACAGGGGAACGCTGCTGCCCGGTTCCCCGGTAATCCGGCTTTTACGACTCCCATAGGAAGAGACAGGGTGGAGCTATTCTTGGTGCCGGCCCCACACGACAATATTGCTACAACAAACACGATATTATATATTCTATGGTATTTTGTAGCAATGTGTAGAAATTAAACAATGGGTATTATGAAAAAATAAGTAATAATAATATTTTATATCTAACATATATAACGTAAATAGAACACGTCCAATGAATCAGTACGCGCTTCATAAATATCTATATACATATAATTGCTTGTACCGTCTGACTAACGATCAACGCAGAGCCTAAACCGCTGGGGCTGCAAATTTGAAATTTCGGGAGTTGATGCCTTTTTGATGTGAAACATCTAATGCGGAGGGAGGGTAAAATCGGCTGTTAGCGTAGTGACGCTTTTATTTTGCTTGTCCCGTTCAAATTTTGCAAGTTAAATTTGACACACTTCCCGGTTACCTATAGAGCTGAAATTTTACAGGCATATGTATATCACGTGACAATGCATTATTTTGATGACATGGAGCTGATCTGATGATGGAGCTGGAAGGTGGAGATAGGAACTCTATAATGAAACGGCGCAACCCCATCGAGTTTGAGCTCGTATGATTCGTCTTGACGAGTACTTTGTCTCTAGATGGTATCCAGGGTCTGATGATGGAGCTGGAAGGTGGCCACAGTAACTCTGTAATGAAATGACGCAACCCCATCGAGTTTGGAATCGTTTAATTTGTCTTGACAAGTAATTTGTTTTTAAATGGTATCCAAGGTCTGACGATGGAGCTAGAAGGTGGCCATAGGAACTCCATTATAAAATGACAAAGATCCATTGAGTTTGGGCTCATATGATTCGTCTTGACGAGTACTTTGTCTCTAGATGGTATCCAGGGTCTGATGATGGAGCTGGAAGGTGGCCACAGTAACTCGGTAATGAAATGACGCAACCCTATCGAGTTTCGAATCATTTGATTTGTCTTGAAGAGTACTTTGTTTCTAGATGGTATCCAAGGTCTGACGATGGAGTTAGAAGGTGGCCATAGGAACTCCATTATAAAATGACAAAGATCCATCGAGTTTGGGCTCAGATGAATCGTCTTGACGAGTACTTTGTCTCTAGATGGTATCTAGGGTCTAATGATGGAACTGGAAGGGGGCCACAGTAACTCTGTAATGAAACGACCCAAACCCATCGAGTTTATACTCATTTGATTAGTCTTAAGAGGAGAGGAGAGAGGGGAGAGGAGTTCTTTGTTAAGTTATGATAATTTTATTTCTACAAAATAATTTCGATGTTTTCACATCTGCTAGACATCCCGCGACTTCTAGTTTTTTTGTTGTAAAGATCAACTAAGAAAGGATTTTTGAAAATTACACTCCTAAGAGGGTAACTTATGGTATAAACGGTTGTATGGAACTCTGTCACCTTAAAAGTAAGAAGCACGAAATTTTTTATATCTGTTTCTGATCAGCAATAAATATACATGTATAATGGAATTAAAAAAAAAATACTACCAAGATGGCTATTTAGGGGCTGAAAGTTTGTATGGGAAGTTCGTCAAAAAAAGTTTAAAGTAAGAAGCACCAAATTTAATATACCTGTTTCTGGTTAAAAATACATGAACACGTATATCAGCGATTTTATAATTTTTACCCCTAAGAGGGTGAATTAGGGGTCGAAAGTTTGCATAAAATATTTATTATGTTTAAAGGAAGAAGTATGAAATTCAATATCGAAGCATCATATTATATAATGTTTAAGTAAACAACTTTATAAACTAAGTGCAACCCGTTACTTCGTTCATGGAAATTAGTTTTTTATTTTTTGCAGTACCGTAATATTTTTTTCTAAAATAATAGTATCAAAAGATACTCCTTGCAAGATTTGCTATACGCCAGTGAAATTCCCGTCCAAATTGGTCCAGCCTTTATGGATATTAGCCAAAACCAACAGTCAAATAGAAACTTTAACCCTAGGTTGCATATGGTATCATATCTGGTGCAACCAAAATAATGCCATCTAGCGTTCGTTTAAAGACTCCTAGTATCATCTGTTGACTATCGGATAAATCTTTACACACCTGGCAACGATTTAGTAATAGAAATGGAAGTGTCACCAGATGGTTTTCGCTATCTATTGATATATTGAATAGTATGCAATTTGGACGATCGGCGCGAACTAATTGTTTACTTAAATTCAAAATTACTAAAAAAAATAGTTTTTTGAATTTATTTGGAAGTTAAGAAAATATATTTATATCGGAAATAGTGTAAATAATACGAAGGTAAGTTTTTTTTAAATATGACTGTTTTATGTACTAAAATATCAATTTGTTTCAATGTTCCGGATATGGTACACCATGCGTTAGTTTACATCTAACCTTTTGTTTCGATTAGATTTTATTATAGATTATGGCGAAGAGGGACTTGTCTGATAAGGAGATTCAGCAGTATTTATACATTCCATCAGAGTGAAGACGGCCAAGACTTTTCGGACGCGGAAAGTAATGATGACATAGCAAAAATAAGACGAAACTTACAGCAATTGATTGAAGATATTGCATAATATACCACATATGGAACAGAATTTAAAAAATAAATATCTTGTAATTTAATGGATTTAATTTTTATTTTTTATTTTTGTAGGTGTCTAGGCCCTATATAGAACCACATATATTTTTTTGTGACGAAAATAAAAAATCACGCGTTATAGGGTTAAAAATTGTATTTTGTTACTCTCATATGCATTTAGTAAAAAGCTGTTATTTTAAACATTATAAACAGACATTTCAATTTTATTTATTTCTAAAGATAAGTTTTTTGTTGCTAAAATTCATAGTGTCATACAGTTCCAGTTACGCCGACGCGTTGCTAATAATAATAATCGCTGGAAATATCAAATAAAAAGCCAAAATTAAGGAAAGTGAAATATCTGCCCCGCGGGCGCGGGCTGTTTGTTTTATTTTTGAAGTGAAACCTTCTTTTAGCGCGGTACGCATATTTTTAGATGAGAAAAATCTCTGGACTCGTGACACCGTTAAGGAGACGCAGCTATAGTGTGTGCATTGGAAATTAAATTTGACACACTTCTCGGTTTCCGATTGAGCTGAAATTTTACACTCATAATTATGTATATCGCGTAACAATGCTATTATGATGACATGGAGCTGATCTGATGATGGAGCTGAAAGGTGGACCTAGGAACTCTATAATGAAACGGCGCAACCTTTATCTACTACAAAAACGTCATAATTATAGTGTGATTCCTCACCGAGAGATGGCATTTAATACTCTTTTTCGCTGAGCCACTTTCCTACCTTTTGCAGCGTAAATAGTGTCATATCAAAGTTAATACACAACTGGCGCGCATATTGTGCATTTAGTACTGTCATAACATGCGTAGTGACCCTATTACGGTAAGTAATTCTCATATAATTGCTTTGATTTCTGCAAAAAGACAGTCGCAAGTTGCTTAGAGCACTTCCCCGGATTGGAAAAGACGCGGGTTCGATTCCCGCTAGTACAAAAAACCTCTTTTTCCTTATTCACAAATAATTTGCACTTTAAAAAGTGGCGGAGCATATCAATTGCTAAAAAATATAGATCAAAAAACTTTAGAGGAATTTAAAAGTAATAAATAAATATAAAATAGAAAAAATATCTTTAGATTTTTATTTTCATAAAAACATAATAAACATTTAGATATTTTTATATATTTTTTTAGCATTTGACATGCTTAGCACTATACATTAAACACAAAGTTCGATTTCGTTTCGATTTCACATTTTTCACTTTGTGTTTAAAACATAATAAACCATTAGACAGTCTTCTTAAATATATCTTTAGTATTGAAAAAAATGTATGGACGATATTCATTTTCTCTGGGTGTACGTGAAAAAATTATCGTTAAATATTGGTATTATATAATATATAAATCCAACAAAACGAACATAGACAACTTTCTCGACATATATTCGCAACAATTGCATAAATTGAAACGAACAATAGTCTTTGGCGATTACAACCTAGACTTACTCAATCCGGATTTAGCGACACGAAATTATAAGATCATTTTAAAAGAGAATAACTACAACATTTTGAACAAAATAAGTCCTAAACACTGCACCCGTGAAACAACCTGTACCAAGACAATGTTAGATCATTATTGGGTCCCTATATATATATAAATATGTGTGTGTGTATGTGGGCTGCGTCCCTCTCGATTAAACAACTAATAAGCAGTGTGCTACTAGCTTCCATTCGTTTCACTTGTATCCCGTGCGTACATAACAGTGGCGACGAGGATTAAACAACTAATAAACAGTGTGCTACTAGCTTTCATTCGTTTCACTTGTATCCCGTGCGTACATAACAGTGGCGACGAGGATTAAACAACTAATAAAAGTGTGCTATTAGCTTTCATTCGTTTCACTTGTATCCCGTGCGTACATAACAGTGGCGACGAGGATTAAACAACTAATAAACAGTGTGCTACTAGCTTTCATTCGTTTCACTTGTATCTCGTGCATACATGACAGTGGCGACGAGGATTAAACAACTAATAAACAGTGTGTTACTAGCTTTCATTCATTTCACTTGTATCCCGTGTTTCTTGTAATTTAAGTGAAAACGATTTTTATTTTGTCACTATGGAATCTTCAATGTCTGACCACAAACAAATACTTTTAGAGATAAAACAATACCAACCGTCACATGCCTAGGTGATTGTTCTAATAATCACGAAGAACCTGAGTATAAAAAATTGACAGACAAATTACAATCGTGTTTGAATAAGTGCAGAATTACAAAATTTAAACATTTAAATCCTCCGCGGCAAGATTGGATAAAAAAAGAACTATTAGAAGATATTAATAACAAGAACATACATATACAAGCTAGAGTATCACACAACATAAGTAAAGCGAAAAGAGACTATTACTTAAACAGCTTTGAAGAAAATAAAAGTAAACCATAAAAGGTATGGCAACTCATAAACGACTTGTCCAAAAATAAACTCCATGACAGAACTGGACCGGACAAACTTGAAACGCCGGCTGGTACTATTACAGATCAAAAAGAAATATGTGAACATTTCAACTCATTCTTCTCGACTATTACTCGACCCTAGCAAATATGATCCTTGGAAAATCAAAAGGAAATCGAATTGTAGAAGAGTCTAGACTAACTGATACAACGGAATTACAGTTTCTCAAACCAGCAACTACGAAAGAAATTACCTAAATAATGAAACATTTGGACTGTAATACTGCATCTGGCATTGATGGTATTAGTACAAAAACTATTAAATGTTTAACTGATATTATTGCTACGAAACTAACAGCCTGCATTAACTACTGTATAGCACGAGTATTTTTCCCAACGATTGTTGCAAAAGTCGTACCTATTCATAAATCTGGAAGTAAATTTGACCCTTGCAATTACCGCCCTATATCAGTTCTCCCAGTGATTTCTAAAGTTTTTGAGAAGACTCTTTACAACCGACTAGAATCATTCCTTAATTTAAAAGGATTCTTTTACCTCAAGCAGTATGGTTTTCGAGCCCAATCAAACACTCTCTCTGCAACAGTTGATATCGTAACTAAAATTAAAAATAAAATTGATCAAAAACTAGTTGTCTTAGGTATATTTATTGATTTTAAAAAAGCCTTTGACACCATCAGTCATGACATACTAATACAAAAACTAGAACTCAGTCGTGTTAAAAGCAAAGCACTTGAAATTTTTAAATCTTACACGGATAACCGTAAACAAATTGTAGCAAAGCATCACGCCTGTATTCCCTGAAGGGGTAGACAGATGTATTACACACCCACGACTCGCCAGCTATGTTTAAGTCCCATGTAATAGGGGGCGAGCCTATTGACATCTACCGGGCACATTTCCAAACTCCGGGCTGCTACTGAGAACTTTCCTATTTTTTTTTTACGAAAAATCTCAATAACACTGCCCGACCCGGGGATCGAACCCGAGACCTCATGATCAGCAGTCGCTTACACTACCACTGCACCACAGACGCAGTGAGGCTTACAAATTGTAAAAATAGGTGAATATGAAAGCAATCCCTACGTTCTCGATTTTGGCGTCCCTCAGGGTTCAATATTAGACCGTCTCATATTCCTTATCTACATAAACAGTATCAGTAAACTAGGTCTTAAAGGAGACATCTCCCTTTGTGCAGATGATACAAGTCTCTTTTACTTTGGACACTCAGTCGAAGCTATAATAGCAGATGCTCAAAATTATCTCAATCTGCTAAACGAGTGGTTTCAATCAAATCTTTTAACTGTTTATATTAAAAAAAAACAAACGATGTAATTTTTGCAGCAAAAAAATTCAAAAAAAAATGTCAATTTTGAACTTAAATAAGACGGCCAACCACTTGAACGAAAACCAAAAGAAAAATATCTCGAACTAATTTTAGATAGTAACCTAAACTGGAAGCCTCATCTAGAAAAAAATAAACTTAAACTAATTCAGCTCTCAGGGGCATTACGCAGTATAGCAAATTGCCTACCTCGAAAAGTACGATACCTAATTTATAACTCTTTACTCATATTGACTACCTCATTGAAATCTGGGGTACTGCAGCGAAGACTAATTTAGATCCAATCCAATGAGCTCAGAATAGATTAATAAAAAAATTATTGAACTATAGATTTCAGACACCTACCGAAAAGATATACGAGGAAACAAAAATAATGACTATAAGACAAAGGTACTTATACTACACATGTATTCTAATACGTAAAATATTAAATAAGGAAATCCATTCAAATCTAAAGTTTACAACAAAACAACAAACACTAAAGATCTAAGACGTGCTAGTTACTTAATGACCCGTCATCCTAGAACTAACTATGGAAAAAGAAATTTAGAGTTTGAGGGTGTTCAAATTTACAATAAATTACCATCAGTAATAAAAGAAGAAAAAAGTTTTGTCAGGTTCAAAAAGCTACTCAGAATTCACACAGATAATACATACAAATATAATTTAAAAAAAAAAGTACTAAAACAACAAAAAAATATATGTAGAATGTGATGTGTGGTGATCATAGTCCGGAGCGTTCTCATCGCGATCCCTGCCAGCCTGCAATACACAGGCTGTAATCCAGCTCGAATGCGTACCACAGTGCGGGTTAGGGCATGCCCCAGAGGTGAAGCGTACTGACCCGCCCCGTCGGCGATGGGAGCCAACACTCATCACGCCTTGCCCAGTTTGGCGAGTCGAGGGGAGCAGAGTGTCGAGTAGGCACGTGGAATGTAAGAGGTGGTGTGGAAGGTAAGTTACACGAGCTGGTAACCGTCATGTCAGATAGACAGCTTGAGCTTGAGTCTGTGTAAAAGAGACAAAGCGAAAGGACAGTGACGCCTGTGATCTTCCTAGTGGAGGGATAGCTCTGTGGTCTGGTGTACCGCAGAGCGATCAGGCCAGTATGGGAGTGGGGGTGTTGCTGTCTGCTCGCTTGGCCTCAGGTGTGAAAGACTACGGAATGTTTGATCCCAGACTTTTATGGGTCCGAATAAAACTAGGTGTCACCAGGGTCTTCATGGTCGCAGCTTATGCTCCCGTAGGCTCTTCGGTGGCATCGGATCTAGAGAAGTTCTGGGATAATATTAGGGAAGTTCTGGATTTGGCAGAAGCTAGTGAACGTGTGCGTGTATGCCGAGACTTGAATGGATGGGTTGGAACCAAGCGTCCAGACTTCGAGGACGTGCTTGGTTACTGAAAAGTTGCAAGAAGAGAGTGTAGGAGCAAAGTATGCAGAGGGCTTCCGTGAACGGCTGACAATGGCAAGTCAGCCGGAATCTGACATGGAAGAAAAGAATGCTGGAGAGTATTGAAAGAAAGTATGGTAGATACAGCGAAAGAAGTATGTGGATGCTCCACCAGTAGAAGTGTCTTCCAGTAGAAGAATAGGAAAGTGAAAGGTGATGCATGCTGGGATACGGAAGTAGCAGCTTCCGTAGACCATAAGAAGAAAGCGTGGCTGGACTATATATTTTCTTTGAACCTGAGTGCAAGTATGAAAGAACAGAAGAAAGAAATATACCGGCAACGTAAGAATGACACAAAAGCCTTAGTGAAAGGGAAGCGTGATAGAGCAAATATGATTGCAGAAGAAAGGCTGACCAAAAACTTCGAGAGCAACACCAAACTTTTCTGGAGGGAGGTGAAGAAATCTCGGAGTGGTTGGACAGCTTTCAGAATGAATAAAATAAGGTCTAAAAGTGGAAACATTCTTACGCAAACACAAGATGTGTTAAGCCGAGGGAGTGAATATTTTGGAGATATGTATGAGGATGTTCAGGGTGATGCCGGTGCCACATGTGGTCTAACAGATCAGCATTCGGTACCGGCATCCTCTGATGACATTAGTATGGATGAAGTTGAATGGGCGATTAGATGTTTTAAAAATGGTAAGGCAGCGGGTATTGATATGGTGTCTGCTGAGATGATCAAGCTTGGAGGCTCATGTGTCTGGGAATTCTTCCTGATGCTTCTCAATTTATGTTGGAGCTCAGGAATGGTTCCCAAGGACTGGAGAAGCGCACTCATCGTGCCCTTGTTTAAAAATAAGGGTTCACGTTATGACTGTGTAAACTACAGAGCCATAAGCTTGACCAGTTTGGCAGCCAAAGTGTATGGTAAGATTATTGAAAGGAGAATGAGGATGGTGTCTGATGAATTTTTATGTGAGGCACAAGGAGGTTTCAGGTGTGGAAGGGGATGCATGGATCAAGTGTTTTCTCTGCGTAACATTGTGGAGAAGCATCTGGCTGTAGGCCAGAGGGTTTTCTGCAGTTTTGAGGTTTTGGAGAAAGCATTTGACACGGTTGTACGAAAGGAACTTTGGGACATTTTGCCGGAGTATGGTATTAGCGGTAGACTGCTACAAGTAGTGCAGTCCAACTACATGGACTGCAGAGCTTGTGTGCGGCTGGATGATGGAATTTCACCCTGGTTTGATGTCAATATCGGCGTTAAACAGGGCTGCGTTCTATCAGCCAGACTGTTTATCATATATCTGGATAAATGTCTACAAAGGTTGAATGAAATTAATGTGGGAGTTCAGATGGGCGACTCAGTGGTTAAGTCTCTGCTACAGCAGACGATGCGGTTTTATTAGCGCAGTCCGCGGCTGACCTGCAAACCCTAGTCGACGTAATGGCAGAAGATTGTAAGAAAAGGGGCCTACGTGTGAATGTGAGCAAAACCAAAATAATGGTTTTTGAAAGAGAAGAAGCCAGAACAGATGTTAGAGTAGCAATAGGAAATGGTGTGCTAGAACAAGTGGATGAATTTGTATAGCTTGGATGTGGATTCAGTCGGGATGGAAGGTACACCACTGATGGAGAGAGAAGAGTGAATGCGGGAAATAGAGTGAACGGAGCATTGGGACATCTTCTCGGCAGTCATCACCTCAGCCAGAAGGCACGTGTCGCAATACACAACACAGTGCTTGTCCCAAAGTCATTGTATGGAAGCGAGAGTTAGGTATGCAAAAAGGAGCATGAGAGTAAAATCAATGCGGTCGAAATGCGATCTCTGCGGAGAATCTGTGAAGTGAGGCTGACTGACCGCATTCGTAACGACGACGTAAGAGAGCGAGTAGGTATGAAAGAGAGTATTGGTGTAAAGATGCGAAAGGGAATGCTCCGATGGTTCGGACATGTGGAAAGAATGTCGGACAAGCGACTGGATAAGAAGATATACAATGCGAAAGTGGAAGGATGTAGGTACGAGGGGAGACCGGGACTCACCTACCTAGACCAAATCGGTCATATATTGAAGGAAGGTGGAGTCAAGAGTCTCTGAAACCGGCGAGCGTGTATGAAGAGAGTTATGAATGTTGAGGAAGCGAGAGATGTATGCAAGAATAGAACCTCTTGGGACTCTGTTCTCTCTGCCTACCCCGCAAGGGAAATGGCGTGATGATAAGTAGAATTTAAATAAAAAAAATATATATATACTTAATTTAGTTATTGTTTAACTTAAACGACAACAAATGACTACACAAAATATTTTATTAATATCATATACACCTAAAATATATAAATAGAATACTATAAATAATATAGTCTTATCATAATAAAATGATAATTAGATATTACAAAAAATTTTAGATACGGACTATGCCATGAATGCCACATCTAGTAAAAATTCAATTCGTAGATCCATGTTTATGGTAAAACTCACAATCGAGTTTCTTACCGGTTATGTCATTTTCTACCCACATTTTTTGTTATTTTGTTTGATTTGTTATCTACGTAAGTACCTACTTTGTGCGCTCTTAATATTATTCTTAGTTCTCAGTAAGTGAATTATGTATGCAATTCTTTATGAGAAATAAAGTTATTCTAAACCTATTCTGATACGCGTTCCCAGAAAAATGGAGTTTTTAGTTATAAAAATATACACAAACATGATTTCCCAAAAAATGCATTTTTTGTGTTGTGACACTGTCATTGCCGATGTGTTATCGAAATTAGCAGTCGAGAGCAGTTGTCACGATGGCTGAATTGGCAAAGCATCTGGATGGTATCCAGGAGACGCAGGTTCAAATCCTGCTCGTGACTGTTATTTTCGATTTCACATTTTCCACTTTGTGTTTTTTAATTATAAAATGATATCAAAGAAACAATATATCATAAGTTTTCACGTAACAAGCCTTCTAAGGTTCTAACATCCGGCTGCTTTGTCTCAGACATTGCCCATTTATCTATTTCGTTATCTTTCCTGTACTTTTTTCTTTCATTTCTACTACAAATCATAGGTGGTAAGCGCTTTATTGCTTACTAGCCTTTGCCAGCGGCTCCGACGCAGCCAATAGCTAGTTTTTGGGTTATATCTCAGGTTCCCGATATCGTAGCGGGATGAAACGTATACCAGTTTATAAGTCTAATCAAGAGCTATCAAATAAAAAAAGTGGAATCAAAATCAATTTAGTAGTTTTTGCGTGATGCGCGAACAATCAAACAGACAAAAATCTAAAAAAAAAACATTTTATGTTTAGACACGCCTATATAGTCTATTACAATTCCATCCATCCATCAGCCTTTCACCGTCCACTACTGGACATAGGCCTCCCCAAAATGGGGGTTTTACCATAATCGCCACGCTTGGCAGGCGGGTTGGCGATCGCAGTGATGTTTTTAGTACACAGAAGATCGCTGCTGCCCGGTCCCCCGGTAATCCCTTAGTCGGCTTTTACGACTCCCATAGGAATAGACGGGGTAGATCTATTCTTGTTGCCGGCCCCACATGGCAAATATACAATTATTTCTTCTCAAATATCTCAAATGTACAGACACAGCTCTGTTACAGCTTTATAATAGTACCTACAAGCCTTTGCTTGCGGCTCCGCCGCAAAGTTAATTCTTAGGTTGTATCTCAGGTTCCCGATATAGCGTAGCGGGATAAAATGTATACCAGTTGTTAAGTCTAATCAAGATCTATCAAATAAAAAAGTTTCATCAAAATCCGTTCCGTAGTTTTTGCGTGATGCGTGAACAAACAAACAGACAAAAATATCTAAAAAAATTGTTTTGTGTTCAGACACGTCTATATAGCCTAATACAGTCATTTTTTCTCAAATATCTTAAATGTACAGACACAGCTCTGTTACAGCGGAATAATAATACAGGCGTGATGCTATGCTTGTGTAGGAATATATGTCATATGTCTTGTTCTTGTTTTGACTTGTGGCGATCCTGATAATTCCGCCAATGACAATGTTCTCTTGATTATTTTGCTAAATTTATGTGATGGTCAGAACTCAGTAGGTATTTTCTAATATAACGATTGGAAAGCTTTGTGAAGGGAAATAAAATAATAAATTTAGAGACAAGGCTGAAATCTGTTGAGTTATCCAAAGCAAGAAGAAAAAAAAAACATATAAGTATATGTTGATTAGATAAGTAATTATTATTATCATAGTTTAATATTGTTATTTATAATAAAATTACAACGTAAGTAAGTAAATGGGATATATACACAGGAAAGAAGTGATTTTAAGTCTGAAGGGCGAGGAAAAGAAGGAGGTAGAAGATCGTATAAGGAAGATGGGGTGTTGGGGCAGCTAAAAAATATATGTTCTGGACTACCTTCATCCAAATCACATTCGCACAGCGAGGAATCTCTAACCCTGATCTTCGCTAAGTGGACAGGTGAGCATGAGTGACCGAGACGAAGTCGGCAAATGACCGACGTGGCTCTCTTATTTATGTTTCGAAATTTAAATTGAATTGACCTGTAATGTTTGCCTTTTATTAAGCTCGACTGTTTCCAAGATCTATCCCAACTAGAGCGTAACATCAAACCAGCTAAGGGTAATAGGTCTTGTGAGCAGACTGGACTGTTCGACATACATCCTATGTGGCAAGCCTCTTTGGCAAGATCTGCCATCTCGTTACCTTCAATACCACTGTGCCCGGGTATCCATGCGAGGTGAATTAGAATGCCTTTAGTGTGACAGCGATACAGAATCTCCTTTATTTTCAGGATTGTAAGAGTTCTGGATTTGGCCTGGAATGCTTTAGCTCTAATAGCTGTTACGCAGCTTAAAGAATCTGTAAATAAGACTGTTTTATTGAGGTTATGGGACTCTACATATATCAAAGCCTCCAGAATGGCAACGCATAGCAGGAGTAGTGCCAGCAACCCGTCACGCAAAATAGGCGCACATACGACGTCGAGTTGCGGAAAAATAGCCCGCGTTTACAATACAATATAACAATACAATGGCAACGCATTCGCCAGTGAAGACTGAGCATTGAGGAGGGCACTTGAAGCAGAGGATAATTTTGAACTTTGGAATCCAAACTGCAGCACCAACATAGCTTTGACCAATTGACTTAGAAGCGTCACTGTACATAACAAGCCAGTCCTTCCACTTGTTGTTAATTGCTGACTTCAAAAGCATATCTGAACCAGGAGTATCTTTGCTGATGCCCAAATCAAGCATAATATTCGGCTTATAGATTAGGGCCTCATAAGCTGTGTTGAAAAGGGGGTTCAGCCTGCATTGCAAGACAAGACAGGGAAGACGGCGAAGTGAGATTAGGCTGGTGTATAAACGAGGAGGATCTTTGAGAGCCCAATAATCTTTAGATAATATAAAATCTGAAAGCAGATGTAATTTGGAGATGAGAGGGTGGGAAGAGCATTGAAAAACTTTGAAAAGAAAGCGATCAGAGAGATACTGTCTTTTTAATTTTAGTGGAGAATCCACGCATTCCACTTGTAGGGCATTGATAGGTGAAGACTTCATAGCGCCAATAATGATGCGAAGGCATTTAGATTGCAATTTGTCCAAAGTAACCAAAGCAGATTTGTTACATGGCTCCAGGAGGAATGAACCATAATCCAAGTGACTACGGATAAGAGCATTATATAAAAGTTTCTATGTCATATGTCTTTTAATAGTGAATAATATGAGGTTTTCAAATCCTACTGTTAATGTTCTAAATTCAAATTAAATTTTCATAGATTTCGTAATTTGTTTAACAAGTAATTTTTACCCTGTATGGAGTATGAAGGAAATTGATAAAACAACACATGTAAATGAAAAAAAAGCTAAGAAACGTTTATTTAATAACTTGTATTCCCTCCCCGAGCTCTATTACTGCTTCCATATGGTTCTTCATTGACCAGATGAGAGTCACGATCAAATGTTATGGCATTCCATTCCATTCCTCTTGGATTGCATTTTGCAGCTGGCTAAGTGTTTCTGGGGTAGGATCTCTTGTACGAATTCGTCTCTTTAATTTATCCCATAGATGTCCAATCGGCTCCATGTCCGGGCTTCATGCTGGCCATTCCATAATGGAGATACCGACTTCGCTAACATAATCTCGTACAACGCTCGCGGTGTGAGCCCTAGTATTGTCGTGCATGAATATGAAACCGTTGCTAATAAAATGTGCATAGGGCATCACGTAAGGCTCAAGGCACTGTTCGATGTACCGATGACTGTTTAGTGCAGGCAGACGTGCCCCAGACACAAAGACAAGCTCTGTCTTACCGTTCGCACTGATTCCTCCCCAAACCGTCTACGAACCGCCACCATAGCTGACCTTATCTTCAATGCAGCATTGTGCAAAACGTCCTCCATCTCTTTTGCAGACCTTGTTCCTTCCGTCGTTACCATACAGCATAATTTTACACTCATCAGAAAAGAGGGCTTTGTTCCACTGGAGGTATGATCAATTTAGGTGCTCACGTGCAAAGTTAAGGCGCGCTCTTCGATGGTCTGTAGTTAATTTCGGCCCAGTTGCCGGCTTGTGCGGTACCAGTCCACGTTCCTTCAACCTTCTTCTAATTGTAGAGTCATGTACAGCCATCCTACCATGAAGCTGCTGCTGCTGTTGAAAAGCATTAAGGCGTCGATTTTGTAACGAAGTTGTTACAATATATCGACCCGATTCCTGCCAGATCCTGAACGGCGCGTGAACAATCCAGTCTCCCGATAGCGTTTGTAGACTCTCTTTGAGATGAACAGACGACAGGCTTAGATGCAATCTATTTAGATATTTTTATACATATTTTTAGCATTTAACATGCTTAGCACTATACATTAAACACAATTTCAATTTCACATTTTTCACTTTGTGTTTAATGTTACATGCAATCTTTCAGCCACAACACGCTGACTAAGTCCAGAATCCAGCAATGCCACCACTTGGGCGGCTTCTGTGGGCGAAATATCCATATTCCAACTTTAAACACACATTTGTTTCAAAACAGTAAATCATTTCTTTTATGGGATAAATAAATGAAATTCTAGTTTTGAATTTTGAATTTTTGCTTGTCACTGTAATGGCCAAACTGCCAGCTATACAATCATGTGTTTTTTTTATGGAATGAAAACTCTTTTGTGTTAAATTAGGACAGAAACCATAAAAAGAGAAGTGTTTCGATTTTTCTGATGAGAAGTGTACCTATTTTGTTGAGCTATGGCCGATTCCGGTGCAGACCCGAGTGACTTACCAATTACCTACAATGTTGTAATTTTGAAAAAAGAATACCTATAAAACGCAAACCTTGGGATTTTAAGATCGTCATTTTTTTTTATTTTCTCTAAGGAAAATTGGGTAAAACCCACCAACGTTTAAATAACCTATAATAAAATATTATTGTTAAAAGTTTTTGCCTATCTGTCTGTCTGTCTGTGTTTGTTCCGGCTAACCTTCAAAAATAATATTTAAAGATACCAACTCTATAAGGGCCACTTGCGCGGAAATTTTATGATAACTAAATACCTTTGCGTTTACTAACCTAGGTTACATGAATAACTATCTAATTCAAAATGTATCTTGCACGTAAGAAAATTCATCCAGGTTTTACTAACCTTATTCCGCTTACATTCCAGCCAAATCCAAAAGGAATGAATGATGAACGACACAAGTATTCTTGTCTCATTCACACAACAGTTACTTGCATAAGTCTTTGTTTAATGTCAGATTTGAATAGACGCCACGTGTTTTTGGTAGTATAAGTTGAAGGGCGATATGTCATTACGTCAAATTGTTGTTTATTTACTATCGCGAGTGTATTTTATGAAAATATATCTGTATTACTTTGTGAAATATGAAGAAAATCTTATATACGTGGCCCTATTTTTCAAGTTGTAGCAGTTTACTTCTTTGTGATATAATAACCAAATATAGGTAAACAATTTATTGAAAATAAATAAGAAACTGCTGGTGCTATCCTGAACTGATCGGACCCTGTAGATAAGTGGCATCATAGATGATGTATGTATAACGAAGTGGCATAAACGCTAGTAGTACAGAATAAAATAGAAAAATAGAAGAATTATTCTAATAATCAATGTATGGGATTGACGTAAGATTACGACGATATAATAAGCTTATCCCGTTGTCTAGGGGGGCTGAACTGAACACATAATCAGAAACCAAAAAGTCACTCATCAGGACAATAAAAATAAACGATGCAATGTTATTCTGTTGTTATTTTTTAAATACAAAACACAAACTAGCATAGTCTTACAATTTTGACGTAATAAACCCAGAGATAGACATTTGACCCTACAACTTTAGCGGGTTTAATAGTTTAATTATTTTACGCATGGTATAGTGTTAACTCTTAGCAGTGCAAGCAAAAATAATTATTTAGCCCTGCGTTAGGAGTACGCTCAGAGTTATATACAATAACTCTGCAACGCGCAAGTGGGCCTAAGTTATTTGTTTTATTAGCCGGCGCAATATAATTATGTCAGCAAAAAAAATGCATGAGTTATACTTTATTATTCTCCTTCTCTGCACTGCTTATCCTTTTCCTTAGAGTTGGCGACGTGTTAGTGATACTTATGGTGTTGCTAGTATTGCCTGCAATAGCGACCGTGAGAGAAGATTGAATTGAGCGAACTTTAAACTCAATTTCTTGGATGCATATAAACATTGACAGGTGTGAGTCATGTCATCTCATTTACCAAAGGTAGATACGATCGATGAGGAGCGTTGTCTTCCTAGGTAGACATGCAAGCAAATACTACGCAACGTTTACTTCATGCATTGTGTATACGACATTATGGAAGTACTAATAATTCACTTTATCACTATACCTTCTTTTACACCACATCGTTCTCTCACTACACTGTTTCTTACTCTATCTTTCAAAGTTACACCACACATACTTCTTAGAGCTCTCATCTCCACTGCATTTCTTCTACTCTCGTTCTTCTTCTGCTAGACCCAACTTTCACTTCCGTGCATTAGAGTTGGTACTAACACTACATTGTGCACGGCGAGTCATGCCTTTTCAGACACTTTCCGACTACTTGTAAAGGAGTACGAGTATATTGCCCCATTCACCTCATTACCAGTATTCACTCTCCTTTCAATGTTCTTTTCATACTTCCCATCTCTCGTAAACAATGTGTCCAGATACACAAACTCTTTTACTTGTTAGACCTTCACTCCTTCAATCACTATATCACATGGGGTCATGCATTCATCTCTTTTTAGAATCATTACTGTCGTCTTCTCAACATTCACTTTCATTCCTTTCTTTTTCAAGGATTCATTCATTAATGTTACAATCTCCTATAACTCAGCAGCCGAAGATGCAAGAATAACTTGGTCATCAGCGTAGAGAAGACATTTGATGAGTAACCCGTTCTACTCTAACCCATACCCACTTTCTTTCAACTCTTGCAAACTACTATCCATAAATAGTTAAACAGCCACGAAGACACTATGCATCCCTATCTAACACCCTTTCCGATGTTAAACCATTCAGTGTATGTCCCGTTTATCCTTACACAAGCTCTGGAATCCCTGTAAAGGGATTTTTGATCTATATTTTTTAGCACTTGACATGCTCAGCTACTTTTTAAAGTACAAATTATCTGTGAATGAGGAAAAAAGAGATAGCACTTCCCCGGATTGGAAGGGACGCGGGTTCGTTTCCCGCTCGTACTAAAAATCTCTTTGTCCCCATTCACAAATATTTTTTACCCTGTAAAGGGATTTTAGACCCTGAATCAGGTTACCATCTAACCCATACATGGATATTACCGACCGTAATTCATCCCTCACCACTCTGTCATAGGCCTTCTCTAGGTCTAGAAAGGCACAATAGACTTTCTGCTTTTTTGATAAGTTCTGTCAGCTATTCCTCGAAGAGAAAAGACCTGATTTGTACATCCCACTCCTTTTCGAAAACCTGCTTAAACATCCGATATTTTCTCATCGGTTACTTTCACAACTCTTTCGATCAACACTTTCGTATATAACTTGCCAACAGTGCAATGAGCAGACTAATGCCACTGTAGCTTCTACAGTTTTATCGTGAGCCTTTCCCTTTCACACCACCAGCACCAATCACGTGGCACTTTACCGGTTTTAAAACTTATGTTAAAAACGCGGTACAACATTCTCGCTATGATGCCGTTTCCAGCCTTCAGCATTTCAGCAGTTATCTTGTCATAGCCCGCTGACTTTCCTAATTTCATACTTTTCATAGCTTTCATGATCTTATCCATACCTATATTATTAACACATTCATTATCATTCCTATCTCCTATGGAACTTGATTCATTCGCTCTCTCAAACAGGCATTCAAAATATTATTTCCATCTCCTTAATATGCGAAAGGGTGTGAAAGGGACTCGATGTCCCTTTCACAACATTTCCATGCTGGTCTCTGATCACGTTCAGTTCTAAGATTTGTATTTTTACTCTAACTGAATGGACGGTTTTCCAGAAAAGTTTAATGTTAGTCCAAAATCCTCTTACCAAAATCATCTTTGTGCTCATTCTTTTTCTTATTCACTAAATCTTTCACAGTTCCTTTCTCCTTTTTAAACTTCTTCCAAGCTTCATTTACATCATCATTGGATACTTTTTTGCATTCTTGCATTAGCTCTGGCGGCCAGCCCGTCTAACCAAGCTTTTTTCTTCTCATACACATTTTTTTGCACATCTGTATCCCACCAGACATTCTTTACTTTTCTTTCTTTCCTACTTTTGATAAGACCACATACTCCACTAGCCATACTCATCACAGTTTCCTTAAACGACTTCCTTAGTTCTTCTAGTTTACATACATCATCGAGATCTTTAAACTTTTCAATAAATTTACTATTATACTCCTCTTTTACTTCATCTTCTTGTAGTTTCTCTACTATTATCATTTCTAGTATGCTCTTGGTCTCAGAGACTCGGTGACGCCATCCATTGAATAAATCACTTATTCGGCTCATCACCAAAAAGTGACCTGAATGTATTCCGGTCCCCCGATAGACCCTTGTGCCTAATATATTATTTCTTAATATTTCGTCTATAGTCGGAATTTTAATTCGATTCCAGATTTAACAGTTTCAGTGTTGCAACGTTATGACAAGTACTAAATAGTGTCGTTGCGAAATTATTCGATACGGAAATGGAATATTTCCGGATCGATCCCTATCGTTTATAGTAGTATATCTAAACAACTACTACTTTTTAAAGTACAAATTATTTGTGAATAAGGAAAAAGAGATTTTTTGTACTAGCGGGAATCGAACCCGCGTCTTTTCCAATCCGGGGAAGTGCTCTAAGCCACTGAGCTATAGTACAGATCCTTCGATCATCCCAATTTTCTTATCACATTTGTCTTAACGAAAAACACTTCTTAGAGCACTTCCCTGGATTGGAAAAGACGCGGGTTCCATTCACAAATTATTTGTACTTTAAAAAGTGGCGGAGCATGTCAAATTTAATGCTAAAAACTATAGATCAAACACTACTACTTTAATAGAAATATCAGGAAATTAAATATTTCTTAATGGATAATTTAGTTATGACGATTAATTTTATTAAGGATCTGAGAGTTTTCTTTAATAATTGTGTGTGAAATAAATAAAAAAATGTGATTATGAAGGAACATGAGAAATAAAACAAATAGATGTATTATGGTAATATTTTATTTTATAAATCGTCGCCGTCATCGCTATCGCTGTCACTTTCTGTAACATTTATTATAAATGTGTCTGTGATATTGTCAATTAACATATCTAGCCTCCTCATTTTTTTCCTCTTCTTCCACAACATGGGATACGCATTTAGACCATTCGGTAGCCGTAATTTTTTGAATGCCTTCCTCAAATAAATTTCTCACGTCTGTCAATTTGAAGGTTTTATTATTTTGAGCTACATGCGCCCATATCAATTCGATAGGGTTCAGCTCGCAATGGTAAGGGGGCAGTCTTAAAACCGTGATCCCATGTTGTGCTGCCATTTCGTCTACAGCGTACTTATTAAAAGACTCGTTATGTGGAATCAGTTCTAAAAGCGTAGCTTTAACCATATCTGGTTCGTAATTAACATTTTTATTTAAAAGCCAGTCTTAAATTGCAGCTTTTTTCCAGCTCATTTTGGTACCGTTTCCAATTTTCGGGAGTGGTAAGGTGCATTATCCATCACCACAATTGAGTTTGGTCTTAATTTTGGTAAGACTCCAGCGAACCACTCCTTAAAACAAACTGCATTCATCTCATCATGGCAATCTTCACAATTTTTCTTTGCTTCAAAAATCATGAGCCCCTCTTCCAGGAAGCCTTCTTCACTACCTATATGGCTAATTATGAGACGTTTGCCTTTTCCAGATGGATTTTTTAATCCAGTGGGGATTAAAAAATCAGTCCCTCCAAAAACGCTTGCCGAGATGATGTGACTTTCTTGTCCACCCAAGTTTTTTTTTTACAGTATGACCTAAAAATAAATATAGTACATGAACATTCAATATTACTATTAAATTTAATGTAAAATGTATATAAATTCAAAATGTTAGTCTTACCTGCGTTAACCCAAGTTTCATCTTGATAATATATATGTCTCCCTTCTCATCAAAACTGACAAATAGATCGCAAGTAACGCTGGCGCCATGTTATTATATCATTTCGATCAATAAGTGTGCTCTTGCGTGACCGTGCAACAAATTTAAAATTAAGATGCTTCAAAATTTTTCTGAGGGTGTTTTTGGAAACCTTGGGCATTTCTGGATTATCGTTCATCACTTGTAAAATCTAAAATAGTAAATTTTATAATAGTTTGGAATCATTAGTTATATATAAAAGATGTAGGTATAAAATAATACTGTCTGACTGATTGACTAACCTTTGCAATGGTTGGAGGTTCATTTCGATAAAAGAACTGATGAACAATTCTTTGTATTGCGGAGAATGTAAATTCATCAATTTTATCTTTGAACCTTCGCTTTGGTCTAGTTTTTTTAGGAGGAGTTTGCGGCGCACCTTTATTTACTTCCTTCAAAACGTTACAAACAGAGCGTGAGGTTATTCCCAATATATCAGCAACTTTGCTCATACATTCATTTTCTTCCACAACTTCAAAGGCCTCCAATTGCGCAGAAGTTTCATTTTTCACGTATTTGTAGGCGTTGCGGATCATTAATTTTTCAGTAACAGTAAAAAAGGACGTTTTTTTCTTGGGGACAAGAAAACATCCACGTCTTTTTCTGATGTACTTGGCTGAGGATCCATTTTGATGGAAAACCAAAGCAAATAGATTCACTCAAAGTTCACAAAAAACTATAAACGTAACAACAAACACAACGTAACAAAACTTTAACAAAAACCCAACAAAATAACAAAATATCGATTCGCAATGAAACAAGATATTCGTGCAGTTAGACTGGGAGAATGAAGCCGAATGACAAGATAAACAAAATGGCGATAGCTGCAGGAGCGCGCACGGGTTGCCAATACAGAAAACTATCTAGGCTCTTTTATTGTAAGTTTTGTTTTTAATATAGAAAACAAAAATATTAACTTTTTATAAAATAAAGCTGCGGTTACTCATTAATAAATAATTATTATGAATAATTATGTATTTATTTAAATAAAAATCAATAATTTAGTCATTTAGATATTTTTATATATATTTTTAGCATTTGACATGCTAAGCACTATACATTAAACACAAAGTGAAAAATGTGAAATCGAAAATAACAGTCAGGAGCAGGATTTGAACCTGCATCTTCTGGATACCGTCCAGATGTTTTACCAATTCAGCTATCCTGACAATTGCTCCTGACTGCTAATTTCGATAACACATCATACTTAACGTCTTTGGGTGACGCCTGCGCCATCTGTCGGACGTATTTTCATACATTATACCGACCAGGTAAACTTAATTTTACAATTAAGATTTTACCTAATAATGACGCAAACCCTTTAAATATTTAGATATTTTTATATATATTTTTAGCATTTGACATGCTAAGCACTATACATTAAACACAAAGTGAAAAATGTGAAATCGAAAATAACAGTCAGGAGCAGGATTTGAACCTGCATCTTCTGGATACCGTCCAGATGCTTTACCAATTCAGCTATCCTGACAATTGCTCCTGACTGCTAATTTCGATAACACATCATACTTAACGTCTTTGGGTGACGCCTGCGCCATCTGTCGGACGTATTTTCATACATTATACCGACCAGGTAAACTTAATTTTACAATTAAGATTTTACCTAATAATGACGCAAACCCTTTAAATATTTAGATATTTTTATATATATTTTTAGCATTTGACATGCTAAGCACTATACATTAAACACAAAGTGAAAAATGTGAAATCGAAAATAACAGTCAGGAGCAGGATTTGAACCTGCATCTTCTGGATACCGTCCAGATGCTTTACCAATTCAGCTATCCTGACAATTGCTCCTGACTGCTAATTTCGATAACACATCATACTTAACGTCTTTGGGTGACGCCTGCGCCATCTGTCGGACGTATTTTCATACATTATACCGACCAGGTAAACTTAATTTTACAATTAAGATTTTACCTAATAATGACGCAAACCCTTTAAATATTTAGATATTTTTATATATATTTTTAGCATTTGACATGCTAAGCACTATACATTAAACACAAAGTGAAAAATGTGAAATCGAAAATAACAGTCAGGAGCAGGATTTGAACCTGCATCTTCTGGATACCGTCCAGATGCTTTACCAATTCAGCTATCCTGACAATTGCTCCTGACTGCTAATTTCGATAACACATCGTACTTAACGTCTTTGGGTGACGCCTGCGCCATCTGTCGGACGTATTTTCATACATTATACCGACCAGGTAAACTTAATTTTACAATTAAGATTTTACCTAATAATGACGCAAACCCTTTAAATATTTAGATATTTTTATATATATTTTTAGCATTTGACATGCTAAGCACTATACATTAAACACAAAGTGAAAAATGTGAAATCGAAAATAACAGTCAGGAGCAGGATTTGAACCTGCATCTTCTGGATACCGTCCAGATGCTTTACCAATTCAGCTATCCTGACAATTGCTCCTGACTGCTAATTTCGATAACACATCATACTTAACGTCTTTGGGTGACGCCTGCGCCATCTGTCGGACGTATTTTCATACATTATACCGACCAGGTAAACTTAATTTTACAATTAAGATTTTACGATACGGTATCCAGAAGATGCAGGTTCAAATCCTGCTCCTGACTGTTATTTTCGATTTCACATTTTTCACTTTGTGTTTAATGTATAGTGCTTAGCATGTCAAATGCTAAAAATATATATAAAAATATCTAAATATTTAAAGGGTTTGCGTCATTATTAGGTAAAATCTTAATTGTAAAATTAAGTTTACCTGGTCGGTATAATGTATGAAAATACTTCCGACAAATGGCGCAGGCGTCACCCAAAGACGTTAAGTATGATGTGTTATCGAAATTAGCAGTCAGGAGCAATTGTCAGGATAGCTGAATTGGTAAAGCATCTGGACGGTATCCAGAAGATGCAGGTTCAAATCCTGCTCCTGACTGTTATTTTCGATTTCACATTTTTCACTTTGTGTTTAATAATTTAGTCTTTAATTGGCACACCAATATTATGATTACATAAACATAAATCGCGATTGTTTATCGATTTTTGTGTTCATCACTACACTAATAATATGTGGTATTTTACAAAATGACAGTAGCTAATGTCAAATGTGGAATCGAATTATAATTCCGACTATAGTATCACAAAGTCAACCATACTGCTTATAACATTCTTCACCTCCCGTGTAAAAGTATGGATACACTTGTGTTCAAATATAGTATTTGTAACACAAATGTACCATTCCAGACATATCTGTAATATATCTCCATTTAAATTAACGCTTACATCTCCAAACTTATCTAATACTCTTTCAAAACCGTAACACTTTACGCCAACCCAGCCACTAAAATCACCAAGCATGATTACACGTTCATTATATTTTCTTCCACTCAACAAATTCTTTAAACTCTCCCAAAACTCGTTTCTTTCTTCCTGCTCTGGGCGCGTTATATGTACTAGCACCTAAAGTGAAAGGAGCGTACACTCCCACAACAAACTTGCGAGTTAGACCTACTTTCATTCTCAACCACATCAATCTTGCACTCACACACTCAAACTCTTTCACACATTCAGTCATGCGTGCAGAAAGTATAAGACCCACTCCCTGGCAAGCTCTGGCGGAGTTTGGTACTCCAGACCTGTAGGGGCCTTGATTAAAGGAGTCGCAACCTTTCAGTTTTGTGTCACTCACTAACATAACATCAATCCTCTTTTCCTTCATCAACTGACAAACTTCATTCAACTTACCTTCCATACCTACACCTACATTCAACGTAGCAAAGCGGCTTTATATAAAATTAACGAATTAACGGCTATCTCCTGCTATAGCCAAAACACACCGATGTGCTTCATGGCCAATCACATGGGAGATAGTGGTACCAACCCGCTCGGGCCTGATAGCAAGTGAGTACTCCCACTTGATACCCAGCCCTACCACCAGTATTACAATGGGTGATAATTGCTTACTTCCCTTAGTCGCCTCGTACGACACCCGTGGAAAAGAACGGGTTGGTGACACTTGCACTCTTAGTCCGTCTCGCAGCTTATTTATACTTGCTATTCTCGGCGAAAGAAAAAACCGATACTGGTACAATGAATGGTCAACAAACAAACCTTCGACAAGCCAGCTAGACCATTTTACGCTAGACTAGAATTTGTATAGATAATGTTATGAAAGGGAAATATTATTTTAAAGGCAGTGATTTATAACAGGTTTGCGAACACTACTTAGTTATTAAGTATTATAATAACCATGCTATTTATTCGTTTGGGGCTCAAGAAGCGGCAAAGTCCCGCTATCCCAACTATTATAAAGCTGTAACAGAGCTATGTCTACACATTTAAGATATTTAAGAAAAAAAATGAATAGGTGTGTCTGAACACAAAAAAAATATCTGTTTGTTTGTTTGTTCGCGCATCAAGCAAAAACTACTAAACGGATTTTTATGTAACTTTACTTATTTGATAGCTCTTGACTAGAATATAAAAATGATATACATTTTATTCCGCTGCTATATCGGGAACCTGAGATATAACCTAAATACTGGCTTTTGGCTGCGGCACAGACGCTGGCAAAGGCTTTAAAAAAATAAAAAGTAGGTATATCGTTTGTTGTGTAAATACACATACTGTGACTGTGAGTTTAGTTGAGGACATGTATTTATCTATTAATAAAGGATCACCAAAAATAGTACAGTAATAGTAAAATGAAAGAAGACAATGGATATTAAAAATAAAATAAAAATAAAAACAAATCTTTGATTTGGCATGAGCCAGTAATTTGGCAGTATTCTAAGTTTTAATAAACGCATGAAATTATAAATTTAGAACGTGTATTTTAATTAAAATGAAGGCCTCGTTATTTCAATTTGAAATAATATTTTTTATTGGGTAAAAACTTATTTTAAAAGATTTCCTGGTTTTTTATATTCCGCTAATTACATATGCCTGTATGTGTGTGTGTACGTTTCTTTTCTAAATAAAAAACTGGATAGTTATTTTATAAATGTATTTGTTACTAAGTAAATGAAAAAATTCAGATTTAATTATTAGTACATTTGCTTTTATAATTAATATTATGTTGATAAACAGTTTTACGTTCTAGCCTATACCTATATCAGATCAAACGCTAAGAGTTGGCCGAGGATGTAAAATTAAGGATCTAATTAGGCTCCTCAATTTTACATTTCCTGGTTTATTTATACTCTGCTGATTATAGTGTTTAAATGTTTTTTAAATAAATAACTGGGTAGTTATTTTATAAATATATTTACTGCTTAGTAAACGAAAAGAATCAGATTTCATTGTTAGTATATTTGCATATATAATTAATATTAAAAGTATGTTAATAAACAATTTTACGTTCTAGCCTATACCTATATCAGATTAAACGCTAAGAGTTGGCTGAGGATGTAAAATTAAGGAGCCTAAATCACCATAAGAAACCATAAAACACAAAAATATAAACAAACTAGTCAATATGGCATAATAGATCAATGTGGGAAAGGCTCGAAAGACCCCACAAAAAATGAAGTATTTTCAACCAAACCATTACTTTCTCAAATCCAATTTTACAACGAATCCGTTGACATCCTTCATCATTATATCAAACTTAACACGTAACTCTTCTTTTTCGTACTCCTCATTGGCAGGGGTCAGACGATATTGGCGTAATAGTGTAGCTAGCACTGTTTTCATAGACATCATAGCATACTGGTAGCCTGAAAGAAAACCACCACATTTTTTCTCGAGTAATCTCTTCTTGGTAAAATTTTGATCGCAAAATGCTTTTTAACATAGCATAGCATCACGCCTGTATTCCCCAAAGGGGTAGGCAGAGGTGTATTACACACCCATGACTCGCCAGCTATGTTTAAGTCCCACGTAGCGAGCCTATTGACGTCTACCGGGCACATTTCCAAACAAAAAGCATTTTTTTTTCTTCAGATTATTTTAACAATTACTTATTTTTTGATAAGGCGGGAAAAAATGTTCCTAACCGCACACTCCGTCGTTCGGGGCAACGAAAACAGGGTAGTGTGTGGCCTTCACCCACTAAAGAAACCCGCCGTCTCTCTGCCTTTATTGGCGGACCACTGGAACTATGTTACATTCCTTCGGTGTATTTTAACAATACCTAATAAATAGTTTGTTTTATTGCCAATGGTGACCCACAAGCAGACCAATAAATTGTAAACCGGTCCAATAAATGATAAGTGGTAACCGCTGGTCATAAACTTTGTCAATACCATGGACATAGGCCATAGCATAACCACCTACTGTAAGTACGTAGTGTTCATCCCAAAGAGGATTCTTCACATTATGTCAGTGTACGATGTCGAGGTGACAATTGTTGTACTCTTAAATTGTTCATGCGTCTATTCCACTAGCAATACTGTTGATAGTTATATTAATCTAATTATGTATATTTAAAAAATATATAACTTGCTTGGGCTAAGCGCAAGTGTCTTTCAGCTTATAAGTCTTAAGACTAAATAAATACTTCCTTCTTAAGCCCTTGTAGAGGAAACTTGATATTACCTTGTTAGGAACAAGGCAACATCAAGTGCCCTGTAGCAACAACTGTCATAGATTTTAATAAAGTACTTTTAATTTAAATCAAAACTAAATGCGTGTAAAACTTTTGATGCTTGCTCAAAATCTTCACAAATTATGCTAGTGCTAATAACAATCAACATCAATGCAAATATTATAAAACTTTCAAGGAGATCAGTAAATATCACCGACTTAGAATTTACTATTATATTCTGAGTGTATGGTAAATATGACTGTGCAAACAATGTCGCAAGACACCTTATTATGTTAATTATTCATTTCAATTGCTATTATAATGCTTGACGCTACCTCAAATATTATCTCTTCTATACACTTGAATATACAGATCACAACAAGCAATGTTTTTTGATAATACTCGTAGGTAAAGTAAATCTGCATATGTGTGATGGTGGACTAAGGTGACAGTTGTATAACTGTCACCACCCCATACATTCCCGAGCGAACGAGGTGACTAAGCGCAGTAGGCAGTTATCACTTTAATAATTGGTGATAGGGTTGGCTAATAATGAGACTACTCTCTAGTTGTTAAGCCCAAACGGGTCAGTTCCATGATTTTTGTTCACCCAAAAAGTACTCAACTTGCCTAAAGAATATCGGAGCGTTCCGAAACGCGAGTTTCATAATTTTTATTAACCCAAAAAGTGATCAACGCGCCTAAAGAATCGTTCAATTCAAAAAATGTTTGTGATGAATTTTGTTCACACTAACTAATCTTCTCAGTCTATCCATCCATCCAACAGCCTTTTAACGTCCACTGCTGGACATAGGCCTCCCCAAGAATGAGGGATAGTGTCGTAATTGCCACGCTTGGCAAGCGGGTTGGCGATTGCAGTGGATGTTGTTAATACTAGAAGGAGTGCTGCTGCCCACTCCCCCGGTATTCCCTCAGTCGGCTCTTACGACTCCCATGGTTGGAGAGGGGTGGGACAATTCTAAAGCTGGCCTCACACGGCCTGTCTCTCAATATTAAGACAAATTTAATTACCAAGACAATTTCGAGGTCCATAGCTAAATGGGATGTATGCAGCTGGATGTTTGAGAGGAGTATCAATAAAACGTTCAGGGCGAAATTGTTCCGCGTTCTCACCCCAGTAGCGAGGGTTGCGATGTATGGCCCAAATGCTTATGAATAAACCACATCCTTCCAATAAGGTAATGCCAGAGGCTGAAAATAAAAATATATTAAATTGTTTTATTTTAATACAGTCAAATGATGATTGCTTCATCTGCAAAGAACATTTTTTAAACTACGATTCTAAAATCGCTCGTCATTGGTCTCCGGAAATCATATAATCTACAAACCTCATCGGTGCTATACAACTTTACTTTTGTTTTATGTGGAAATCGAATCCTCAAAATTCAACATAAAAAGTGTTGAACTAAGCAGTTTTGCCATTTTTTGAGAATATACTCGTACTACCCAAACTACCTTTAAAACTATTAATTAATTGTCTACAATTTTTTTCAAGAAAATAAAAACATTTTCCTCCACGTGGTGACGGATTAGGAATACAAGTATCACCACCTATTCTTTCCCATGGGTGTCGTACGAGGCGACTAAGGAGAGTAAGCACCCTTTGCATTACTAGTGGCAGGGCTGAGTATCAAGTGGAAGTGCTCACTTGCTATCTGACCCAAGCGGGTTGGTACCACCATCTCCCGTGTGACCGGCCATGAAGCACATCGGTGTGTTTTAGTTGTAGCAGGTAGGTTTGGTATAGCCGTTAATTCTCCCATTGTTGACAATACTCCTGGTGTTGTTGAGTCAATGAGCAACGGTTACTATTTACCATCAGGTGGGCCATGGCTCGTCTGCCTCCAAATGCAATAAAAAAACATACTAACGTAAAGTGATATCCTTGTGAATACGTCTGACAATAAAAGGAGCTGGTGGATACAAACGTAGACTCTCTCTGATGACGGCGTCTAGATACTTTAGATGAGACAAGTCATCAGCTGTCACTGACCGGTCTGAGTCACCAAATACTTCTTGTAACCTGACAAAGATCCGACATGACCTTAGATGTTTTCCTACTAATTGAAGAGAAAATTGTATATTTTTTACCCAATCACGCATAACACATCAGCTTACTAACTGGATTATAAGTATAATAGCTAATAGTAATAGCCCAAAAAAATATATATTTCAAACGATAGCAACATTTTCAGTAATAAGGTTCCGATTTCGGTTACAACCATAGATTTAGTATATATATATATATATATATATATATATATATATATATATATATATATATATATATATATATATATATATATATATATATATTAAATCTATGGTTACAACGATCATGTGTAAAGAAGATTTTGTGAGACTAAATCGTATGTGAAAAATTATCAGGCTCACTTATATGGCAATTTAATAAAAGAATATATAAAAAATATTACTCTTGATAAACTTTGTCCTGAATATCAGGGTGCTTGGCCAGCATAATAGTAGTGAATGCAGTCCCTACTGCTGAAGTATCAGTGCCAGCTAGCACTATAACTAAAGTCTCTTCCCGCAGTTCTGCATTACTATATCCACCTGAAGAACGTATAAGGGATTCCAGGAAAGTCTTTAATCCTTCTTTAGTATCTAAAGAAAGAAATATAAAAATAAAACAAAATTAATAATATTGCACTCAGTCATGAAAATTAAAATTACTAATCTACAATGTATGTGTGTCTGTATATGTGCTCCACAGAGATGGTTGGTAGAATTTAGTAGTGTCAAAGTCTCTAATTACTTTATTCTCGATAACAGTCACGTCCACTTGCGGAGTGTCATCAAGTATTCGATTTATGCACTACTGAATCCTAATAACTAACACTGATCTCATGTAGAATAATTTCAGCCTCATAGAATTTCTAATCATAGATGTGGATACCCATATAATACATTTAGTATGCAATATTAAGCATATTAACTATGTATTTTATAGCATTCAATCCATTAAATACATTAATACATAGAATTTCAATTCTATTAAGAGAAACCTTTGGACTTACTTTGATCCGATTTAGAGTCAACTTTCTTTGTCTTCAATGCTTCCCATTTTGAAGAGATGATCTGTAAAAAATATTCGATCTTTTAATTTATAACAAAATTTAAACCAACCTAATATAAAATAATTATTTTTCCATCTTTCATCCACTGTTGTACCTAGCCAAGAGTAAGCCACAAAAGTTTGTTTCAGTCTGTCAAATATAGAACTACATCAACTATTGCTGTTCTTACTCTACTTAAATTTTAATTTCCGCAAGCTTTTTGCTATCCCAATGGTACACATAGACCATTGCTAGAGAACGCCACAATGAGTGGACCAGAACCAATTGCATTCAATCGTTTCCTCCGACTTTGAGGCGGGAGGGTAAGATTGATTTCCCCCATTAAAGATCCTTAACATTGTACATAAAATGCGTAAGCCATATAAAGTCAATATCTATTACACCAAGATTTGAATCAATTTTAGCTACTCGAGTAATATTTTAATCTGCATTCGATTTATTTTATCATCCTTACAGTATTATGTACATATAAGAGCCCCTCACTTTATTCATGTAATCCCAAATAAATTCTTTGCTATGAGTGTGCAGTTTTAATGAATCTGCAGCAAATAATCGGTATGCTCCGTCATGGTACAACCAGGGTTGACAAACACGCTTGGCGTCAATACGGCAACAATTTTCGAAAGCTTGGAGAAAAGGTTGCTCTGGTGTTAGCTGAGCACCCACTTTGATCCCTAGAGTTGTCTCTGAAAAAATATATTCAAGCAAATTAAGAGCCTGTTCCTTTTTTGAAGGCAATTAATAACCAGTTTCCTTTAGAGTACTGTGATCAAGTGTAAGTCTCTTGTATTCAATACACATCACTGTCCCACTCATGTCTGTTTTCCAGCGGAGTAGGTAGACACAATGGTTTGCTACTTGTTATAAACGGCCTTTTGCTGCCTATTTTTCACCCTTTTCCTTGGACATGTACAAATTTTCTATCAAAACTAAATAAATTTAGCAATTCTTGGCAACCTCACGAATGTAATACATTTATAATTATATTCATAGTCGACCTTATCGAATGTTATACTGAACTGAATACTTTCAAAAATCTTTAGCATTCTAACATATACTATTTAATAAAATACTGTGCTACTGCAGTCTCTGAAGTATAAGGCTTTATTCATAACGCTGATTTACCTTGAGAAATTTAGATGGTTTTGAGATATCATTTGGACTTAAACACGGTTTTGTAATTCGACTATGATAATACAACTAAGGGAATAATAACAGTTCAAGAGAAGTAAAATTATAAACGAAACATACCTACTCATAAATACTTATAATCATCTGAAAAATACAATTTAGTAGGCTAATACTAAATTGTACTTTTCAGATGATTATAAGTATTTATGAGTAGGTATATTTCGCTTATAATTTTAATACAATTTAGTAGGCCCGGCCGTGTGGGGCCGGCATCAAGAATAGCTCCACCCCGTCTCTTCCTATGGGAGTTGTAAAAGCTGACTAAGGGATTACCGGGGGACCGGGCAGCAGCAATGCCCTGTGTACTAAAAACATCTACTGCGATCGCCAACCCGCCTGCCAAGCGTGGCGATTATGGTAAAACCCCCATTTTGGGGAGGCCTATGTCCAGCAGTGGACGATAAAAGGCTGATGGATGGAATCTTCTAGTTTTGGAAGAGAATGTATTATAGATACGTACAGTATGGGTAAATATAATAAATACATACCACAAACAGAATCCATAGCATATGTAGTGAGGTATTTCCAAATGGAAAAAGCACCAGTGCCTGCGACTGTCTTTAGTTGATCTACCAGGACGTTACTTTGTTGAGCGAATACTTGAACAAACGAATTTAAGTTCTTTGGACTAAATGTGGGTGCCAGAATCTTGCGACGCGGCCGCCATTTTGATACTGCAATTGATGCAAATAAAAATAACTGATCCGGTTCAGTAAATATTCGGTTTACAACTAAGAGATGCAAATACGAGTACCTATTCAAATGAAATGCAAATAAAAGTAGACATATTTAAAAATGTTATGTTATCTTCTTCTTGTTTAATGGCTCTTGTTGTGGCAGAAAATGTTATGTTATCAGGATAAAAAGAAATTGACAAGTTCAATGTTTTGAAAACTTCTAATGATTACATAAATTATAAAAAAAAAGTGAAAGAGTAAAGCTGACTTTTTTTTTTTATTGCTTGTAATGGCGGACGAGCCACGGTCCATCTGATGGTAAATGGTAACCATCGCCCATGGACTCGACTATACCGAGAGTATTGTCAAGCCGCTGCTCACCAATTCATTTCACAGATATGAAAAAAAATATAAACGGCTATCTCCTGCTATAGCCAAAACGCAACGATATGCTTCATAGTCGGTCACACGGAAGATGGTGGTACCAACCCGCTCGGGCCCGATACCAAGTGAGTACTCCCACTTGGTACCCAGCCCTACCACCAGTCATGCAATGGATGATAATTGCTTACTTCCCTTAGTCGCCTCATACGACACCCGTGGGAAAGAATGGGGTGGTGACACTTGTATTCTTAATCCGTCAACTCACGGACACCCTTTTTTTTTGTTTAGGCGGGAAAAAATGTTCCTAACCGCACACCCCGTCGTTCGGGGCTACGAACAGGGTAGTGTGGGGCCCTCACCCACTAAAGAAACCCGCCGTGTGCCGTCTCTCCGCCTCTATTGGCGGGCCACTGAAACTATGTTACATTCCTTCGGTGCTAAAGCTGACTGCCCTTTTTTTTTCTTTTTTTTTTTTGTTAAGACGGGAAAAAATGTTCCTTACCTCACTCACCCGCTAAAGAAACCCGCCGTGCGCCGAAAGAAGACTAGCTATTGCTTTGTGTTGAAATCTAGGTAGATTTTGTGATTTCAGTTCACGTTATAAAACGAAGCATTCATCGTAGCTATGATAGCTAATTTTAGTGTAACCATCATTCGAGTATACGAGTATACTTATTTCGCCTCACCAATTTCATTAAATTAAAGCAATATTTTATGCTGAACAGCTTGGTCCCTAAGCCTTGTCAGACGCATTTGCATGGGATATCATTTACAGTAGTAAAGTTTGCTAATATAGGCTTGATGACAGTAATAAAGTATCGCCAAAATATTGAAGTGATATAATGAAATAGGATTCAAGGATTTCGAAAAATAAATTCATTCTTATTTTAATAGTGAGATTAATAATATATTTGATAAAATAAACCTACAAAATACAACAATCCGCCATGATAGCTTAAACACCAATCAGAGCGAATGACGTCACGTGCTAAAACGTGACGTCATTCGCTCTTTACATTCTCTTTGACTCTAATATTTAAACTGTTGCCGTACTGATGCGTGACGTCATGACAAATGGCATGCGTTTTGACGTAAGTTTGAAATTTAAAATTTTACTGCACAAAAAGCCAATATTTTTAGAGAAATATGATATATTTGTCAGTTATTAGATACTTCCGAATAGATTTTGAAAAACAGTCATCATGCCTATTATAGTTTACAACATTAAACTCCGAAACTTGAAAAATATGATAATATAATAGAGATAGTATTAATTTCAGACCTCCGTCAAAATCTCCTAATGCTATAATAATATAAGTATATTTATCTTACTTACGTACTTTACAAATTTTAGTTATCACATACCTGGTGCAAATATGCTCCCGTTGCCGATGAGAACTCTAAAGAATCTTATAATGTCGTCTTTTTCTAAACATGTCTTAAGTAATACCTCAGCAGCTACCGGATCAGCGACAACTGCAAAATACATTCATACATTTTTTATTTGAATATATTTTTTATATCATATATAAATAAAATTATTTGAATGCGCATCGTGATGCAAATCATTGCATGTAACGCATCGTGATCATGATGCAAATGGTGCATCATGATAGATGATTCTTACGTTTCATCTACTCTAATAATTATTTCTTTTAAAGAAAAGTTTTAACTTGAAAATTTTTAAGAAAGGATTTTACGCAAATTCTATCCAAAATGGATTTATCACTGGAACTGGAGTGAAGCCGCGGGTAATGCACTAATGTTCCGTATTTTGTATAGCTGACGACAACAACAAGTCTACATTGCGAATAATGGCAGACAAGCCATCAGCATTATTAATGACACAAGCAATGCGCGTACGAGATGTACCTATTGACTTAACTTGTAGTTGTATGGAAACTAGTTCAAAACTATAGCAACGTATTTTTCCAGAATATTTTTAGATTTCTTATATAATAAAATATGCTGATCGTATTATATAAGAAATTTGTTTCAAGACTGTCATCTCATCATATTAATGACCAAGACTCGTATTCTATGTCGTGGAAAATATTTCTACAATAAGCAAGCTGGAATTGTGACCAGTAGATGGAAATAGGCTCGTATATTTCAACTACGTAGAATATTAATATAATAGTTCTGTACTTAAACTTACAAATAAAGAGTCGACTTCCTTGCCAGTGTGACATCAGTCCACCTCTCTTCAACGCTTCCATTCCGATCTTTTTAAGCGTTGTCATACGATCTGAAAAAAAAAACAATTATGGTCAATAATAACAAATTATTAAAAAATACAATAATTTTGCTCCGCTACTCTTAAAGTACAAATCATAATTTGTGAATAAGGAAAAAGAGTATTTTAGTACAGGCGGGATAGTACTGTAGCTCAGTGGATTAGAGCACTTCCCCGGATAGGAAGGGACGCAGGTTCGATTTCCGCCTGTACTAAATTACTCTTTTTCCTTATTCACAAATTATGATTTGTACTTTAAACACAATTATGTTTAAATAATACAAAAAATACCTAAGAGAAAATACAAACAAATAGAAACAAATAATAATAAATGAATAGTAACATTCTCGTAATAACTGCCTCGGTGGTGTAGCGGTAGTGTATGCGACTGCTAATCATGAGGTCTCGGGTTCGATATCCGGGTCAGGCAAAATGTTATTGAGCTTTTTCTTAAAAAATTCTCAGTAGCTGCCCGGAGTTCGGAAATGTGCCCGGTAGACGTCAATAGGTTCGCCCCCTATTACGTGGGACTTAAACATAGCTGGCGAGTCGTGAGTGTGTAATACACCTTTGCCTACCCCTTCGGGGAATACAGGCGTGATGCTATGTTTAATATTGTTGCTATTTATCTGAGGCAATTCGATTATCTACCTTCGAAGTCCTAAATTTTGAAGAAGATACTGAATTCAACGCAAACAGTAATTTAGATATTCATTAAACACAAAGTGAAAAATATTCATGTTCATATTCATTATTATAAATATAATTGTGTTCATTATTATAAATATAAATTGCAAGTCATCTTTGAAGTCTTAATAGGTTCAAATGATGAATCTAAAACGAAAACATAAATATCCTTACGGACGATATTTTACATTACACTACAACTGCTAAATAATATGCTTTATGTAAAAATTACTTATTTTTATATACGAGCAAGAGACCAGCAGTGTCTATGGTTCAAATAACAGTTATCTTTATAAATTCTAATATTGTGTCTGTAGCCACAGATGCAGGAAAGTATCCAAAACCTCAGTAGAAGCAAATCTATTAAAAAAAAAGTATAAGCCTATTGCAGTCTACTTTTACGCTGATATTTAACCGACTTCATTCTCAATTTGCACTTTAAAACTTGGTTTGGCATTATGCTCATTCAGTCTCCTCCATCCATTCAAAAATATTTAAATACTTGCTCGTGGGTCCACCGCAGATAAAAGCTGTTTTTTAGATTATAACTCAAGTGTTTTTTTTTATACTACATGGGTGGCAAACAAGCTTACGGCCCTCCTGCCACCTGCATCTCCTGGATACCGTCCAGATGCTTTGTCAATTCAGCCATCATGACAATTGGAAAACGAGCTTACGGCCCACCTGATGGCAAGTGGTTACCACAGCCTATAGAATAAGGAAAGGATAGGAAGGATAATAAGGAGAGTAGAGGGAGAGAATTTGGGCCTCCAGCACTCTCACATAACATATGAAGCATAATGGTAGGAGTACCTGCCGTTGTTTCATGCATATCTTCTGTAAGAGTGTGGTACTTCTTCGATCGAGCCCATTCGTGCTAAGATAAGCAAGGCTCTACCACTAGTGAACTCTAAATAAATAGACGTCGCGGTACGTCTACCAGATGTCAAAACATCTAAATTATTTTGTAGAAATAAAATGATCATAACTTGACAAAGTACTGCAGTGAGCAACAATAAAAGATGAGATAATGCGAGATAGAATCATAGTTGGCTTAAAAGATATAAAAGTTTCAAACAAATTACAGCTTGATCCAGATATTACACTGGAAACAGTTATACTAAAAATTAAGCAAGAGGAAGAAGTCACTCGGCAACAAAGCATAATTCATCCAAGTACTTCCTATAATGAAGTAAATAACGTCCAACATTCACAGAATAAGACAAAAATGAATATCAACGATATACCAACGAAAACGTTTCGACGAATTTCATGTGGACGGTGTGGGAAGTCACCATTACACTCGTTCGTCAATTGCCCAGCTAGACGTAATATATGTAATAAATGCCAAAGACGAGGACATTGGGCTCATTGCTGCAAATCATAAAAAATATTGAATGAAATTGATCGAAATGCTGGCCAAAGCAGCTATAATAATGAAAATGATGCTTTCTTAGATAGTGTAGACGAACTTGAAGCAAAACTTGACTATGTTAACAATGTAGATCTATGGAAGGCTATGATTCAAATATATGGAATTGATCTAAACTTCAAATTAGACTCAGGAGCCGATGTATCCGCCATAGGCGAAATACACTTTAAAAAAATTAGAAAATACTCAGATTTAGTACCATCCAAATGTAATTTAAAAGGAGCAGGAAATAAGATGCTTGATGTCATAGGTAAATTCGAATCAGAAATTATTTGGCATAGTAAAATTATTAAAGCATTCGTCTATGTGATAAAGAATTTGGAGCCTCTACTTGGAAAAAAAAAAGAAATTGAATTACTAGGAATAATAAAAAGAATGAATACAATTGAACAAACAATCAATGTAGATCAAAAGTTAAGAAGAAATGTAGACCCATTTAATGAATATCCATCATTATTTGGTGGACTAGGAAAATTAAAAGGAGAATATAAAATTTGCTTAAAAGAAGGTGCTAAGCCATATGCAATAGCATACCCAAGACGTGTAGCAATTCCTCTATATGAACCTCTAAAACAAGAGTAGAGACCTTAGTTGATAAACCGACAGATTATTGTGCAGGAATTGTAGTTCGTCCTAAAGAAAACGGGAATATTCGATTATGTGTTGATTACACAAAACTACATAAAAATATAAAGAGGTCAAGATACCATTTGCCATCAGTTGAAGAATGTTTGGCGAGAATAGGAAAGGCCAAGTACTTTTCAAAATTAGATGCTAATAAAGGCTATTTTCAATTACCCCTCGATAAAGAGTCAAGACTTCTTACAATCTTTATAACTCCCTTTGGCAGGTTCGCGTTTAACAGAATGCCTATGGGTATCAATTGCGCAAGTGAAGTTTTTAAAAAAAAATGTAAAATATAATTGAAGGTATAGAAGGCGTAATATGTTGTCAAGATGACGTCTTAATTTATGGTAATACGTCAGAAAAACATAATAAGCGATTAAATAATGTATTAAACCGAATGAAAGAAGAAGGCATAACTCTTAACAAAGAAAAATGTCAGTTCCAAGCAAACGCACATTTTTAGGGCATGTATTGTCTAAGGATAGAATTGAACCATGTCCTAAGAAAATAACAGCTATAATGAAAATGCCGCAGCCTATCGATATCACAACAGTTAGAAGCTTCCTAGGTATGGTTAATTATCAACTGAAATTTTTACCTAATTTAGCTACGATTACAAAGCCGATAAGAGATTTACTAAAAACTAAGGATAAGGCTTCCACTGACAATACCATCACCTGGACAAAGGAATGTAAAGAATCATACGATATTATTAAAAGCAAATTTATTAAACCATGATCATTGGCATTATATAATCCAAAGAAAAAATAAGAGTCTCAGCGGATGCTAGCTCTTATGGCTTGGGAGCAGTTATAGAACAATATGAAAATGAAAATAATATGTGGAAACCAGTTAGCCCTTAGTGAAAATACTAAGTGATAAGCCCTTAGCTGAGTTAACAGCTCGCATGCAAAGATTTCGAATAAGATTTTCTAAGTTCACATACACCATAGCCCATATTCCTGGAAAATATATGCATACTGCAGATTTGCTTTCTCGGGCACCATTAAAAAATGAAGAAAATGCTGATTTTGTAGATGAAAAGGAAGTAAAAAGAGCAATGATTACAGAAATACAAGCAATCCCTATTGCAGACACTTTAGTGCTATCTATAAAAGACGCCCAAGAACGTGATAGTACATGCTCTAGTCTCAGATAATTAATACAGAATGGATGGCCAAAAAAGAACCAAATTGATCAAAACATTAGTATGTTCTACCAATTTAGAGGAGAACTTGCAATTCAAGAAGGCTTAATTATGAGAGGACATCGAATTTTTGTACCGACAGAGTTGCAAATAGATATACTATCAAAGTTACATCAGGGCCATCAAGGAATCGAAAAGTGTAGAAGACGTGCTAGAGAGTCAGTCTGGTAGCCTGAAATATCAAGCAATATCCGCACAATGGTTGAACAATGCAAAGAGTGCTTAGAACATAGAACAAGCTAAGTGGAAGAAAAAGCTATATCGCCATGGGAAATAATTGCTGTGGATTTATTTAAGGTAAAAGGCAAAGAGTTTATGGTGGTCATTGATTATTTTTCACGATTTCCAGAAATATTTCGTTTAAATACTACCATATTATGCACTATAGTAACGAAGCTAAAAGAATTGTTTGCTCGATATGTCGTCCCAAAAATTATAAGATCCGACAACGGTCCACAATTTTCTGCAAGTGAATTCAAAAAGTGCGCAAATACATGGGGATTCAAACATGTGACTAGTAGCCCTCACGCTCCTTGGAGTAATGGAATGGCTAAAGCAGGTGTGAAAATAGTCAAAAACATTATTTTAAAATCAGACGATATTTATTTGGGACTATTGGCGTATCGAAGCACGTCGAATGAATCAGGCATTAGTCCAGCACAATTGTTGTTTGGTAGACGTATTCGCACAACAATACTAACACAGAGAGATTTACTAATACCAAAATATATAAATTTAAAGAAATTGAAAGAACATAGAAATATGAATAAGAAGAAAATTAAAAGGAATTATGATAGTAGACACAACGCTCGAGAAATGTCTATTTTGACCCCTGGTACGCCAATATGGGACCAAGTTTCAAGAAGTTATGGCACAATTATAAAGCAGAGAGACGAGCCGAGAAGCTATGACATAAAAACTTAAGACGACGCTATAATTGGAAGAAACCGATACCATATAATTCCAACGTCATTTAATCACACAGAAGAAAGAGGAAGGAGAGTAAGGGCTCAGACAGCTATCTCAGAGTACATAAGAAATATTACTAATAATAATAAATATGAATAAGAAGAAAATTAAAAGGAATTATGATAGTAGACACAACGCTCGAGAAATATTTATTTTGACCCCTGGTACGCCATTATGGGACCAAGTTTCAAGAAGTTATGGCACAATTATAAAGCAGAGAGACGAGCCGAGAAGCTATGACATAAAAACTTAAGACGACGCTATAATTGGAAGAAACCGATACCATATAATTCCAACGTCATTTAATCACACAGAAGAAAGAGGAAGGAGAGTAAGGGCTCAGACAGCTATCTCAGAGTACATAAGAAATATTACTAATAATAATAAATATGAATAAGAAGAAAATTAAAAGGAATTATGATAGTAGACACAACGCTCGAGAAATATTTATTTTGACCCCTGGTACGCCATTATGGGACCAAGTTTCAAGAAGTTATGGCACAATTATAAAGCAGAGAGACGAGCCGAGAAGCTATGACATAAAAACTTAAGACGACGCTATAATTGGAAGAAACCGATACCATATAATTCCAACGTCATTTAATCACACAGAAGAAAGAGGAAGGAGAGTAAGGGCTCAGACAGCTATCTCAGAGTACATAAGAAATATTACTAATAAATATTCAAGGACCTGGAAGAATAGCGAACGAAAATATCTTTCACCATTTTAGCTATACAATTATTATTATTATTATTCACGAAAGGGAGGATGTTCTGTTAAGGTTTTATATAAGTTATTTGTATTAGGACTCTTTGGATAATGTATTTATGGTTTGAGAAATGTTATAAAAAGATACAAAATTGATGGATGTCATTCATGATAGAATGAAAATAAAGGACTTATATTTTATTCCTATTGTTTAATAATTTTATAATTAAACAGATACCATCTAAAGACAAAGTACTCATCAAGACGAATCTAACGAGTCCACACTCGATAAGGTTGTGCCGTTTCATTATGAAGTTCCTATGTCCACCTTCCAGTTTCATCGTCAGATCAGCTCCTTGTCATCATAATATTGCATTGTCACGCGATATACATATGCGTGTAAAATTTCAGTTCAATCGGAAACCGGGAAGTGTGTCAAATTCAACTTGCAAGATTTGAACGGGACAAGTAAAATAAAAGCGTCGCCACGCTAACAGCCGATTTTACCCTCCTTCCGCATTAGATGTTTCACATCAAAAAAGTTAGGGTTAAAGACACCCACATAATTTTCATTCTTATATACTGTATAAGAATGAAAATTATGTGGGTGTCTTTAACCCTAACTTTTTTCTCCAAAATCTTCAATGTACAAACACAACTTTGTTACAGCTTTATAAAAGTACAGATAAAATTCGATATAACATGTTAAACATCAACGTAATTTTATTTTACATAAAACAGATTACTAACCTTCATCGGTTCCCAAAAACAAATAAGAATGTCCAATGAATGGTAACGCTAAGTGCCCCGAACTCAGTTGTTTAGATAACGCAAAAAGCCGCCGTCTTCTCCATCTTAATACAAGAGCCCATATTAAAAGAGCTATGACTAATAATTGCCACAACATATTCTAAAAATACTATATTGTTACTGAAATATAAATAGGTAAGCTAAATAAATTTTACTAAGTCTCAATTAAAGTAAGCTTTTATCGATTGTAACTTTCATGAGACTGATGCAAAAATTTTATACCAGTAGATTTTATTTAAATGTTTCTGTTTACACAAGCTCTCGTGGTTTAAGTAGATTGAGTTTAGCTATAATACATTCATTTTAATGTGACCGTCAGTTTTTTATTGTGACCTGATGTTGTTTATTAATGTTAAATAATTTAACATACAGATCAAATTATATTGCTGGGATTGATTTCCACATAGGACAATCATTAATTGTGTGCCTCATTAATATTTTTACTTGTAACATTTTTGTATTCCATCCATCAGCCTTTCAACGTCCACTGCTGGACATAGGCCTCCCCAAGAGAACGCCACAACGAGCGTTCCCGTCATAGGGGATAATTACATTATTGTGTTAGCCACAAAAAAAAATTGAAAAGCAGAACGAATATTCTTGCAAATTCATATATTTTTTCCTTAAATTTTCAATAATGATTAAGGTCATATTTCTACACCTATCTAGAGACGAACACTAATTTTGTAATAGAAGCAGGATGAAGCTTTTATAATTATTAATTATCAATTATTGAAAGACACTTGTCTCTGATGAACATCGCCGCTGTAAAGTATTTTAAAACGTCAAATGCTAGAAATCCGTAAAAATCATGTTTCATCATAAATTAAATAGAAACACACAAATCGTTATTTGATATTTTTTTAAATACTTTATGTAGCCGTTTTCGTGAAAAATTATTAAATATGCCAAATCAATTTTCCTAACTATAAAATAATAAAAATATTTAGCACGTGAATGTTCTCGTGCCCAAGAGCCTCACTTACGCTTTTGCAGTTTAGCAAATGTAATAAACTTCGGTGATTGAAGTGAGGAAGTGATGTTTACCAAATAAAATATTAATTTAAGAATACATAATAGTAATGTTGATAAGTATGCTTAAACTGCTCAGCTCCATCGTGCATTCGTTAAACTGCAACGTGTAGTGTGAATATAATGGAAGTACTGCTTCGATCAACAAACATTGCTGATCGAAGAAGTACTGGTAGAATTTAGTAGCAAGTGAAATTTCTCATAAGCTCCACCACCTCTACCGTTTTAATCTTAATGTGTTTCTACATGGACATGGTAGAAGAATACATCCTCACTTATTTTTCGAATGTAATGGTAGAACTTCACGATTGAATTCTGGAGCCTTCGAAGTAAAATTCTGGATACAAGAGCCTACAGGGTTCCCACTGTCGACACGGACCACTATCTCGTTATTGCGAGATTAAGCGGTCTGTTCAGAAAGTGGAGACACTGGCGAGAGCGTGTCCACTTCGGAGGGCTTGAAAGAATAAAGATTGAAAAGTTGCAAGAAGAGAGTGTAAGAGCAAAGTATGCAGAGGGTGTCTGTGAATGGCTGACAATGGCAAGTCAGCCGGAATCTGACATAGAAGATTGCTGGAGAGTATTGAAAGATAGTATGGTAGATACAGCGGAAGAATTATGTGGATGCTCAAAGAAGCATAGGAAAGTGAAAGGTGATGCATGTTGGGATACGGAAGTAGCAGCTTCCGTAGCCCAAAAGAAGAAAGCGTGGCTGGACTATGTATCTTCTTTGAACCTGAGTGCAAGTATGAAAGAACAGAAGAAAGAAATATACCGGCAACGTAAGAATGACACCAATGCCTTAGTGAAAGAGAAGAGTGATAGAGCAAATATTATTGCAGGAGAAAAACTGACCAAAAACTTCGATAGCAACACTAAACTTTTCTGGAGGGAGATGAAGAAATCTCGGAGTGGTTGGTCAGCTTTCAGAATGAATTAAATAAGGTCTAAAGGTGGAGACATTCTTACGCAAACACAAGATGTGTTAAGCCGATGGAGTGAATATTTTGGAGATATGTATGCGGATGCTCAGGGTAATGCTGGTGCCACATGTGGTCTAACAGATCAGCATTCAGTACCGGCATCCTCTGATGACATTAGTATGGATAAAGTTGAGTGGGCGATTAGAAGTTTGAGAAATGGTAAGTCAGCGGGTATTGATATGGTGTCTACTGAGATGATCAAGCTTGGAGGCTCATGTGTCTGGGAATCCTTCCTGATGCTTCTCAATTTATGTTGGAGCTCAGGAATGGTTCCCAAGGACTGGAGAAGAGCAGTCATCGTGCCATTGATTAAACAAGGGTTCACGTTATGACTGTGCAAATTACAGAGCCATAAGCTTGACCAGTTTGTCAGCCAAAGTGTATGGTAAGATTATTGAAAGGAGAATGAGGATGGTGTCTGATAAATTTTTGTGTGAGGCACAAGGTTTCAGGTGTGGAAGGGGATGCATGGATCAAATGTTTTCTCTGCGCAACATTGTGGAGAAGCATCTGGTTGTAGGCCAGAGGGTTTTCTGCAGTTATGTGGATTTGGAGAAAGCATTTGACACTGTTGTACGAAAGGAACTGTGGCACATTTTGCCGGAGCATGGTATTAACGGTAGATTGCTACAAGCGGTGCAGTCCAATTACGTGGACTGCAGAGCTTGTGTGTGGCTGGATGATGGAATGTCACTCTGGTTTGATGTCAATATTGACGTTAAACAGGGCTGAGTTCTATCAGCCAGCCTGTTTATCATATATCTGGATAAATGTCTACAAAGGTTGAATGAAATGAATGTGGGAGTTCAGATGGGCGACTCAGTGGTTAACTCTCTGTTATATGCAGACAATGCGGTCCTATTAGCGCAGTCTGCAACTCACCTGCAAACCCTAGTTGACGTAATGGCAGAAGATTGTAAGAAAAGGGGCCTACGTGTGAATGTAAGCAAAACCAAAATAATGGTTCTTGAAAGAGAAGAAGCCAGAACAGATGTTAGAGTAGCAATAGGAAATGGTGTGCTAGAACAAGTGGATGAATTTGTATATCTTGGTTGTGGATTCAATCGGGATGGAAGGTACACCACTGATGTAGAGAGAAGAGTGAATGCGGGAAATAGAGTGAACGGAGCATTGGGACAACTTCTCGGCAGTTTTCACCTCAGGCAGAGGACACGTGTCGCAATACACAACGCAGTGCTTGTCCCAACGTTATTATATGGAAGCGAGAGTTGGGTATGCAAAAAGAAGCATGAGAGTAAAATCAATGCGGTCGAAATGCGATCTCTGCGGAGAATCTGTGGAGTGAGGCTGACTGACCGCATTCGTAACAACGACGTAAGAGAGTGAGTAGGTATGAAAGAGAGCATTGGTGTAAGGATGCGAAAGGGAATGCTCCGATGGTTCGGACATGTGGAAAGAATGCCGGACGAGCGATTGGTTAAGAAGATATACAATGCGAAAGTGGAAGGATGTAGGTACAGGGGAGACCGAGACTCACCTACCTAGACCAAATCGGTCATGTAATGAAGGAAGGTGGAGTCAGGAGTCTCCAAAACCGGCGAGCGTGTATGCAAAGATTTATGAATGTTGAGGAAGCTAGATATGTATGCAAGAATAGAGCCTCTTGGCACTCTGTTCTCTCTGCCTACCCCGCAAGGGAAATGGCGTGATGATAGTAAGAAAATAGGTATAAATTTTATCCCGGTACTATATCGGGAACCTGAGATATAACCTAAAAACTAGCTTTAGACTGCAGTGCCACGGGCAAAAGGCTTTATAATTATTCTTAACATTTCTGCAGACTTTACATAAATTAAATTTATTTCAAACTAGCTGACCCGGGAAACTTTGTATCGCAATCTTTTCCGTAAATATTTTCTATAGTCCTGAAATACGTGTTTTACTATACTACGTGAATCACAAAGGGTAGCATATGCCTTCAATGCTACGTTATGTGAGCCACATGTAATAGTATTGTGACGTTTAAATTTTAATAAGTTTATAAATAAAAAAAAACCTACAAAATAAAAATATTATTTTTCAATTTCTTTTCTTAGACAACCCTAACTTTTGAAATATAATATGTAATAACCGCAATAATTGTAGATACATAAGGTTCAAAAGTAAATACAAATAAAAAAAGTAAAAATAAGTAATAAAAAAATAAATAAAGTAAATACAAAGTAAATACAAATTTGGAACGGTTTTCAATGTCAGCTAAAGAAAATGCACATACAAAATAACTTTGTCTTCATGGTAAAATGCGATCATAGTTTCCTCGCAGCTGCAATGAATTGTAGGCATTTTACTATGATCTGATATTATGTCACATATACGTTATTGATCTTTATTAGGTCAAATAAAGTTCAGCAAAAACAGCTGATTAGAGTTGCGGGACGTATAATTTTTGCGAATACTTAGCACATCAAAAATCGTATTAAAATATAATGCAAATTAATGTCTGACTTCACATAGTCATTAGTGATGACCTTAATAATGTCTGGTTTCTATCATAGTATATGCCTAAAGTTTCAAATTGTATATACCCGCTTCGGCCTCATACGGGTGGTGCATAGTCGCGGACTAAGGGAATGTAACACTTCCGGTAAATTCAACTCAGTCGGATTTTTCACGTTTGATAAATAGGACTGCATCGTTTACATATAGCAATGAGTTAACCACTAAGTCATACATCTGGGCTTTCAACCTTCAATCTTTGGAGGTATTTATTTTAGATATATGATGAACAGTCTAGCTACTAGAACGCAGCCCTGTTTAAGGCCGATATTTACATACCAGGGTGACATTCTATTATCCAGCCGTACACAAGCTCTGTAGTCCATGTTATTGGACTGCACTGCTTGCAGTAGTCTACCGTTAATACCATACTCTTGCAAAATACCCCAAAGTTCCTTTCGTACAATCGTGTTACTGCAAACTGCAGAAAACCCTCTGACCTAGAGCCAGATGCTTCTCCACAATGTTGCGCAGACAAAACATTTGATCAATGCATAAGTGTGGAAGACACTTGAAACCCCCTTGTAAAAGTATTAGATAACTCTAAGTGATGTTCTTGTGAATGCATCTGACAATAGAAGGAGCTGGTACAAATGAAGACTCTCCGATGATGGCGTCCAAATACTTTAGAAGCAAGTCATCAGTTGTCCATGACAGGTCTGCATCATCAAAAACATCTTGTAACCTGACATGGACCAATATGATCTTAAATGTTTTCATACTACTTCTCCTGCTAATTTATAAATTTGAAATGTTCTATGTTTGTTACTCAATCACGCATAAACGGTTGAACAGTTTCAGATGAAATTTAATACAATAAAAACAATACACATATTTCTTATTAACTGTATTAACACAGAACAGCTTTTATCCTGGAAAAATATTTTTTATTTATTAAAAAACTTGCGTATTGTGCTTGTTTCTTAGTAAATAAATCCAACTCTCCTAATTGTGAAATGTCTGGTAATAGAATATACTCAATATGATTTATTACTTTTACTTGAAGTGTATTTTATCCTATTATTTTCAAAATATTTATATATTTTGCTTTGGAATAAAGCTATTTCATGATTTATGTTAGGTCAATATACTAAACCTTATATCATCTTTTCTTTCTGTACCCCTATAAGCCGTATAACATTTTTAAAGTAGGTGTATATAGGTAATCCTTAGAGTATAAATAACTATAAAATCACATTACACAAGGAATATTTAAAACGCTATTTCTGAAACCAATATAAATAATTACATTTTATATAAATAATTCATTGCTAATGATGGCAGATTAGCCACGGCCCACCTGATGGTAAGTGGTAACCGTCGCTCATGGACTCAACTATACCCAGAGTATTGTCAAGCTGCTGCGCACCATTTCATTTCTCAGATATGAAATGAAAGAATAAATGGCTATCTAATCTTCTGCTACAGCCAAAACACACTGACGTGCTTTATTACCGGCCACACAGAAGACGGTGGTACCGACCCGTTCGGGCCCGATAGCAAGTGAGTACTCTCACTTGGTACCCAGCCCTACCACCAGTAGTGCAATGGGTGATAATGGCTTACTTCCCTTAGTCGCCTTGTACGACACCCGTGGGAGAGGATGGGGTGGTGACACTTGTATTCTTAGTCCGTCACCATACATGGACGACATATTATTTCTTATATTCCAAAAAGGAGGTACATAATTATTTATTTCTCGATCACAGTGGTTTTCAAATTGTGGCTATTTAAACGCCCTATCCGTGGATCTGCAAACATTCGTAAGCACTTAGGATTTGACAGGATTCGTTTTTTGTAAAGAAATAAGGAGTTATTTCTGTATCTGGTCTAGGGTTTCCTTACTAACACTCATTTGAAAATTTGTATATCACATCAATAGATGAATATAACCTAAACGTATTTAAAGTACAAATTATTATTTGTGAATGAGGAAAAAGAGAACTTTAGTGCGAGCGGGAATCTGGGTCTCTCTTCCAATCTGGGGAAGTGCTCTAAGCCACTGAGCTACCGTACCGACCTTACGGTCATCCCAATCTCCGCATCACATTTATCTTAACGACCAACGCCATCTATCGGAACGCATTTACATGCATTAATCCAATATAGTAAGTTAAATTTTGCAATTAAATTTCATACTATTTGATGGCGTGATTTTTTTAAACAGTATAGTATGGCCGAAAGATGGTGCGGTAGCTCAGTGGATTAGAGCACTTCCTCGGACTGGAAGGGACGCAGGTTTGATTCCCACTCGCACTAAAGCTCTCTTTTTCTTTATTCACAGATAATAATTTGTACTTTAAAGTAGCTGAGCATGCTAAGTACTAGAAATATACTTACATAAAAATGTCTAAACGCATTTTTGATCAGACCAAGGAATAAGTCTCAAAGAGACGATTGCCTAACTGAGTTTATTGAAAATCGACATCATTATTGTTATCAATAATAATAACCCACAGACCGTTTTCTGTCACGGCGGCTAATGTCAACATAGACTAGCCAATTACACAGGAAACATATAGAGCATGAATGTGTGCGCAAACACAAGTGTCTCTTTATTGCCTCACTGTCTTTGGGGACGGCATTTGAACCCGACCGGAGAGAGATCAGGTGCAAGACCATAGGCTTTACGTGCTTTCCGAGGGGATGAAACATTGCTAGCTTCCTAACGCCAAACTGCTATTGGGAATTTCTTGACAGAAAAATCCGAATAAATCTTTGTTGGCCTAACCCAAGATTTGAAACCGAGACCTCTTGATCTGCATACATTATCACTAGACCACCGAGGAAGGAAAACCATACAAAATAAAATAATTACTAACAACTTCTTTATTATACCTGCTCTCTACTTGCTTTAAATATATGTGGCAAACGTTAGAAATTGAAGAGTAGTCAAGTCAATTAAAAACAATTTGTAATTATTAAATAGATTTATTTCAATTTGACACAACATAGTAAAAGAAACATGAATAGAAGAAGAAGAATTGAATATAATTATACATTATAATGTAATAAATTATTTGTGCTACATACGTTTTTCTAGTCTAACTTTAAATCCATCAGCATCTTTCATCATAATTTCAAACGATAATCTTATTGGTTTGTGATTATTATTTGTGCTGTCAGTTTGGTCATCCTCTGGACTTAATACGCGGTAATTGTATAAAAACGTAGCCAGAACAGTTTTAATCGACATCATTGCATATTGGTAACCTGTAAAATTTTAAATTGAATTTAATTTTAAAGCAGGAAACGTCATATTATGTGACAAGGGTGATAAACGAAAGTTTGCAACTGAGGTTCGTCACGATGAGACAGATACAGTCATAAAAGTTGATGAAATGCGTAATGAGTACAAGAAAATAATTATAAATATTTTAACCTTTTGGGCTCTTCGAGCTCAAGTCTGATAGAGATTTAATAAAACACTATTCGTTGCATTTTCAAATCGCAATAACTTTTGAATAAATGAATCGATTTTCTCGTAGTTTACGGCATTCAACGCAACTTTTTGAGCTCTTTGAAGAATTTTAAAGTTCGAACTGGTCAGACTGAAAATTTTATAGAAATTCTGAAAAAATCATTTTTTTCATTTTTTTTCGACAACGATATCTCACGAAAGAACAACCGATTTTGACTCGACTGGCGGCGATCGACTTGGTTTTTTGATGTTAAGAGCTGATTAGTTTTTGGAATCGATCGGTAAAACCGGTAAAAAAGTTTAAAAGTTATTCCAAAAAACCACATTTGAAAATATTTAGAGATTTATATATATATATTTTTAGCATTTGACATGCTTATGGCACTTTGTGTTTAATCCACATTTGAAAAAAAAAATTGTAGTTTTTTTTAGATTTCTCAAGATCTACCGGTTCGAATCGGTCGTAATTGTATTCAAAATCTAAGTTTCGTTAAGTCCTTTTGAATGACGCCAACCCCACTGAAATCGCTCAAGCCGTTCAAAAGTTATGAGAGTTTTACATACGGCCACTGTGTGTGGCCATACACACACACACACACACACACACACACACATACGAAATTTTAAATTTTCTTAGCGGGAAGTTATAAAAAACAAACTGTATTGTAGTCGGTGACCATTTTATAGAAAACTTATAATGTAAGAACTAAATATATATTTTTACTTTATACGGTTACATGAATATTCTTAACTAATTTTAGCCCTTTGGTAGTATTACTAATATATTGCAGACAAAAATGTTTGTTATGTTGGTATACTCTAGTAGTAAAATTATGTATATTATTTATATAGTTTTGGTTTTTATTTATTTAAAAGCATAAGCACCTATACAACTTCTAGGTCCATGACTAAACGGTATGAAAGCAGCAGGATGCTTAAGTGGTGCTTCAAGGAATCGTTCAGGACGGAACTGCTCCGCATCATCGCCCCAATACAGCGGGTTGCGGTGTGTAGCCCAAAAATGTGCCAAGACTCCACATCCCTTTACTAATGTTATGCCTGATGCTGAAATGAGACAAACGATTCCTAAAAGAATATAATTGTAGGAAAAACATAATATCACATCGATATAATAAGTAAAATGTTACTAAAATAACATTGAATCGAAACAACGACAAAATATTTATAATAGTTGCTACTTGTACATCGTATTAGGTGACTCCAGCTAACAGTTAAACCACACCTTAATAATGTATAAAAAATAACGTGAGTTGTTCTCCAGTATAATAATGGATAAAACCAATTACCTACAAATAAACCAATGTATCTGACGGATGTGTTACCTACAAACATACGCGTATCTAGTAGATTGTCCGAAGTAGTGAGGTTTCTCTGTATTGCATATCCTTGGATCTCGTCAAACACAAGAGAATTTTCTTAAAGGAATGGGGTCTGCAAGTATCCTTTGAGGCTGTACATCAAGATAGTTTTGACTTACACCGGGGTTGGTCAAAAAACCGTTCCTTCGATGCTCTCTTGAACAATTTTTTGATATCTGATATCTATGTGTATGTACATGATAACACAATGATTGGAAAGGTATATGCTGGTTCCTAGCCTAGTACAAGCTGCAATCCGGCTCGAATACGTACCACTATGCGTGTTAGGGCGCGTCCCACAGGCACTTAAAATGTAAGAGGTGGTGCGGAAGGTAAGTTATACAAGCTGCTAACGGTCAAGTCGAATAGACAGCTTGACGTGCTCTGTGTAACAGAGACCAAGTGAAAGGGTAGCGATGCCTTTGATTTTCCTGATGGCGGGACAGCTCTGTGGTCCGGTGTACCGTAGTGGAAGGCCCACGTTAGAGTAACAATAGGCAATTATGTGCTTGAAGAAGTGGATGAATATGTATATCTTGGATGTTGATTCAGTCGAGATGGAAGGTACACTACTGATATAGAGAGAAGAGTAAAATCGGGTAATAGAGTGAACGGAGCGTTGGGACCACTTCTCAGCACCCACCACCTCAGCTAGAAGTCACGTGTCATAATACATAAAGTATTGCTTATTGCAACAGAAGCGAGAGCTGGGTATGCAAAAAGGAACATGAGAGTAAAATTAATGTGGTTGAAATGCGATTTCTGCGGAGAATATATGGAGTTAGGCTAACTGACCGCGTTCGTAATAACGACATAAGAGAGAGCGAGTAGGTATGAAAGATAATAATAATAATGATAATCGTATGCATCATCCTCGTTCATCAGTTATGAGGTTGTACATCCCACGAAAATGTGGTCGAGGTTTTAAATTCCACGACCTTGCACTATCGTGACGTGTGCAGCCTTAGGGAATATTTCCTGCATACTGATAGAGATATGCATCGTGATGTGGTCACTGTAGATTCCGGACTCACTCCACTCTCCTTGGCTAAGAAGAACTGGCGCAGACCATTAGTGCTGAGTACTGATGAACGCAGGGCCATATGGCAGAGCAAGGAGCTCCACGGAAGATTCTACCGGGCCCTACATGGGCCTGATGTGTCTCCGTTCTTAGCGTCCGTGTCTTGGCTACGTTTTGGTAACCTCTTTGGAGAAACCGAAGGTTTTGTTTGTGCAATTGCTGACGAAGTTATCATGACGAACAACTACCGGAGACATATCCTTAGGGATGGTACTGCCGATATCTGCCGTGCCTGCCACCGCCCAGGTGAGTCCCTTAGGCATATTGTCTCGGGTTGTTCGTCTTGCTAACGGCGAGTACTTGCACAGACATAACCAAGTAGCCTGGATCATCCACCAACAATTTGCTCTGAAATACGGGCTTGTGGATGTCGAGGTACCTTACTACAGGTATACAGCTGAGCCAGTTCTCGAAAACGGTCGTGTCACGCTGTACTGGGATCGATCAATGATCACAGACAGGACTGTTGTGGCCAACAAATCTGATATTGTGGTGATTGATCGATCTGAGCGCCGAGCAATGATTGTTGATATCACCATTCCGCAAGACGAGAATCTCGTGAAGGCAGAAAAAGATGAACAGATGAAGTGTCTGGACTTGGCGCACGAGATTGCTGACATGTGGAATGTGGATTCGGCTATCATTGTACCGATAGTTGTTACAGTTAACGGACTGATAGCCAAGAGCCTCGATCAACATCTCAAGAGGCTCGCGTTAGATGGCTGGATTAAGGATCTGATACAGAAGGCCGTACTTCTGGACACGGCACGCATCGTGAGGAAGTTCCTGTCTCTGGAACCCTAACCACTGGCAGTTTGGTCCTTGTACTCGCTGCCGGTGGGACTACGCACTTTTTATATTTTTAAATATTTTGTTATTTTTTATAATATATTTATATTTAAAAGTGTATTAAGTGGAAAAATAATTGTAAATAAAGGAATAATAATAAGGAGCTGCATGGACATTTTTATCGGGCCTTACAAGGGCATGATATTGACTTTGCAGCATCTGTTTCCTGGCTGCAATTCAGTGATCTCTTCGGAGAAACTGAAGGTTTTGTATTTGCAATAATGGATGAAGTTGTGATGACGAATAACTACCGGAAATATATCCTGAAAAATGGTACCGTGGACATCTGTCGGGCATGCCACCGACCCGGAGAATCACTCAGGCATATTGTTTCCTGTTGTACTCGTCTTGCCAACGGCGATTATTTGCACAGACATTACCAGGTAGCCAGGATTGTTCACAAAGTAGGGTTCCTTTTTTTATATAAAAGGCAATGATATTTTACACAAGATAAGTTACGTTCATAGAAATGACGTTTAAAATCTGTTCTCGCATTACTAGTTTGCGCACTATTATCGCGCACACTGTCACACTGACAGCCATTTATAAAAATATTACAAAAATATCTTTATTGAAATATGCCAATAAAGTTATATAATTTTCCCTTCTGTTTTATTAACTTTGGTATCGTATTTTGTACACTTTATAAACACACATGATGGCATATTTGTTATTTTTGTTACGCAATGCACATGACAGCTCAAGAGTTTACTCGTCGCCTGGTTACGCGTAAACACAAAACGTCCTAATTAGGACGTTTTCGAGTCTTCACAAAACGAGCGCTTGTAACATATCTGCCTCTTTTTTATATACAATATCATTGATAAAAATTATAAGAATACACACGTCAATTATAAGAATGCCCGCTCAACACCGCAGGGCATCAAGGTAACCTTGGCCTCGTCTAAGGACCAACGAGCGCCTTCAAAAATGTTCCGGGAGAGGAACGTCTCGTTCCACTCCTATGCCTTACCGGAAGATCGACTCCTACGCGTAGTAGTGAGGAACATCCCTAAGAAAGTCACTGTAGACGATGTCAAGCAATCGTTGCTAGACCAAAACTTACCTGTGCACGAAGTGCACAGGTTGTACAAAGGCCGCGAGCGCGAGCCATACGACCTTGTAATGGTCACGTTGGACCTTACCAAAGAGGCTAAGGCCATTTACAAGATCACATCAGTCTGCGGACTGTCAGGCATGCGGGTGGAACCCCCGAATAAGAAGGGCATTGTCTCGCAATGCCACCGATGCCAGCTTTATGGTCACTCCACTACGTCACTGTTACGCGCGCCCTAGGTGCGTCAAGTGCCTAGAGGACCACGCCACAACCGAATGCTCACGTCCTAAGGACCGCACACAGTGCACTGAGCCCCCATCCTGCGTCCTATGCAGCGAGAAGGGTCACCCGGCGAACTACCGGGGCTACCCCCGTGCACCCCGGCTACCCGCCAGGCGCCCACTTGTCCTCACACCACGAGGACCGCCCCAGGGAAGCGCACCCATCCTACGTCCCGCACCCTCACCCCTCCGCAATGCTTGGGTTCGCCCAGCTAAACAGGCAGAGTTCCCAGCCCTGCCTACCACTAAGCCCGTAGGGTCGCCAATCGTTAGGCAAACTAAGCCCACCGTGGGCCAACATAAGCCCCCTCAGGGCAAAGCACCGACACCAGCTGTAGGCGTAGGCCCAGCGGGTAAGACGCCCCAGGGTACAGATTCGAATCTGGCCCTGGTGCTTAGATTCGCTTCACTAGTCGATTTTACAGAGATTAGGGAAGTCGCGGCCGAACTCCGCACTAACCAGGGCAATAATCTTGCCCTACTTAACACTGCCGTACGGTTCTCGACCGTCATCGAGAAATTAAACACTTTTACTGTTTAAAGGGTTAAGTAGAATCATTATTTCCGGAGCTAGAAGTGATTTTATATGTAGTTTTACATGATTTTTGTTTCTTGGAGGGTTGTAGTCTGACTCTCCCGCGGGGACAAGCCGTATTGGAAGGTTTTGTGGAGGGGCCGTTCTTAGTTGCTATTCAGTATCGGTTTGCTTAGGTATCTCATGCAAGTCTTTGTTTTCAGGGTTATAAATATGTTTTAGTTTTTGTATAGTGAAATTTTTCATACTATTGGTAATTTTAATTTTTTTTAACTAGTTGCTTTTTGTCATAATGGGTTTTTTTTTTACTACAGGACCCCGTTTCTGGCGATTCTGATAGGTTTCTCTTTTGTGCATTATAGTGGACTTTATATTTGTTATCTAAAACTATTAATTTGTCGTATTTGATAAAGGCTCTCTTGCCCGATTCCTTTTCTTTTTCAGCTTGAACATGAAGCTCTTTTCGTTTATTTAAAATTTCCAATGGGAAGTCTTGTTTTATGTAATAAGGTGTGCCTTTTAGACGTTTTTTGTTTTTTAATATTTGTATTTCTAATCCTATTGTGCTGAGTGTTACTACCATTGGTTTAATTTTATTGTCACTTCTCTTGCCGAGTCTTCTAACAGCTTCAATACAATAGTCTTGTAATGGAATATTCAAAAATGTTTTTAATATGTAAGTAACTTTATTAATTCATGATAGGTATATTCTTGATCCTCGAGTCCAAATAAAACTAAGTTTTTACGTCTGATATGTTTTTCAAAGATCTTTATATTTATGTCTTGTTTTTCTATTTCTTCTTGCAGGAGCTCATTTTATGCTTCTAAGTTTTTGAATTTTTCATTGATATTACTATTAATATTGCTCTTAATATCTTCTTTAATTTCAATCATATCAGATTTTTGTTGTTTTATGTCTAGTTGCATTTTTTCCAAGAGCTTTTTTATTTCCTCCATTGTTGTGAAATATTAATGTTACGTAAACGGTATTTATAGTGCAGTGCCCTCTTGTGAATGTCACGCTGGAAAGTTTATTCATTTGCGTGTTTCTCAGCGATTGTTCGATTGATTAGTTAAAGGTACGAGTAACTTTCACTAGATGGGGATAATCGTATGATAACGGATAATAAAATTAACGACTTTGTTTTATTAGTTCAATCCCCTTAGATGTAATTTACAGGTTAAGTTTACTAGGTGGTGGTGGTGGTTATCATTTAGGTTGTTGAATCGAATGTTCGAATGTGTATTGTGATTTGTGGTTCAAGTCTATAAATATGACAGTTATTTTCTATGACTATGACCGGTACTTTTTAGGTTATTTGTTAGTATTTTTTTTCAAGTTTGCGCACTTAATACCTTGAAAAGCACTTATTAAGGTTAATGTTAATATTTTAATTATATATTTTAGTTATATTAGTTTATAGTATTGGTATAAAAATCCAAAACGGAATGCTCCGATGGTTCGGATATGTGGAAAGAAGCCATACAAGCGACCGCGAGCGAATATATAAAATGCGAAAGTGGAAGGATGCAGGTACAGGGGGGAAGACCGAGACTCACCTACCTAGACCAAATCGGTCATGTGTTGAAAGAAGGTGGAGTCAGGCGTCTCTGAAAATGGCGAGCGTGTATGAAGAGAAATATGAATTAAAAAGTACTAGAATTATAAATGTTGAGAAAACGAGAGATGTAGGCAAATCTTACACTCCAAGCGTGGCAATACCAAACTATCAACGCAACCACAATAGACGTACCCTTAAACATCTTAATTGATTAATACATTACTATGTAGCTTCTAGCTCATGATTTCATAACTATATTTATGTAGTATTTTGACATAATAACGACCCAATTAGTTAAAATTCTGCTGATCCTGCCAGCATGTTGGATGAAAGCCTCTATCACATTGACAGGAACTGCCCTGCCTTGCTGTTGAGTGGTAAAACAATGGCTTTTAAAAATACTTACGCAATTCTAAATCTTTTTCAATTTTTCTGAGAGAAATAGGTACTGGTGGATATAATCGTAGCGTCTCTTTAACCACAACCTCAAGATATCTTAGACGAGTCAGATCATCAGCTGTCACCGGTTTGTCGGAGTCACCAATAACCGCCTGTAATCTAAGTCAAATATAAGGATAAGTGTTAGTATCGGGATACCGGGATAAATCAGTGTAATTTTTAATTATCTAGACCAGGGTTCTCGAAACGATGCCCTAGGGCCATAATAATTTTGTGTGAAAAACTTTTCTGGGCACCCCTGGTGGTACAGGCAAAACCTTTTTGATTAACTACTACCTGAAGTGGGAAAGAAAGGAAGGATATCATTAGCTGTCCCCTCGGTTATTGATGCCAATTTACTTGCTAGAGATAAAACTGTCAACACTGTTTAAGATACCCTTGACATACCCTTGACATACCTAAGACATCCTGTATATAAATGAAACCCCAGTTTGTGAAGTATCACGGAATAGTATCAAGGCGAAGACTCTTACAGTGTGCAGCCTAATCGTTTGGGACGAGTATACAATAGCGCGCACAAAGAGTCAGTGGAAGATGATGCTACAACTTATCCGGTAGAGTTTCCTAACTCTCTTTCTACACCAAATCCACCTTAAAGTGGTATTGCTTCGAAATAATATTAAAAAAGCCAAAATTCTCACGGGCTTTGAAGCTGGTACTTTTTCAACACTTTTCATACCACTCATTCCTCTCATTCCCAACAATTTATTTCTTATTTAAATTTAAATGCATGCAGTTTTCGCTATGACCATCTCGATTTTAAATCTTAAGAAGTATTCACTTCAAAAACTACTACTCTAACGAACTAAATAAGCAAGTCTGTTTAATTTGGAATATTCTATGTTTGATGATATATTGATAACTACCATTTAAAAAAGTAGCCTATGAGATTTGTATTAAGTTATTTTCATGAAAGTAAGGCTACTACGGAATCCGACTGGTTATAATCTCGACATTTGTGCTTTACTTCTTTTGATATTCTCTTATATTATTATTATCTTTTCATTTAAAATTGTACAGAGCTAAACTAACTGTACGATTTTAAATTATATCAATCAATCAGCCTATTGCAATCCACTGCTGAAGATAGGCCTCTCCTAACACGCGCTATTGCACACGGTTCTCAGCTTTCCGCATCCAGTCTTTCCCAGCGAGCTTTTTCAGGTCGTCGTTCCACCTAGCTGGGGGCCGTCCTACCCTACGCTTACCAAGTCGCAGTCTCCATTTTAGGACACGCTTACTCCATCGGCCGTCGGTCCTTCTGCAGATGTGACCAGCCCATTGCCATTTTAGCGTACTGAGTCCGCGAGCTATGTCGGTAACTTTGATTCTTTGTCGGATTACCTCATTACGAATTCTATCCTTCAAAGAGACGCTAAGCATAGCCCGCTCCATATCCCGCTGCGCGAATTTCAATTTGTGGACTAGTCCCACTGTGAGTGTCCACGTCTCAGCCCCGTAAGTCATGACAGGTAGGACGCATTGGTTATAGACTTTAGTCTTCAGGCATTGCGGTAAAGGCGAAGAGAAGACAAAATTATAAAAAAATATTTGATGATACAATATCATTCTTAGAAGCTGTGAGAATATTAATTCAAGTAAAATAAAGGAACTTACTCTTCCACCACTTTTTCCTGTATATCAGGAAATCTGGCCATCATAGATATAACAAAGCATGCTGCCACTGCAGAACTATCACTCGCAGCCAATGCAATAACGAGGGCTTCTTCTCGCAGCTCTAAGTCGTTGTAGCCACGGTCACTACCAGATGACTCGATCATGAGCTCCATGAAAGTTTTATTATCTTCTAAACAAGAGAGCAATGTGAATTTACCTTTGTAGTGATTTTTGCGCTTCCAGTCAGATGTATAAGTATAGGGTCTAAGAAGAGTGTTTTTTTGTGTTTTCTTTTAATGAAGAAGCGAAAGCAATTAACTCTTAGGATTTATAGGACATGAACTTGACTTTAAACTTGGACTAGATCTGGTGACGGATTTATTCAATAATAAATACGACCATTTTGGCAATTACTGTAAACTTAAATAATACTACATTTGATTGGATATTCCATTGCGAGAACATCTTATGAGTGGACTTAGGGATTAAAGCATTATAGAATATGTTTATATTTAGTTTGTGTTCGTGATGTGATAATAAGAATTCAGAAACTTACTGTAGCTTTTTTCTCTTTCCTTTGTATTTTCCATAAATTTTCGACATGATTTGACAGCCTGTAACAATCGTCTTAAAATTAGCAAATAAACATACTTACTTACTTATCATCACGCCATTTCCCTTGCGGGGTAGGCAGAGAGAACAGAATGTCAAGAGGCTCTATTCTCGCATACATCTCTCGCTTTCTCAACATTCATAACTCTCTTCATACACGCTCGCCGGTTCCGGAGACTCCTGACTCTACCTTCCTTCAATACATGACCGATTTGGTCTAGGTAGGTGTCTCAGTCTCCCCCTGTACCTACATCTTTCCACTTTCGCATTGTATATCTTCTTAACCAGTCGCTCGTCCGACATTCATTCCACATGTCCGAACCATCGAAGCATTCCCTTTCGCATCTTTAAACCAATACTCTCTTTCATACTTACTCACTCTCTTACGTCGTCATTGCGAATGCAGTCAGTCAGCCTCACTCCACAGATTCTCCGCAGAGATCGCGTTTCGACCGCATTGATTTTGCTCTCATGCTCCTTTTTGCATACCCAACTCTCGCTTCCATATAATAACGTTGGGACGGCTTTAGAATTATCCCACCCCTCTCTACCCACGGAAGTCATAAGAGCCGACTGAGGGAATACCAGGGGAGGGGGCAGCAGCACTCCCTCGAGTATTAACAACACCCACTGCGATCGCCAACCCGCCTGCCAAGCGTGGCGATTACGGCATTATCCCCCATGACGGGACCGCTCGTTGTGGCGTTCTCTTGGGGAGGCCTATGTCCAGCAGTGGACTTTGAAAAGCTGATGGATGGATGGATGAAGCACTGCGTTGTATATTTCGACACGTGCCGTCTGGATGAGGTGTTGACTGCCGAGAAGATGTCCCAATGCTCCGTTCACTCTATTTCCCGCATTCAATCTTCTCTTTACATCAGTGGTGTACCTTCCATCCCGACTGAATCCACATCCAAGATATACAAATTCATCCACTTGTTCTAGCACACCATTTCCTATTGGTACTCTAACATCTGTTCTGGCTTCTTCTCTTTCAAAGACCTTTATTTTGGTTATGCTTACAATCACACGTAGCCCCCTTTTCTAACAATCTTCTGCCATTACGTCGACTAGGGTTTGCAGGTCAGTCGCGGAATGCGCTAATAAAACTGCATCGTCTGCATATAGCAGACAGTTAACCACTGAGTCGCCCATCTGAACTCCCACATTCATTTCTTTCAACCTTTGTAGACATTTATCCAGATATATGATAAACAGTCTGGCTGATAGAACGCAGCCCTGTTTAATGCCGATATTGACATCGAACCAGGGTGACATTCCATCATCAAGCCGCACACAAGCTCTGCAGTCCATGTAGTTGGACTGCATCGCTTGTAGCAATCTACCGTTAATACCATACTCCGGCAAAATGTCCCAAAGTTCCCTTCGTACAACCGTGTCAAATGCTTGCTCCAAATCCACAAAACTGCAGAAAACCCTCTAGCCTACAGCCAGATGCTTCTCCACAATGTTGCGCAGAGAAAACACTTGATCCATGCATCCCCTTCCACACCTGAAACCTCCTTGTGCCTCACACAAAAATTCATCACACACCATCCTCATTCTCCTTTCAATAATCTTACCATACACTTTGGCTGCCAAACTGGTCAAGATTATGGTTCTTAGTTTGCACAGTCATAACGTGAACCCTTGTTTTTAAACAAGGGCACGATGACTGCGCTTCTCCAGTCCTTGGGAACCATTCCTGAGCTCCAACATAAATTAAGAAGCATCAGGAAGGGTTCCCAGACATGAACCTCCAAGCTTGTTCATCTCAGCAGACACCATATCAATACCCGCTGCCTTACCATTTTTCAAACTTCTAATCGCCCATTCAACTTCATCCATACTAATGTCATAAGAGGATTCCGGTACTGAATGTTGATCTGTTATATGGCACCGGCATCACCCTGAACATCGGCATACATGTCTCCAAAATATTCACTCCATCGGCTTAACACATCTTGTGTTTGCGTAAGAATGTCTGCACCTTTAGACTTTATTTTATGCATTCAGAAAGCCGACCAACCACTCCGAGATTTCTTCACCTCCCTCTAGAAAAGTTTGGTGTTACTCTCGAAGGTTTTGGTCAGCCTTTCTTCTGCAATCATATTTGCTCTATCACGCTTCTCTTTTACTAGGCCTTGGTGTCATTCTTACGTTGCCGGTATATTTCTTTTTTCTGTTCTTTAATACTTGCACTCAGGTTCAAAAAAGATACATAGTCCAGCCACGCTTTCTTCTTTTGGTCTACGGAAGCTGCTACTTCCGTATCCCAACATATATCACCTTTCACTTTTCTATGCTTCTTTGAGCATCCACATACTTCAAACTTCTTCAAAGTCAGATTCCGGCTGACTTGACATTGTCAGCCGTTCACAGACACCCTCTGCATACTTTGCTCTTACACTCTCTTCTTGCAACTTTTCAATCTTTATTCTTTCAAGCCCTCCGAAGTGGACACGCTCTCGCCAGTATCTCCACTTTCTGAACAGACCACTAAATCTCGCAATAACGAGATAGTGGTCCATGTCGACAGTGGGACCCCTGTAGGCTCTTGTATCCAGAATTTTACTTTGAAGGCGACTGTCTACCAGAATTAAATCTATCATACTTCTCTGTTCATTCCTTCTCTATGTATACATATGGTAGTCCTTATGTTGAAAAAATGTGTTTGACACAATAAGGTTTCTCTCCATACATACATCCGCAATGAGCCTACCTGCATCGTTCACTCTCTTATCACCAAATGAACCCAGCCCGTCCTCGAAGTCTGGACGCTTGGTCCCAACCCATCCATTCAAGTCTCCGCATACGATCACGCGTTCACTAGCTTCTGCCAAATCCAGAACTTCCCTAACATTATCCCAGAACTTCTCTAGATCAGATGCCACCGAAGAGCCTACGGGAGCATAAGCTGCGACCATGAAGACCCTGTTGACACCTAGTTTTATTCGGACCCATAGAAGTCTGGGATCGAACATTCCTTAGTCTTTCACACCTGAGGCCAGGCGAGCGGACAGCTACACCCCATGGTGGCCCGATCGCTCTGCGGAACACCAGACCACAGAGCTATCCCGCCACCAGGAATGTCACAGGCGTCGCTGCCCTTTCGCTTGGTCTATGTTACACAGAGCACATTAAGCTGTCTGTCTGAGCTGGTAACAATCATGGTTACTGAAAAAAAAAGCCGTGTGGGACCGGCTTTAGAATTGTCCCACCCTTCTCTATCTACGGGAGTCGTAAGAGCCGATTGAGCATATACCGGGGGAGTGGGCAGCAGCACTCCCTCGAGTATTAACAACATCCACTGCGATCGCCAACCCGCCTGCCAAGCGTGGCGATTACGGCATTATCCCCCATGACGAGCACACAATTTCAATTGGCCCCCAGTCACGGCAGCTCCGCTATTCCGTGGCCTAACGGTAGCGGGCCCGGTAACGGCGGAGCAGGGGGTGCGAAGAATCCCCGGTCGCGGAAAGGCTACCAAAAACAACGACCTCTGACACTTCGGACCGACGAGAGAATCACCGAGCTGCAAGAGGAATTGAGCAAGATCCGCTGGGACATTATAGGGTTCTCAGAAGTCGAAGAGAGGGTGAGGGCACGACAATCCTCCAGTCCGGGAACTTGCTCTTCCACCGGGAGGGCGACCACCAGTCCCAAGGAGGTGTCGGGTTTATCGTTTGCAGGTCTCTCGTAGGCAACATGGAGAGGATTGACAGTGCGTCGAGTAGGGTAGCGTACCTTATACTCAGAATAACCAAACGGTATTCGTTGAAGGTCATACAGGTTTACGCACCGACCTCGACACACTCCGACGATGAGGTGAAGGCCCTATATGAGGATATCTCGAAGGCCATCCATTCGTCTAAAACCTACTTCACGGTGGTTGTGGGAGACTTTAACGCGAAACTAGGCAAAAAAATGAGCTGAAAGTGGGGCACTATGGTTTCGGGCAGAGGAATCACAGGGGCCAGATGCCGGCTGATTTTCTGGAGAAGGAAGGCCTCTACATGATGAATTCCTTCTCCAGGAAGCAGCCCCAGCGGAAATGGACCTGGATAAGCCCTGATGGTTCAGTTAAAAACGAGATTGACTTCATCTTGTCAGACAAACGACAAATATTCAATGATGTCTCAGTGGTTAGCAGAATTAAAACTGGGAGTGATCACCAACTAGTCAGGGGCAGCTTGAATATTAGCACGAAAGTCGAGAGGTCACGCTTGATGAAGTCTACGCTCCGACCAACACCTGCCCTATACCAGAACCCCGAGAGCTTTCAGCTCGAACTACAAAATCGCTTCCAATGTCTAGATGAGTGTGAATCAGCGAGCGATATGAACAGCAGGTTCGTGCAAACTGTCCACGTGGTCGGGTCGACCTACTTCAAGGGCCGTCGCGTCACTAGGACTCGTAAACTCTCGGACCATACTCTCAAACTCATGGAGAGGAGACAAGAAATGACAGTCCAGTCCTCAGCCGATTGGTCCTGCCTAAGGCGGTTAAACAGACAGATCTCCAAGGCTGTACGATATGATATTCGCCAATTTAATACTACCCGTATTAAAGAGGCGATAGAGCGGAATCAAGGCTCGAAAGTGTTCGCAAGAGATCTGTCTGTTGGTCAAAGCTAGTTGACTAAACGGACGACCAACGACGGCACTGTCATTTCATCTCGAGATGAGATCTAGACCACATCCACATGCTACGCCAGATTTTACAGAAAGCCGAGGAATACAATTGGCCTCTGTGTCTGGCGTTTGTGGACTATGAGAAAGCCTTCGATTCGATCAAAACTTGGGCGGTGCTGCAGTCCCTTCAGCGGTGCCAAATTGACTATCGGTACATCGAAGTGCTGATATAGAAACGCCACCATGTCAGTCCGTGTTCAGGACCGGAGTACGAAACCGATCCAACTGCAGAGAGGTGTTAGACAGGGAGACGTTATGTCCCCGAAACTCTTCACCGTTGCATTGGAAGATGTCTTCAAGCTCTTGGACTGGACCGGATTCGGCATCAACATCAATGGCGAATACATCACTCACCTTCGATATGCCGACGACATCGTAGTCATGGCAAAATCGCTGGAGGACCTTGGCACCACGCTCAATGATCTCAGCAGGATTTCCCGACTAGTGGGTGTCAAAATGAACATGGACAAGACGAAAGTCATGTCTAATGTCCATGTCATTTCAGCACCGGTCCTAGTCAGGAGTGCACTTCCCGAAGTTGTCGACCACTATGTCTATCTGGGATAAACAGTCCAGTTAGGTAGGCACAACTTCGAGAAAGATGTCAATCGACGAATCCAACTTGGCTAGGCAGCGTTCGGGAAGCTAAGGAAGATCTTCTCGTCCAATATTCCGCAGTGTCTGAAAACGAAGGTCTACGACCAGTGTGTGTTACCAGTGATAACATATGGAACAGAGACGTGGTCTCTGAATGTTGGCCTGGTATCAAGGCTCAAAATCGCTCAGCGGGCCATGGAGCGGGCTATGCTTGGTATTTCCCTACGTGATCGAATTCGTAATACGGAGATCCGTAGGAGAACGAGAGTGACCGACATAGCCCGCCGGGTTGCCATGCTGAAGTGGCAATGGGCAGGCCACATCGCTCGACGAATCGACAACCGTTGGGGAAGAAAGGTTCTCGAGTGGCGACCATGTATCGGACGGCGCAGCGTAGTACGGCCTCCCACCAGATGGAGCGACGATCTGGTCAAAGCCGTGGGGAGCCGTTGGATGTGGTCGGCACAGGACAGCTCGTTGTGGCGTTCTCTTGGGGAGGCCTATATCCAGCAGTGGACGTTGAAAGGCTGATGGATGGATGGATGGATGATCACTTATACATCAAATTTACCTCATCTATGAAATTCCATAAAAAAATCTTGTTCTTCGTAAAGTCACGATAGTATGATGTCAGATTGTACACCAGGTCTGAGTGTAACCACGGCTGTGTCATTCTTTGTGACAGGTAATTGCTGACCTTCACGAAAGATTTACTGAACGGTATATCAAAGCTTTGCTGAGAATTTAAATTCACGTTTAATGCGTTTTCTGTGAAAATGAAAAACAGTCTTGTTTGTATTATAATTCATTCCCGAAAGTACAATATTACTTTAATAAAAATATTATTATAACCATAAGCTAATTATCTACTATCTACTTACCGCAAATAGAGTCCAATGCATATGCGTTAAGATACTTCCAAACAGACAATGCCTGTCCGCATTGTGCGCCATCTCTGCGAGGTAACGTCTCCTTATCAACATCTTTCATCATTTGTTTCACCATAATATGACTGTGACGTGAAAATACCTCTACAAAATTGTTCAAGTTCTTTAGACTAAAAGTCGGTGCAAGGATTTTACGACGAGGACGCCAGATTGCTACTGTAAAATAAATAAAATAGTTAACCTGCCAATATGCACTGTTTATAACAATACGCATATGGTTGTGACGTAAAACTCTGAATAATAAGTAGGATTGACACATGGCACTAAAACTATCGTAAACGCATACTTCTTATACTTGTTTATTTCTATACGATATTTTAATTATATGAAATGGCGATGCAAAATTTAAGACAAACTCTTTGTTCGATGTTATTGTCCATTATGAAATTCGCAATACACACTAGATAATTGATATAACTAAAAACAGCACTGTATTTAATATAAATAACAGATGCATCTCAAACTCCGCGCCAAAATGGATAACAGTTGTGCCAATCTAACAACAACAAAAAAAAAACATTTTTTATTTTTTTATTTTTTTTATTTTTTTTTAAGGCATTGGCAGCACCGTCAGCCTAACAGAAACTTGTAAACATCGTTATTTTCTCATCACACGTAAGTTTAATTCATAAAACAAGTCGAAGTCAGTCATATAAAATTAGTCAGTCAAGTCAAAGTCCCGCTCCAGTAAGATGATGGCGACCTTACTGAAGCTTCTATGGAGTTTTGGAGACAACAGGAAAAAACACGTTATGTCGCACTACATCACTTGCCAACACTTATGCACATACACAAATAGTTAATAAGCAAAAGGCCACCACTTTTACACATTAATACTTGAAATAACACAAGTTTAGGAAAATAATGCAGAGCGACGACATGATCTTCTTCGTGTTCCCGCCAAAACTCTCGCAAAAATTTGAATTTGGAACCATAGACAAATCATCCATTCCCAATACTTTCTTTAGTGAATGTAAATGGATGATGTAATTTAGATATTTTTATATATATTTTTAGCATTCACTATACATTAAACAAAAAGTGAAATTTCTTTTTTTTTTAATTTCTTTTCGGTTTCACATTTTTCACTTTGTGTTTAATGGATGATGTAATTTTGATTTACTACCAAAACTTTAGGGGACTTCGAATAAAATTAAACATGTATATTATTTACCTATATTTTAGCCAACAGCTATGATATAATCATACTCTCTGAAACGTGTCTGATACCTAGTATTGCAAACCTCCTATTATGTAATATACCGGTGTGACCAGGACCCCGAGGCCACCGGGAAGTGTGACGGTGGCGGCGTACTTGCGGTACGCCACGGCCTCCACTCTGAACGTATGCTACTAGCATCTAACCTGGATAACAGGACTATCGACTGGTAGGAGTACGACCCCTCGGTTTCTTTTGTGGCTCCGTCTGCGTATACCAATAATTTAATTATAAAATGCCTTTTTTAAGTACAAATTTTAATTTGTAAATAAGGAAAAAGAGTATTTTAGTACAGGCGCGAATCGAACCTGCGTCCCTTCCTATCCGGGGAAGTGCTCTAATCCACTGAGCTACAGTACTATTAGACATACCCAATCTCCTTATCACATTTGTCTTAACGACCAACGCCCTCTATCGGAAACGCATTTACATGCATTAATCCAATGTAGTAAGTTTAATTTTGCAATAAAAATTCATACTATTTGATGGCGTGATTTTTTAAACATTTTGATCTATATTTTAGCACTTGACATGCTAAAAAGAAAAGGCTTGGATCAAATAGAAAAAAATATAACACTTTGTCACATTAACAACACAGAACAGTTCTCACATTTTCGTAAACGATTTAAATCTAATTTAAATATAATAAGGAATACTTTAATAAATATATACAGTCTATCGAAGAATGTCTGAGCAAAGATGTTAAAAGCTTTTTGGATTTTTGATAAAAATTGCAATGCAAAATCTTGTATCCCATCCTCTATGAGGGAGGTACAGCGACATTGAATCTGACAAGCCTGACAAAATCTGCGAACTATTCTCACACTTTTTTGGGTCCGTTTATGAACTGAGTGGTTGCGATAGCGCGGATCCTGAGTCTTTGCCGATCTAATAAATGTGACTGTCCGTATGGTGACGGACTAATAATACAAGTGTCACCACCCCATTCTTTCCCACGGGTCATATGAGGCGACTAAGGGAAGCAATTATCATCCATTGCATGACTGGGTACCAAGTGGGAGTACTCACTTGGTAGCGGACCCGAGCGGGACGGTACCACCATCTCCCGTGTGACCGCCCATGAAGCACATCGTTGCGTTTTAGCTGTAGCAGGAGATAGCTGTTTATTCTTTCATTTCATATTTGTAAAATGAAATGGTGAGCATAGTTGAGTCCATGAGCGACGGTTACCATTTACCGTCAGATGGGTCGTGGCTCGTCTGCCACTAAATGCAATAAAAAAAAACTTTAAACTCAATGACATAATTATACATTTCTAAGAACTTAATCTTAAAATAACTTAAATCATTGAATATAACTAAAGATCCTGGACTTGGTGGCCTATTATAATTACTCTTTTTTTTTATTTATTAAAATTACATTACAAATACACATATTACTATGAAATCTCCTGCCAAACTGCAGTACAGTTTGTCGGAAAGCTTCTCGTGGCAACTCTTGTTTTAAAATGTTATTTGTGTATGTACACACATATATTATATATATTATACGAGTACATCTACATAACATATATACCTACTTATTATTTACATATTATACAAACACATTTATCTACTTATTATCTAATTTGATTTGTATCTATGTAATTACATAATATCTTAGGATGTTCATCTGCTAAGGACACATACTCAAATAATGTTTAAACAATAGTTTCTTTAAAGCCATTTTGGTAACATACATTTAAAAAAATAATACATAAATATTAACTAATTATAAACTAATAAATATGCTATCTAGTTTCACTTTGTGTTTAATCTATCTAGACTATTATTAAGCTGTAACAGAGCTGTCTGTACATTTAAGATATTTGAGAAAAAATGACTGTAATCTATATCTAAATCTATACTATTATTATAAAGAGGTAACGTTTGTGAGTTTGTGACGTTGTAAGGAGTAATCTATGGATCTACCGAACCGATTTTCAAAATTATTTCACCAATAGAAAGCTACGTTATTGTGGAGTGTCATAGGCTATAATAATTTCCAAACTTGAATAATGTAATCCAAGTTGTAAAAAAAATTGCTTGCATCACGTGCGTTGCGGAAACTATTGAAGATAGAACAAAATAATGTACTACAATATTAAAGAACGTATCCAAATCTGTAAAAAAGTCCGCAATAGCATATGCCTATCTCCTACGGATAACTCACAATAACTGCTTTTACTGTTAAAATTGTGGATTCAAAATAATTTTTGTGAAGCTTATTTTTGTGAAGCTTTAGCCCATATGGTATTAATATATATCTTTATAAATATGTTTTTAGAACGTAAATTCAATGTAGAATATTTGTGCCCTTTACTCTATACAGTTTAAACAAATATCTTCAAAGATATTAGCAAAATAAAAACGTGCGGTGCGCGCCGCCCCGGCCGTTTACAAGATACATCCTTAATTATATGGGACGAATGTACCATGAGTCATAGAGCTCATATTGAAGCCGTGATCCGTACGCTAAAAGACATCAGAAACTCAGACGCTGATATGGGTGGTGTTACTTTAGTTTTTGCGGGCGATTTTCGGCAAACGCTGCCAGTAGTAACAAAAGGAACACGGGCCGATGTCATCAGGGCATGCTTAAAATCATCATGCTTATGGAGTTTCGTTGAAACTCTCAATTTACGAACAAACATGAGAGCCCACTGGAGCGACAACTGCGATAACGACTTTCTGCATCAACTACTGAATCTTGGAGAAGGAAAAATTTGCTGTCCTAACACCAACAGTATGTTTTCCCCACCGAAGGAATGTAACACAGTTCCAGTGGCCCGCCAATAAAGGCGGAGAGACGAAACACGGCGGGTTTCTTTAGTGGGTGCAGGCCCCACACTACCCTGTTCGTTGCCCCGAACGACGGGGTGTGCGGTAAGGAACAATTTATTCCCGCCTTAAAAAAATAAAAAAAGCATGACATTTAACTTGACAATCGGTTAGGTCACATATTACACAGGTTAGAAGATCTGATAGACGCAATATATCCCGACAATATATTTTAGTACCAAATGACAACATTACTACTAATATATCGAGAAGTTTTGAACAATTAAAATAAGTAAACATGATGTAAATAATGTAAATAATGTATATTAACATCAAGTAATAAAAATAACAACAAAAAACAGTAACATAAAAAACACAAAACATACAAAAAACAATAAGAAAAAAAACAAAAAACAAAATAACAAAATAACTTCGTCGTCATATTTTTTATTTATCCCCAACTTTTAACCTGAAGTATTACGCGGGACAAACGGGCCGGGACAAAAATATTTCTAACGCGGAACGGAGTCCGCGGGCACTACTAGTACTATTATAAAACTGTAACAGAGCTGTGTCTGTACATTTAAGATATTTGAGAAAAAATTACTGTAATAGGCTATATAGGCATGTCTAAACACAAAACAATTTTTTTTTTCTATTTATGTCTGTTTGCCTGTTTGTTTGTTCGCGCATCACACAAAAACTACTGAACGGATTTTGATGCAACTTTTTTTATTTGAAAGGCCTTGATAAAAACTGGTAGATATTTTATCTCGCTACTATATCGGGAACTTGAGATATAACCGAAAAACTAGCTTTTGGCTGCGGCGAAGTCGCTGGCAAAGGCTAGTAGGTTATATAGGCATGTCTAAACACAAAACAATTTTTTTGTCTGTCTGTTTATCAGTATGTTGGTTCACGCATCACGCAAAAACTACTGAACGGATTTTGATGCATTTTTTTTATTTGAAAGGCCTTGATTAGCCTTAAAAACTGGTATACATTTTATCGCGCTACTATATCGGGAACCAGAGATATAATCGAAAAACTAGCTTTTGCTGCGGCGAAGCAGCGGGCAAAGGCTAGTCTATTCTATTATAAAGCTGTAACAGAGCTGTGTCTGTACATTTAAGATATTTGAGAAAAAATACTGTAATAGGCTATATAGGCATGTCTAAACACAAAACAATTTTTTTTAGAATTTTTGTCTATTTGTCTGTTTATCTGTCTGTTTGTTTGTTCGCGCATCACACAAAAACTACTGAACGGATTTTGATGAAACTTTTTATTTGAAAGGCCTTGATTTGGCTTAAAATCTGGTAGACATTTTATCCCGCTACTATATCGGGAACCTGAGATATAACCGAAAAACTAGCTTTTGGCTGCGGCGAAGCCGCTGGCAAAGGCTAGTACAAAATAAAACTTAAAATCTAAGAAGTGTCGGCGTCATGTTACGCTGCGTGATGTCACGTAACCTTCCGCGAAATCTTCGATACACGATACCCTTCAGCCCAAACCCTTCCTTGAGGAAGGTCGCAACATGCTGAGTTGGAACTCGCACCACTAACGACGTGAAGTTTGTGTCGTGGCGCGATTCGAGCTTCTCAGCCCTCAAAGTCCAGCTGCTCTTCTCCCGCATATACTCAACAATCTTCTCAACCTTTGTGGAGTGATGCAGCCGGGACACGTATAACTGCGTCTTAGGTATCGCTGGACGCAGAAGCATATTAGGTCCTGCCAGCGCGGTACCGCACTGGTTCTGACAAGAAGGTATTTTCTTCTTCTTCTTCTCCACCTTTATGAATCCATCCTTGTTAATCGTGTGCTGTTGCGAAATTTTGGTGGATTCACAGCAGCACTTGTCCTCTTTTATATTTCCTGCATGCCGTTTAGATACAGCAGGCTTATGTGCGGCGATGATAGTAGCATAGGCACGTTTCGGGGTCGATGTAACTGCATGTGTCACTCCTTCAGCCAGTGTTAACGCAGCGACGGCGGCGGGACATGATGCAGCGCAAGCAATATCAGCGGCGGGTGACGTAGTGGAGCTCGTCGACTCAAAACTGCCGATGGAAGCGTTTTGCGCCCCACGTCGTGTATTCACATTAGAGGCGTCCGGCGACCTACCTACTGAAACAGCGTTACGCAATTACTCTACTTCGGCACGTAGTTTCCCTATGGTGTTATTTGACACCTCCAGCTTGGGCTTTACCTCGGCCAGTTTTACTTATAAAGATGTTATGTGCTTCAGCAGCTTGGTGACATTGACGTGGTCGCATGTGACGAGGGGTAGCTTATGTAGCTCCTTCGCCACGAAAGCAGGCACGTTATCCGGATTGGTGGTCTTGAGTATCGTGATGATGTCTTGCACTCTCTTCTGCGGCGTAACTTCAGCTTAGCTTAACTTAATGCAAATCAATTACATTCACAAGGGAAAAAAATACTATTGACTTCAATTATTCGTTAAGTGGGACTACACTAGAAAAAGTATCGCTAATTAGGAATCTAGGAATAGGCTCAACTAGATTTTGATACCATTATAAACAATGTTATTGATAAAGCTTTTAAACTATATAGTCTTATAATGCGGACATGTATTCCTTTTAAGAACCCATCATTCTATCTCTTGCTTTATAAACCTTTAATTAGATCATACCTTGAGTATGCCAGCTCTGTCTGAAACCCGTTCTATGCCACATATAATTATATGCTACAAAGAGTTGAGCGTAAATATCTACGCGCTAATTGCGCGTACTATCATTGTTGTCGTTCGAAAAGCTACTATGATGTACTATTAGATAAATACTCTTTACCAACCCTTGGAATGAGAAGATTGCTCCTGGATCAAATGTTATTGTATAATAAATTCGATTGTAATAGACTTAATCGGTCTTAGTCGGTCGAAATGCGATATCTGCGGAGAATCTGTGGAGTGAGGCTGACTGACCGCATCCGTAACGACGACGTAAGTGAGCGAGTAGGTATGAAAGAGAGTATTGGTGTAAAGATGCAAAAGGGAATGCTCCGATGGTTCGGACATGTGAAAAGAATGCCGGACAAGCGACTGGTTAAGAAGATATACAATGCGAAAGTGGAAGGATGTAGGTACAGAGGGAGACCGAGACTCACCTACCTAGACCAAATCGGTCATGTATTGAAGGAAGGTGGAGTCAGGAGTCTCCGAAACCGGCGAGCGTGTATGAAGAGAGTTATGAATGTTGAGGAAGCGAGAGATGTATGCAAGAATAGAGCCTCTTGGCACTCTGTTCTCTCTGCCAACCCCACAAGGGAAATGGCGTGATGATAAGTAGGTAAGTAAGTGAGTATGAAGCAATTTATAATTTATAATAATGTTTCTCGATGAAGTTAAGGAGCATGGTTGGTCTGAAATAGCTACACTCTCTCAAAATTTACAAGAGGACTTTACTAAGACTACTGACTATATTTGTGCGGAGCAGCGAGATTTGAAATTGGATATAAATAAACAAAAGTTTGTAATTAAAGAATTGGAAAATAAAAACCTACAGTTCAATCAGAAATATCTACTTTGATTAAACGTTTTGGTGCTTTAGAAAAGATGTCTCGGCGTCAAAACCTGGAGTTGCAGGCAGTTCCTGAAAGTAAGAGCGAGAACCTTTTATCCCTCTTCTAGAATTTATGCAAGACTCTAAATGTTCAAATTAATGAAAGTAATATATTAGCGTGCAGAAGAGTCACTAAAATGAATCCTGGCTCTGACCGGTCGGCGAAATATAACTCGTTTTTGAGAGATCAGATTATTTCTGCATGCCGCCGTTTCCAAAATTCTTCAAATAATGCAACGTTAAACTGTAAGCATCTAGGTATAATAACTATCAACTGCAACATTGATATTTGTTAACATCTTTCACCCGATTGTAAAGCATTATACTCTGCGGCTAGGCAAGGAACTTGACTACAAATTTGTATGGGTCATGTTTGGAAGGGTGTACATCAGAAAAGCCGAAAGATCTTAACACATTCACATAAAAATTTTGACACATTAAATAATTTAACTTAATTATTGTTATTTTATAAATAATGAGCTTATTTAGATATTTTTATATATATTTTTAGCATTTGACATGCTTAGCACTATACATTAAACACAAAGTAGAAAATGTGAAATCGATAATAACAGTCACGGGCAGGATTTGAACCTGCATCTCCTGGATACCGTCCAGATGCTTTGCCAATTCAGCTATCATGACAATTGCTCCTGACTGCTAATTTCGATAACACATTCATACTTAACGTCTTTGGGTGGCGCCTGCGCCATCTATCGGAAGTATTTTCATACATTATACCGACCAGGAAAACTTAATTTTACAATTAAGCCGCTGTAGCCGAATGGTTTAAAGCGGCTAGAGTTTAAAGGCATTTGGCGTGGTCGGGGTATCGAAACTTGCGGACAGCTGATCACACTTTTTGTTAATAAATATTTAATTATAGAATAATATTGTTGTACCGGCATTTCGTGTGTTATCTGGATTTTTTATATTGATTTATTTTTGTTTTTCTTTGACTTTTGATATGGATATGGAGTCGCCTGAATATGTTAACAACCAGAAACGGCAGCACCGTGTATGTCTGGATTGTGATGATAACGACTGCTATGATTCGAATAGTAATATATCATACGAAAGTCTACCACATACTTGTGAACATAACAATGAGATTGCCATTCTTAATGAAAATATTATAAAACTTAGAAACAGTTTAGATAGTGCACATTTAGAAATTGACAATTTGAATTTGGAAAATGAATCGTTAAAAAATAACCTTTCAAGGTGTCAACAGCAGATAAAATTGCTAAAATCAGTTGGAGTTGGAGAAATCAATGGTCACTCTACGCTAAAGTTCTTTTCTCCACAATATCGCAAACGCAAAATGTCAAATATGATGAAGACAGGTATTTCAAAGAGTTCCTCTGGTGATTGAACACTTCATGATATTTCGTGTGGCCAATAATGCGAAACACTACATCTTAGTGCTTCAGTAAATACTCTAAAACGGGACCAATTATCTCCTAAACACCAGGCAGATAAGTTAAAACACAAGAAGGTTTGGGGAAATTTGAATTTAAATGATGCGGAAATCCCTACTAGAATCGACTTACACAGGGACACAGAAAAGTGTCTGCAAAATAGTAGGTATAATCAACCAGATTTAGTTAGCCAACGAGTTACATTTAGGAATAACATACAGCGCAGTAGAAGTTTCAAACACCGAGTTATGATCTTTGCGGACCAAACTGGTATTGGTATGAGACAGTTACTGCAAGAATTGCTAGGCAAATCTTTCTGTGTGACATCAATTATAAAACCTCATGCACCTCTGGCAGAAGTGATTTGTTCATGTGTCGCCTCATGTAAAGACTTTAAGAGCTCAGATTACGTGCTAATTTTGGGTGGCTGTAATGATATTAATCCTCTTTACGTTCAATCTAATCTGTATAGCACTTTAAGCAGAATGAAACATACAAATATTTTAGTAGGAACAGTCTATCAAAACAGGTGCTTGAATGTATCAATGTTAAATAATTTAGTGAGACTTGTGTGCGTAAATTGTATTAACTCAACTTTTATATCTCTGGACAATCATGTTTATGATAAGCAGAGAACGAGTAATAATTTAAACAAATTACACGCCAGTAGATTGTTTCATAGGGAAATTCTTCGTCTTAAATACAGTTTTGATTATAAAAATTATATGTTAGGCAAAGACAATACAAATAAAATTGTTCCAATAGGACAGAACTATGTTACTGAGACCCATACACAAAGCACACATACTGACTATCCAATTCAGAGTAAATGTATATCTACGCAAACCCACACTATTACTGTACATGAGGATATGTTTTTTTCGTGAACAGGACAATTCCAAAGAATAATAATTGTTTAAATGGCGTGGTCTCGGAAAATTGTACTAGTGTTTATGTCTATCATCAGAATATTTGTGGTATAAGTATATTGATACCTTACCTATGAATTTAGATTAAATTTGTATTACGGAGCATTTCTTGAATAAATTGGCTGCACCCTTATTTACTCTAACTAACTATAATATCATATACAAGAACTAAAAAGAAAAGGGGTGGTAGTCTTATATTGGGACATAAAGGTAAACAAGTATCTGATATTGACGTGATTAATAAGTTATACAAAGAAAATTACTTTGAAATATGTTGTGGGAAAGATTTGTGTACTGGATTATTTATATGTTGTATATACCGCAGCCCTGATGATAAATATTTCGAAAAATTTATGCTAAGTTTAGATAAACTGTTGGAATATTTTTTTAACAAGAAGTGCTAAATTTGTGGTGATTTTAACATTGATCTTCTTACAAACAACAAGAAAAGTTTGCAGTTTTTAAGCTTATTAAAAAGCTTCAATTTTCAATGTCTTATAAACACCGCCACTTTTATACGTAATAATTCGAGGTCGTGTATCGATAATTTCATCACGAATTTACATAATGATCAAATTGTTCAGGTTAAGGTAGACTCTAACGGCATAGGTGATGGGCATTTGGGACACTGGTGCGAAATAACACTAATGAATTTACATATGAAATCTTGTAACCAAGCAAGTACAATAAAATTTAGTCGAAGAATAGTAAATAAGAACAATAATACTTATTTTAGACAAGCAATATTAAATAGGAGCTGGACTACAATCAGTATAAATTCATTTCTATGCAGTTTTAGTAAAGTGTATAAGCAGAGTTATAAAAATATCACATTAAAAATATCTTCAAATACGAATAACAATGGCAAGAACTGGATCACTAAAGGTATCAAGGTATCCAGTAAAATGAAACGCATCCTTTGCTCACTGAAAAGTGATGGGCACGGTGATACTTTATTGAATTATAAAACTAATTATCTTAGAATATACCGCAGAGTTATAAGAATTGCAAAGAAAAATGCGATAAAAAGACAAATCTACAGAGCTGAAAACATAAGTAAAGAAATATGGAAAGTGGTCAATAGACACAGAAACAAGACTAAAGAAAATGTAAGAAAACGTATTGTTCTATTAACTGAACACAAATTAATTGATTCAGCTCAAGATGATAACGAACATGTCAAAGCTAAATGTTGTTTACACAAAAGTACAGATCGGGTATTACAGGCAATGAATTTGTCTCCAGTGACTGCGGGTGAAGTCTCCAAAACTATTTTAAGCATGGCTAGTAACAAGTACGATGAAGTTCAAATATCAGTCATAAAGGAACACATTACAATATTAGCGGAACCCTTGTCTCATTTTTATAATAATTGTTTTAGAGAGTCAATTTTTCCGGCACAACTCAAAATCGCAAAGGTTATTCCGATCTATAAAAAAGGCCACAGATCCAGTCAATTACAGGCCTATCTCTATTTTACTAGCGTTTTTAAAAAAATTCGAAAAACTAATAAAGGTAAGGCTAATAGAACATTTAAAAACTAATAACATAATTAACAAGAGACAATTCGGATACAGACAAAAGGTAGGAACCGTTGATGCTGTTAACACATTGGTAAATGACATTGTTACAAAATTAAATGACAAATTGAAGGTAGCGGGCATATTTCTAGACCTGGAACTCAGGTTTTTGATACGGTAAATCATGATCTACTTCTGACGAAGATGGAACATTATGGCATAAGAGGAAAGGTACTACAACTTTTTACTTCACACTTAAAAAATCGAAAAATGTTTATAGAGGTAAAAAATATTGATGAGAGTTGTACAGAAAAAGTTCAAAAATCAGATATTATCGATATAAAGGCTAGGGTTCCACAAGGCTCAATTTTGGGTCCCATCTTAATTACGTTATTTATTAATGATTTACTTGGTCTCATAAATGAAATATACACCGATATACAATTAGTGGTATACGCAGATGATACAAATGCCATCGTTGGTGCAAATAACAGAGATACTTTAGCCATAAAAGTGAACTCTGTCTTAAGAACCATAAATAGATGGATAGAGGCAAACAAACTTATCCCAAACACAAAAAACTAATGTGGTGTTTTTTAAACCAACACGTAATAATAGGGAATATATAGAAATAAAATTAAATAATGATATTATACAATTGGTAGATTCAGTAAAATTTTTAGGCACCCAGATAGATTCTGATTTGAACTGGAATAATGAATTGAATGCCATAGACAGTAAAATATCATCTGCCTGCTACGCTTTAAGAACATTAAGGGATGAAGTTGGTCTAACGGAACTAAAATCTGTATACTATGCATTAGTTGAGTCTAGGCTAAGAAGCAGTATTACTTTATGGGGGAACAGTTACAGCTATAATGTTCGCAGGGCATTTGTATTGCAAAAACCTACAATAAGAACCATTATACGTATACCACAAACTACTTCATGCAGAGATTTCTTTCATAAATTAAACATCTTTATGGTTCCCAGTCTATATATAATGGTTGTTCTGTGTCATTTAGCTAAGCATATTGGTGATTATGAAACTAGTGAAAGTAGGAAAGCTCTAGCTTTCCTACTTTCACTAGTTCACTAGTTCTCTTTCAGTTTCAGTAGTTAGTTAGTCTCTAGAAAATACTCGAAGAAAAAACATAAAGAATGAGATCACACCTAAACTGGAACTTACTAAGCATTGTATTCGGTATCAAGCAGTGGAGCTATTTAACAAGTTGCCCAGTCATTTAAAGAGGGATATATATAATACTAACGTGTTCATAAAAAGTCTTAAGCACTTTCTGTTGAGGAAATGTTTTTACTCTTTGAGTGAATTTATGTCATTACATTATTGATTTAGAGATCTTGTTATATATTTGACATACATTAAAATTTGACTGTATTGTGGTGGCATATGATAATTTAATAATAATAATTTATGTGATGTAATAACAATTTTATAATTTAGCTCTTAAGGATATTTATATTCAAATATTTATATTTTTTTCCTATTGTTAATGAATAAAAGAAATGAATATATGGTCAATGAATGAATGAATGTATTCTTTATTGTACACCAAAATACATGAAAAGAAACTTAGACTATGGAAATTACAAGTAAATGCACAATGGGCGGTCTTATTGTTAATAGCAATTTCTGCCAGACAACCTTTGGATGGAGTTCAAAGCAGGAGGCAGTAGTCAAGTTGTAGGTGTACTTGATAGACTACATATACATATAACACATATAAATCTGATATACATCTACTCATATAAATAATAATTTTAACATTAATATATACATATAAATACATACTTATCCATCCATCCATCCATCAGCCTTTTGACGTCCACTGCTGGACATAGGCCTCCCCAAGAAAACGCCATAACGAGCGGTCCTGTACCGACCGCATCCAACGGCTCCCCGCGACTTTGACCAGATCATCGGTCCATCTGGTGGGGGGCCATCCTACGCTGCGCCGTCCGATACGTGGTCGCCACTCAAGAACCTTTCTTCCCCAATGGCTGTCGGTTCGTCGAGCGATGTGGCCTGCCCACTGCCACTTCAGCATGGCAACCCGGCGGGCTATGTCGGTCACTCTCGTTCTCCTACGGATCTCCGTATTACGGATTCGATCACGTAGGGAAATACCAAGCATAGCCCGCTCCATGGCCCGCTGAGCGACTTTGGGCCTTGATACGAGGCCAACATTCAGAGACCACGTCTTTGTTCCATATGTCATCACTGGTAACACACACTGGTCGTAGACCTTCGTTTTCAGACACTGCGGAATATTGGACGAAAAGATCTTCCTTAGCTTCCCGAACGCTGCCCAGCCAAGTTGGATTCGTCGATTGACCTCTTTCTCGAAGTTGTGCCTACCTAACTGGACTGTTTGTCCCAGGTAGACATAGTGGTCGACAACTTCGCGAAGCATACTTATACTATACACAAACTTAAGAAATTGTTAGGCATAAGGCTACAGTGACTGGTAGTGATCTATAACCATTTTTATAAGTATTTTGTGGAATGGACTGGTATTTTAAGCCTTAGATTTTGCGATAACCTCAAGGACCTCCCATGCGATGACACGCGGAATTCAAAATTTCCTTTGAAATAGGAAGAGGTAACAAAATACTGTACAATAAGAAAAGTATATGAGCAGTCCGGCGAAGACGTATTGGTCCATTGGCTACCATTTGAGCTTTTTTCGAAATTCTGAGACATGATCATATTTACGCAAACCAAATATAAAACTTATACAGAAATTTTGGAGTCGCGAGTTGATATAAGGGAGTGTGCTTCCTGTAATTCATGTTCCAATGTACTTATCCGACGAAGAGCACTTTCATACTCAATGCTACATTCTTGAAATCCGTCTACAACCAGTTGGAGTTTGTCCCGGGCATGAATGACTTCATTGCAGTCTGCATGAAGTTTTGCCATTTCAGATTTTAAATGTTTATTTACATTCAATAATTCTAACAGCTCCCTTTCGCTGATATCACGTTCTTTATTCAATTCACTACATAACTCCTTTGCTGCCTTTAATTCGCTCAAAGCCAATTGGAGTTTAGTCTCCTCTTGGCGAGCCAAAGCTCTACGGGTCATCATTTTACAATATTAAACAGCAAAAGAGTGATAAAATTACAAAAATATCAGTGCAATTACTTATATCAAATTTATTTATGTGTTTACACTTTTTAAGCAAGGTTGTGGTTAGGGTTGTTATAAGTTTTTAGTAAGTATTTAATGTCAATTACCCTACCAATCTATATACAAAATTAATTATAAACAAAATTAGAGTAAAAATTAGGTACCTTGTGATGAGACAACAACGGGAACAGCAATGAATTTTCAAAGGCACAAATGCACAAAACACCGGTAAAAACTTCTGACACTTATTATCGGACTAAAAATAAATCTAAGTTTCGTAAAAGTGGTGTTAAAACTAGTATTCTAATGGTTAATTATCACTTTAGGTTACATAATAAAGTGTAATAACACAATAATATCAAATATTTATATAAAATAATTATTAAAAACTATTGGAGCAACTTACAAAACAGCTGTTAGCCTGGTGTTGCCACACCAAAAAAACCCACTTAATATGCTTAGAACGCCAACGCAAGGCATGGCTCCTAAGAAACCCTCACTATCTCCCTCAAAATCAGTCTCTCCGGTGGACCCTACAACTTCCTCCACACTTGACAGAACCGTTACGGTTAGGAAAAGTGTGGGGGAGGGAGAAGGACACCGTACAAAACAAATCCCCCATAGGCTTATAGAGGCAAGAGAGAGCTCTCAGAGGTGGTAGGAAAGCTGTTTCACCTTGTACGGGATGCAGAAGCCGAGAATGTGCAGCTACGACAGCACCATAAAGAAAGTAGTTCCCGACAAGTTGAAATGACAGAGACGGTGAACGAGTTAAAGGGCGTAATGAAGATCATCCTGGAGTCAAACCAGAGATCTGAAAGCTTACAGAAGGGGCTAATGGACCTACTGGGCTTTCTTGCTAATGCGACAAAGGAGGAGAGTGAGACCGTAGAGAGAATTGAAAAGTCTTCAGAAGAAATGAAGGGAGAGCTAGAGAAAACAAACAGTAGAATAAAAATATTTACAGAGGAGTTGGGGCGGAGAGCTTCTGCGGCAGTCGAGGTTACTCCGACTTACGCGGAGGCTCTGCGCAAAACACCCATGCCAACCGAACCAAAATACGGCCCAAAATACTCACTTATAGTGGCATCAGGTGGGGATGATAAAACAGCGACAGAGGTAGCGGAACAAGTACGGGGTGCACTAGATGCCAAAAAGAGTGGCTTAAGGGTTGAGCGCCTCAGAAAAATTCGAGACGGGAAGGTGGTCCTCAGCTGTACCAGTAAGAAGGACTTAGAGCAGGTGGCTCGGCGGCTGAGGGACGCCCAACTGACAGTTGAAGAGGCCAGGAATAAAAACCCACTGGTAGTACTAAAATATTTGTTGGCATACAATACTGATGATGACATTAAGGAAGCCTTGCACAGTCAAAACAATCACCTGCTGGAGGACCTGTCGGCCGAGGAGGCGTCTGTCATGGAGAAGTACCGGAAGAGGGCGCGAAATTCATCAGAGTGTCATGCCGTCCTCCAGGTGTCACCGATCTTATGGCAGAGGCTCACGTCGGCTGGCAGAGTCTACATCGACCTCCAGTACGTCAGGGTTTACGACCAAACCCCCCTGGTCCAGTGCACTAGGTGCCTGGGCTTTGGCCATGGGCGGAGATTTTGCACCGAAGGTGCGGATCTCTGTAATTATTGCGGAGATCCGCACCTGAGGGCGGAGTGTCCGCGGCTGGCCGAGGGGCAGGCGCCAACGTGTAAGAACTGTGTTAGAGCAAAGCATGACAAGACGTGCCATGGTGTTTTTGCTGAAGAGTGCCCGGTCCGAAGAAAGTGGGATGCACTGGCGCGGGCTGCCACAGCCTATTGTTGAAGTTGTCCCCGGTTTTCCAAGAATGGCATTCCGAAAAGCCAACAATATATATTGCAATAGTGCACCCTTAAACTATATACTGAGTTGTCAAAGTCATAGGGATTACACATATAAAGACATAAACACATACACATATACAAACATCCATACACATTCAATCATTTACATCAGAGTAATTATCGTCATAGGCATTAATATAAATATAATTAAAACATACCTAATTATGCGCGCATATATGTGCATAGAAGGTATAGACATAACATACAAACATAATCACACATACATATACTCACATACATATACTCACATATACACAACTACATACGTGATGGTATGCCTATAAATACACCTCCATCGATACAAAACTACAAACACGCATACTCCTACAAAACCATAAACACAAAACTAGGAACAAATACAAGTATAAATAAATATGTAAGTACATACACGCCAACTTATTTACGCAAATATATATTGCTATATATTATTATATGGATACTACAAAATATATATTATTACACAAAAACATGCATGGATGCATATGTTTTAATCATATGCACTTGCAAAATTGTACACTATAGCCTACATACATCTACACACAAAATTAAATACACAAAAAGCAAAACATACACACAGAATGACAGGAAAGCTGAGGACTACATGGCTTTGGAAAATCTACAAATAAAAAGTAACAAAACGGAAAAGATATATAAAACAAAATTAATATCAAATAAGGAAGCATACTTACATACAAACAAACCTTACAAAAAGCTAAACAATAACATAACTTATTTTATACAATACTTAACAATACCAATAAATCAGGCAATTAAAACTATGCTGAATCATATATTATGTTAATATATAGATAGCATAAAATAAGTTTTAACCAATTAATAATTTCAAAATTAACTCAACAACACAATTATAAATAAAGGAAAACGTCAGTATCATAAAACAGAAAATAAAATTAATAATGTGATTTAACGCTCATGTAGTGTAAGGTAACCTGTCTATAAGAACAAAAACACAGTAACTTCGTAACAAATACACACAATATAAGGTACCCACATGCACATACGTGCTGTGCATCAGTCTTAATAACCTATCACTAAAAAAGTCAACCTATAAATATACAACATTGTCAACTCCTAAATTAAACAAACTGAATCACTATAACAATACAAGTAAATAAATTAATGACACATTCTTTAACACAACACAATACAAATCACCACAATATACACAAATACTTACAATATTATTTTTACACAAAAAACTTAAAACAGTACAATTTACAATAAGGATTACTTTGATTATATATACTTTCGGAAATAACCATGTCAAATAATAAATAATCTAAATCTGAATAATAAATGTAATAAAATACTTTAACCTTAGAAACCTAGAATGATATAGAATAGTAAATTAAATCATACATATACCAGTATATACAAAATCAACCAGCAAATAAAACTAAATTTAACACAAACGCATAAAATAAAAAACAGAATTAATACTTGACTTAGACTTTCATATACAAGCTTTGGCGTTCAGCCTGGACATCGCGAAGGCATTCGACAGAGTCTGACATAGGACCCTTCTATCGAAGCTACCATCGTATGGAATCCCCGAGGGGCTCTGCAAATGGATCACTGGCTTCCTCCATGGTAGCAGCATCAAAGTCGTTGTAGACGGATGCTGCTCTGATACCATGGAGATTAATGCTGGCGTTCCTCAAGGCTCAGTGCTCTCCCCAACGCTGTTCATCCTGCATATGAATGACTTGCTCTCAATAGAGAGTATGCATTGCTATGCGGATAACAGTACGGGTGATGCGCGATATACCGGCCATCAGAAAGTCCCTCGGAACATGCTGGAGGAGAGGCGGATCCAACTTGTGTCTGAAGTCGAGCGCTCTCTAGGGCGGGCCTCGGAATGGGGAGAAAAGAACTTGGTTCAATTCAACCCTACGAAAACACAGGTTTGCGCGTTCACTGCAAAGAAGGACGCATTTGTCGTGACGCCCCAGTTCCAAGGGGTAACTCTCCCGGTCTCCGAGAGTATTGGGATTCTTGGCATCGACATATCTAGTAAAGTCCAGTTCGGGAGTCATTTGGAGGACAAAGCCAAATTGGCGAGCAAAAAACTGGGCGTCCTGAACAGAGCCAAGAGGTACTTCACACCGAGGCAGCGACTTGTGCTGTATAAAACACAAGTCCGCCCTCACGTGGAGTACTGTTCACATCTCTGGGCAGGTGCACCAAAATATCAGCACGACCCACTTGACTACCTGCAAAGACGCGCTGTTCGAATTGTCGATGATCCTAATCTCACGGATGAGCTGGAGTCGTTGGGGCGGCGGAGAGATTTTGGGGCTCTCTGTGTGCTCTATCGACTCTTCAACGGGAAGTGCTCTGAGGTATTGTTTGAGGTGGTACCAACATCGCCGTTTTACCACCGGACCAAGAGACGCCGTTGTAGGGTTCATCCATACCACCTGGAAACGATCTCGTCCAAGACGGTTCGTTTTCAGCGTTCTTTTCTACCACGTACATGTAAGATCTGGAATGAACTTCCTGCCGCGGTGTTTCCCCAGCGTTACGACTTGTCCCTCTTTAAACGAGGCTTGAGAAGAGTACTTTACTAACGGTAGGCGGCGACTTGGCTGTGCCCCTCGTGTTGCCATAGTCCATGGGCGGCGGTTACTACTTACCATCAAGTAGGCCGTTTGCTCGTCTGCTACCGTTGGCAATTAAGAAAAAAAAAAGTTTGTTGCTAAGCATGTCAAATGCTAAAAATATATATAAAAATATCTAAATATTTATAGGGTATGCGTCATTATTAGGTAAAATCTTAAGTGTAAAATTAAGTTTACCTGGTCGGTATAATGTATGAAAATACTTCCGACAGATGGTGCAAGCGTCACCCAAAGACGTTAAGTGTGAATGTGTTGTCGAGATTAGCAGTCGGGAGCAAGGGTCACGATGGCTGAATTGGCAAAGCATCTGGACGGTATCCAGGAGATGCAGGTTCGAATCCTGCTCGTGACTGTTATTTTCGATTTCACATTTTTCACTTTGTGTTTAATGTATGTTGCTAAGCATGTCAAATGCTAAAAATATATATCAAAATAGTACTTTTTAAACTTTCGCGTTTTATATTCATTATAACACGTTTAACGGGTCTATACGCGCATAAAACGCATGTTCAGGAGGTACTTAAGAAAAACGGTTATAAAATGGATTGCAGACGACCCAGACGTAGATGCAAACGGCCAGCTAATTACGATGTAGACAGACAGCCGGTGTTCTTACCGTATGTGAAAGGGATAACTGATAAAGTTGGAGATGTGCTGCGGAGGCTATCAATAAAAACTATATATACACCCTTATCTAAAGTGGCGCAACAAGTCCGTACCACAAAGGATATTATCCCATTCCGAACACCAGGCGTTTACAAAATTGACTGTAGCTGCGGGAGTTCTTATATCGGCCAAACAAAGAGATCCATCACCGAGAGAGTGAAAGAGCATATCGCAGCCGTAAAGAATAGTCAGCCCGGTAAGTCAGCGATTGCGGAGCATCTACTGGAATCCGGTACAAATCACTGGATAGCATTTCACGATCCTAAAATCCTCTCCACGGAACGCCATTTCTACCCAAGGCTGGTCCGTGAGGCGATAGAAATCAAAAAGTACCGAAATTTCAATCGAGGAGATGGTTTTAGGTTGTCATCATCGTGGAACCCCGTAGTGGCCAAGTGTTCGCGTCGCGATTTGTGTCACAGAAAACCGGTCGACACCGTTAGTGTTGTGTGTAGGGACCTTAATACTTTGCGGTCAGAAAGTGAGGGTAGTTGAAGATACTCTCACACAATATAACCGACGAACACCTGCTCTCGCCAGTCTACTCGTGACCACGGCTGGTGCAACTCAGCCGAAACGTCGAGGTTAGTCAAAATAATAGTATTTTGATAAGTTTTATGCGCGTATAGACCCGTTAAACGTGTTATAATGGATATATCAAAATATCTAAATATAACAGAATTAATACTTTGATATACATCTACAAACTTAAACATACATCTGCTTGTACTATATTCGTTAATGTAATACAAAAATAAATACTAAAAGCTAACATTAAACGACTATAATAAATGTTTAATCAAAATAAAGTATCCAAGAATATAAAATACTATTACAATCAACAATATACAATGAAAGTAACATATAATACCAACCCCAGAATATTTGGGCTACTAGGGACAAACCCATAAAAACCTATTAATGCTCATATTTTTCCACTCTAAGGGCCGTGTCTATGTCACGGGAGACTTGTACGTCAGACCACAGCGTCTGGCAATAAAAAAGAAATCCCCGTCCTTATCCTCTTCTATGCTACCTATTCTCTCCTTATTATCTTTCCTATCCACCTCCTATCCCTTTCCTTGAAGATGGCAATGCGCGATTGATGCCTCAGGTGTTGTTGTTGCTAGCGTTTATAGGCTACGGTAACTGCTCACCATCAGGTGGACCGTATGCTTGTTTACCACCTATGTAGTATATAAATAACCTGGAATAGGTTCTAGTTTATAATATTTTATTCAAGGCCTGGATGCCCTAGGTATTCTATACGTTGCCTTGGTACTTAGAGAATATCTGAATTATATGTATACATAAGACTACTGAATTTGTGTGTAGGTATTTGTGTACATACCTAATGGCTTAGTTATTTACCTGGTGCGAATATTGAACCATTCCCTGTAACATTTTTCATGAAACGTAGTACATCATCTTTTTCAAGTGCGGCTTTCAAAATAACTTCTAAATCAGCAGGATCTGCTGCAACTGTAAAATATATTGGTATTGTAATAAAATTACATAAAGAAAATACAAAATGTGTCTTGGGCTACCATAGAAGGTTTTGTACTGTGTATAAATAAGGTCAGAGTCTTTATTACGCACAAGCGGCGTACTATCTTCTTATGTACATAATTTTATTAAAAAATATACATACGAGAAGGTCATCAAAGGTCTTGCCTGAATTACGCATAACCATCGCTTTAGAATCCAAAATCATTTCTTGATCAAATCAATGATATTTAATAAAGATGAGTTACGTTCATAATAAATGGCTTAACGATATTGTTGCATTATGACAAAGTACTAATTTATAGATGTGTACATACATTACGCGATAGATAATACAGAACGCATGATACAGAAAGAGACGGAAGATCATCGACTAAAACAAATTCAGCCAATTGACTGAATTTGTGAGCAAGAATTACCGCGCGCTAGTACAATATCTACTCTTTTTTGTATATAACATCATTAGATTGAATATGTTTTTTTAAATAATGAACTACTAACCACCTTGACTCATGTTGTGACCACCACCGAAAACATAGTCTTTAGGTACTAACAAAAATGTAAATACACACTACAATATACTAAACTATACATAAATAAATAATTGTACGACAATATGTGACGTATATTAAAATTTATTGAAGTGTGTATAGAGTGAAGCATTCGTAGTTAAAGTGGGCATCCATCAGGGATCCGTGCTAAGTCCGCTACTATTTAACCAAGTCATGGACTATCTTACTTATATCTACTGCACTGCCGTGGACTATGTTATACACAGACAATATAGTTCTGCCTGCTGACACCACAAGAAACTTGCATGCACTCTAAATACTTGGACGCAGGCGCTAGAAGAGTATGGTCTGAAGGTTATCAGACACAAAATTAAATATTTGAAATGACCTTTCAGTGGAAACGCTAAAACTGATATCATAAAACTGATATCATACATAGGAGCAACACCTATGGCCACCATAGAGAAGTTTAAATACCTAGGCTCCATGTTTACAACAGATGCTAACGTCGACGCCGTCGTGACACATAGAATTAACGTTGCATGACAAAAATGGCGACTCACAGGCATGCTGTGCGATCCACGTATTCTCATAAAACCAAATAGTAAATATAAAACGGCAGTCCGTCCAGCCCTAATATATGGGTCCGAATGCTGGACTATCAAGAAGACGCATGAACAAAAAGGCCGACACTAGCGAAATGAAGATGCTTAGTTGGGTGGGAGGTGTAACACGGCTGTACAGAGTGTATAATGAACATATACGGGGGAGCTTTAAAGTTGCAACAATTGCGGATAAAGTTATTGAAAATCGCCTCCGATGTCAAAGCCGTAGTGAAGACCATGTGGTACAAATGGCATTAAACATACCGGAACAGAAGAAAGGTAGAGGCTGCCCACCTTTGATCGGTGGTCTAATATAGAACGAGACCTCAAGAAAACCCAATTGCCTCAGCAGGTAACCCAAGACTTGATCATTTGTCTTGGTGTAGGAAAATGAGGAGAACTGACCCCAAATAACGGGACCAAGAGTAGGAAGAAGAAGAAGTGTGTATAGAACATGTTTATATAATGAAATCTTAAAGATATACCTTGTTTTTTGTTAAGGCGGGAAAATATGTTCCTAACCGCACACCCCGTCGTTCGGGGCAACGAACAGGGTAGTGTGGGGTCTTCACCCACTAAAGAAACCTGCCGTGTGCCGTCTCTCCGCCTTTATACCTAACCAATTTACTGGGGAATTTGGAGATGACAGGCACGGCCATAATGAAAGAACGTCTTAGCGTAGTATATCCCATAAAAATGCATCTCTGTATAGAGCGTTTCTTCATCATCAATGAATGTACTATATATGAAGTTTTAGTCTTCATGATATTATACTTGTGATCTATGATACTTAAATGACTTTTGCACTCTATCAGTGTTATCTTACTTATCGTCACGTTATTTCCTTTGCGGAGTAAGCAGAGAGAACAGAGTGCCAAAAAGCTTTCTCTATACTGTTACCTTTATAGCCAAATATGAAATGTGTTTCACCCCCGAAAGGCATAAATCTGTTTGTCCTGCACCTGAATTCTGTCTTTTTATGGTGGAATGTCATCGCATTGGACTATGATTGCGAGAGAAGACAAAATTACACTAAAATATCTTCTGCGTACATGGATAGTGTCTGTTGACACTGGTATTTACAGCATACATGAAAATTAGTCTCTCTTAATAAATCAACAACTTCCCCCATTTCATTTTTGATCTATATTTTAGCACTTGACATGCTCAGCTACTCTTTGAAGTACAAATTATAATTTGTGAATAAGGAAAAAGAGTAATTTAGTAAGAGCGGGAATCGAACTTGCGTCCCTTCCTTTCCGGGGAAGTGCTCTAATCCATTGAGCTATCGTACCATTTCTAGAAATACCGAATTTCCATATCACATTTGTCTTAATGACCAACGCCATCTATCGGCAATGCATTTACATGCATTCATCCAATGTAGTAAGTTTAATTTTGCAATTAAAATTCATACTATTTGATGGTGTGATTTTTCTTACATTTTTGATCTATATTTTAGCACTTGACATGCTCAGCTACTCTTTAAAGCTTTTTTTTCTTTTTTTCCCCAATTTCACTTCCCTTCCGCGTTTTTAGTTTTTGTTGATTTCATAATGATGTTAATTTTTGATATATTTTGATATATATTTTTAGCACTTGACATGCAACAAATGTTTTTTGGTCGTTAAGACAAATGTGATAAGGAGATTGGGTATGTCTAAAAGATAGTACTGTAGCTCAGTGGATTAGAGCACTTCCCCGTATAGGAAGGGACGCAGGTTCGATTCCCGCCTGTACTGAAATACTCTTTTTCCTTATTCACAAATTATAATTTGTACTTTGATGTTAATTTTGTCACTTAAGAATTTGCCACATATTTTGTCGGTTTCATATATCCATATTTCTAAAATGACTTCTTATTTTATGCGGTTTTCACATAGGTATAAGCAGTATATTGATTTCATGGTAATTTTGAAAATAAAACTATAATATAACAAATGGTGACTAAGATTAACGGAGCATAAGATTTTTGGCGGAGAAAAAATTTAATTCTGAATATCGCAGACCACGAAAATGAAAATATGCCGCCAATGAAAGCTATATCTTGATCCATCTCGCGTGGTACTAGTTGTACACTAGTATACAGGCAAAATCTCAATGTTTCACGTCTGCTTGTTGGATTAAAGGCGTAACGCTATATAAAAAAAAACATACTGCACAGATGGCGGAGTGGTTTAGATACCGGCGTCCCGCCCGGGTGTTGTTGGTTGATTCCCATACAGGACAAATCTTTATGTGATCAGCAAATGGTTGTTATGCGTCTGGGTGTACTTTGTGTCCGTGAAATTGTATGTTTATAAGTCCCCTGTGGCATAAGTATTATTCCTTGGTGCATAGTGTTGTCTTTAAAAAAAATCTTACCTACGTAGTACCTTGGTCCCAACCAGGCGCCAGTTATTCCACCATGTTGGAGTGCCTCACGACCTACTTTCATTATTCCGTCCATACGACCTAAAACCAATACAAATGATTTTACTCGTGTCATATCATTAACACAAGGAGTCCTGTTTTAAAATTCTGACAAAGGGTTTATTTGTCAAAAGTAGCTTTTTTAATAATATATATACAGAATAAAATTAAATTAGCTAGCACATAAATAATTGTTCTAATCCACGGAGTACAGAAAAATAGTTCACGCGAAAATTCGATTAACTTTCTCGCTATTTCGTTATATAGCGAAAGTGCACCAGGACCCCATTACCCAAGCGTCTCAACCCCAAATGGCTCAAAGACATAATCTTTAATAAGGTTATGATATTTGCGCCGTTTAAGCGTCCTCGCTGAAACAGCAACAGCACCGGCGCATACCACGGTACTTCGAAGATACAATGGCGCTAGGACCTCTACGCATGTGGCGTCCCACACCATAGACCTACCAAACTTCGAAGGTTTTAGAGCTTAAAAATAAAATCACTAACCTATGCCCGTTCCCAAGAATAAATACGCGTGTCCGATTAAAGGCCAAGCTTGGAATCTAAATTTTAATTTTCTCGAAAGTTCTATTACACCATTATCTTTACATTGCCTCGTGATCAAACTTACAAGTACTAACACTATAAAAACAAGTAGCCACAACATCTCAGAATTGTCAATACTAGAATTATGGCTTCACACTGTTTCTTATAATATGAGCCCCCACACAGCCACTAGAGGCGACCACACTAGAACGACTAGTGGCCGCCACAAGTTGCGGACGCGTTTCTCCATACATTTTGTTTAAACGCGTCTAATTAGGCCCACGATACACGAGGCTACAGATATCATCAAGCACGGCAAATAAGTTGTTATGTTGGCATCTTATATGCCGTGTTGAGTCGCGAAACATGAGTTGGAATACTGGTATATGTATGTTCATCATCCGTCCATAAGCCTTTCGACGTCCACTGCTGGACATAGGCCTCCCCAAATTGGGGGTATAGTGCCGTAATCGCCACGCTTGGCAGGCGGGTTGGCGATCGCTGTTGATGTTGTTAATACTCGAGGGAGTGTTGCTGCCCACTCCCCCCGGTATTCCCTCAGTCGGCTCTTACGACTCCCATGGGTAGAGAGGGATGGGACAATTCTAAAGCCGGCCCCACACGGCAAACTTATGTTCAGTTTCAGTGATATATTTTTTTTAGCTAATGATAGCAGACGAAAGGCAGCTGATGCTGAATGATGTGGTGACCCCTGTCCGAATACAGCAGTACGTAAGAACACTCCAAGCCTCTGCTTACCGTTTCGTTTCGTGAATGGGAAAGGAATGGCTATCTCCCGCTACAACCAAAATAACACGAATCGCTCGGGCCAGACAATACGTGATAATTCCCCCTTGGTACTCAACCCTTGGCCGTGTGGGGCCGGCTTTAGAACTATCCCACCCCTCGCCAGCCATGGGAGTAGTAAGAGCCGACTGAGGAAATTCCGGGGGATTGGGCAGCAGCACTCCCTCGAGTATTAACAACATCCACTGCGATCGCCAACCCGCCTGCCAAGTGTGGCGATTACGGCACTATCCCCCATAAGAGCGCACAGGACCGCTTTTTGTGGCGTTCTCTTGTGGAGGCCTATGTCCAGCAGTGGACGTCGAAAGGCTGGATGGATGGATGGATGGACTCAACCCTACCACCAGTAATGCATTGGCTAATAATAATTGCTTATTTGCCTTAGCCTAGTCGTGGGAGAACGTGATGGGTATTTGGGCCTCCGGTGCTCTCACTTGCAATATGAAACTCAACAGAAAGAATAAGTAACTAACGTTGTCTCATACCAATTTTCTGTGACAAGGTGGTAATTCCCAATTCGATCTGGCCCATTCATGCAGGGATCGTTGTTCGTTAAAATTTTGACAGATTAAATATTACTATTATTAAAACAAATAATAAAAAATTCAAACTGTGAAAATTCATAATATACTTAAAATAATAGTACCTACCACTACGCACCACTAGATGACGCTCTCAGCTTTTAGATCTTTCCACGCTATGGTTTCTTTATAAAATTTATTCTAATTTAATTCTTTGACATTGATTTACTATATTCTACGGTGGTACGGAACGTTTTATGTGCCAAACCGACACGCACTTGGCCGGTTTTTATTAGAACATTTGTCATACATTGGCAGTAGCTTGTCTTGCATAGTTACATAGTTTGTAACTTCGCTTTAATTTGTATTTTGCAACCATGGATATATAAAATCCATGATTGCAACTTACACCTTGTTTAAATTAAAAAAAAATCAATAGACGTCATTATACTCGTTATATTTACATAAATTATACGCGACAAAAAATCATTAATTTTAATTGTATTTTAATACAATCACGTCATACCTAGTACGCCTAAATGAGAAATAGTTCGAATTAATTTCAATAAATCACCAAACGAGCATACTAATTCGTTTTTAAAAAAACAGATGAATTTTAATGATCGTTAACGCTATAGAAAAGTATTAAAAGTACTAGCTGATAACCGCGACTTCGTCAGCGTTAAAGTTTTACTTTCTAAATTCGACCCCTATTTTACCCGCAATTTTTTAAAACTATTGAAATGTAATATGCGTATCCTATACTATATTATATATAATTCCAGTGTCACGATGTTTATCCGGGATGCACTTCGAAACTACTGAACCGATTTTAACTTTTTTTCTTAAATGTGTACTTTGTTCCAACTTAAGAGATAGGATACTTTATATCTCAATTTATAATTGCAATATTTATTCATGAAAAAATACATATATGGTGGTACGAAGTTCGCCGGGTCAGCTAGTATCAAATATAAAATGAAATTTAACATTCTTACTTCAAAAAAGGTCAAATATGCGTGTTTCTATCTCCCAATTAGAAACCTACCAAACCACCCCCACATTTCCTTCTTATTATTTTACGTGACCACTTCCTCATCTCCTCTATATCATCATTCCACTTCATGTCCTATAGCTTTTCTTGGGGTGGATTACTAGCGAAGGTTGCTTTTGGTCTATAGGCTACCACGCCAACCACTCATGGGGTGGCAAACTTACCGTCTTACTCACCATCAAGCCGTACAGCCTAGTATAATTATATTTTATAAACATTGATGTATAAACAAAAACATAGCAACACGCCTGTATTCCCCAAAGGGGTAGGCAGAGGTGTATTACGAGCCCACGATTCACCAGCTATGTTTAAGTCCCACGTAATAGGGGGCGAGCCTATTGCCGTCTACCAGGCACATTAACAAACTCCGGGCGGCTACTGAGAATTTTTAAAACATAGCATCACGCCTGTATTCCCCGAAGGGGTAGGCAGAGGTGTATTACACACCCACGACTCACCAGCAATGTTTGAGTCCCACGTAATAGGGGGCGAGCCTATTGACGTCTACCGGGCACATTTCCAAACTCCGGGCTGCTACTGAGAATTTTTCTATTTAGGAAAAAGCTCAATAGCTTTGCCCGACCCGGGGATCGAACCTGAGACCTCATGATTAGCAGTCGCATACACTACCGCTACACCACCGAGGCAGTTGAAGTATAAAACAGAGAAAATCCACAATTAAGCACTAAAAGTGTATACTATAAATTAGTGCAGATTACGCTTTCCTGCACTCATTTCATTTAGTATTGTTTTCTGCAATGTATCAATATTCCTAATATTACCAAAATCTCTTCTTAAAAACTCATTGACTGTCTAGCTCTTCTTTCCCTATCAGAAGTTAATCGCATGTCTCTCTCAGAACTGCTTTCATGTGCTCGTGCAGTTGCATTATTAACTCTCATAAATTTTAAACGATGCGTTCTTTCCTCTGACGATTCCTGATAACACGCATCTCTCATTCTTTTGGCATTTCTCGAATTTCGAGATAAGGAAGACCATTTTTTAGGTGGCATCGTAGGTGGAATAAAAAGAACCTAATAAGATAAAAACACAAAAAGAAAAAATGGATACTTACTTAAATTGAAATTTATACTTAACTTTACAACGTTTAACTTAACAACTATATTATATAAAGAAAAGAAGGAGAAACAAACAAAAACACTAAACAAACTAATTATATGATTATCTAATACCTACTTTAAACTTATATCTAAAAACTACGTATCTATGTATTTTTAAAATCTAAAACGCGCTTATTCCGAGAAGAGTCAATAAGAACCACGTCCAATGTGAGAGGTCGGCGCGCTTTTACTTTTTATTTTTTTGTGTTTGATGTTTGTTGTTAGCCTCAGATGGCTATGACAACCTTACCCGGACAATTGGTGAGCGCAGAGGGCTCTCCAACCAACATTTAAGCAACGCTACCCGAGGGCACCCCCTGTGGGGTAAGGACCTTGGCTCGGGCTGTTGTTGGCAAAGTGGGATTTCCCACGTTTATGATTTGAAGTCGGCGCGTGAGCGCCCTCGCCTTTTTATAGATGCAGCGGATGGCCGTTTCGCACGTTTAACAAAAATCAACCGTTCTTATAAAATAGATATTAAAGTGTACTTTTTGAATATGGGAGTTTGATAAAGATATATCTATATGAAATACAATATATTTATGTATTTAATAATACACTTTGAAGAAATGCCTAAAGATTAAACACGTTATTGTGGCTAATTTATAAAAGATAGATATATACTATTCAGGACTTTTTTGTAGATCTTTTGAAGACCATCATCTTTGTAATACATACTTTTGATGTATGATCAACGTATGTGAGGATAAGAGCTCGAAAGCGCATTTTCATCCGACTTGCTTCAAATTTATCGTCACTGCTCAGCTCCTATGTGTCTTAGCGTTAATATATATATAATATATATATAACCTGCCCAGGAGTATGGACTACAATCGTACGAAGTTTGGTTAAAATCCCTTCAGTAGTTTTTGACCCATGCGTGCATATACAGAGAGACAGAAAAAAAAATTACTGATTACATTTTTGGCATCAGTCTCGATCACCATTCATCCTCCAATATTAATTTTGAATATATATTCAACTAGCTGTTAACCGCGACTTCGTCCGCGAGGAATTTCATAGAAATAAATAAAGCAACCCTTGAAATGACAATCAAATTTAAAAAAAAAAAAGTAGGTATCCCATGTTACTTCTAATATCTTTAAGAATATATGTACAAAGTTTCATGATGATCGGTTTAGTAGTTTTCGCGTGAAAGCGTAACAAACAAACTTACATTCACATTTATAATATTAGTATGATGTACAGAATTGACCTCTCTACAGTTTTATTATAAGTATATAGATATATAGATAGATAGATAAAAAACATCCCATTGTGTTACAGTCCACTCACGAATTTACTAAATTATTGTTTTATTCTGAGCATAATAAAAAGGTTAATGCACGCAGGCCCGCAATTATTATTAGCCTCGCTTAGGGAGATATATTGGCCTATTGGTGGTCGTAATTTGGCAAAAGCAAACTTTCATCGCTGTGTACGATGTAGCAGAATGAAAGGAAGTGCAGTTACTCCCTTAATGGGGAACTTACCACGGCAGCGGCTTCAGCCAGGTTTCCCATTTGAGAGCACAGGCGTAGATTACGCAGGACCCGTCATGTGCGCTAGTCGCCAAGGTCGCGGATGCAGGTTAGTAAAAGTATATATTGCTATATTTATTTGTTTTACCACCAAAGCAGTACACCTAAAATTGGTAGGTGATTTGTCTAGCAATAATTATTTACTGGCATTATTTCTATTCATTTCGCATCGAGGAAAACCTATTAACATATATTCGGACAACGGAACCTCATTCGTTAGCGCGTACAACGATCTCCGAAATTTTCTTAAATCTAACGCTACTTCTCTAGGCGAAAGCTTGGCTAATAACGGGATTCGATTTCATTTTATACCGGCATACCGTCCTCATTTTGGTGGTCTTTGGGAGGCGGGTGTGAAGTCAACTAAGTACCATCTTCGGCGAGTGTTGGGAAATTGTCACTTGACTTTTGAGGAACTTTACACCACCTTGACACAAATTGAGGCCATTCTAAATTCCCGGCCAATGACACCACTATCTTCAGACATCAACGATGATACACCACTGACGCCGGGCCATTTCCTCATTGGTCGTCCACTTACTTCACTACCGCAACCTAACCTCCAGGAACATGCAACAAGTCAGATATCTCGCTATCATCGTGTAGAACAGCTCCGTCAGCATTTTTGGGCTAGATGGAGGAAGGAATACATTAGCGAGCTGCAGCAAAGGACCAAATGGCGATCTTGTAAAGATGTGTTACAATTGGGCACACTCGTCGTAGTTAAAGAGAACAACCTTCCTCCTTTGAAATGGAGGCGCGGAAGAGTGGTCGCTGTCCACCCTGGCACAGATGGTGTCGTGCGTGTAGCTGACATTCGGATGTCTGCTGGAATCATCAGGAGGGCTTTTAACAGGATTTGGCCACTGCCAGTTTCTTCTTGTAACTTTTTAAAATTTACTTTTATTTTAATTATTAGGGATTTTCCCCGTAGCACTCCTTTAAACAATATATTATTATTTTATATAGAAATGTAAAATCTGTTAACTTTCTTCGTGAAATCATGCCATGTAGTTGCAGTTTATTTGCATAGTCAGTAATATTTTTCGTTGCTTTGTCGTGATGACAGACACGAGACGGCGGGCTATGTCAGTCGCGTCTGTCCTATCCCGAGCATAGCTTGTTTTAGATATCGGGATACGTAGACGAGTGAAATGATTGCTAGCTAGTTGCGCACTGTTTATTCTACGTAAGACACCTGTGGCGGGAGGGGGTACCACAACATATATGCATATATAACATTCCTCCCCTTATTACAGTAGTGACAAATTACAAATATTTACAAACTTAAAATTATTTCTTTTTATCAAAATATATATGTGTTGGGACATCTACGTGACAATCTAAACGTCCTGAAACCACCCACTTATGGTTTACTCTGGGTCTCTGGTCAAGTTTCTGCTTCCTGAAACTCGTCCTCCGAGTTACCATCTATCTCGGCTATCGCTTCCTGTAAACTGCAAGAATTAGATTGCTGCCCATCTTGTATCTCCTGAGGATCCTCATCCTCCGCCGGTGGCGATGAAGTATTTGGGATGCAGAATCCCAGTCTTCGTCTGGCTGAACTACCTTGCAACACCTCTGGTGAAAAGTCATGTGGCTCTGAAGTATTCACCGACTCTCTAATGCTAGTAGATGTTGTTGGCGGTGGCGGAGATGGTGTTATTGATGGTGACCGTAATAATGACAACGACGTCTGTGGTGAGGTTGGTGGAGAAAACCCAGGTACATCATATTGAATTTTGTCACGAGTCCCTTTGTAAGGCATCAACTGATTTAAATATCTTTTGCAACATTCGGAGTTATCTAATAAATACACTACTCTTCCTATTCGCTTCAGTATAACTCCCTTACCACATGTGAACTTGTTTCCATTTATAAACTTTTTATAAAATACAATGTAATTTCTTCTAAAATACTTTAGTGTACTTCCTCGTTGGTTTTTAGTTCGCAAGGACTGATTATTTTTAACAAGGTTAGAAATAGAAACTGCCGGGATCGATGATGATTTTGGGTCGATCAGGCCTAAACGCGATCTCAACTTATGTCCGTATATCATTTGAGCAGGGGAACGCCCAGTGGTCGTATGAACTGAGTTACGGTAGTCCATAAGATATTTTAGCAATTTAAAAGTTGTATCTCTTGCAGAACTACTAGTTAACAGACAAGATTTTATGCCCTTTTTAATAACCTTTACAAAACTTTCAGCCTGTCCGTTGCTAGGTGGGTGATACACCGGCGACGTCAGGTGATTAATTCCATTTGATGCACAGAATGATTCGAATTCTCGCGAACAAAAAGCCGTGCCATTATCACTTACTATTGTTTTAGGAAGTTCGAACCTTGACATAAAATCACACAGTTTCCCGATAACTGCAACCGAAGAGGTAGCGGTATTCATATTGTATACCTCTATCCACTTCGTATATGCATCTACCACTACTAAATACACACAACCTTTTATCGGTCCCAAGTAGTCTATATGTATTCTGTCGAAGGTACTATGCGGATATTTCCAGTGCGCGAGTGGAGCTCGCGGGGGAGAGGGACGCAGTTGTATGCATACAACGCAGGACCCTATCATGGTTTCTATTGCTTGATCTATACCCGGAAACCAAATCTTGACCGAGCCTCTGCCTTCGTTTTCACTATACCTAAATGAGAGGAATGCATTTCTTTTAAAATAGTTACATACAATTTTTCAGGTATGACGACTTTACCCTCTGGCCTCTCATGACACACCCGTTCTCATATGCTAACTGTGATCTACACAAATGGTATGGTTTTAATCGTATATCGTTTACCTTTGGTGGCCAACCATTTAAAATAAAATCTCTTACCTGTCTTAAGACACAGTCGCTACGAGTTTTGTCACGCAGTTTCTCTATAGTGACAGGCATACTGCCGTCTACCATGAAACAAGCGTAAGTAACCACGAAACAAACGTAAGTAGCGCAGTCGTATGCTACCTCGCAGCCACAACAGCGGCACTGTTCGGTGCACGCGCGTGAACTGCGCGCGGTTGGCTTGCGCGTGTCAGATAAGCACTGTTATCCTCGCACGTATTCTATACTATAATTATAGCTACTTAAAAACAAAGCGTATCGTTGTAACCTGTTTGCTGACATTTCCGGTATTCCTTTATAGGGCCCAAAAATCGATAATAATGGTTTGTGGTCCGTTCGTAATATGAACGGCTTACATCTGCCATATAAATATTGATGAAACCGTCGTACTCCGTAAATAATGGTTGTAGCTTCCCTTTGTATCTGAGCATATCGCTTCTCCGCTGAATTTAACGTTCGCGATACAAAGCAAACAGGCCTTTCTACGCCGTCAGCACTGACTTGACTGTGAGAGAATCGCTCCCAACCCGCTCGGAGATGCATCCACTGTTACTATTATTTTCGCATTTGCGTCGAAATGAGTGAGAACCTGGTCCGATGTCATCAACTCTTTTATTTTTTTTAAAAGCTGTATCGTGGATATGGTTCCACTCCCATTTACAAGCCTTTTTTAATAGTTCGTACAATGGACTGAGAACAGTAGACGCATTTGGTACGAAATTTATATAATAATTAATTAAACCCAAAAAGTGCAGTCCGCAGTTGACTAACGCTTGCAGGTACAGGGGCGTTCACCATTGCTTTATTTTATTTCCGGCGTTTTTTTCAAACCATCTTTTGTGATAATATAACATAAGTAACTAACCTCATCCTGGAAAAAACTACATTTTTCCTTCTGTAATGTTAAACCCGCGTTTTGAAGGCGCTCTAAAAGAGTGTGGAGCCTTTCTAAATGTTCCTGTCTATTGTTTGCAGTTATTAAAATATTGTCTAATAGGCAAAGAACTCCATCTATCCCCGACAGAACACACTCAATCGCGCGCTGAAAAATAGACGGCACGCTGGTTAACCCAAACACTAAGCGTGTAAACCTATATAAACCGCGATGCGTATTTATACATGTTAAATTTTTCGACGTTTCCTCAAGCAAACTGATTATAAGCCATTGACAGTCATTCTAGTTTACTAAATTGTTGACCTCCGTGTATTTTTGAAAACAACTCATTAGTTGTGGGGAGCGGGTATTGTTCTACAAGTAACTGTTTATTAATACTTCTAGAATAATCTGCGCACAATCTGATCGTTTGGTGGTTACCGATCCGCTGGTGCTCCTCAAGATACTTTGTGTACTTTTTGGACTTTTTATTCCAAAAAATAAAGAGTTCTCGAAGGAAAGCTATTTTCGGCATTATAGACTAAACAGATTTTAATGAAGTCTGGTATACATTATAAATTGTGACTTAAACTAAGAATATTTTTATTCCGATAAATAGTTTCTGTAGGATTTGCATAAACGATATAAGGAATTAGAATTTTTATGTCCAGGCGAAGGATGAAGTCGCGAGCACAAATTATTACACATATAATTTCCAAAAGTTCTTGAACTAGGTAGTGATTTCAATAAAGACAGCTATTGAATCCACTCATAAGGGAAGGCCGCCTCAATTGGGTTAAGTTAGTACCACCTTCTCATAAAAGATCAGCATGAAACAATAGTAGGTACTTCTACCGTTGTGTTTCGTATAGTGAGCGAGAGCGCTGAAGGCCCAACCCCTATCCTCTCCTTATTATCCTTCCTATAGATATCCTGTCCCTTTCCGTGGGGATGGCGACACGCGAGTGATACCTATGATGTTGCTAGTGTCTATAGGCTACAGTAACCGTTTACCATCAGGTGGGCTGATGCTTGTTTGCCCCCACGTAAATAAAAAAAACGTCGTGAAACACCATGCAGAGGTACCTGAGATAATTATTTTCCTGATACCTTCATGAGTCTCCTAAACCATCTGAATAGGTAGCCCTATGTACATTTCATTATAAGGACGTACCTGTTCGTAAGTAAGACTGTATTGGGTTGTAATTTAGAATTTTAATACAATGCTCAGTGCAGGGAACATAATTTAGCCATCTGCGCAGTCTCGATAGTTGTTCAGTACTTTGGCAATATCCCAAAATCATCTCTTCGTAATTAGTTGAAAAAAGAAATACATAATATTTATAACAACAATGTGTTATTTTTTGGGAAATAAAATTACTTCTTAATGTTATGCCAGTATTTTATTTTATATTTCCTTTTTTTTATTGAATATTCCCACCACGCACAAATATAAATTATGATGAAAAACTACTCGCTACCGTGCGCGCTTTATTTATCATTCATTCTTTTCTCTAAGCGAATTCTAAATCCATCGACGTCCTTCATCATCACTTCAAATGATGTTATAATTGGCTTGTGATCACCGTTTGTCATGCCGTCATCATCAGCACTTAACACTCGGTAATTCCGTAATATCGTCACCAAGGTTGTTTTCATCGATGTCATAGCATATGCGTAGCCTGTGAGAATAAAGGATTCATCTATACAAATAAATAACGTCAGTTTATAATATGTCCTTCTATAAATGAAATTTGAGAAGAAGATTTTGCGGTAGGCTGTGGCTTAGCTGTGCCCCTGGTGTTGCTAAAGTCCATGAGCGGCGGTTACCACTTACCATCAGGTGGGCCGCTTGCTCGTCTGCCACCATTGGCAATAAAAATAAAAATTAAAAAAAAAGAAGAGAACTTTACTCACAGTAGACTGCGACTTGACTGTGCCCCAGGTGTTGAACAGTCCATGAGCGGCTACCACTTACCATCAGGTGGGCCGTTTGCTCGTCTGCCACAATAAAAAAAATTGGTAGCAGTCACTAATGGACTCAACATCATCAACTCCCTAGCCTTATCCCAGCTTTTGTCGGGGTAGGAGCTCCAATTTGTTCGGTTTAGCTGATTCACCAGTAATTTACATATAGCGACTGATCTTTTATTTGACAGCCGGGAGACCCATTGCTTAGCGTGCCTTCTGAATCACGAATACTTAATTCAACTATACCAAAAATATTGTTAAACCATTGCTTACCATTTCATTTCGCGGATATGAAATAACAGAATGAATGCGGCGGCTGTCTCCCGCTACAACCACAATACACCGAGGTGCTTCATAGTGGGTTACACGGCAGACGGTGGTACCGACCCGCTTGGGTCTGATGTAAAATGGTCTTTGAACGTGATCAAAACTGTGCACACTTATTAAGGAGCAATGACAATATAGCCGTGGCCGTGTGGGGCCGGCTTTAGAAATGTCCTACCCCTCTCCACCCGTGGGAGTCGTAAGAGCCGACTGAGGGAATACCGGGGGAGTGGGCAGCAGCACTACCTCGAGTATTAACAACATCCACTGCGATCGCCAACCCACCTGCCAAGCGTGGCGATTACGGCACTATCCCCCATATGAGCGAAACACATGTTGTGGCGTTCTCTTGGGGAGGCCTATGTCCAGCAGTGGACTTTGAAAGGCTGATGGATGGATGGATGGAATTTGAAAGATAATAATTTATATATACCTATACAATTTCGAGGCCCAAGGCTAAAAGTTAAGAAGGCAGCAGGATGTTTAAGTGGTGCTTCGAGGAACCTTTCAGGACGAAACTGCTCCGCATCCTCGCCCCAGTACAAAGGGTTACGATGTGTGGCCCAATTATGTACTAAGACTCCACATCCCTTTACTAACGTTACACCCGATGCTGTAAATAGATCAGTAGAATAAATAATTTATTTATATAAAAAGGTAGGTTATAATATATGAGGACCACTGAAGGAATATAATATGGTTTCGTTGGCCCGCCAATAAAGGCGGAGAGACGGCACACGCCGGGTTTCTTTAGTGGGTGAGGGGGAAAAAAAAGAATAGAAAAAACAAAAGATATGTGCGGGGTTTTATAAAAGATCCACAGCAGGGAAGGTGTGACATTCATAGCTCAATTGGCAGAGTGTCTAATTACTCAGAAAATGTGTGTTCGAACACCGCTCGTGGCTGTCATTTTCTATTTCACAATTTCGCACTTTGTATTTTGGTAAATGACCAAGTATGTGCCTTATCCCAAACTTTTTTGTAATGTAACTCACTAAATCGTTACGACACCATATCGTCTCGCTTGTGATTGGTAGAGAAACCAACTATCGATGTCGGTATAATCCCTTGACCAATCACGGTGATCTCTCAACCAATCACAAATGACACGATGCGATGTTGATACGATTTAGTGAGATGCAATCTAACCCCCACACTCCATCACATCTCCACGACGTAACTAAGGGGACAACTGGCAACCTTACAACAAAACCAAAGTCATATTTTTTTAATTCAGGACTGACAACTAAACCCTGGATGCTATTTGACAGTCGGGACCCACTACTTAACGTGCGTGGCAAAGCACAAAGGAGATCAGGTTTCCACAAATAGGTGTCACTTTTTGGTCACCCATCTCACTGTCAGCCGAGCGAAAATTGCTTAACTTTGATAATCTTATGAACTGTAAGTACACAACTAGGATACGATCTCATCTGTGCTTAAAATATATATAAATGTTAAATTTTCTTCTAAATCCACAAACGAGTGTTTAAATAACAATTTAAGAATGATCACGTTATTCGTCATGTTAACATTTTTTTTTACTTACGCAATATTAAGTCTGCTTCAATTTTCCTAGCGACGACAGGTACCGGTGGGTACAGTCTTAATGTCTCCTTGATCACAGCTTCTAAGTACTTTAATCGAGGAAAGTCTTCGGAAGTTACTGCTCTACCACAGTCGCCAAAAACTTCATGTAACCTAAACATAAATACTTGTTTGCAGAACTATTCGTTGCACCATTAGCATCTAGTGTCCGACCGAACTTTCGGTTTTGGTCTAGTTACAGCCCAAAAATCGGTTTCGGCTGTCATCCAGCCGAAACTATTGCCGAAGCAAGCTGTCACCACTGCGACTGTGGCGAGTACTCAGCGCAGCATACGCCTGAGTCATGCCCGGCCTGGAATGGGTAGCGCCGGGATCTCAGCTACCAGCCATGGTGCAAGCGATGGTTGGCAGTGATAATGCCTGGACCACCGTCGCCAACTTCTGCAAGCCTGTCATCTCGCGGAAAGTGGCGTCGGTGAGGGCCCGGGAGGAACCCCATTCACCAGCGGTGCGCAGGACGGCGTGGGTGAGTTTAGCTGCGCCTGATGCCACCCTAGGCTGCGGACGGTTAGGACGGGAATTGCCCACCGTCCGCTGTAGCCTACCGCGAAGGTATGACGCCCAAATGCGCGGGGCGTCACATGAGAGAGGATGCCCGCAGGGGCTGCCCACTGCGAGCTGCAGTCGATACGACGCGGTACCCGTGATCCGCCTTGGCAGGGGCGAAGGGCGGGTGAGGGCTCCCGGGGGGTTTTTATGGGTGAGCGCCCCACACTACCCCGTTGTCTCCCCGGGTCCCGGCAGCGGGGTGTGTGGTAGAACATTTTGTGCCCACTTTAAAAAAATGTATTTATGATTAATATGACATGTGATTTAATATAGTTAGTTTTTAGAAAAAATACCGACTTCAAGACTATATCTTTATGTACAAACTTAACCTAAAAAGTAAAAAATAATATTTTGATTACTTGAAAGCAAAGAGCAAAAGAACAATCAACGAAATTAATTATACTTTACCTATTTAAAATTTGTAATCAGTTATTTTGGTGTCGCGGTCAAAAACTTTCTCAAGATCTTGGATCGGCCTTTAACAATAATATCCCTCTTTTGTGATAGACATGGGCTATCTTCCACGAAGCTGAAGTCTTGCTTGTACTATATGAGAGATGGTTCAGGCGTGTAAGGACGGGGGCCAACTCAGGTGTACACGTTCGAAAAACAACTGCAAGAATGCCATCCGGCCCTTTTGATTTATACTAGACTTCCAGCAGCCACAGCTCCTGCCTGATCGCACGCTGCGGAATGATTTCAGGCAAGGAGCTTTCACACCGCGACATAGCAGGTAGTGCGGCCGCTCTGGCGGAAACCACGCAATTTATTAGTGCTTGTAGAGTTTGGTTTGAAATAATATAGGCTATATTTTATTTCAAACTATATAGGATATCAAGAAAAAAAACTATTCGTCGCGGGACGTCTAACAGATGTGAAAACATCGAAATTATTTTGTAGAAATAAAATGCTCATAACTTGAGTAGTACTCCTCAAGACGAATGAAACGAGTATAAAATCGATAGGGTTGCATCATTTCATTACAGAGTTACTGTGACCCCCTTCCAGCTCCATCTTCAGACGCTGGATACCATCTAGAGACGAAGTACTCGTCAAGACAAATCATTCGAGCCCAAACTATCGAGTTATGTCGTTTTATAACGGAGTTCCTATGGCCGCCCTCTAGCTCCATCATCAGACCTCGGATACCATCTAAAGAGAAAGTACTAGTCAAGACAAATCAAACGATTCCAAACTCGATGGGGCTGCGTCGTTTCACTACAGAGTTACTGCGGCCACCTTCCAGCTCCATCATCAGACCCTGGATACTCTCTAGAGACAAATTACTCATCAAGACGAATCATACGAGCCCAAACTCGATGGGGTTATGTCGTTTTACAATGGAGTTCCTATGGGCACCTTCTAACTCCACCATCAGACCCTGGATACCGTCTAAAGACAAAGTACTCGTCAAGACGAATCAAACGAGTCCAAACTCGATAGGGATGCGCCGTTTCGTTATGAAGTTCCTATGTCCACCTTCCAGTTCCATCATCAGATCAGCTCCATGTCATCATAATATTGCATTGTCACTCGATATACATATGCGTGTAAAATTTCAGCTCAATTGGAAACCGGGAGTGTGTCAAATCTAACTTGCAAGATTTGAACGGGACAAGTAAAATAAAAGCGTCGCCACGCTAACAGCCGATTTAACCTCCCTCCGCGTTAGATGTTTTACATCAAAAAATAATCTTCACTGATAGATATTATCCTAATTAAATTTTATAAATATGAATGCGTGTCTTGATTTGTTTGTTACGCTTTTACCGCGTAACAACGGAATTAATTATCATGTAATTTTGCAAACACAGTCTGAATGAAGCCCATAAACATAACCCAGAAAAATTAATGGCTCTCATAGGACAGCTATTTTTACATAGCGATAATTAATGTGTCGTAGAGTGATGTATTGATGTTCTGAAGTCCAAACGGACGGTGCCGCGGGCTTATTTTAGTATTAAAATAAAATCAAAACCCACGAAGATGAAATCTTGGGCTATCAGAAGGGCTGCCTGAGTTTGGTTATATGCCCGGTAAACAGCAATTAGAATTGTCCCACCCCTCTCCATCCATGGGAGTCGTAAGAGCCAACTGAGAGAATGCCGGGGCAGTGGTCAGCAGCACTCCCTCGAGTATTAACAACATCCACTGCGATCGTCAACCCGCCTGCCAAGCATGGCGATTACGGCACTATCCCTCATTTTCGGGAGGCCTATGTCCAGCAGTGGACGTTGAAAAGCTGATGAATGGATGGAAACGGCAATAGGCTCGCCGCCTATTACGTGTGACCTAAACATAGCTGGCGAACCGTGAGTGCGTAATACCCATCTGCCTACCCCTTCGGGGAATACATGCGTGATGCTATGTTAACATGCATGTGCGCCACCCTTTGAAGTATAAAACAAGATGAGATATTTAGTCTACTGGTGGTACTTACTCTTGCACTACTTTATCTTGTATGTCAGGGTGTCTGGCCATCATGGAAACTATAAAAGCCATCGCTACAGCTGATGTATCGGTACCAGCTATAGCTAAGATAAGGGTGTCTTCTTGAAGCTCCAGATCGGAGTACCCGGATGACTCAACCAAAAACTCCAATAGAGATTTCACGCCTTCTGGATATTTAAACAAGAGCCATTAGTTCAAACTCTAACAGAAAATATGCTCATGACATTTTTATCTGCCAACCTTTATGACTAGTGGTAGGGCTGGGTACCAAATGGGAGTACTCACTTGGTATCGGGCCCGAGCGGGTTGGTACCACCATCTCTACTGTAACTGGCCATGAAGCACATCGTTGCGTTTTGGTTGTAGCAGGAGACAGCCGTTATATTCTTTCATTTCATATCGGTGAAATGAAATTGTGTGCAGCGGCTTGACAATAATTAGACGGGCCTCGTGGCGTGGTCGGTAGTGTAACCGACTTCCGTGCACGAGGTCGTGGGTTCGATTCCCACTCAGGACAATTATTTGTGTGATGAACACAGATAATTGTACTGCGTCTGGGTGTTTTCTATCTATGATATGTATGTATTTACAAAAAAAAAAGTAGTATATATATTATATCCGTAATCTGGTACCCATAGCACAAGCGTTAAGCTTAGTTTGGGACCAGAGGACGTTGTGTGAAAATGTCCGTGAATATTTATTTATTTATTTAATACTCTCGGTATAGTTGATTCCATGAGCGACGGTTACCATTTACCATCAGATGGGCCGTGGCTCGTCTGCCACTACATGCAATAAACAAAAACCTTAGATTCCAGCCTAATTGACTGAGCTGAATCAATAAAGCATTACCATAACACAGAGCATTAGTGTGCAGCAGTTTCCCTCGATAAATGAGCGCTCTGAAGACTAAGCCGATCTCTCATCGTTCTTCTCCACCTTCTAATCCCTCTCTAACATGTTCCTTCCCACCTCCAATCCCTATCAATCACTGCTCTTTCCATCCATCCATCAGCCTTTCAACGTCCACTGCTGGACATAGGCCTCCCCAAGAGAACGCCACAACGAGCGGTCCCGTCATGGGGGATAATGCCGTAATCGCCACGCGTGGCAGGTGGTTTGGCGATCGCAGTGGATGTTGTTAATACTCGAGGGAGTGCTGCTGCACACTCCCTCGGTATTCCCTCAGTCAGCTCTTACGACTCCCATGGGTAGAGAGGGGTGGGACAATTCTAAAGCCGGCCCCATACGGCACTGCTCTTTAAGCAGATTTAAATACCGGCTTCTCGTGCCGAGTGTTATCGGTTCGATTCTCACCCAATTTTTTCAATGAATATAATTATTGTTTTGAGTCTGTGTTTTCTTGGCATTCATTTGTAATGTCCCCCACTATACAGGGATTATTCCATAGTGCAGGGTGCACTAGAGATAATTCCATAGTGCACCCTGCACTGGGGAATAATCCCTGTTGTCTTAAACCACTGAAGTAATGTAACACAGTTCCAGTGGTCTGCCAATACAGGCGGAGAGTCGGCACACGGCGTGTTTATTTAGTGGGTGAGGGCCCCACATTACCCTGTTCGTTGCCCCGAATGACGTTTTGTGCAGTTAGATACATTTTGTCCTGCCTTAACAGGGTGTTGTCTTAAAAAAACAGTATTTAGACATTTATATATATTTTTAGCATTTGACATGCTGGGCGTCACCCAAAAACGTTAAGTATGAATGTGTTATAGAAATTAGCAGTCAGGAGCAATTGTCACGATGGCTGAATTGGCAAAGTATCTGGACGGTATCCAGGAGATGCAGGTTCAAATCCTGCTCGTGACTGTTATTTTCGATTTCACATTTTTCACTTCAGTATTTAGACTACAGTATAAGTTAGATTAGAGCACAAGTCAAGTTGTAGTAGATTTTGCGACCTTCTATATTGCAGTAAGATACCGTTCCTGTGTTGTCTCTACCAATATTTTTTTTTATTGCATATAGTGGCAAACGTGCCACAGCCCATCAGACGGCAAATGGTAACCGTAGCACATGAACTCAACTATACCGAGATTATTGTCAAGCCGCTGCTCACCATTTCATTTCACAGATATATGAAATAATCGAATTAACGGCTATCTCCTGCTACAACCAAAACACATCGATGTGCTTCATGGCCGGTCATAAGGGAGATGGTAGTACTAACCCGCTCGAGCCTGATAGCAAGAAAGAACCCCAGGAAAGAATGGGGTGGTGACACTTCTATTCCTAGTCCGTCACCACACGGAAAATCTTGTTAACTTACCTTGTTTAAAGCTTTGTTTATTCTTCATAGCCTCTTGTTTGGATTTAATAGCCTGAAATTATTAGCAATAAATACTATTATTACCTACAATTGAAAATATTATTAGTATTTACCATAATATATGTAGGTTATAAATATAAACACAACATGTTCTTTTGGGGCATCTTCTTTCCCAGTAAAAAGGACACATGGTTCGCTAATAATAGCTGATTCCACAAATGCCTTGTATTGTGTGTTTGATTCCCACACGAGACAATTCTTTGTTAAATAATAAATAGATAAATAACAATCACACCATTACAAGTTACGTCTATCTTTTATTGATCTTCGTCTATTATCAAAGTTAATTTACGCAAGTGGTAATATTTTATATTCCATTACATTCCATTCTCTGGCAATTTGTTCCATACCATTACATAATTATAAATACTTTGGAAAATCCAAAGCTGCACGCCCCATAATCTTCATTTTTCACAATAAAATTGATCATTTGATAAGTAACTAATAATGTATTGGTCTTACTAAGTAGTTTTTAATAAATCAGATCGATAGCGCTAATTTCAAAAAGTACTAGGTGGGTTTCATGTCTTATACGCAGAGTGCTAATTTTAAGAAGTACTTCTATATTGGTCTATAGAAATAGTTCTCATGAAAGGCGCTGGTTTAATGTCGCGTCGAGCGTAAATATTCAGTATTTTTGTTTATTTAATAACAATTAAACCACATCGAATCAGACCGTGAAAAGTAATAGGGCTCTATTCGTAGTAATACTCAAGTTAAAACGAAAAAAAAAAAGACTCGATTAGTAAAGTATTTCGGTTGTTATCGTGTTAAAATACATTATCTATAACAAACGGACATCCAAATACAGATTTTTTTTAAATAGTTTTTTAACTAGTTTAAATAACAAAAATGCCATAAAAAATATCATGAGTGTCAAAATAGTGTTTTTTCTTGATATGTGTGTGTATATACTGTTTTACAAGTGCAATATATGATAAATAGAGACATTTTAAGTTTGAGAAATCAGTTGTTCTGTGTAAAACGGGAATAGTACCCACCTCAACGCTTCACTTTTGAGGCGTGCAATATTGTCTCACCTTGGCTATGAAATCCCATACAACTTTCTTGTGTTTTAAGAACTCAGTATAACAAGGAAGTAATTTGTATATCGGGTCGAAGTACAACCACGGCTGTACCATGCGGTTCGCCAATAGATTGCTGCACCTTTCGAAAGATTGTAGAAACGGTTCTTCGGAATGTAGCTGCGAGTTTAGTTGCACGTTTAAAGTTGTTTCTGGAGGAGAAAGTCTTCGTTATACTTGTCATAATTTGCCATGTAATAGCCTTGTATCGGTCACTCAGACTAGGCATCACGAGAGTACCACAATAAGCTATTGGGTACTAATTGCATCCAGCGGTTCCTTTGGAGCCTCAGAAGACGACTATGGAACTACTAAGTAGCTAGTGTATTATACCACAAAGGAGGCCACTTTGTAGGAAGCCATCCTGCGATGCGTCTTCCGTTGCATTAACCCGGTTTTCTTCCCCAACGATTGTCAGTCCTTCGAAGGATGTAGCCTTTTTTATTTTATTTTTGTTAAAGTGGGAGAAAATGTTCCTAACCGCACACCCCGTCGTTCAGGGCAACGAACAGGGTAGTGTGGGGCCTTCACCCACTAAAGAAACCCGCCGTGTGCCGTCCGCTTTTAATTGGCGGGCCACTGGAATTATGTTATATTCCTTCGGTGGTCGAAGGATGTAGCCTGTCCACAGCCACGCTATATAATAGCAAATTAACCCAAATATCTCTCTCTTTGACGGGCCTCGTGGGGTAGTCGGTAGTGTAACCGACTTCCGTGCACGAGCTCGTAGGTTCGATTCCCATTCTGGACAATTATTTGTGTGGTGAACACAGATATTTGTACTGCGTCTGGGTGTTTTCTATCTATATGTATTTACTATTATAGATGTATTTACAAAAAAAAAGTAATATTATGTGTTATATCCGTAATCTGGTACCCATAGCACAAGCGTTAAGCTTAGTTTGGGACCAGAGGACGTTGTGTGAAATGTTCGTGAATATTTATTTATTTTCCCAAATTTTATGTTGAGGGCTGAACCTCTGAACACTTACCGCAAATGGAATCCAAGGCTAGGCTATTGAGGTATTCCCAGGCTGACACGGGTCCCTTCCCAACCATTGCTCTCATTTGTTCCAACATGATATTACTCTGTCGTATAAACACCTCCAGGAATCTGTTCACGTTCTTTGGACTGAAAGTCGGTGCAAGAACTTTCCGACGCGGGCGCCAAATTGGAACTGGAAAAAAACATACATACGCAAGATACGCGCGAAAAATATAAATGAAAAATATAATTACAAAAGTTTATATTATTTTAGTTCTTTATATTAGTTTTTTATTGCGAAATGTGGTACATAGCCATTCCATCTAATAATGGCATTCGGTATCCGTGGATTCTGGCAACTACAGGGACATATTCATAAAAGCGTTAAACACAAAGTGAAAAATGTGAAATCGAAAATAACAGTCAGGAGCAGGATTCGAACCTGCATCTCCTGGATACCGTCCAGATGCTTTGCCAATTCAGCCATCCTGACAATTGCTCCTGAATGCTAATTTCGATAACACATCATACTTAACGTCTTTGGGTGACGCCTGCGCCATCTGTCGAAAGTATTTTCATACATTATACCGACCAGGTAAACTTAATTTTACAATTAAGATTTTTACCTAATAATCACGCAAAACCTATAAATATTTAGATATTTTTTATATATATTTTTAGCATTTGACATGCTTAGCACTATACATTAAACACAAAGTGAAAAATGTGAAATCGAAAATAACAGTCAGGAGCAGGATTCGAACCTGCATCTCCTGGATACCGTCCAGATGCTTTGCCAATTCAGCCATCCTGACAATTGCTCCTGAATGCTAATTTCGATAACACATCATACTTAACGTCTTTGGGTGACGCCTGCGCCATCTGTCGGAAGTATTTTCATACATTATACCGACCAGGTAAACTTAATTTTACAATTAAGATTTTACCTAATAATGACGCAAACCCTATAAATATTTAGATATTTTTTATATATATTTTTAGCATTTGACATGCTTAGCACTATACATTAAACACAAAGTGAAAAAGTACTTCCGACAGATGGCGCAGGCGTCACCCAAAGACGTTAAGTATGATGTGTTATCGAAATTAGCATTCAGGAGCAATTGTCAGGATGGCTGAATTGGCAAAGCATCTGGACGGTATCCAGGAGATGCAGGTTCAAATCCTGCTCCTGACTGTTATTTTCGATTTCACATTTTTCACTTTGTGTTTAATGTATAGTGCTAAGCATGTCAAATGCTAAAAATATATATAAAAAATATCTAAATATTCATAAAAGCGCTTTCGGACAGTAATTAATAGTAGGTAGGTAGATACTAGTTTTTTTGGATACTCGCATTTTATGGGGAGTAAAGTTAAATTTTGTATAGGATGTCTGTTTTTTTTAATGTTACAAATATGAAAATTGGAATACTATCTATTTGCCATAAATTTATAAATAATGGCGTGTTTCAGGGTTTTTGAATTATCACATTTCAAGAAGGGGTGATAGTTCGTATAGGTTTGTCGGTTATTTAATTTAAACTTTTTTTTTCTACTTTTATCGATGTGAAGCCCGAGTGCAAAGCCTGCTAGTAATTTATATATAAAAAGCGTTAATAACAGTTTTGTCTATCGGGTGTAGATGACAAAAATTTACTAAAATTTTTGAATAAAATACAGCTTCATTCACCATTAACATTAAATTAATAATTTTCTGTTTAATTGATAATTCAAGAAATTCAATTCATCCATTATTTGTGAATTATCATTTTGGCACTTTTGCTAAAAATTAATAATCAAATTGACTTAATCAATTTATTTCCTTGGAGATTTAAAATAATAATCGATTTTTCTATTTTCTGGAATTAAAGAAATTGAATTAGTATTTTATTTTTGAAAAATTGAAAATTTTCGGAATTAGTTTTTGCATTTTTCAAAACTATAATCAATCAATGAATTTTAAAAAGATGTTGATGAAAAATAAAATATATAAACTATAAGTTTAAGTAAAATTCCAGTATTGGGGCGGATTTTTTTCCGGTGCCCAGGAGCGGCATTATGTTTAAATTCGGCCCTGCTGTTATTTTATATTTAACATAACATACATAGCATCACGCCTGTATTCCCCGAAGGGGCAGGCAGAGGTGTATTACACACCCACGATTCGCCAGCTATGTTTAAGTCCCACGTAATTGTAATGTATGTAAATACTTCCGATAGATGGCGCAGGCGTCGCCCAGGACGTTAAGTATGAATGTGTTATCGAAATTAGCAGTCGAGAGCAGTTGTCACGATGGCTGAATTGGCAAAGCATCTGGACGGTATCCAGGAGATGCAGGTTCAAATCCTGCTCGTGACTGTTATTTTCGATTTCACATTTTCCACTTTGTGTTCAATCTGTTATTTGATGCTTTCAGGTGGACATATTTTCAGTTTGGCTCCCATATGAGTATGTCCTTCTTACCTCCCATACCCATACCCTCCATAGCACAGAGTAAGAAGTGGCGATTGTGACAGAATCATACAATAGTGCTAACCAATTCAAATGTTATTGCTCGATTAACAAAACAATCGAAAAAGATCATAATGTTTTCATATCTAATTGTTTAGGTTCTATTTATTATTTTTATATTCAATAAAACGTATATGAGCGATGTGAGTGAATAAGTGAATAAGCTTTATTCTAGATTTAGAAGAGTTTACATATTTTAGTACGATCGATAAATAATTATGATTATCGATTACAATTGTTAAATTATAAGCAAACATTTTTCGTTTAATGTAAACTGTAGAAGACGCACATGCCTTGCGACACAAAAATGGCTACTGCGCAGCGTCTTGCAGCCAACTTCAGAAACACAAAGATCCGTTACTGTATGTAATGTATAAGCATTTAAAAAATATAGAAGACGCTTTAATAAGTTTATTCTGAAAATACAAGATGTACCTATTTTCAGTCAACAGTAGATATCTATTCTTCTTTTTAGTGTCACTTTTCCGTTTTATCACATATAGTAGGTAAGTAGTATTTCAGATCACAACGGTGCTAGATTAAATAAATGTTCACTTTAAAAAGTTACAGATTGTTAAAAAACAGTTGTTGATATTTTTTACAACTAACACCCACCGCTAAATTAAAATACAAATTACCTGAAGCAAAGAGTAGTCCGTTGCCAGTAAGTTCTTTAAGAAAATCCGTGATCTCATCCTTCTCGAGCGCTTTTTTTAATATAACTTCTAAATCGGCAGCGTCCGCTGAAACTTTAAAACATGGAATTTTAATAATCCCAGTCGTAAACAAGCCTCCCTGTTGTTATAACATTATTTAAATTATAAGTACACTCCTTTGGATAAAAAAACGGCTACTTTAAGATATTTACGTACTAATGCCGTTTATTTAATTCAATTGAATTTGATTGTTTGACGTACATAGCCTGTATGATATTAGGTAGGTATAATCTTGTAAATTGATTCATAAATTTTCGATGATTTCAATAAAATCGATGTACACGACGTCCAAACATTATGAAGTGGCAAGCAAAGCAGACTAAAAGTTTTTTTAGTTTCTTTTAATAAAAAAATATATAAAAACGTAAAATTCTAATAACGAGAATTCTTGACGAAATCACAGCTTGCGTCTTTCCAGGCATGCTGTCCACGATATTCTTAATAACGAGTACCATCCTCTCACCGAAAATCAGCGTGAAACAACGTACTCCTATCGTTGTGTTTCGTATGGTGAGTGAGAGCGCCGGAGGAACATAACTCCTCCCAATCCGATCCTTATTATCCTTCCCTTTCTCCCCGCTCCACTTTCGTTGGAGTTGGCGACGCGCAAGTGATGTCTCTGGTTTTGCTGGTGTATTTAAGCTACGATAACCTTACCTCTTACCATCAGGTGGGCCGCAGGTGCCACTGGCGTAGTTTAAAAAAATACTTGTTAGTCTGTCTTTGGGACAAGACCCCAACATAGCACGGTCTTGCATAATAAGCTTTGTGTAGATTACTCCCAAGTTAGTACATCTCACATACCTAGTACCTACATACATACCTAGTAGGTACCTACATACATACCTACATAATATTTTCCTCCTAACCACAAGCTTGTTGTACCACCATTACGAATAGCTTCTCGACCGAATCTTTTGAATGCGTTCATGCGATCTGTAATATAATGTATATTGTAGATATATTTATTTATCTATATACTAAAAAATGAGGTTGACATTTTACAGACAATTATAATCCATCGGGGCTTCACCCAAAGACGTCAAGTATAATTGTGTTATTGGACGGTATCCAGGAGATGTAGGTTCAGATCCTGCTCGTGGCTGTTATTTTCGATTTCACATTTTTCACTTTGTGTTTAATTATAATCCAGTGTGCTTCCAGAATTACGCCTTAAGAACAATATATAATGCACCATGGTTTTCCTGAAATGATGGGATAGGTACTTACACAAATATCTAGAAATGCCAACAGTTAAAGAAGAGGTTAAATATTATAACAAAAATTACAAGACCAAGTTTTAAAAATTATACTTACATACTAGCCAGGTAGTTACCGTATAACACGAACAAAATTATGGCTGAAACGTTGCTAAGTGCTCGCTAACAGAGGCTAAAAAGTATTCTAATGAGGAAAGGCAGTGTCATTAGAATGAGGGAAGGAATTACCTCCCTTAAAAGTTAACAGTTACAAACCATCTGATTAAGTATGCCTACAATAGCTGATTGCAGATAAAAAAAAATATATTAAAAAGGTTAAGGCGGGAAAAAATATTTCTATCCTCATATGGGGATAGGAACCTTTGTTTTGTTTTGCTTTTTTACGAGCCTTTACAAAATAATTATGTTAAAGCGATACAAAATGTTCGGGCAACGACCAGGATAGTGTGAGGGCCCTCACTCACTATATTTACCCCAACCTATTCCGTCTGTCCACCTGTAGGTATTAGCGGAGGAATCGTCTAGTTTACTATAAAAAAAAATACTTCAATGGTACCTATAAACCAGTAAACAGATTTAAACCTCATGTATACTCTCGGATCGCTAACGAAGCAAAACGCATAGCAGGAATGTCTAATCTTACAACAATTTTCTGTGTAGTGACCGACGAACCATACCATTGTACGAAGCTATTACGAGTGTCGCCACCCCATTTCTCTTACAAGGCAACTAAGGGAAGTAAGCAGTTGTCACCCGTTGGTAGGTACAGGTTGGGTCGTTATCGGGCCAAAGCGTGTCGGTACCATTATCTAGGTACCGTATAACTGACCATGGAACGCTTCGGTGCGGTTTAGTTTGACGGGCATCGTGGCGTGGTCAGTTGTGTAACCGACTTCTGTGCACGAGGTCGTGGGTTCGATTCCCACTCAGGACAATTATTTGTGTGATGAACACTGACATTTTACTGTGTCTGGGTGTTTTCTGTGTATTATATATATGTATTTACAAAAAAAAAGTAATTATAGGTATGTATTATATCCGTAATCTGGTACCCATAGCACAAGCGTTAAGCTTAGTTTGGGACCAGATGACGTTTGCCGTGTGGGAGTTGTAAGAGCCGACTGAGGGAATATCGAGGGAGTGGGCAGCAGCCCTCGAGTATTAACAACATCCACTGCGATCGCCAACCCGCCTGCCAAGCGTGGCGATTACGGCACTATCCCCCATTCTTGGGGAGACATATGTCCAGCAGTGGACTTTAAAAGGCTGATGGATAGTGGGAGTTAGCCGTCCATTCATTTCCCATTCGTGAAATGAAACGCTGAGGTGCGACTTCGCAGTAGCCTAAGAATTGTTGGGTCCATGTGCTTATCATTAGATGGGCAGTGGCTCCGCTGCCCCCATCTATACTCCGTGAGAAACCGGCAGGTAACTACGTTCGAACCTATTTTAGAATCAACACAGCTCTATCAGCTACTAAGATAGATTACTTACTTATCCCACCTCCCGTGAATAAGTATGCGTGTCCAACCAACGGGTAGGATTTGATTCCACACTTTATCCTGTTCGAGAATTCTTCGAAACGTCTCATTTTCCATTTTCTGATAAGAAATATCAACAGCACTACAAGGAGACAGACCCACGCCATTACTTAGAGCAAAGTATACTTCTGACCTACTGTGAGTACTTAATAAGTATTTACTGGTTATGTTAATTTATCCTACTAATATCATTAATGCGAAAATTAGTAATACTGTAATGTTCGTCTGTCAATCATGTCTGAACGATCGAAAGGATTTGTATGAATTTTGGAAGCTATATAGATGAGATCTGGATTGAATAAATAGTCGTACCGACCGAATAATTAAACAGATTTTACCCTTATTTTGCATTTAGATAAATTCAGAGAACTGCCGGGACAGTGAGGAGGAATTTGTTCCCTAGAGAGACCCCACACCTCTAATTATTCATAAATAATATTTCTTATTTGAATATTATTACTGCTCCATAAAAGAAAACATAGTAGGAAAATTGATAAAAGATGTTCTCGTGAACTTGTAGAAAGAAAGAAAATCTTTAATGTAGCAAGCAAAACAACCAAACTAAAAAGAAGGAAAAAGTACAATGTTGCGATACCTACATAAAAAAAATAACTATGCTTGTGCTGTGTGCACAAAACAGCTCCATCTCAGCGTAATACAAATTCCATAAAAAAACCTCCGCTGGTCTTCCGTTAGATCGCAGACGCTCTCTGTTTTTATAAAAAAAAATATATTATGTTTGTCTATAAAGTCGGTTTACGGTTTAATTTTACGTGATAACGTCATATAATATGTTTTCTGGGAGATTCACAAAATATGCCACCATACATTTTTCGGAACGTGACACTTTTTCGTGCGTGCATCGATTTATAAGACGTTATCACGTCAAAAAATAAGGATCCAATCATATTTATTGTGGCAGGAATTATCACAGGAATTACAAAGTGCTTTGTGGTGAAAGATTCTTATAAAAACTACGCAGATTACAGCATTAACAGTGTTGTAAAGTCTGTTACCCTCATTGGACTAGCGTGGTGAATTGTGCTTCTCACGTTCACGAGTGAGAAGCTAATTAATTGTGGAGGCTTTCTAACAGTCAAGCTTAATTTTTATAATCCTGAGGAAGATTATATCCAGCGACATAGTGTGGACCTAAATATATTATAGTGACGAACTCACAACGTCGAGGCCCTTTTCTTTTAGTAGATAGTGGTAAGATCTCTTCCCAAGTACAAATCAGAGGTGTCACCACATTTTTTGCAGAAACAAACCTAACATACATATTACTATTTAGAGTACATAGATAGGGTCTGTGTTCCCGCAGAGGGCCTCGCACTAAACCTCTTTAAGTTTGATGCCAAGAGCAGGGGTTCGTTTTCGGCTGAATCAGCAGGGCACACCTAGTTGCAATTTTATAGCGGTTATAAAAATTTATATTAATCGTTAAAAAGCAGCACTAACAGCTTACAATGTTTAAATATCTAGCCTTTGACCCTAAGGCGTACTTTCTCGCATACTACTGGGAACAGAGAGTACAGTAGTATTAATAGCTGGCTGAGTAAAATGCACAGCAGCTTTTTTTTAACCCGTCGATGTCTAATGCTGGACACGGGGTTCCTCTCAAAGAGAGAGGGGTTCAGGCGATAGTCCACCAGGCAAAATGTTATTGAGCTTTTTACTAAAAGAAAAATTCTCAGTAGCAGCCCGAAGTTTGGAAATGTGCCCGGTAGACGTCAATAGGCTCGCCCCCTATTACGTGGGACTTAAACATAGCTGGCGAGTCGTGGGTGTATAATACACCTCTGCCTACCCCTTCGGGGAATACAGGCGTGATCCGCGTGATGCTATGTTGTTGTTGTTGTTTCCACCAGGCAGGTCATACGGGTTGGCCGTAAGCTGTCGAGAAAAATCTCTTAGGCATGTTGGTTTCGCGCTTAACAAGAACGGCCGCGGCAGTCGTCGCTGGCGGTGGAGTGCTGTTGGCGGTGTCACTTGACACCGCCAACGCATTCAATAGTCTGCCATTCAGCTGCATCAGGGAGGCGCTCCGGTATCACGGGGTGCCTGCATACCTGAGGCGGCTAGTGGCGGACTATCTTGAGGGCCGCAGCGTTCGCTATGAGAGCCGCATAGGGGACGTTGTGAGAAGACCGATGTCGTGCGGTGTCCCACAGGGTTCGGTTCCAGGGCCGCTCCTGTGGGACATCGGTTACGAATGGGTGCTACGCTGTCGGCTTCCCCCCGGGCTGGCGGTCATCTGCTATGCGGATGACACGCTGGTCGTGGCCCGGGGTAGAAACTTCAAGGAAGCGGCGTTCCTGGCCACCTTAGGGCAGTCGGAGGTGGTCAGGAGGATCGGGGCGCTGGGGCTTAGGGTGGCCCTGGATAAATCGGAGGCCCTACTTTTCCATGGGCCCCGACGTCGGCCACCTGCTGGCGCCTCGATCATGGTGGACGGGGTCTAAATTGATCTCTGTCTGAATTGTCTCTGTGGAGACCACAAAGAGTCGTCGCGTCCAGGCTCATACGCGGATACCGCACGTTGTCGACCGAGGCGGCTTGCGCGTTGGCCGGAACCCCTCCGTGGGACTTAGAGGCGGAGGTGCTCGCTGAGGTATATTGGCGGGCGTCGCAAAAGCGGGCTAGGGGCGGGTAAATCCTGCCCAGCGAGGTGGCCAGATGGCAGAGCGACGCCCGCCGTGCTGCCATGGCTAGTTGGAGGGTGTGGCTGGAGACGCCCCGGGCCGGTCTCTGGACCGTAGGGGCGCTCCAGCCTGTGCTGGAGGAGTGAGCGGGGCGACAGCACGGAGTCCTTACCTTCCGACTGGTGCAGGTGCTGTCAGGGCACGGTTGCTTCGGCAGATATCTGCACATAGTCGCAGGAAGGGAAGCGACTCCGGGCTATCACCATTGCGGCTGCGACGATGACATGGCGCGGCACACGCTCAAGTCGTGCCCGGCTTGGGACGGGCAGCGCCGTGAACTCTTCGCGACAATAGGGCCTCTCGCTGCCGAGCGTCGGCAGAGCGATGTTCGGCAGCGACAGGAATTGGGCCGCGGTCGCTGCCTTCTGCGAGGAAGTTATCGCGGAAGGAAGCGGCGGAGAGGGCCAGGGAGGAGGATTCTTCCGCTGAACTAAACTGCCGCCAGCGACTGGGGCGGCGCAGGCGTGAGTATTTGGGCCTCATGCCGCCCTAGCTGAGGCTGCGGGTGGATGGACCGGGGAACGTCCGTCACCCGCAAAGGCCTCCCGCGGAGGTGCGACGCTCCGTGTGCGGATGTGTCGCTCAGTAGAGGGTACCCGAAAGGGTAAGCCGCCGGCGGGCCACTGAAGTGGATTACTTCAGTGGCCCACAGTACCAGTGGTCCGTCAACACAGGCGGAGAGACGGCACACGGCGGGTTTATGTAATGGGTGCGGGCCCCACACTACCCTGTTCGTTGCCCCAAACGACGGGGGTGTGCGGTTAGATTCATTTTTCCCGCCTAAACAAAAAAAAAAGGCATGTTGGTTTCTCACACGATGTTTTCTAAAATTCTTTAAATAAATTGTAAAAGATGCGAAGGGCGGTTGCTTGGTTCGCCTACCATCATGGATTGTTCCTAGGGGGGCGAAAATGGTCAGTAGGCGACCGTTTTTATAACAAGCTATACGTTGTATCTGACTACTCCCCTCGGGGAAAAAGGAGTGAAAGTATTTAAATATGTTTAACGACGATCTGCCCGCGGCTCCAGAATATAAAACGTTATTAAACAACGCTAATGATATCAATACAAAACCTACTATCCCACGGGAGCTATCAACTTTTCCGGGATGAAAAATTGACCTCTAATATAAAAAGGAATGTCCGTTTCTGGGTGCTGGAGCTGGTGTGTGTTCTGGTGCTGGCAGGCACGTGCCAAATTTTAATATGATCAGCTGAGGAGTTATGGCTTGAAAAAGTAACAAAGAAACGCACTGTCGCATTTATGATATAAAGCAAGGCCTTGCGTTGTCTTAATCTGATCGGATGGTATGAACAAGGCCCGCCGGGTTCCAACCTCCGTCGGGGAGTCTAAGGAAACGTTAGGTACATTCGCAACTCTCGCACGAATAGAGGTAGGTAGGTAACTACTAGTCTAGCTTTTGTGATTGTAATTAACAGCGGCGGCACAATAAAAGTCACTACAAAAACGGGTTAGCGTGACATAATATATGAACGCCCCTAAAATCAATGACGTCTAGGTACATACAAAAAAGAAACATTTTTCTGTTCTGACATTTCAAATTTAAAGGAACGAAAACGTCAGTTGTTTCTATACTTCTCTCTTCGTAAAATGGATCGTACGTAAACCTATGAAAACATTAAACAGTAAAAAGTACTTATTTATGGTATAAAGGTTAATAGGTCGTACATACCAATAAAACACGTATAAGTACCAGAAACAGCCATTTTTATAGAGATAGGTAATGGGAATGTTTACTGCCATCATTTCACGGACGGCAGATAGCGTACCTATCTACAAAATCATTGGAAAAATTTTATGGAGATGACCATAAAATTTCTAACCTGTAATTTGGTAAATTTAAATTTTCTCCTAATATGCCTCTCTATTCTGTAGCAATATGTTATAACCGCAATGTACATTTATTTCCCAAAGAACTTTAAAAAGTAGGAAATGTCGCAAAAACTTTGTGGTTACATAGTATTAGCGTCTTTCAATTCTCTTAGTCTTTAATCGTCCAGGTACTTACCCAAAGACACCCAAAGGCGTTAAGTATGAATGTGTTATCGAGATTAGCAGTCAGGAGCAAGGGTCACGATGGCTGAATTGGCAAGCATCTGGACGGTATCCAGGAGATGCAGGTTCGAATCCTGCTCGTGACTGTTATTTTCGATTTCACATTTTTCACTTTGTTTAATGTATGTTGCTAAGCATGTCAAATGCTAAAAATATATATAAAAATACCTAAATATTTATAGGGTTTGCGTCATTATTAGGTAAAATCTTAATTGTAAAATTAAGTTTACCTGGTCGGTTTCTTCACGTATTTTATTGAAGTTATACTTTTCTATTGGCGCGTAGGGAAAAATGATAAGAGTAAATTTTTACGATGCGCGCGCACACCGTCACGAGAAACCGACACCCTGAAGATAGACACCTGGTCGGTATAATGTATGAAAATACTTCCGACAGATGGTGCAGGCGTCACCCAAAGACGTTAAGTATGAATGTGTTATCGAGATTAGCAGTCAGGAGCAAGGGTCACGATGGCTGAATTGGCAAAGCATCTGGACGGTATCCGGGAGATGCAGGTTCGAATCCTGCTCGTGACTGTTATTTTCGATTTCACATTTTTCACTTTGTGTTTAATTTATGTTGCTAAGCATGTCAAATGCTAAAAATATATATAAAAATATCCAAATATTTATAGGGTTTGCGTCATTATTAGGTAAAATCTTAATTGTAAAATTAAGTTTACCTGGTCGGTATAATGTATGAAAATACTTCCGACAGATGGTGCAGGCGTCACCCAAAGACGTTAAGTATGAATGTGTTATCGAGATTAGCAGTCAGGAGCAAGGGTCACGATGGCTGAATTGGCAAAGCATCTGGACGGTATCCGGGAGATGCAGGTTCAAATCCTGCTCGTGACTGTTATTTTCGATTTCACATTTTTCACTTTGTGTTTAATGTATGTTGCTAAGCATGTCAAATGCTAAAAATATATATAAAAATATCTAAAGCAACTACATCTCGCCGATCTGTGCTGACCCTTGCCCGTGGATCGACACTGTCGTACCTATGTCGTAAACAAATAAAATGCCTTTATTCGGTCTCCAAATTCCTTTCAATTTTTCTTTAGACACAGTATGGGCTATTTCTCTTGGAATTAAATAACTTGAACCCTTATTATAATATATACCTATATCTCTATTCTTTATTTGATCCCTCAACATCAGTAAACCTTTAGCCTTCTGCGGTAATGTAGCCAGTCAAGAGACGCATTTTGTTAACTTCTCCGTCAAATAAAATATCTTTTGAATTTTTCGAGAGACGCTTCAACACCTTTGAATTTCTTTTCTACGACTGGCGACCCGTAGTTGTGTTAAATAGTAACAAACAAACGCCCTTTTACATCTATGTGACAAAGGATTTAAAAAAATGTCCGTTTAGTATTACTTTACTCTTTGGTGGGGGCTGTTATTTCTATTTTACTCTCTTCGTCGAATGCATCGTGCGCTTTCCGTGCGCATTAAACGTAGAATTGATTTCATAAGTTGGCTCATGAGATGACGAGCATGTACAGGTCCCAATAATAACTACCTTAGATGTAAAGATTTAACAGGAAAAGGTACCTACTTATTTATGGTTTAAAAGTCAGGTCTGAATATACTAATAAAATACTAACTGCCTCTGTGGTGCAGCGGTAGTGTGAGCGACTGCTGATCATGAGGTCTCGGGTTCGATGTCCGGGTGGGGCAGTGTTGTTGAGCTTTTTCGTAAAAATAACAATTCTGAGTAGCAGCCCAGAGTTTGGAAATGTGGCCGATAGACGGTAATAGGCTCGCCACTATTACGTGGGACTTCAACATAGCTGGCGAACCGTGGGTGTTTAATACACCTCTGCCTACCCCTTCGGGAATACAGGCGTGATGCTATGTAAATACTGTGTTCTAGAAACAGCTATTTTTATGGAGGCAGGTAATTGTAGTAAATCGTATACATGACCCACATTACCTTTACCATTAGCGCCATCTACCAAGCGTATTTAGTATTACCTAGGTATGTTAAGTAACTTAGGGTAGCCCTGGATAAGTCGGAGGCCCTACTTTTCCATGGGCCCCGACGTCGACCACCTGCTGACGCCTCGATCACAGTGGACGGGGTCCAAATTGAGGTTCGGGCCCAGATCAAGTATCTGGGCCTGGTGCTGGACGGGCGGTGGCGCTTTCGCGAGCACTTCCGCCAACTGTCCCCGAAGCTCGTCGGCGCAGCGTCCGCCCTTGCACGGCTCATGCCGAATATGGGCGGACCCAACAATGCGTGCCGACGGCTTTACACGGGGGTGGTCCGGTCGATGGCGCTGTACGGCGCACCCGTGTGGGCGGAGTCCCTGGACGCACTGAACAGGGCTCTTCTGTGGAGACCACAGAGGGTAGTCGCGTCCAGGGTCATTCGCGGATACCGCACGGTGTCGACGGAGGCGGCCTGTGCATTGGCCGGAATCCCCCCATGGGACTTGGAGGCGGAGGGGCTCGCGGAGGTGTATCGGCGGGCGTCGCAAGAGGGGGCGGGGCGCAGGCGTCCCCAACTCCGTGAGGTGGCGAGGTGGCAGGGCGACGCCCGACGAGCTGCCATGGCCAACTGGAGGGCGCGGCTGGAGGCGCCCCGGGCCGGTCTTCGGACCGTAGGGGCGCTCCAGCCGGTGCTGGAGGAGTGGGCAGGGCGACGGCACGGAGTCCTTACCTTCCGACTGGTGCAGGTGCTGTCGGGGCACGGTTGCTTCGGCAGATATCTGCACATTGTCGCAAGGAGGGAAGCGACTCCGGGCTGTCACCATTGCGGCTACAACGAGGACACGGCGCAGCACACGCTCGAGTCGTGCCCGGCTTGGGCCGAGCAGCGCCGTGAACTCGTCGCGGCAATAGGGGGGGACCTCTCGCTGCCGAGCGTTGTCGATGCTTGGCAGCGACAGGAATTGGGCCGCGGTCGCTGCCTTCTGCGAGGAGGTCATCTCGCGGAAGGAAGCGGCGGAGAGGGCCAGGGAGGCTGATCCTTCCGCAGACCCGAACCGCCGCCAGCGACTGGGGCGGCGTAGGCGTGAATATTTGCGCCTAATGCCGCCCTAGCTGGGGCTGCGGGTGGATGGACCGGGGAACGTCCGCCACCCGCAAGGCCTCCCGCGAAGGTGTGACGCTCCGTGTGCGGATGCGTTGCTCAGATGAGGGTACCCAAAAGGGTAAGCCGCCGGCGGACCACCGAAGGAATGTAACACAGTTCCAGTGGCCCGCCAATAAAGGCGGAGAGACGGCACACAGCGGGTTTCTTTAGTGGGTGAGGGCCCCACACTACCCTGTTCGTTGCCCCGAGCGACAGGGTGTGCGGTTAGGAACATTTTTTCCCGCCTAAACAAAAAAAAAAAAAGGTATGTTAAGTAAAATCTTGTAACCGGCATAGATGGCGCTAGCTGGGCCTTTCCTTTGTCAATTTTAATGTGAAAAACAATGTGTTATTTATTTACATACAAAGAACATTATAAATTAAGGTTGTGTACAAATAACAAGAATGGGGATCAAAAATCGATATTTAGATTCCAACTCACATTTTAGCAAAGCGCAATCTGTTCATCAGATATTGAACTAACTTGTAATAAAGAAAATGTAACTGCTTAAAGTTATAGACGTCACAACCCAGGACATTTTTTTTTTAATTCGTACATATAATTTATTATATTGAAGAAAAATAAAAACCTTATAAAAAAGTATAAATATCTATTTAGTATAAATAGTTATTAACACCATAATAAAATAGTCAAAAATTAATAATGACATTTTGATTTCATACCTTAGGTACAAACAATAAATTTATTAACAGCTTCATTATTTAATTTATTGTGCTTTGTCCTCACAGCTTTATTTATGAATGTAGAAATAAATACTTTCTTTCTTTATTTTCTTCTTTCTTTACTAACTTCTACTTACACTTTCTAAAATAAAATAAAAATATAAACTATAAAAAACATAAATAAATACGTAAACATATCACATGATTTGAAATAAATGATTTTATGAAAACTATTCTTAATAATAATGACTATTTACATAATTATGGTATAATATACATAAACAAAAAAAAACATATATATGGTATAATCCAGTATCTTTGATACATGATTGAAACACATCAGCTTTGAGATGCTTAAGAGGTATTGCCCAATGCTACTGAATACCATGTAAAAATACTACCAAATACTATATTTTCTATACATCTATACATTACATACTAAAGACATGCCAAGCCATCGAGAATGAGGATGAATTAATTACTCAGTGATCTGTCAAGACGCATATCAATAACATCTCATGCACGTTAATAATTCAATTAGCCAACCAGATAAGATAAATTAAACGGCGTTTTATTAATCAGAGTACGTAAACCAAGTGTCATTTCTCTTTCTATCAATGGGTAATTTTTAAAATGACCACGTATGGCTCGCCTACTTTATACATACATTATACATCACATTTGTAATATGTCTACGGTGTTATCACAGATAATACTACTAAATGGAAGATTTTGTTATACAAGGCAGTCCGGCTTCACAGTACAGTTTATTCCAAAATTCCACACGGTCTCTCTCCGGGTATGACTCCACCGTTATCTGTTCGTTTAACACTAAGGCTTCTTTAGCTGACGGTGTGTACTGTGGCCATTTTATACCATCATCAGTTGGAGTTGGGTTACTGAAACAAATAAATATTAATTTAGAAAAAATCACAATAATATAGCATTTTCGGGTTATAGGGTGGTAACGATATTTATTTGACTTTCTAGTATCCCGACGTTTCGAATACTTTACAGCAGTTATGTTTACGGCTGGACTGAGATTGTACGGTGCAACTGCACATCTTTCATAATCATCAATATTTTGTAGGTCAAGCATCAATTCGCGTCATTTAATTAATTTATTCGTTAGTTCACGTTTTTACCTATTACACGGTACACGCGTACTCATCGTATCAATCATCTTAATTTTATAACTTATCATACTCGTATCAATAAATGTATTATAAGTGAAGTCTACTTTATTATCAAGGTAAAGTTTGGAGTAACCCAAACAGAGATCTTGAAGGTCCAATGGTTGATCAATTGCTACAATAGTTTTATCTATCGACTGCACTTTAGATACCAGCCTCCCGTCCAGTGTTGTGGTTCATTCCCACACAGGACAACTCTTTGTGTGATCCACAAAAAATGGTTGTTCTGAGTTTGGGTGTACTTAAGTCCGTTATATTGTATGTTTGTAAAATCCCCCGCGATACAAAGATTACTCCATACAGCACGGTGTCTTTGTATTAAAAAAATATACCCAAGTATATTATTGATTACACAAGTTTTTTTTTATTTTTAAACCGCGTAATATTCGTTCAGAAACATAAATAATATACCTAATACCTAATTTTAAATTTGTACACGCACAACGTAAGATGTTTAAAGTGATCCGTTTGCCATACAAACCCGTTTTGACATTCCTAAACTTTCCACTGAGATTTTCTCCCGGTCACTAAATAACATAGTTTTAATTTAGCTGTAAAGCGTCGCAAAATAAAAGATTTAATAAATTATTAGGAAAGACCTTTTTTCAACTGAATATTTACGTTCACGCATGACGTGACCTAGCGACTTGTAACGGGTCACCTTAAGGTACTGAGTATACCTTAGGGGTCTACACACCAAACTAGCCGGCTACACCGGCTACCTCGTACCGGCGTCATTATTTTAGAGTATTAAGTTGGCCATCCGGCGCCTTGTGGCGGCATGTCATGTCGATGACATGTCTCATGTCCGGTTTGCTGGGCTACACAACTGTTTTGTAATTATATTTCACGAAAACCTTCTTAAGAAATACTCACCCAGTTCTTGCAAAATCGGACCAAAATTTCGTCAACTGATAGACGATCTTCTGCAATTTTTCTTGTTCGTTATAATAATCTTTGTTATAATCGCTACAGAATAGATAGAACAAATCATCTGCATGACACGCGCCTTTCATATCTTGTAGACCAGTGAACTTCTTCGTTAAGTTCAAATCAGTTTCGTAGTCAAACCTGTACATGTACACAGGTGCAAATTTTTGATAAAAGAATGCAAACCTATGTGTTTGATACGTAAAATGAATGTCTGTTTGCATATCGACAATCGCTTGGCTTGTCTGGCTGGAAAACTCTTTACTCCCTAAATAAAATGCCTTTATTCGGTTTCCAAATTCTTTCAATTTTTCTTTAGACACGCTATGGGCTATTTCTCTTGGAACTAAATAACTTGAATCCTTATTATATATATCTCTTTTCTTTATTTGATCCCTCAACATCAGTAAGCCTTCTGCTGTATTATAGCCAGTCAACAGAGGCACTTTGTTCACTTCCCCATCTAATAAAATATCGGTTGGTTTTTTATCCAGAAATGCTTCAACACCCTTGAATTTCTTTTCTACGACTGGTACAAAATGCATTGACAGGCCTCTGTATCTTTCTTCTAAAGTCCTTATTTTCATAGTAACACCAACTAAGTCTGACACCGGTACCCTTCTTAAGAATTCCAATAATTCTGTAACATCATTTGTCTCTTTTCCAAGTAGTTTGCCCAGCCTAAAAGCTCTTTCTTTTGTTCCGTGAGCGTTAGCCCAATCCTGTGTAGCAACTCCGCTTTGTGCAATCGCTTTATGAAACAATCCTTTTGACATAGGCGATAACATATGATAGGTTACAGATGTTGATCCAGCGCTTTCTCCAAATAAAGTGATATTATCACTATCCCCTCCAAATTTGCCTATATTCTCTTTAACCCAACGCATAGTTGCAACTTGGTCTTTGATACCCGCATTTCCGGGAACCTCAGGTGTTTCTAGACACAAGAACCCCAATACTTCAAGCCTGTAATTAAATGTCACTACAACCACATCGTGTTGTAACAGATATTCTGGACCGTAAGTGTCAGAATTGCCTGATCCGGACATAAAGGCTCCTCCATGAATGTAGACCATGACAGGTAATTTAGAGTTAGGATTCAAAGATTTTGTGTAGACATTTAAATAAAGGCAATCTTCGCTGCCATCTTGACGCTGTGTTGTGGTTATATCATATTGGGGGCAGACAGGGCCATGTTCTATTGCCTCACGTACACCTGTCCATGGTTTAACCGGCATTGGTTCCTGCAATATTAAGTTTGTTTTTTAAATTTTTCGGGATCTTGCATCAATACATTGCAGATACCCCTATTTGTACATCCTTACAAATACTATAAACGGAAAAGTGAGTTTGTTTATTATGCTTTCATGCTGTATTAACTAACCCAATCATCATAAAATTGTATTTGCATACATTATAGCCCAGAAAATGACATAGGCAAATTTTTATCATAGAAAAATTAATTGTTCTCATGGGATAGCTGTTTTTAAAGAGATAATGCTTATTTAGGTATTTTTATATACATTTTTAGCATTTGACATGCTTAGCCATATAAATCAATCTGGACGGTATCCAGGAGATGCAGGTTCAAATCCTGCTCGTGACTGTTATTTTCAATTTCACATTTTCAGACTTTGTGTTGAGAGATAATGCTTGTTTCGTAGACTGTTGTATTTATTCTGATATCCACGCAGATGGGGTCGTAGGCAGAATATAGTTCAATATAAAGACTATGTTGCCACTTATCAAATAGGTTGAAAAGTTTTTTGTTATATCAACACAAAGTGCGAAAATGTGAAATCGACAATCGCTCGGGCGCAATTTCGATAACACATTAATTCTTAATGTATTGAGTATCTATGGCTGAATTGGCAAATCATCTGGGACGTTATTCCGGGAGATGCAGGTTTAAATCCTGCTCGTGACTGTTATTTTTTATTTCACATTTTCGCACTTAACACAAAGTTTATATAGCTAAATGCTCAAAAAGTGTAGTACATAAATATATAGAAATATTTTTTTTATAGCCTTTATTTATAATTCTTAACTTGTAACCTCCGCCCATGGCTTTGGCGACAACAGGGGCACAACCAAGCCACCACCTACCGTGAGTAAAGTGCTTCTCAAACCTCGTTTAAAGAGAGACAAGTCGTAAAGTTAGCGAAACTCCGCAGCAGGAAGTTAATTCCAGATCTTACACGTACGTGGTAGAAAGGAACGCTGAAAATGAACTGTCTTGGACGAAATCGTCTTCAGGCGGCAGGTATAAATTCTATTACGACATCTCGTGGACCGGTGATGTGAAGCAGGAATTCTGTCGGTCAATTCAGAGGCGCACGTTCGAAGAATTACCGCAGGGGTGCCCATCCGGCCCACTCGACTTATGGGCATCCAGCAGCAGCAGCTCCCTCCTGACTGCGCGTTGCGTAATGCGGGTTTTAGGTATGGAGCTATCACATCGCGGGATGGTGGGCGGTGTAGCCGCTCTGGCCTCCAACGTCAGGCAAGAAGTTGGCCCAAGAGTTTCTTTTTTGCAAACCCTTATGTCTGACGCACAAGCCATGACCCCTATCAATGCTCGTGCCAAGCATCACCGAAATCTACTATGCGCTCAGGAAAGGAAAAGAGACAGGTACATATTTATAATATCTCTAACAACACAATCTATTCCTTGGTTTGTACCAAGACATCAGTGAGTCATTGTCTTGAATGTATCCAAACTTCATCATAGCTATCCTCAATGCTATCTAAGGCTAATAAAAAGAATCATAAAACTCACCCTGAATCTCAAGTCACCAACAGGCGGTTGAGCATACGGAACGCCCTTAAAACTGAAGTAAGGGGCGCCGTTGAGTAAATTTTTGACAGAACCCTTCAGTTCCCCTTGTTTCACGTTTACTATTGGATTGTCCTGAAAAATAAACATCATTATTATTCAATATCCAGATTTTGAGATATTTACAGCATACATAGCTACAGGTATAAATATTCTGAGTATCTTAAAAAAATTACAATAAATTTGCATTATTTACTTATATTGTGGACAGATCTTAGAATTGATTACTGCATTATTTGGCAGGCCATTTCATGAAACGGTTGTTTTTATGATATGGCCATCTTAAACTAACCACATTGTTTAAACATCAACATTTGATGATATATGTCAATCCACGATTGGCCTTATAATATTATCACAAATGTAGGGATGATGTCAAAGGTTTGACAGATGGGCTAGAACCCACTGGATGAAGTAGTAACCCTAAGCACCGCTCATGGACTTGGCAATACTTAGAATACTGTCATGCAGCCGGCTGTTCATTTCATTTCATATATGGGAAATTAATAGTGATGAATCTCTAGCTTTTTTTTTTTTCTTTGTAAACACCCTGCACTAAGGAATCAAACCCGCAACACTTGGGCAGGAGGCCAGTGTCTAAACCACTCCACCATCTGTCAATCAGTAATAAATCTAAAGACTTGTAAGCATTTAATGCACTATTCTGTTAATACTGCAGTATTTTAATGTTTGAATCACCTTCCCAGTGACTCCTAGATCTCTATTCTATATATACATACTGAATTAACGCATTTATTGTCCTGGCAATTTTATTTAAATCAGCATACATTGGTACAGTTGTAACAGATCATTTTCATTAAAGAACTCATTTAATAAGCCATATATCATGCTGATTTCTACCTACTAGATGCACATTCCTTATCAGTTACATAAACTATTAAGGCAATTGATATAAAATCTGACAATTTAAATCAAATTTACCCTATAAAACTTAGAAATATGTATAAGAATACTACCATGATAAAACTGCTAACTCATAAACAAGTTTTAACCTAAAATTATACATGTAACTTCTAACAATATCAACATGGAGTTTGTAGTAAACAATATAATTATGATTAATCTGGTGATAGAAACATAATTTAGTTAGCTATATCCAAAAAACAAAAGATACAATGCAAGATCAGATATTATTGATAAGTACAATATTTATAATATATAGGTAGGTAGGTAACTATTTGATGTTTTTACGACTTCTGTTTTCTATTGGGAATAAAAGAAGTAATCAAATAAAAAAAACACCAGCTATAGATACTTGTAAACTATTGTAATTTTCTACATAAATATTTAGATTTAAGAATGATCAAAGGTCAAAATTTAATCCCTTTTAGTGATGCAATGAAACTCACCATAGTGACGACTGACGAAAACCACTTCCAGGTTAACTTTGAATATTGGAAAAAAGAAGTTTTTAAATTAAGCATTTCTTTATTAAAATGTTATGATAACATTTGTCAGAGATTTTTGGTAATAAAAAGTTGACGACGTAATCATTTCAATTTGCCGCCAAACTCAAAACATCATGTTGTGACTTGTGACAGCCATTGAGCTGCTAACCGCAAGAACATGAATTATTCTACATTAAACAAAATTCAGAGAACTATTTATGATTACATAAATTCGATAGAAATATTACACTACGCTTATACGCTACAATACGAAATATAATGAAATTCCTATCTTTTATTTTGCGAATCGCAGGTATATGACAATAAAATAACATATACCTGCGACTCGCAGGTATATGACAATATCACATCACAATAGGGATAAATATTCACATTTCACACTATTCACAGTATTCATAATTTCATATTCGTATTCACCGTATTCAGTTATTCACTATCACTAATTCACAAAACATTTTTCTCGTGCACTAATTTCAGTAAACACAATTCACGATATTCACGATAAATCGAACTTACTCGATATTATACATACAATATATCAAATTGATCCGATGTTTTGACATTTACTTATTCTATTCGATTTAACGATGTATTTATTTAATGAATCATCGAATGTTGCTTTTTATTTTTTTGTTAGTTTCAACAACAAATATTAACTGACTAATAATTACAATAAAACAAAAGTAGGTTGTAAGTTGTAAGACTACGTGTCATAGAGTAAAGTAATCATACTAAAACTACGTGTTTTTGTGATTCCAATTTAAAAAAAAACATCATTAGCACGTAAAGACATCTATGAGCAAGTAGTCTGTGTCTATGAGTGAGCAGCTAAGTTATTAATCCTGAGTGATCGATCAACCGCTCACTCTTAATGTAGTCTGTGGATTCCGTGGATTTATTTTATTCACTCACTCTCACTCTATAAACTCTCTCGTCTGCTGTTTGGTGGTATCGCATATTTCTTTCATTTGTCGTTTTTGTTTCACTTACAAACATATAGTATTACTCAACTCAATCAGCTCTCCACTATCTTGGTAGTAGGTACAGTTTTATTCAAGTAACACTCATAGAAAACCACTATCATTAGACAACTCGTATAGCTATGAAATTCTGATCTCGGGGGGAGTTAGAATGTATCTTACTAAATCGTATCGACATCACATCGTTTCATTGTGATCGGTTAAGAGATCACCGTGATTGGCCGAGGCGTTATTGCAACATCACGCGTTGGTTTCTACGGGCCCCGATTCTACATTCACACATACAAAATCAGAGATAGCGACCTTTTTTCATTTGACTGGAGAGAGGTATCTAATATTAAATTAACTTTTATGGAATGTATTCGATATTAAAAAAATATCGATGTTGTTAAGTGATGTATTGATAAATATCGATACTGGGATTCGATGTTTCAAAACGTTTATTCCACCATATATTTTTTTAATTAATTTAATGCTTTGGTTTTGCAGAACGATCAGCCTAACAGAAACTTAAAATCAACGTTGTTATTCTCTGATCCCATTTAAGTTTAATTTATCAAACAAGTCACAGTCCAAGTCAATCATATAAAATTAGTCGTAGTCAAATCAAAGTCAAAGGAAGGTCTCCAGCACGATAGTGGCCGTTACTGGTAGCTTCTGTGGAGTTTTGAAGGCAACACGAAAAAAACACGTTATGCTGCACTACATCGCGTGCCAACACCTAAGTACATACACAAATAGTTAATGATCAAAATGCCACAGCTTCTACACATTAATGCTTAAAGTAACAGAGGTTTAGGAAAACAACACAGAACAGTGACATGTTCTTCTTCGTGTTCCCGCCAAAACTCCTCACAAGTCATCATCCACCACACACAGACCGGTGAGGACCGCAGTCTGATGAAACATAGAACAGGACCCGTTTGTATGGAGTTTGCATGTCTAATAATGGCGGTTATTGTTATTGCATTCCCTCGGTGCGCTTTCTCCTTCTGACTGCTGTCAAGTGTCAACACCATAGATTTAGGATCTAAATCTATGGTCAACACAACACGTCTTTTTTTTATTGCATAAGGTGGCATAGGTAGGCTTCAAGAAATAATATTGATGTATCGATATATATTATATGCCCCTTGCAGCCCAGCCTTGGACGTCTATCATCTAAGTCCACCCGTGATCATGAATGCTGTAAAGTATTCGAAATGTTGGGATAGTAGTAAAATCAAGTAAACGCGATAGATTCCGTAAACGAAGTTTTATTTCAAAATGTGTAACATTCGCGTAAATATCAGAAAGTATTATAGAATATTTTTTGTTCAATATATTGATATTTTATGACGATATTTATTATTTCGATTTAACGGTGTATCAACATAAAATTTTAAGTATCGAAAATGTATCAAATTCGATATATTTCTAATTAGACCCAAATATTTATAACGAAAAGGTAAAAAAACTTATTGCTTAATAATTAACTCGCTAAATGATTTAAGTACCATATTCACGGACTTAACATACTAGCACTTTTTATATATAGCTACTTAGATTAAATTATATATCTAGATGGACTGTCACTCTTATAAACGTCATAAAATTCGGGCGGGAATTATTATACTAGTGTGCGTGACAGCTGTCATTACGCTTGTGCAATTTATGTTTGTGTGCGTGCGTAATGATACCAGTTTCAGTAGTAGTATTAAATTATGGGAAAATTATATTATTATAGATTCAAGACATTCTTATACTACAAAATATTTCGTAGGTATATAGTCAATTATCTCTTTCTATTAACTCTCATAATTTTAATATATTATAAAAAAATATATACTATATTATAACCTCTTCTCTAATGAGAATACTACTATAACCCACGATAATTATAAATTTAAAAATGTAAACTATCTTCATCATTAAAATAAATAATAATATTACAAATAGTAATATTGTAATTAATTCCGAAAATGACGACTGTGCAGCTTTATGGATCCATTAAAAATGCTTATAATTATGTTTCTATTACTCTCTATCGTTAAAATATCATCAACTTACGCGGGAAATTTAAGTTCATAAACTGGTATCACATAAAAAAATACGAACTACAATAAATTTATTTTCGGAATATTTAAATGACTTATTTAGCCAGTTATTGTATGAAATAACGTTACTAACCGATGATAATAGATATCTTTGGTGCTCATTTTCCGATTTTTGTAGTTTCGGCACACTTTAATTACACACGTTGACATTTTAAATGACACATTAATGCTCCTGGATACGACCTTGTCAAGTGACGTCACGATTGGCACCAAATAATATAGTACTCCCTACCGAGAGATTGATACTAACAACCATAGAACAGCATTGGGATGAAAAGTTCACCCTAATTTATTTTGACGCGTTTACAACGCCGAGGACCCATTTAGAAATATAATTAATCTCAGTATAGGTAATCTAAAATGAATAACATTATTAAACCTAAAACATTTTTTTCGAACGTTAACGAAATGAACTCAGTTATATTTACCTAAGTAGGGCAATATAAAACTATATAATTTAAATAATTTGTGGCCCTAATCTGATGAGTTCGTTTCAGAACACAAAGTGCGAAAGTGATTTATTTCAGTTTACGAAAATCATTCCACATATCCTACAACCTACAATAAATATTTAAATAATCTATCTATATACTATTATAAAACTGTAACAGAGCTGTGTCTGTACATTTAAGATATTTGAGAAAAAATGTCTGAATTAGGCTATATAGGCGTGTCTAAACACAAAACGATTTTTTTAGATTTTTTGTCTGTCTATTTATATATATTTGTGTTTGTTTGTTCGCGCATCACGCAAAAACTACTGAACGGATTTTGATGCAACTTTTTTTTATTTGGTAGCTCTTGATTAGACTTTAAAACTGGTATACATTTTATCCTGCTACTATATCGGAAACCTGAGATATGACCTAAAAACTAGATTTTGGCTGCGGCGGAGCCACGGGCAAAGGCTAGTATTTTATAATAATTTAAATGAAGTTCATTTTGCATAATAAGTTATAATCCATCCATCCATCCATCCATCAGCCTTTTAACGTCCACTGCTGGACATAGGCCTCCTCACGAGAACGCCACAACGAGCGGTCCTGTGCCGACCGCATCTAACGGCTCCCCGCAGCTTTGACCAGATCATCGGTCCATCTGGTGGGGGGCCGTCCTACGCTGCGCCGTCCGATACGTGGTCGCCACTCGAGAACCTTTCGTCCCCAACGGTTATCGGTTCGTCGAGCGATGTGGCCTGCCCATTGCCACTTCAGCATGGCAACCCGGCGGGCTATGTCGGTCACTCTCGTTCTCCTACGGATCTCCGTATTACGGATTCGATCACGTAGGGAAATACCAAGCATAGCCCGCTCCATGGCCCGCTGAGCGACTTTGAGCCTTGATATGAGGCCAACATTCAGAGACCACGACTCTGTTCCGTATGCCATCACTGGTAACACACACTGGTCGTAGACCTTCGTTTTCAGACACTGCGGAATATTGGACGAGAAGATCTTCCTTAGCTTCCCGAACGCTGCCCAGCCGAGTTGGATTCGTCGATTGAGCTCTTTCTCGAAGTTGTGCCTACCTAACTGGACTGTTTGTCCCAGGTAGACATAATGGTCGACAACTTCGAGAAGCGCACTCCCGACTAGGACCGGTGCTGAAATGACATGGACATTAGACATGACTTTCGTCTTGTCCATGTTCATTTTGAGACCCACTAGTCGGGAAACCCTGCTGAGATCATTGAGCATGGTGCCAAGGTCCTCCAGAGATTCTGCCATGACTACGATGTCGTCGGCATATCGAAGGTGAGTGATGTATTCGCCATTGATGTTGATGCCGAATCCGGTCCAGTCCAAGAGCTTGAAGACATCTTCCAATGCAGCGGTGAAGAGTTTCGGGGACATAACGTCTCCCTGTCTAACACCTCTCTGCAGTTGGATCGGTCCCGTACTCTTGTCCTGAACGCGGACTGACATGGTGGCGTTTCTATACAAGCACTTCAGCACTTCGATGTACCGATTGTCAATTTGGCACCGCTGAAGGGACTGCAGCACCGCCCAAGTTTCGATCGAATCGAAGGCTTTCTCGTAGTCTACAAACGCCAGACACAGAGGCCGATTGTATTCTTCGGTTTTCTGTATAATCTGGCGTAGCGTGTGAATGTGGTCTACGGTACTATAGCCTTTTCCGAACCCGGCTTGTTCGGGAGGCTGGAAGTCGTCAAGCCTGCGCGTGAGTAAATTTGTAATGACCCTCGAAAACAACTTATACACGTGGCTCAAGAGCGAGATGGGTCTATAGTTCTTCAAGGGGGTCTGTCACCTTTCTTGAAGAACAGCACCACCACGCTTCTGGTCCACGACTCTGGAACGTCGCCCCCGAGAACGACGGAATTGAACAGCCTCTGAAGAGCTTTTAAGACCGGCTTTCCGCCTGCTCTCAGAAGCTCTGTAGTGATTCCGTCGTCTCCCGGTGCCTTTCCGTTCTTTAGTTGTTTGAGAGCCATTCTGATCTCGTACAGGCTGACGTCCGGGATATCTTCGGTAAAGTGCCGAGTTAGCTTGGATCTGGGGTCTTGGACCAAGCCAACAGCAGGGCTCTGGGATCTGTACAACTGTCCATAGAACTGCTGGACCTCTCCCAAGATCTCATCTCGAGAAGAAATGATGGTGCCGTTGTTGGTCCTCAGTTTAGTCAACTGACTTTGGCCAACAGACAGATCTCTTGCGAACACTTTCGAGCCTTGGTTCCGCTCTATCGCCTCTTTAATACGGGTAGTATTAAATTGGCGAATATCGTGTCGCACAGCTTTGGAGATCTGTCTGTTTAACCGCCTTAGGCAGGACCAATCGGCTGCGGACTGGACTATCATTTCTTTTCTCCTCTCCATGAGTTTGAGAGTATGGTCCGAGAGTTTACGGTTCCTACTGACGCGACGGGCCTTGAAGTAAGTCGACCCGACGGCGTGGATAGTTTGCACGAACCTGCTGTTCGTATCGCTCGCTGATTCACACTCATCTAGACATTGGAAGCGATTTTGTAGTTCGAGCTGAAAGCTCTCGGGGTTCTGGCATTGGGCAGGTGTTGGTCGGAGCGTAGACTTCATCAAACGCGACCTCTCGACTTTTGTTCTAATATTCAAGATGCCCCTGACTAGTCGGTGATCACTCCCAGTTTTAATCCTGCTGATCACTGAGACATCATTGAATATGTGTCGTTTTTCCGACAGGATGAAGTCAATCTCGTTTTTCACTGAACCATCAGGGCTAATCCAGGTCCATTTTCGCTGGGGCTGCTTCCTGAAGAAGGAATTCATCATGAAGAGGCCTTCCTTCTCCAGAAAATCAGCCAGCATCTGGCCCCTGTGGTTCCTCTGCCCAAATCCATAGTGCCCCACCTTCAGCTCATCGTCTGTCCTTTTGCCTAGTTTCGCGTTAAAGTCTCCCATAACCACCATGAAATAGGTTTTAGACAAGTGGATGGCCTTCGATATGTCCTCATATAGGGCCTCCACCTCGTCATCGGAGTGTGTAGAGGTCGGTGCGTAAATCTGTATGACCTTCAACGAATACCGTTTGGTTATTCTGAGTATAAGGTACGCTACCCTACTCGACACACTTTCAATCCTCTCCACGTTGCCTACGAGAGACCTGCGAACGATAAACCCGACACCCCCTTGGGACTGGTGGTCGCCCTCCCGGTGGAAGAGCAAGTTCCCGGACTGGAGGATTGTCGTACCCTCACCCTCTCTTCGGACTTCTGAAAACCCTATAATGTCCCAGTGGATCTTGCTCAATTCCTCTTCCAGCTCGGTGATTCTCTCGTCGGTCCGAAGTGTCCGAACGTTGTGCGTTACCAGGGCCAGAGGTCGTTGTTTATGGTAGCCTATCCGCGACCGGAGATTCTTCGCACCCCCTGCTCCGCCGTTACCGGGCCCGCTACCGTTAGGCCATGGAATAGCGGAGCTGCCGTGACTAAGGGCCGTTTTTTGTTGGGTGCTCATTTTTTTTGGGGGATATTGCCGTAATCGCCACGCTTGGCAGGCGGGTTGGCGATCGCAGTGGATGTTATTGATACTCGAGGAAGTGCTGCTGCCCACTCCCCCGGTATTCCCTCAGTCAGCTCTTACGACTCCCATGGGTGGAGAGGGGTGGGACAATTCTAAAGCCGGCCCCACACGGCAAATAAGTAAAGTAAGTAGGCAATAAGTTATAAACAATGATCAAATTCAGACATACATGAAAGCAAAATAAAGCTTTAATATATTTTGCACTCTTTTATAATTATGCGGTCTTGAAACCTAGCATCCACCACAAATAATTTGTGATTTAATTCGATACTGATTTTTCATGTAGTGAGAAGAAGCCATCCATTCGTTTATTTCCTGTCCTCAAAATTAAGTGGTGAGGCTTAGTAGCATAGTATTAAATTAAATATTCATTAATATAATACTCCTCTTTAAATTGAAAAAAAAGAAAATCAAAGCATCTAAGGACTGCCGACAGAAGTGAAAACTTAAAACTATAAAAAAACAGTTGTTATTTTTAGATATCCAAATTAATTGTTCGATCTTAAATTAAAACTTGTAAATCAAAATTATTCATTCAGGCATTAAAAAATAATGATCATAACTTGACAAAGTACTCCTTCAGACGAATTAAACGAATATAAACTTGATGGGTTCGGGTCGTTTCATTACATAGTTACTGTGGCCTCCTTCCAGCTCCATATCAGACCCTGGATACCATCTAGAGACAAAGTACTCGTAAAGGCCAATCATACGAGCCCAAACTCGATGGTGTTATGTTGTTTTATAACGGAGTTCCTATGGCCACCTTCTAGCTCCATCATCAGACCCTGGATACCATCTAAAGATAAAGTACTCGTCAAGACGAATCAGACGACTCCAAACTCGATGGGGTTGCGTCATTTCATTACAGAGTTACTGTGGCCACCTTCCTGCTCCATCATCAGACCCTGGATATCATCTAGGACTGGAGTACTAGTCAAGACATTTCAAACGAGCCCTAACTCGACGAGTTGCGCCATTTAATTACAGTTTCCCATGGCCACCTTCCAGCTCCATCATCAGACCCTGGATACCATCTAAAGACAAAGTACTCATCAAAACGAATCAAACGAGTCCAAACTCGATGAAGTTGCGTCGTTTTACTATAAGAGTTCCTAGGTCCACCTTCCAGTTTCATCCTCAGACCCTGGATACCATCTACAGACAAAGTACTCGCCTAGACAAATCATACAAGCCCAAACTAGATGGGGTTGCACTGTTTCATTACAGAGTTCCTAGGTCCACCTTCCAGCTCCATCATCAGATCAGCTCCATGTCATCATAATATTGCATTATCACGCGATGTATATATGGGTGTAAAATTTCAGCTCAATCGGAAACCGGGAAATGTGTCAAATTTAATTTCCAATGCACACACTATAGCTGCGTCTCGTAACGGTGTCGTGATGCCAGAGATTTTATCTCATCTAAAAATATGCGTACCGCACTAAAAGAAGTTTTCACTTCAAAAAATAAAAAAAAAATCTATATAAATAATACCAGGTGGTTTTACGTTTTACTATCGTCAGTAAATATGGGTTAACCCATCGTAAAACCACCCGGACCACCAGATAAATCCTAGTCATAATAATTCGTAAACGAAAAAAAAGACTCGATTAATTAAGTATTTTGGTCGTTATCGTGTTAACATCATTACCTACAACTCACGGACGTCCAACCAGATTTTTTTCAAACAGTTTTTAGCTAGTTTAAATAACAAAAATGGCATCAAAAATATCATGAGTGTTAAAAATAGTGTTTGTTCTTTATATGTGTGTGTAGATATTAATTTACAAGTGCAATATATGATAAATAGAGACATTTTAAGTTTGAAAAATCAGCTGTGCCGTGTCAACCGGGAGTAGAACACACCTCAACGCTTCGCTTATGAGGTGTGCAATAGAGACATTTTAAGTTTGAAAAATCAGTTGTGCCGTGTAAACCGGGAGTAGAACACACCTTAACGCTTCGCTTATGAGGCGTGCAATATCTACTTTAAATTTATATACCTACTTTCAATGTATGAGATTTTAAGCTAGCATATTATAATGAGTATTAATACTCCTCTTTATATTGATTTTTTTTTATTTTTTGAAGTGAAAACATCTTTTAGTGCAGTACGCATATTTTTAGATGATATAAAATCTCTGGACTCACGGCACCGTTACGAGACGCAGCTATAGTGTGTGCAATTCGATGAGATTATCCTAATTAGGATAGTCAGGAATGATTAATTATAACAGAATCTTCGAATGTGATTTTTTGAGACTAAAAAGAAGAAAATAAATTACAGTTTAAATAACTAAAATAGCACTCTTTAAATAGCTAGTTGAATTAAAATATAGTAAATAATATTAGGCCTATGTCCAGCAGTGGATGTTGAAAGGTTGATGGATGGATGGATGGATGATGGAAATAATATTACAATAAATAATGATTAAAAATTGATGAAATTTAAATAAAAATCACGTGACTATAAACGCGCCATGATTGGTCAACATAGTTGTGACGTCATAATGTTATAGCTATTTAATAACAGTACAGCGTTTACGGCTATTACACGTGACTAGACAATAATATTGAAAATTTATTGCTGAAATATGAGTTGTTAGTTGGTTCCGATTGTGTGATAAAGGATTTATTAAGGCAAAGTCTGATAATATCCCTGATGTTGATATATTTATGATCACCGATTTTTTAAAAAATGACGTTCGGTTTAATTCTGCTGAACAACTGCAATGAGTGAAAACTAACATTATGACGTCACACGCGCTCGGGTTTGTTCGGGAGTTGCCGGCGTGTCTTCGGTACTGGATTCAAAAATTATTTTTTATTTTGAAATAACTTTCGAATTATTGCGAAAAAAAATAGTTTTGTTATAAAACTTACATATGATCTTTCCATTTATCACAAAAAAAAATTTTTTCAAAAATTATAATTTATAATAAATAATTATTGTAAAACAGCGTGGGTCTTTTTGCTATTTTAGTAGGTGAACTATTTTGTAACATTTTAGATTAGATCTATTTCTTTTAGGATTTGACATGCTATGCTCCGCTACTTTTTAAAGTACCAAAATCTTTTTGTAATAAACTAATAATGCAATTTTGTGGCTCTAATAATCTAATATATACAACAGCAACTGAATACAATGATATCGACATCTAAAATTGCCACTAGCGACATCTAGGGCTGCATTTGTCAATATCTCTTTTACTTTAAAACAGCGACATCTATCAATAGAAAATTGCAACTTTGTACAATATTATACGACTTATTTAAAAATCTCTAAACCATTTATCTTCCTAACTTGGTTGCCTTATAATTTTATACTTTGTTCTAAGAGAAAACACCGTGACGCCAAAAAAAATGTGGAATGAAAAATATGTTTTTTTCATGTTTTATAACGTTGGTGTGTTATTATTTACGTGTGTTTAGTGTTTTTAATTATTGTTATGGATAAAATAGTTATTATACTTGACAAATATCATCAGTTCGTCAAGGAAAGGTAAGTACTTTCTTTTAACAAAAAACAATATACCGGCCGGGCGAACGGCGTTCTGTTGACGATTTAAGATGGAACCGATATATTCATATCCATTAAGATATCAGCGATATTGGAGGCATTCATGAATCAGTAATCCGATTTAATCTGATATGCTAATACGGGCGCATCGCTAATATGCCATATTCACTATATCGTAAACATGAACAGTGACCACTGAATATGGGTGTGTTGCTATATCCATAGACTAGATAGAATACCATATCGGTGAGAACATCGTACGTGTCATATCGGTCAGGACATCGTACGTATCATTGAGTTAAAAATGGTAGTGGGAATTGATATGCAGCATATCTCTATATCCTCCCTATTAAATATTAGTGATATTCATATATTAGTTTACATATTATGATATTACTTGAAGAATATATTGATATCAGCTGATATTGGCCAATATCGGTATTTAATACCGATGACACGTACGATGTTCTCACCGATATGACACGTACGATTGTTTACGATATAGTGAATACGGCAAATTAGCAATACGCCTGTATTAGCTTATCAGATTAAGTTAAGGATACATGAATGCCTCCAATATCGCTGATATCTTAATGGATATGAATACATATATCGGTTCCATCTTTAATCGTCAACAGAAGAGGTGTTTTCTCTTAGAACAAAGTATAAAAATATAAGGCAACCAAGTTAGGAAGATAAAGGGTTTAGAGATTTTTAAATAAGTCGTATAATATTGTACAAAGTTGCAATTTTCTATTGATAGATGTCACTGTTTTAAAGTAAAAGAGATATTGACAAATGCAGCCCTAGATGTCGCTAGTGGCAATTTTAGATGTCGATATCATTGTATTCAGTTGCTGTTGTATATATTAGATTATTAGAGCCACAAAATTGCTTTAGTAGTTTATTACAAAAAGATTTTGGTACTTTAAAAAGTAGCGGAGCATAGCATGTCAATTCCTAAAAGAAATAAATCTAATCTAAAATGTTATACAAAATAGTTCACCTACTAAAATAGCAAAAAGACCCACGCTGTTTTATAATAATTATTTATTATAAATTATAATATTATTTACTACTTTTTAGTTCAATTCAACTAGCTATTTAAAGAATAAAGATGCGGGTTCGATTCCCGCTCCTACTAAAAATCTCTTTTTCTTTATTCACAAATAATTTGTACTTTAAAAAGTAGCGTAGCATGGCACCTGGGTTTTTGAAATTTTTTTTTTTTTGTGATAAATGGAAAGATCATATGTAAGTTTTATAACAAAACTATTTTTTTTTCGCAATAATCGAAAGTTATTTCAAAATAAAAATTAATTTTTGAATCCAGTACCGAAGACACGCCGGCAACTCCCGAACAAACCCGAGCGCTTGTGACGTCATAATGTTAGTTTTCACTCATTGCAGTTGATAGAAAAATAATAAATACAGTGTTTTGATCTATTTAATTTTGTTGTCATTGTTAAATATTTAAATTTATATTAAAAATGTCGAACCTAAAACGTTATCGTTCTTGTTTTGTACCATTTTGTACGAATTATTATTAATTATGTATATTATGTTGAACATAACCTATAGCTTTGTCGCCGTAACTCTCACGCGATGCTCTACAATTTATGAAATGAATCATTATATTTAATATAATGGAGAATAAATACTTAAATATTTTCATTTATTATATTATTTTTAACAGACTTACGTTGATGCCCTGGCACCTCGAACTTCAGCAGAATCAAACCGAACGTCATTTTTAAAAAAATCGGTGATCATAAATATATCAACATCAGGGATATTATCAGACTTTGCCTTAATAAATCCTTTATCACACAATCGGAACCAACTAACAACTCATATTTCAGCAATAAATTTTCAATATTATTGTCTAGTCACGTGTAATAGCCGTAAACGCTGTACTGTTATTAAATAGCTATAACATTATGACGTCACAACTATGTTGACCAATCATGGCGCGTTTATAGTCACGTGATTTTTATTTAAATTTCATCAATTTTTAATTGTTTACAATTAATTGAAAAAAAAATTTTGAGGTTTTTTACATATCAATATTATTAATAATAAAGTTTTAAAATACATAAAAAGAATCAATATTTTTTTTTTTCAAAAACCCAATTCCTGAAAGTAATAGATCTAAAATGTTTAAAAATAAAATCGCGCCATCAAATAGTATGAATTTTAATTGCAAAATTAAACTTACTGCATGCATCCAATAGATGCATGTAATGCTTGCCGATAGATGGCGTTGGTCGTAAGACAAATGTGATTAAGAATTTGGGATGATCGAAAGATCAGTAGGATAGCTTAGTGGTTTAGAGCACTTCCCCGGATTGGAAAAGATGCAGGTTCGATTCGCGCTCCTACTAAAAATCTCTTTTCCTTTATTCACAAATAATTTGTACTTTATTTGTAACATTTTAAGCACCTCACGTTTTTTTACAATCATTATTTATTGTAATATTATTTCCATCATCCATCCATCCATTCATCAACCTTTCAACATCCACTGCTGGACATAGGCCTAATATAATTTACTACATTTTAAATCAACTAGCTATTTAAAGAGTGCTATTTTAGTTTTTTAAACTGTAATTCATTTTCTTCTTTTTAGTCTCAAAAAATCACGTTTGAAGATTCCGTTATAATTAATCATTCCTGACTATCCTAATTAGGATAATCTCATCGCGCGTGTTAAAAGGACCTATTTTTTGTCCCAATTAAAAGAACCGTTCCTGTAGAGTATTTAATTACGATTTACACATATAGATTGTTAACAATAAGTTTTCTTTTTGAACATAAGTTTAGATTCGCGGGAAGTCGCAGTAAAAACTTAGTATCAAAATAACACGTAAGGAAATAATAGGTACGATAGAATAATAAATATATAGGACAATCTATTATTGAAAGTGCCGACGAGGGCGTATCGAATCTTGGTAAATGGTATTACATATAATGGTTTCCATCAAGCCTTATTTAGAACAAGTTTTATTCAAGAATGTGAGGAATAATATTGCATAGGCCACGGCCCACGTGATGGTAAGTGATTACCGTCGCTCATGGACTCAACTATACCGAGAGTATTGTCAAGCCACTGCGCACCATTTCATATCTCAGATATGAAATGAAAGAATAAACGGCTATCTTGTGCTACAGCCAAAACACACTGACGTGCTTTATGACCGGTCACACAGGAGACGGTGGTACCAACCCGTTAGGGACCGATAGCAAGTGAGTATTGGTACCCAGCCCTACCATCAGTAATGCAATGGGTGATAACTGCTTACTTCCCTTAGTCGTCTTGTACGACACCTGCGGGAAAGGATGGGATGGTGATACTTGTATTCTTAGTCCGTCCCCACACGGACAAAAGGTAAAGGTAGATCCATATGATTTTAATTTTAATAAAATCGTAGAATTAGACTACTTATACCCATATATTTATACCCATCTGTACACGAAATGATAGTTTTTTTTAGATTATTCTTCAGGAACTGGCTTACAAAATTTCAGTATAATAAATTATCTGCGTGCCAAATTTCATTCTAATCTGAACAGTCGTCAAACGTCCAAAAAGCAGACTATAATTATTTACAATACCAGAAGTAGGTATTAGTCACACGTTGGTAGCCCCAGTAAAATGTTTTGGAAATGCAAATAAAGAATCATAGACGGGATGAGACATTAGAAGAAATAATAATAGAGAGAAGATGAAGAGGCGCTCCGGCGCTTTCACTCACCAACATAATTGAACTACCATTACTTTACATCGATATTCTGGAATAGGGTGGTACTTCCCCGGGTGAACCAACCCCTTCATGCAGCAAAGCTCAGCTCTACATTTCAAAATTAACCTTACAGAATAATGATAGGCTGCCTTCATTCGATCTGTGCTCAATTTTCAGGTGCTTTCAGCTCTTAGCCTAGCATAACTGAGATCTTTTCAAAGACTTACAAATAACAATCACAATAAGTTTGTTCGATGCTTCTATACAAACCAGAATTGTGGCTAAATATAACAGCGTTTACGTACTGCTTACCCTGCTGTGCTGGTAAGGCAGACTTTACACGCGTTAGTTATTCAAGGCGATTTAACTTTGTATGGTTGTTTTGGTTGTCATGATACCAGATAGAGCGGTACGTAGTTACGTACATGATTTTTTTTAACTATATTTTAAATTAGACATAAATGTAGTTTATGATCGTGAAACAACCAATCAACCCACCTCAAAATCTTCCATATTTCTTCGATAGATGGTGCTGTTTAACAAGTCTGAAACGCGCTTTAGTTTCGTTACATAGCTTACTATATAAAATTCCAAAGACGCTATCTCTTTCTCTTACGACATCCGATGGGATGAAGGATTTTTGAAAATGTATCTGTAGGATTCTATTCTGCATGATATATGTTGAGTATAATTAATAGTGGACAACAACCAGAGATGCGCAAACTAAATCACCAATGAGATAAGGGATTTATAAATCTTTTTCTTCGAAAGATTTAAATCTTTGGTTACGAATGACGTTATTCATTCACTTGATCATAAGTGATGCAAATATCTATTGATTCATGTAGTAGAGATGCGCAAACTAAATCACCAATGAGATCAGGGATTTATAAGTCTTTTCCTTCGAAAGATTTAAATCACTTTTAAATCTTTGGTTACGAATGATGTTATTCATTCAGTTGATCATAAGTGATGCAAATATCTATTGATTCTTGTAGTTATTCTCTCATTCCCTCAAGTCGCAACAGGTTTTGAGCTTTTTACTAAAACGACAGAGAGTCTAAGTTTCTGTGTACCTATCGTCATTGTATTTCAAGAGTGCGTTTGTGCGTGCCTACAACTTATCTTATCTCTTTTCAATTCACAATATCCTTTATCTGTTGTCTCATTCTAAATCTACGTCCATCATTCCATCTATTCAATAATCAATCCTAACGTAGTGCGCTAATGAGTTAAAGATGTATTTTCGAAACCAAAGATTTAAAGATTGATCACGCATTTAAAAAAGGATTATACATCTTTTGTATCAATCACTCCTGAGTTACACATCTATATCATGTAGTTATTCTCTCATTCCCTCAAGTCGCAACTGGTTTTGAGCTTTTTACTAAAACGACAGTCTATGTTTTTGTGTACCTATCGTCATTGTATTTCAAGAGTGCGTTTGTGCGTGCCTACAACTTATGTTATCTCTTTTCAATTCACAATATCCTTTATCTATTGTCTCATTCTAAATCTACGTCCATCATTCTATCCATTCCATCTATTCAATCCTAACGTAGTGAGCTAGTGAGTTAAAGATGTATTTTCGAAACCAAAGATTTAAAGATTGATTACGCATTTTGAAAGATTATACATCTTTTGTATCAATCACTCCTGAGTTATACATCTCTTAGTTGTCATTGTCTTGTCAATTCAATAATCAATTGTGTAGTACTGTAAATTGTAGTTTATAAATGTGCAAGTAGGTAGAGTGTAGTAGCCGTAGTAGGTAGGCCCCGTCTTGTTTTATAAACAGAATTTCAATTAACGTAAATTAAATTATTTAAAAAAAAGTTGTTTTTAATTTGTTTAAGTCTGCATTTAAGAGATTAAAGATGGGCCTAATACAATGTTATATTGTATTAGGAAGGAACATCTCCAATATACTACGTTATGTAGAGTAGTCTAGTGGTGACCTGACCACTATAAAGATTTAAAAAATATTTTGTTGATCGATAAAAGAAGTGGTAGGTATTAGCTCTGTTAGGTTGGCATTTGTAACGTAAGGACAATTATTATATTCCTTGTTAATGTTGGTAATAGAATGCCATGCAATTGAATAAAAATATATTGTTCGGAGTCCCGACTCCTAAAGTAGTGTCTTACATTCTCTTTGGAGGACCGGCCAGACGAAAGAACATACTTACTTATAACCTACTTTTATTTTAGTATCTACCTAAATTGCAAAAAACATTGTTTTATGAGTAACAAAAAAAAACAACATGCACGCAATGTCATATTTTTCATACAATTTCCTTTTTACGATTTTGAATCTAAATCGATCACCCGTATTTTTTCAGAATTTTTGAGCAGTATCATACCCGTAAGTCAAATAATTATGATGCCTTATTTGCAACCTTTCATAAATGAACAAATATATTTGAAAGGCAAAAGCGACAGCAGACACATCCGTGTGGTGACGGACTGAGAATACAATTGTCACCACCCCATTCTTTCCCACGGGTGTCATATGAGGTGACTAAGGGAAGTAAGCAATTATCATCCATTGCATGACTGGTGGTAGGGCTGGGTACCAAGTGGGAGTACTCACTTGGTATCGGGCTCGAGCGGGTTGGTACCACCATCTCCCGTGTGACCGGCCATGAAGCACATCGTTGCGTTTTATGGCTGTAGTAGGAGATAGCCGTTTATTCTTTCATTTCATATCTGTGAAATGAAATGGTGAGCAACGGCTTGACAATACTCTCGGTATAGTTGAATCCATAAGCGACGGTTACCATTTACCATCAGATGGGCCGTGACTGGTCTGCCACTACATGCAATAACAAAAAAAAGCAAGATAGAATATAATAACAAAAAAAAGAGGCAAGAAGGTACTTAACCTTCGTACACTATGTGGCTGTGTTCAAAGGTTCAAACGGCGCCGGAGCACACTTCATATAAACACCTATTAAAATATCAAATTTCAAACATAAGTCTTACTATAAATTAAAATAATTTACTGAATACCTTGTAATGAGAGTAGTCGTGGGAGGACAGTGTACCAGGCGTGATAACTTGTGGACGAAACCCTTGTAAGGTCCGAAGGACCATCAACTACTGAGGAGTACCAAGGTCGATATAATTCATAAATGGCTTGCTGCCGATTTGAACTTATACTATGATGAGACCCTGTTGGTGGCCCCTTACGATGCCCATGGAAATAGAGGGTCTTGGTTTTGCATAAGGCCACCTCTAAATCCCAGCTGTCGGATTCTTTGAATGACCTATATGATCTCGGTTGAAGCTAAATCACCACCTGCTTTTTTTGTCAAAGCGGGAAAAAATGTGCCCACTAAAGAACCCCACCATATGACGTCAGTGGTCAAGTCACCACCCTGATTGCCGGTGTGTCTACGCCCGTAGTGCTCTTTGTTTTGTCCGCGCACCCTATCCGCGATGGAGCTCACCGGGCAGCACCCGGTCGTAACAGAAATTCCACAAAAGCGGTCTTGGAACATTGCACGGCATCTCCCGCCAACGCCAACCATTGTGAGTCGGGTACATCAAGCTTACCTGATAAATAACCTTATTTTATAAGAGTGCGTTGGCGATGTTGACGTCACCAAGACGACACCCTCCTTTAGGAAACTATTTTTTTTTGCCAGAAGCACATGGTCTCATCTACGATAGAGCGCCTTAGGCGGAAGCCAAATCGTGTTTCGGTCAAACTCGGCCCTACTGTTTCCAGATATGTTCTATTGTAACCTGTCTAGTAACTAATTCATTCTGGCCTAATAGTTTTTTAGGTTTTGAAATTAATCATTATAATAAAGCGACGGTCTACCCTTTTTTTTATTTTTTTTTTATTTTAGTTGGGCAAAAATGTCCTAGCGCACACCCCGCTGCCCGGGGAGACAACGGGGTGAATGGGGCTCTCACCCACTAAAAACCCACCGTGCGCCTCCACCCGCCCTTGCTACGGCGGATCACGGGTACCGCTTCGTTACGACCGCGATCCGCAGGCGGCTGCCCCTTCGGGCACCCTCTCTTGAGCGACGCCTCGCGCACTTGGGCGTCGCACCTTCGTGGTAGGCTTCCGCGGACGGCAGGGTACTCCCCGACCCCACAGCCCGCAGCCACGGCTAGGGTGGCATCAGGCGCAAGTAAGCGACGGTATACCCACGCTATGCCATGCTGAATACACAACACTGAAATGAGAGTATTGCCAGTGTCGGACTGGCCATACAAACAAGGATACGTTTACCAGCCGGGGCATGAGTTTCTGTAGAATTCCACAAAAATGAGCGTATAAATCTGATCAGTTTCTGCCTACAAATCTTAGGCATACCAAGCTCTTGTAAATTACTTAGGTATGCATTTGCGAAAGGTGTACCTAGGTTTCGCTGTATCGCCGTATCAACTATAAAATTACCTTTAACCCCTATTTGAAATTCACCACTATTGGATCTAAATGCCCTATTGTGCCATGGATCGAATTTGGCCTGAGGGGACCATACCTGAATGGCCCAAGTTTGACACATCTGTATCCTTACCACCTTAATGATTCTAGATTAATACGACACACAATAATTAAGCACTACGTTTGATTCGTGGCTCTCAACTCTCTCAAGGTAAGCCCCGCAATCTTTATTTGCTCGATAAGTAATTGTCCACGTATCCTCATCACCCCTTAACTTTTTTTTATACTACGTGGCCTACGTGGGTGACAAATGAGCACTATCATCATACATCAATATTTTTTTCTATAGGTATACAATATTTAGCGAAGGAGTTCTTTACCATAATTAATTCACAAGCCCAGATTTTGTAAGCAAGTGCACTCATGACTTAAAAAATCCCAATCGAGTTTCAACTTCAGTCTTGTGATTAAATTTAAAATTCGATACCATAGTTACAGCTACGTTATCATTGCTCAACTAACACATTTCAATTTGTAGCATTCTTAACCTATCTCTGAACACCTACATAAATATTTTATTTTTCATTAAATTACTTATTTATTACTAAGGGTACAGATTAAAAAACAAATGAAAAATATTTATTTTCTAAATTCTACTGGCACATTTCAAAGTAAGACAGTGATTACAAAGTTGTCCACCAGGCGGCGGTAGTGACACCAAATACGCGCGAGACTGCACCGATAACGTTGTAGCGCGCCAATTTCAAACTAAAATTGGTGCGGTAAAACATTACGCTATGAATATCAAGTCTCATTATTGATTATAAAACACATTTCACGTGAATAAATATTAATATATTAGCGATAAAATGACCCTTCATTTCAACGAAAAAAATTCGCCCAAGTGAATTTGATGACGATATACACACAAAAATCACCAATAGAAATAGTTTATTCGGTCTACCTGCTAGCTTATCAGGGCACACACTTCACCCACCTTCAGTGTAAATAAGGATTAGCTAGATTATCAGGCTAGGAATTATTTTAGTACGAAATTTACGAGCGGCGCGCTTTGCATTGACCAATTGTGCAAATAAATATTTTTTGCAACTATTTGTATTGTAGATTATCATTTTTTGCTTTAATAAATTTTATTATAATATTATATTCCATTTTGTGTCTCAATTTTGGTACGTAAACACATAGGTTTGCGCACACACTCATGATAACGGTTGAAAACAAAATCGTCATCTTTCGTCACCATTTGTCTATCTGATCACTTTCTGGCGTAATATTGTGACATTTTTCTGAAATTGAAAAATAATTTTGTGCAAAGAAGGTATTATATTCAATTCATAACGGCACCCTGTTAAGTAATTGCTGGTATATGCATATCAAGAAGGTTTCGCATTATTAATAAAATATTACTGTCATTAATTTATTACCTATCGAGTGACCAAAAATTTGATTCCCATCCATTATACTTGTACCCACTTGCCGCAGGCTGGTAATGCCACAGGGTCCAACTGTTTTTTTTTATTTTTAGATTTATAAACGTTAAATTTATTGCGGGCAAAAGAACGCTCGTGCATTCTCTTTTCCCCGCTCTACTTTTTAAATACCTCACATTTGTGTTCTAGAGAAAACCCAAAATTTTTACTCGGTAATAATAGTGCACTAAGGCCCACTTGCGCATTTCAGAGTTAATGTATATAACTCCGAGCGTAATAGTGTAACTACTTACCACGTTTATCTTGTGTTTACCGAGATTTAAATCTTTTCCGTAAAAGTAACTGCTAAATATTAGAATTGACATATCTTTTTTTCGACGCGCAGCAAATTAACGCCTGGTTTCAATAAGGCCGACCTCTCCGACCGACGTCGTCATACACGCACCCCCTATTCCGTCATTACCAGGGGAAATCTTAGCACTGCGAATTCTTACCCGACACGTGCTCCTACTCCGAATGACTCTACCTGTATGAACTGAGTGAAGCAAACCAACAAACATGAATCAAAAATGCTGCGTTACATTGCTAAACTGTCACAATAACAAGGGGATTTTTAATCGTATCGTTACATGTATACTGTACGATAATCGGGAACGCTCATCACAATGGCTGAACCCAGGAGAACCGGCAAAATCCTGCCCCAAGCGAAAATTTACTCACAATAAGGTACTGGTAAGTGTCTGCTGGACCAGTGCTGGTGTCATCCACTACAGTTTCCTAAGATTTGGCCAAACGTTTACAGCAGATCTGTATTGTCAACAACTGCAAACTATGATGGAAAAACAACCGACACTGGTTAATTGCTCTAGCCTACTGCAGGCTGCTTCTGGACAACGCTAGACCACACACTGTACAACAGACGGTTGCAAAATTAGAGCTGCTTCTGCTTTCTCCATACATAACGCCAATTTCATTTGTAAGGACCTATTTATGTGTCATAACAAAAAAAAAAAAAATTAAAATGTATGGAATAAATCTATAAAATAACAGTAAATATCTCTCTGTTAAAATAATATACCTAAGACAATTAAGACTGCTGACTTTGGAAAATTGAGTGATTTGATGTTTAATACGCATAACGCACCTATAAAAACCATTATTTTTTATATGAACTAAGCTAGGCATAAGGTGGGGTATTCTAGATACGTGGAAAGGCATATCGCAGGTGCAGAAAATAATCTAAAACCGAAGTATAGGGTTAAATAAAATAATAATAAATATTTACAAAACGTTACAAAAGCAATCACATAGTAGCAATAATTGCAAACGCCACGGGTGCAAATCAAAATTGTACAAAACTCAATATTGCAAAAATATTAATATAACCTTATCTATGACACCTGAACTACAAAATTAGTTTCTCACGGAATTATCAACAATTGTTTAGTATATTTTAATTAATATTTCGTAAGTTCTGTGATAAGTTAAATCGAACACTCAATATGTTTGTCTTTTGAGTTTATTACTAGCCGATTATACTATTATTACCAATAAAAATGTCAGATTTTGATGTCTTGTCAAAAGTGTCAAGATAACGTCAGCCACATTTGACATGTTAACATTGTACATGTCATACGACTGATGATACGCGATGAATGATTAAAGAAAGTATTGGTGCGCAGTGCCCATATTTTCTATTTGAGTCTAGTCATAATTATATTGTAGTTATATAAGAGAGGGTTAGCGCTATTGTCATTAATGTAATCTATATCTAAAACTTAGTTATTAGGTATAAAAAGGTGAGAAGTAATATACCCACGCAAAATTCCACCTAACTCCTTAATCTGTTATTTCAATTAAGTACAAGCGCGAAGTACCTAGTACCCACCAGTATACCATCTATACTATTATAAAGCTGTAACAGAGCTGTGTCTGTACATTTAAGATATTTGAGAAAAAAATACTGTAATGGGCTTTAAAGGCGTGTCTAAAAATTTTTAGAATTTGTGTCTGTTTGTTTATCTCATTTACTTTTTCTCTATTGTATCTTTCTTTTTATCTTGCAAGTGGTGTTTACCTTTAAGTCATTGTTACATTGTTGCATGTTTCTAATTTTAGCATTAATTTAATGTATTTATGTAAACAATCGTTGGTAAGCCTTAATAAATAAAATAAAATCTGTTTGTTTGTTCGCGTATCACGCCAAGACTACTGAACGGATTTTGATGCATCTTTTATTAATTGAGAGCTCTTGATTAGACTTAAAAACTGGTCTGCATTTTATTCCGCTACTATATCGGGGACCTGATATATAACCGAAAAACTAGCTTTTAAGTCAAATCAAGGCCTTTCAAATAAAAGAAATTTAATCAAAACCCATCTAGTAGTTCTTTTAAATAAAGTCTAAAAAAAATTCTAGTTTAAATAATTTTCTAGTTTTTCGGTTATATCTCAGGCGGGATAAAATGTATACCAGTTTTTAAGTATAATCAAGGCCTTTCAAATAAAAAGTTGCATCAAAATCCATTCAGTAGTTTTTGTGTGATGCGCAAACAAACAAACAGACAAATAGATAAACAGACAAAAAAATTTACAACACGATAACGACCAAAATTCTTAATTAATCGAGTCTTTTTTTTCGTTTACGAATTATTATGACTAGGAATAGAGCCCTATTACTTTTCACGTTCTGCTTCGATGTGGTTTAATTGTTATTAAATAAACAAAAAATACTGAATATTTACGGCATTTACGTTCGACGCGACACCAAAACCAGCGCATTTCATGAGAACTACCTACCTTTTTACGTACTGTTATACGAGATTCGGCTTTAGAGTTTTTAAAAAAACAATTTAATTACACACACTAATATTTATTCAATTTAAACTTAAAATAACTTTCACAAGATATAGAAGATATAGTAATTAATATAATATAGAGAAATAGTAGGATTCGCGGGTAGTCTAGTAGCTACGTAACGCGAGTATCGAGATTGAAGTCTGACTGGCTGCCCTCTGGGATGGGCTCCTTATATATTATAATATACTGCTGACACATCAGGGGGGTTTGTGGTGGTCAGCCTGTCTACTAACAAGGGGTGTATATAACAACCCCCCGCAGAAGACGGAAGTTCGGGAAAAGCTGAACTTCAGGAGATAATTTTTAATTAAACAATTTCCCTCAGCCTTGGCTGGGGGTCTAGAGAGGTTTCAACGGTGTCATTTTCAATATCGGTACTCTTGGGGTTTAGCATTGGTACATTAAACTTAGTCTTATATCTAGAAAACAATTTCCAAAGCTTAAAAATAATAAAAGTGATTACAGCTAGATATATTAATGAAGAAAATACAACGTAGTGTGTCCCATATTTTATGAGTATCGGCTCTTTGTCTATGATTTTATTTAGTTCTGAAAGCAATCTGGAATTTTGGCTATTTGTGGTTAGTTCAGTTAAGTCTATATTTTGGAGTAAAATGGGGGACACAGTACTTAAACTATTCGACTTAGAATCTAATTTACAACATGAATCATTTATAATATTAAAATCTAGGTTTGGCGTAGAAATGCTTATGTTTAATGGATCAAGGGATGATATGAGTCTTGTGCTCTTGGTGTACACTGTGCACTGGTTCGTGAGGTTTAATATACCGACACCGGACACTACTGCTTCCCGTAATTCGGAATCACTGCAGTCAATCGTTATTTTAGTCGGGCGCGATTGAACGAAAATCCACTGATTGTTCACTAGGGGTTTCCAAATGTCTAAGTCGCCAACTATAGTTTTAGTTTCGCATTGCACTGGGATAAAACTGATAGTTTTGGTCAATAGTTCACTCTCACACGTAGGGTTGCTTCCCGAGAGTAGTACCATAGATGCGGCGCACAGATAGAACTCAGAGGTTATCGTCTTACATTTATCTAGGTTATCTAAATTACAAAAGCTTAACTTATCCTTAGAAATAGCGGTATATGAACTAGAAGGTAATATTAGACTAAAAGTATTAACATTAATTGTCCCATGGGGTGTAGGCAGAGCCAAGTTATGGTACAGGTTGAATTCGTCGTTAGGGGCTAGAGGTATTTGTAAGACAAATACTAATTTATTATTGAAATAGTAAGTTGCTACACTAGATATACTTAGTATTAAATGAATATTGTCTATACTTATAGATACAGGGATTTCGGAGTTTCGAGGTAGGTGTCGATGGTTATCGGCGAGTTCTTGGAACAGCTGGCTTGGAGTCAGTATGTTAGGATGCAGGATGTTTTGGCTAGACAGCAAAATGGCGTTAGTCAGATCTTCTAATTGGAATGACAATGTAAGTAACGAACTTTCGAGGCTAGTTAATATGGAATGGACTTTTGTTTCTGTGATTAAATTATTTGAAATTTCTGTAATATTATTTATTTGTTTTACTAATGAGTTTAATGCTTTATTTAGAGTTTCTTCGTTTATTTTTAATTTGTTTATAGTTTGTTTATATGATTCTAATGTCGATGTAGTTACTAGTATATTTTCTTTCATTAGTTGCGCGGTCTTTTTCACGTTGTTCTGAACAGATCGTAAGGCGGAATCGTATTTTACTGCATCATCTTCGTCGAGTGTGCCGAACACGTGTTTAAATGCGGTACCTATTCCACCAAACCATGCGGATCGTTTGCTACGTTTAGAAATTAGATGGGAAATAGATTCATATTCTCTTTGGACATCCTTATACCTAACAGTTAAAGGGGATAATATGCTTGCACAGTGGTAATCAGAAGACTGTTGGCACGCAAACCTCACTGTGCCCGGGACTTCATTTATGTTTAGGAGGTGTGAGTTAATATAGGAAATGTCTACATAACTAACAACATTCAGTTGGCCGCTGATGATTTTAAGTTTTCCTAAAGCTTCGAAGTAGATACCGGGGCTGTTAGGGTATGGCTTGAAGAAATCTGGTTGGGCGTGTGTTGGAGAGCTGAAATAGAAATGGATTGTCGTTATCTAATTGATTTCTGCGGGTTTAATTTCATCAAAGTGGTGAGTGACATGTCGTCTGTTTATGAGGAGTGTAACTGTGTGGTTGTTGTGGATTCGTATTATTTTGTATGGGCCCTTCCAAATCGGGGACAGAGCTTTTCTTAGTCGTAAGTGATTTTTTAGGTACACGTAATCGCCAACCTTATATTTCGGTGGTTGTTTGGTTCGCGAATCATAATAGGATTTGGAGGATTCCTTGGATTGTAAGATGTTCTCAAACGCTTTTTGTCGTGACTGCCTGAGTTTGTGTTGCAACATTTTAGTGTAATCTGAGTAGGTTGTATTGGGTTCATTTTCGTATAAGGAGTTGGGTATGAATGGTTTATGCCCAAATAAGAGTTCATACGGAGTGAACTTGGTTGTAGAGTGTACAGTAGTGTTGTATGTAAGTATGGCAGTGTAGACATATTTAGGCCAATTGTCTTGGTTCTCGTTGGTGAATGATTTTAAGTACTCCTTAAGTGTAGAGTGACTACGTTCTAAGGCTCCTTGAGTTTGTGGATGGTAAGGAGATGCCCATAGTTGTTTGATTTTCAGGAATTGACAAGTACTCTTGAATAGTTCAGATGTAAAGTTGGTGCCTTGATCCGTTAAAATTGATTTGGGAATTCCAAATAGGGAAATGAAATGGACCAAGCAATCACTCGTTTCTTCAGCTGTTGTGCTGCGTATGGGATAGGCTACAGAATATTTGGTAAGATCGTCTTGTAGTGTAAGAATGTACTTAAGTTTAGCGGTGCTGGCTTCTGGTAACGGTCCCACAATGTCTAGAGCGACGCGTTGGAATGGTGCTGTGGATGTTGTTGTTATTTCCATGGGGGCTCTATTGAGTTTTCTTAATGCTTTATTTTCTTGGCATAATTTGCATTTCTTGACGTAGTTTTCTATATCTGTTCTCATGCCTTTCCAGTAAAATTGTTCATGAATTCGGTTGTACATACGTGTTGATCCCAGATGTCCTGCTATGGGAATATCGTGGTTCTCTCGCATGATTTTCTGTCTTTCGCTTAATGTCGGGTAGATTATTTTGTTTAAATAGACATGTATGTTGAATTTGGTATTGTGAAAGAGATATGTAATGATATTATAGATTTTAGTGTAAGCGTGTTTATCGAAAGGGTTTCTAAAATCTGATATAGCAATATCTGTAGGTCGTTCGTGTTGCATGATTTCATTTCTTACATTTTTCAGAGCATTATATATGGCAGCATAGTTTGATTCATCAAAATAGTGTACTCTGGTGAAAATAAGATAAATGGTTTTATTTTCATGGTTTATTTTCAAGAATGAGTATAGTTCCTTTTCAGTATCAACAATTTCATCTTTGTTTACAGTGTTTGTAAGTATTTCTGATATGTAAGGGTTTGATTCATCTAGGTCTATTGATGTAGGGATTACGATTATTTTATGTGGAGTTTTTGCGAGGTGTTCGTTGTGTTCTTTCAACACAGTGTTTATAAGAGTTTCCTTATTTGTAAGATTTTCAAAAAACTAGAATAGTCGTCGTTATTTATGTTTGATTCTGCTTGTGTCACTGTTTCCGTTGGCGAAGGGATTTGGAGATTCTCGAAGTCAATATTTAGATCTTCGCTTCTAGGGCTTAGTTCCAGTGGTCCTAAGTCGAAAGAGGTTGGAGAATTGATAGGCAGTTCATCCTGCACAGGTAAGTTATTCGGTATATTCGGAATCATTTCAGGGTTGGTGCTGTCGTTAATGTTTTGATGTAGGAGTTCTTCGTTGTTGTATGAGAAGGGTATAGGAGAAGGTAAGTCTACGAGAGAGTCTTCCAATGAGTCATTGTATTCGGCATTGAGATCGGGTGATGGCGGCTCTTCATTGCATATAGCGTTCACAGGGAATCGTGATAGTGCATCGGCGTTGGTGTTGATTTTGCCCTTCTTATGAATGATGTCGTACTCGAATTCTTCTAGTTTGAGACGCCACCTTACCAATCTTGAGCCTGGGTCTTTGCAGTTAAACAGCCATTGCAATGGTTTGTGGTCGGTAACTATTGTGAATCGACGTCCATAAAGATAGGGGCGAAAGGCTTTGGTTCCGAAGACTGTAGCGAGGCATTCTTTCTCTGTTACACTGTAATTGCACTCTGCCTTGTTGAGAGTACGAGAGGCGTAAGCAATGGGGCGATCTTTTCCTATTGGCCCCTGGGATAAAATAGCCGATATCGCATAGTTTGACGCATCGCATGTTAGTATAAATGGTTTCGTGAAGTCTGGGTAAGCTAGGACAGGCGATATAGTAAGTTTATTCTTTAGGCTTTCGAAACCTAGTTGTTGTTCGTTATTCCAAACGAAGGGTACGTCCTTTTTTAGAAGAGTTGTAAGAGGCTTTGCTAATTTAGAGAAGTCTGGTATGAACCGTCTGTAGTACGAGACGAGGCCGAGAAAAGATTTTATGTCTTTGGGGCATTTAGGGATTGGAAATTCAGTAACAGCTCGTAATTTATCCGGGTTAGGCTTAACTCCATCGCGATTTATAACATGGCCGAGATATGCGACCTCCTTGCATAGAAATTCACACTTATCTGGTTGTAGTTTTAAATTATAGTTTCTGAGTCTGTTGAAAACGGAAGTTAGGTTTTGTATGTGGCTTGACAAGTCTGGCGAGTGCACTACGATATCATCAAGATATACAAAACATCTTGATCCTTGGAGGCCAGATAGACAGGTGTTCATCACTTTTTGGAAGGTAGAAGGTGCGTTTTTAAGTCCAAATGGCATCCTTGTGAATTGGAAGTGTCCTTGTGGTACAGAGAATGCAGTTTTAGGTGCGTCTTCTTGCGACATTGGAATTTGATGGAATCCTGAGGCTAAATCGAGTGTTGTGAAGTATTGACTTTTCCCTAGTTGATCTAGAATCTCTGTTATTTGAGGAATAGGATATGTTTCGCCTATGGTGATATCATTGAGTTTTCTGTAGTCGATTACGACTCTCCATTTACGTTCTCCGGACGCGTCTTGCTTTTTAGGGACGACCCAGATGGGTGAGGACCACGGTGAGCTCGAAGGTGTTATGATTTTTTGTTCCAGCATCTTGTCTATTTGTTTCTGGACTTCTTGTTTGTGGCATTCGGGGAATCTATATGATTTGGTTTGGATAGGCACTTGTGTGTTTGTTACAATATTATGTTTAGTAGCAGTGGTGTAAGTGAGTTGATCCCCGGGTAAGTGGAAAATATCAGAATAGTTAGTGCAGACTTGTAGTAAAGCGTCCTTTTCTTCGTCGTTCAGATGTGAGATTCGGAGGTGTTTGGTTACTTCCTTGGTTCTACTCAGGGTGTTGTTGGAGGTGGGAGAATCAGAGAACGTACAGGATTGACCATCTATTGGTTCCAGCGAAAGTTTAAGATTGGAATGGAGTTTAACGGGTTTTTCCGATGTATTAACTACCGTGATATTAATTCGGTTATTTTCTTTCACTTTCACGATACAGTTAGCCACTAACAGCGATTCGGAGATGTGTTGATCTAAAATTGCACCTATTTGAATTTCGGGATTAGCAACAGTGCATTCTATGACCGTTTCTGTGCGGGGAAAAATAGTATAATGTGGTTCGGAAAAATTTAGTTTGATGGTGTCGTTATCCATACGTAAAACGCCTTTGTCGTAATCAACTTGACATCCAAATTTTTTCAGGAAGTCATTACCTATAATTCCATCGTGAATTAAACTAATGTCTTCGTCGTCTACCACATGGAATTCGTGTTTACACGGTTTGTAAGGATTTTGGAAGACTGGCATGTAAAAACTACCCAGGGTTGGTGTCACATCGTCGCCGGAGTCAATGCCTTTAAGGGTTATTATTACATTACTTAGTTTTGGGATCTTAGACATAGAATCTAGTTTCATAAGGCATACACAGGAGCCAGTGTCTACTAGGAAAGACAGCGGGTGATCGGAGACTGGGGTTTGTATCATGATATATGGTAAGTATCTCTTTTCTGTATTTTTATTTATTACATAAATTTTCATTTCATTATCATTATTATTTTTATGTTTCAGATTCAGTGAAGGATCAACGGTGGTGGTTAGAGATCGAGACAAGGTAAGGGTTGGCGCGGATTTTGGATGATTAGTATGATTTAGTAGGTTCAGTGGCTTGTTAGATTTAGTAAGTGAATCAGTGGGTTTTTGATTCGGGGAATATGGTAGATTCAGAGGGGTCAGTGGGTTTGGAGATGTTAATCGGTTCGGAGGATTCGGTGGATTCAGAGAATTAGATTGATTCAGAGGATTCAGTGGATACAGAGGATACAGTGGATTCAGAGTATTAGGTTGATGCAGAGGATTCGGAGGTTTTGAAGGATTCAGTGGATACAGAGGATTCAGCGGTTTTGATTTCAGAGGATGCAGAGGATTCAGAGTATTTTTAGTACCTATAGATGCAGTGGGCACAGTGATGTTTGTGGTATCGTCTTTGATTTTGTAAGAATAATTTCTCGAGCGATACCGGTCGAGAAATTTTATTCGTTTAAATGACCGTTATCGACTTCATCGACACCCAGGTCGTATTCGTATGGTTGAGTAACAGCGAAAGTCCTCCGGGGTGCGTTTGGATTAGTATTTTGAGGAGGATTGTTAGGGCGCCCATAAGACGTCGAGGGGTTACTTTGGTTTTTGTTGTTATTATATTGCCTTTTACGGCAGTATTCTATGGTGTGCCCTATGTTCTTACAATAGCGACAAATTAATTCACTTGTATTGATATTTCTAGGAGCATCATTGCGGAAGCCTTGTGGGACTGGTGGTCTATGTGAGAAGGGTTGGAATTCGCGACGAGGTGGGAATCTAGTTCTGTCGGAGTAACCGGTGAGTGATTGAGTCGTTCTTTTGTGTATGCCAGAGAGTAGCTTCTCTTCTGCAACCGCAAAATTGACTGCAGCGTTTAGAGAATCGGGGTTGCGGCACCTAACTACTTGTGACAATCGAGGTTGCAGCCCCACCATAAAGGTGTGGAGGGCAAGGTCTTCCATAGCCGCAACGCGATTTTATTTCAGTGAGAAGTTTTGCTAGACACGTTTCGATTCTGAGTGCAAATTGATTTACGCCTTCTATAGAACCTTGTCTACATTCTTGTAGTTCAGTAAGTAGGTGAGTATAGTGTTTTCTTTCCCCGAATTGTTGTTTTAAGAAATCTATAAACTGATCGAAAGATTCGAATTCTTTTATACTGCATGTAGTTTCGGCGCGACCCGTCAATTGGCACAAAATGTATTTAAATAATATAGGTTTTTGATTTTTGTCTGCTAGATTATAGGCGCTTTGGCAATTCGAGATAAATGGATTTAATTTTTCTCTTGACCCGTCAAAAGGATTTATAAATTTTAACAAAACGTTGAGTTCTACTTTTTCCTCGGTTTCTACTCGGGAAGCTGCACTTCTGGTGGTAAGGGTTTCCTCCTTTTGATCAAATTTGCTAGTTGCCATGGTGATAAGTTAATTTATTGTATATAAAGGTAAGTTAATAGGTAAATGTTTGTAAAAGAAATAGAATATTATTTATAGAAGCCTTATCCACATTAATATAGCGTATGACGGTAGCGTGATAACAATATCTTATCGCTGCAGCGTCCGGCCCGAGTCACGAGTATGATTATAAACAAGTATGGTGTTACAATTACAGGTTACACGAATAATATTATCTTATAATTAGTAAGTAAAAGTATCTTATAGTTATTGGTACACAAAATACAGAAATATTAGAAAAAATAGTATGCAGTAATATAGTGAATATGTACTAGTAGTACTCTGAGTTCTTTTGCGCTTTGGTACTATCTATAATGGTATAGAACGTTTTGACTCACAGTAGCAGCATCAGTCCGATCAGCGAGACGGTGGTAGAAGTCAGCATCGTGATGATCAAGCCTTGAGTTGGGTGCGATATGAGCTTGCGATCAGCGTGGTGTACTTTGGGGCTTTGTCCAACGGTGGTAGCGACACAGGGGTTTTATTAACACTTTTATTTTCACTACACTTTTAGGATTTTCAACTGCACAACTACACTTAATCGCCGATTTTCGGAGACGTATTCGGGTATGCAGGGATTTTCGTATCCCACCGCTGCCACCAAAATGTTATACGAGATTCGGCTTTAGAGTTTTTAAAAAAACAATTTAATTACACACACTAATATTTATTCAATTTAAACTTAAAATAACTTTCACAAGATATAGAAGATATAGTAATTAATATAATATAGAGAAATAGTAGGATTCGCGGGTAGCCTAGTAGCTACGTAACGCGAGTATCGAGATCGAAGTCTGACTGGCTGCCCTCTGGGATGGGCTCCTTATTTATTATAATATACTGCTGACACATCAGGGGGGTTTGTGGTGGTCAGCCTGTCTACTAACAAGGGGTGTATATAACAGTACGCATAGCCACCGGTGGTTTTACTATCGTCAACAGAACGCCGTTCGCCCGGCCGGTACATTGTTTTTTGTTAAAAGAAAGTTCTTACCTTTCCTTGACGAACTGATGATATTCGTCGAGTATAATAACTATTATCCATAACAATAATTAAATACATGTAAATAATAACACACCAACTTTATAAAACACGAAAAAAACATATTTTACATTCCACAATTTTTTTTGGCGTCACGATGTTTTCACTTAGAACAAAGTATAAAATTATAAGGCAACCAAGCTAGGAAAAAAATGGTTTAGAGATTTCTTGAACTCATTGATTTTTAAATAAGTCGTATATTATTGTCCAAAGTTGCAATTTTCTATTGATAGATGTCGCTGTTTTAAAGTAAAAGAGATATTGACAAATGCAGCCCTAGATGTCGCAAGTGGCAATTTTAGATGTATTCAGTTGCTGTTGTATATATAGAACCACAATATTGCTTTTTTTGTAAGGAAACAAGCGATGTCTTTTTGTTTTCTTAAATGGTTTTGTTTACAGTTTAATAAATTATTAAATTTTACATGTTTATATTATATTCACTTATGCAAGTATATATGTAAACTCATGGATTGTTGTTCTTACTAATTGCCAGATGGCGCCTTGCAAAATGACAGAGGTAGACCAATATAGAAGTACTTTTTAAAATTAGCGCAAGATGGCGTATAAGACATGAAACCCACATTAGTACTTTTTGAAATTAGCGCTATCTATATGATTTATTGAAAAGTACTTAGTAAAACCAATACATTATTAGTTATCAAATAATCAATTTTATTGTGAAAAATGAAGATTATGAGGCGTGCAGTTTTGGATTTTCCAAAGTATTTTTATCATAATATATCTATAACATTTTTAGTTTTAAAACGCACTCTGCACAAAGGGAGCCCTTTTAGCGATCGTTTAGTTTTCTATAAAGACTTGCACCGTCATTATTTACAACCCTTTGGGTTAAACCCTTAACAACAAACCTTTTTAACATTTTAAAATGGCGCCAAACAATAGATGATGTATTGAATTTTTTTTTTTACCAAGGATTATGGAACTCTTCTGTGTAAATGTTTTAATATTTAAAAGATTAGCGTCATGTTATTGCGTCCTGTAGGTAAATATTTTTAAATTAACACACAGATTTTATTCGTCAAGTATGTTTAATATGATTTATTGTAAGTTAGATACATTTAAGTTATAGGATCTGTGAACATATTTAGATATTTTTATATATATTTTTAGCATTTGACATGCTTAGCACTATACATTAAACACAAAGTTTTCACATTTTTCACTTTGTGTTTAATCTGTGAACATCTTAATAATAATCCTGCTATTATGAAGGATGTGAAAGTTTATGAAGATTTCTTCTGTTTGGATCTTTAGATGTTTGTTCTGACAATCACGACTAAACAGATTTGGTTCAAATATGGTAGAGAGGTAAATGAGACAAAGAACTTGGCATTAAAGACTTTTAATCCCGGAAGAGTGTTTCATTCCCGTTGAATAGCTGTTTTTGTCATATAGACCGATAAATACGATTTTTTTCTAGAGGTGTAAAATTTAATTCTTATGTCCACGCAAACGAAGTCGCGGGCAGAAGCTAATCCTTACTAATATTATAAATGTGAAAGTGAGTTTGTTTGTTTGTTACGCTTTCACGGTGTAACTACTGAACCAATGACCGTGAAATTTTTGCAGCTCAGGAAGTCTGAGAGACTAACTAGGTTTTGAAATGGTTAAAGTAATTTACTAGGTTTTTAAGTGGTCACAAGACCACTTGTGCACTTACTAGGTATCGCTGCTTAAATATCTGTGGTTATTTGTGAGTTATCAACGCCAAGTGTTTTTGAATTTAGTAGGGACTTAGGTTAGCAAGACTTTGCAATACAACAACTTTCGTAAAGTGTCCCCTGCTGAGTTTTGGAACGAGACAGCCGACCATTTCTGTAAACGGTTAATAGTAATCTTCTAACTTATTCGTTTTTCCTTTTACTTCTATGTTTTAGAGTTGGGTGATGATGTATGGAAAATCACATTAAATTTAAGATCTACAAGCGAATAATGATCACAGCATTACAGTGACTGGTTAAGTCCGCAGAATTATGCTCGGTTGCGAATTGTTTAGTTGTGAAAGGGGCAATCGAGAGGGTTGTTTGTTGCGATCGTCTAATAGTGATGTCGATTAGTCGATGTTCTAAGCATTGTTATAATCTATGGTATAGATTATTATAGATTCTGTAAATATAACTACGTCAGTGGTCTAGCGGTTGTGTATGTGACTGCGGATCATGAGGTTTTCGGATTCAATTCCCGAGTCAAGCCAACAAAAAGTTATTGGTTTTTCCGTCAAGACATTCTTAATAGCATGGTGTTTAACCCCTGTGCCTCTGAAAGCACGTAAAGCCGCTGATCCCGCACCTGGGGGGTTACTATGTATCTCAATAAATCGTATCGACATCGCATCGTGTCATTGTGATTGGTTGAGAGACCCCCGCGATTGGCCGATGGATTATTACGACATCATGCGTCGGTTTCACTTCCAATCACAAGCGAGACGATACGATGTTGATACGATTTAGTGAGTTACATTCTACGGGCCCAGATCTCTTAATATCAAACTCTCAGATGACCTTAAGTACCTTATAAGCGTGTCATGGAGAAACGCAAAGCATTTTTTAAGATAATCAGGGGAATCGGAATTGAAAAGAACATTGTAAAGAAGACAGAGAATGAGAGTATTCCGTCGAAGGCGAATCGGCAGCCACATCGGTTGATGATTATAGTTTTATCGATAACGCATGTTCACATCTCTACTTATCGAGAAATAAACCCTTAACACCATACACATGTAGGAACATAAAATACATTCATGAGCTCTCGAGCGTTGCGACTAAAGTAACTAAAATTAAACCCTTACCGGTCGTTTTGTATTTATTATTTTAAGCTGCACACCATGATTTTGAGATCACGCGGTCGTTAGTGAAACTGGAGTTACCTGTAGGTTGTATTTTTTTGACTAGTCTATTACTATAAATAGCATAAAATAATGTTGCCGCTGCTAATTATGCAGACATAATTATATACCTATACTCATGGATTGCTGTTCTTAGTAATTGCTAGATGGCGCTTTGTAAAATTTGAGAGACGTCTCTATCACAGTTATAAAAAAAATGTACTCTGTGGCAGGCTGCATCTGTTTTTTTGTCCGTTTTCTTTTTCTAAACCACCCAACCTCGGGCAAAGTTTATGTTCCTTGCACCTAACCGATTGTGAAACGGTTTTGAGTGTCAGTAATTTAGATATATTTTAAGGAATCTTGTTAATGTTTGTAATACTTTGTTCTTACTTATAAACAAACGCGGTGATAGTTTAGCGGTAAAACCAAGGACTGCAAAGACAGTGGTATCGAGTTCAATCCCGGGTCCAAAGTTCAGACCTCGTGCGGCACACAGCGCTGACTTTTCGTGAATTATCTAAATTATGTGTGTATTTGTTTACAATTCATCATTGCTCGGTGAAGGCAAACATCGTGAGGAAACCATGCCTTTTTTTTGTTAAGGCGGAAAAAAATGTTCACCCCGTCGTTCGGGGTAACGAACAGGGTAGTGTGGGGCCCTCACCCACTAAAGAAACCCGCCGTGTGCCGTCTATCCGCCTTTATTGGCGGGCCACCGGAGCTATATTACATTCCTTCAGTGGTAAACCTGCATGCCTGAGAGATTTTCTCGGCAGTTTGTAAAATCCTCCAACCCGCACTGGGCCAGCATGGTGACCTATGGACATATGGTATAATTCCTCTCATCATGATAGGAGATCTTTGCCAAATAGTAGGAGAGAAAAATGGTTGAAAATAACCAACATACTAAAGATTTTATTCATTTGGTGAGGTTTTTAGTTGTAATAATAAAGTTTACTTAGTCGGAACAATGTATGCATATACTCATCCCCTGTACTTCTTCGCCACTTCATATTCCATTCCTTAGGATTAGAATCTCTCTTATGCGAGATTAGCCTAGGTCTATTATTTCCCTAATAATCAAGACATGTTATCTGAGACAGTATTAAGTTTAATCTAGACGAATAAATAAAATTGTGAATGGAACCGTTTTGTTTTGTAATGTCTAAATCAGCTTTTTATTAAATACACATGAGAGAACTCAGAAAGTATAATACAGTACCTATTTATATCAAACGTACCAATTTCTTAAAATTTTTGTATGTCTATTTGTTCCGGCTAATCTCGAAATCATTTGGACCGATTTGGATTTGGAACTTTCACTGTCAGATAGCTGATGTTATAAGGCGTAACTTAGGCTACTTTTCTTTAGGGAAAACAATTAGGATTCCGCACAAAAAATAAAATACTTTGGAAAATCCAACTGCACGCCTCATAATCTTCATTTTTCACAATAAAATTGATTATTTGACAAGTAACTAATAATTAATTGGTCTTACTAAGTAGTTTTCAATAAATCACATAGCGCTAATTTCAAAAAGTACTAATGTGGGTTTCAAGTCTTATACGCCATCTAGCGCTAATTTTAAGAAGTACTTCTATATTGGTCTATTGTTCTATGAGTGCGTGCGGACACGCCAAGACCACGCAAAAAAAATTGTGGAATGTAAAATATGTTTTTTTCGTGTTTTATAACGTTGGTGTGTTATTATTTACGTGTGTTTAGTGTTTTTAATTATTGTTATGGATAAAATAGTTATTATACTTGACAAATATCATCAGTTCGTCAAGGAAAGGTAAGAACTTTCTTTTAACAAAAAACAATGTACCGGCCGGGCGAACGGCGTCCTGTTGACGATAGTAAAACCACCGGCTATGCGTACGTAAAAAGGTAGGTAGTTCTCATGAAAGGCGCTGGTTTTGGTGTCGCGTCGAGCGTAAATGCCGTAAATATTCAGTATTTTTTGTTTATTTAATAACAATTAAACCACATCGAACCAGAACGTGAAAAGTAATAAGGCTCTATTACTGATCATAATAAATCATAAACGAAAAAAAAAGTCTCGATTAGTAAAGTATTTTGGTCGTTATCGTGTTAACATACATTAGCTACAACTCACGGACGTCCAAGCCAGATTTTTTTCAAACATTTTTTTAACTAGTTTAAATAATACTTTCTGATATTTACGCAAATGTTACACATTTGAAAATAAAACTACGTTTACGGAATCTGTCGCGTTTACTTGATTTTACTACTATCCCGACGTTTCGAATACTTTACAGCATTCATGATCACGGGTGGACTTAGATGATAGACGTCCAAGGCTGATATGTTATTTATTTTAACCCACCTAATATTCGTTTAGAAACACAGTGAAAATATCTACCTACTTCAAATTTTTATGCTTACAATGCATGAGACTTTAAGTTAGTGAATTAAAATGAGTATAATACTCCTCTTTAAACTGTAAAATTTTGTTTTTATTTAGTGCTCAAAAATTCTACCACAAACTACCAATTACTACCAGTAAGAAGACAATCTTGGTTATTAGTTTCTCTTATTAAATATATATTGATTTTGCCAAAAGCTACCACCGGATCGGAACGCGGCCTGACTGAGAAACTAGTTTAAATAACAAAAATAGCATCAAAAATATCATGAGTGTTAAAAATAGTGTTTGTTCTTTATATGTGTGTGTAGATATTATTTTACAAGTGCAATATATGATAAATAGAGACATTTTAAGTTTGAAAAAAACAATTGTTCCGTGTAAAACGGGAGTAGAACACACCTCAACGCTTCGCTTATGAGGCGTGCAATAACTAAATTCCATTCGAACGAAGTCGTAATCCACATAGGTGTACAAGATCTCTAAAATTTATTATGGGTATAAGAGTATAGGCACGTTGTGTATCACGTGTTTAGCACCTTTGTTTAGCTATTCAAAGATAAAGGTGTAACTTATATATCTATATTATAAAAACTAGTCTTACGCTCAAGGTTACACTATTTATTAACTCAAGAACTGCTGGACAGGTTTTATAATCTTTGATTTGTTTGGAAGAAAATCACAAAAAAATATAAAAAAAAATTCTCGCTTATTTTGTATAAGTACAACAGCTTTTTTGATAAAAATTAAACTGCTAATAATTTAAAACAAAATTTATTGATTCCGGGGCAGTACGAACTTTGCTGGGTCAACGAGCATGAATCTATATACAACTAATTCAAAATGGAGACCTCTTTATGAATGTCTCAGCTACTACCTACTCAAAATATATTTTTCAACCCTTTAGTAGTTACCGTGACGCAGTTAGTCAACACACTACCAAGGATCGCCATTCATCCATATCGGTAACATTTGGTAATAAAACGTTTCTTTGTCAGTATATTTGTCAACCAATCAACCGGAAACTGTGCGTCGAATCAGGGTTAAATTGTTGATGACGTATAAAATCTATGTTTATGACGTATCTATAGTTTTTAGAGGCACAAGTTGCCTAGATGAAAAAGGGCGTTAAACATTGATTGTTGGATTAGGTAAACGACAATTCATCTCGTGGAAGGAATCTGCGGAAAGGGCTAGGGAGGCTGCTCTCTCCTCTGGCCAAGGCCGCCGGTGCGTGTGGCGGCGTGTGCGACTATCTGCGCCTAATGCCGCCCTAGCCGAGGCCGCGGGCGGATAGATCGGGGATTATCCACCGCCCGGATTGAGCCTACCGTGAAGGTGTGACGTCCCAGGTGCGCGGGGACGTCACTCAAAGAAGGAGCCTGATGGGGCTAGCCGCCGCGCGGACCACTGAAGAGAATATACGCGGTACGAGTGATCCGCCGAGTATGGGCGGGTGAGGGCGCACGTCGAGTTTTAGTGGGTTTGAGCCCCACACTACCTCGTTGTCTCCCCGGACGGTGAGATGTGCAGTAGGTACATTTTATCTCGCCTATAAAAAAAAGCAGACAAGAATTTGTTGATTGTCTGTACTACTAATATAAGCTGTAAAAGAACTGTGTCTGTATATTTAAGATGTTTGAGAGAGAAAAAACTGTATTAAGTTGGCGTCTCTGAACACAAAACATGTTTAAACACAAAGTGAAAAATGTGAAATCGAAAATAACAGTCACGAGCTGGATTTGAACCTGCATCCCCTGGATACCGTCCAGATGCTTTGCCAATTCAGCCATCGTGACACTTGCCTCTGATTGCTAATTTCGATAACAGATTCATACTTAACGTCTTTGGGTGACCTTTGACTGACTTTTTCTTCCGACGCTCTTACGACTCCCATGGGTGGAGAGGGGTGGGATAATTCTAAAGCCGGTCCCACACGGCAAATAATAACTGTATTAAATACTGGTATTGTTCAAAGGTCGCCAGTTGTCCCCATAGTTGGGATGTGAAGGTCAGATAAGCAGTCGGTCCATGTAAGTATTGGTGGAGCAGCTACGACCGAATCCAACAGATCTTTGAGATAAGTCTAGGTGGAATATGATTTGCGTAAACATTGAAAAATGTTATCAGTAAATATATTTTTGATATCGGCCAATAAAAACGTGTAATTTATTTATCCCGAGATCTATTTAATAGTTTAATAGTCCGTGCAATCTGTGCCGTTTTTATTGCAACAACCCTTTATCGATATTGACGTGCAATAAATTATATAAATATTTGTGCAGATACGCTTTTTAGTTACGACTTTATGTCCTATGACCGTAGCGTCGACGCTTTTTTTTTTGTGTAATTTTATGACCTGGTAACCACTAAGACCTTTAGGTCATTAGCGCCGACGCTTAATTATAATGTATTTTTTTTAATTTAATTAAAAGGCTTTGTTGCTTAGCGGCTATATAGCCTAATACAAAACTTTTTATGTATAATTATTATACTATCTTATAACTGTTTGTTTTTATCTTATAACTTTACTGCTGTTTGCACCTATAATTGAGGTGACACTTACCATGTAACCTTATTTTTTTATTTATTGCTTTTATCAGTGTAACTTTGTTGGTAACAAATATATATATATATATACAAAGTTACACTGATATATATATATATATATATATATATATATATATATATATATATATAAATAACTAGTTGGTATAAGTCTATAACCTGATTGGTTAGTGGAAATGTTGCAAAGTATTTATAGAATTACAAAAGCCAATATCATAGTTGTCATTGGGCCCAAAAACCCTAATTCTAATGTTCTCATTTCGGACACATTCCCTCAGAATGTGGTAAATATCAAGGTATTATTTTAATAAATGTAGCCTAAAGCCTACCTGCAAGTGTTTTCAAAGATTTTTATAGGTACTACGTGAGTGGCAGACAGGCATAACGTCCACAGGATGGTAATAAGTGGTTACCGTATCCCGTAAACGCCAGCTAACCAGAGACATCACTCGCGCTTTGTTAACTCCAAGGAAAGGGATAGGAGGTGGCGAAGATGAATATTAAAAATAGGATGGGAAGATTAATAAGCAGAGGATAGGAAGGATAATAAGGGGCTTTGAACCTTCGGTGGTCTCATTTAATGTGACGATACTTCCCTGATCGAGCCGGCCCATTCATGCTGGGATTAGCAAGGCTCTACCAGATGACTGAATTTGTTGTGGTAAGTAGATGAGCCTTTCAATAAAAAGCAAAGAAGTATGTTATATTCCTTCAGTGGTACGAATATCTACACCTACCACCTGTGAACTGGCAACTTTAGAGGCATTCGCACATTGCCAATTCCAGGGAAAGGGAGTGGGGGGTGGTGCCAACTGCAGTAATATCATATAATCCCAACAGACCGCTAAGGAAGGCGGATTCCTTCGAACGGCAGGGTGTCCGGTTAAGTAGATTTTTTCTGCTTTGACAATAAAGTGAAACGGATGGCAGGTAGTTCCCGGTGAACTCATGCTGATATCAACAATGTATCGCCAAAAAATCTAAATACAATGGTTTTTTTTTGTACGATAAGGTTTTTCTTGTCGAAGATACGATTTCTGATCAACTTCAAAAATTGCAACTTATAGGACTGATAAAAAAATTATAAGAAAAATGTTCAATATTGTACTCCTTATTACACTGTATGTATATTTATAAATAATAATATGGACCTAATAAAATTGCAATAGGCGGGGCTTATTTTACCCCAATGTAATATGAAGTCCATGTTCCATAAAAGCTTAGAACATAGCGTCCCTGCCCACAGTAGGCGATCGACGCACGCGCGGCTGACTGCCTGCCCAAAACACTAGTCATGGATAAAAAAAAATTGATCAATTTTTTTAACTGACAGTAATAGTTTTAGTAATTTCATAGTCTATGGTGGAAATAGTGTTGTGAATGTATTTGAAAGTGGAACGAGTTTTCGAGTGTTTTTATAGTAAGTTTTGCATTAGTAATTGCTATTTTTAGGATTCTAGAATGCCAATCTTTATAGAAAATAGCTTTTGAAGAGGTCTAATCAGACGACAAAGCCAATACTACTTATAACTTTTTACAACTTATCATGAAGAACAAGATTGACAAGTATAAATTACAAATTGAATAACCCTATACCTCTGGCTTCCTTCTTTACTCGATCATCCCTTGTCACCGCTTATCTATAATCTATTCATTGAGACCATTCCAATAAGCCCAAACCTATATCACTACTGTAAGTTGGTAATCGAAGCTGATAATCTTCAAACAGCTAAACAGATATTTTCAATTATGAAGAACGCTCAACCAAATTACGTTTCAAACAAAATAAAACTAAATCAAAATCCGTTCAGCCATTTGGAATCTACGATGCCACAGATACGTTAAACTTATTTTGATTAAACCTTCGAGGGCCATCGAACCGGTTTGGTGCCGCGTTATGTGCACACCTACCCACATACCGTAAGTCATATTTCACTACAATGTGGATTGACATTTCTTTTTTAATTGCTTGTCGAGTAAGATGTTGGGGTAAGAGCGGATCGGGGGAAGAGCGGATAGTTGTAATAACTCGAAAACTAGTTACTATTTTTTAATACCGACAACACAGGCAATAACGCCATTTTGTAGTGCCTCAAAATGTAATCTGCAGTGTTTGTTTTACACACAAAAACGTGTATTAAAGAGCAAAACGTGGAAGTGTGCAATTTTTGTCTGATTTTATAAAATACGCTATTTCCCCTGGTAGTGTATCTCAGCACCCAAAAGGAGTTATTCATAATCTGTTGAGTATTTTGTGGTTATTTCTCTCGTTTGAATTATTTTTTATAGGCCAGAATAATGAATAATGTCTAGTTTAGGTTTTAGATTAGAATTCACTCTATACCCTTTGGGAGAAGGGCGGACTAAATTTCATCCACACTTTCCCGGTTCAAAAAGTAACAGAAGAAAACAGTGGCACTCAAACTTTTAGTTTTTAAGTAAATTACAGAGTACCTCTACTTACGTAACTTATTTGAATTTTATGTTAGCATCTCAAATAAAATGTACTTACTTACTTATCCCATAATGATGTACCTACCTATCGTTTATTTATAGGATAATATATTTTTTTCAACATAAAATGCGACTATTTGTAGGCATAGTGCATTGGCAATTTGAGTTAATATAAACTCAAATTATAATGAAAAGAGAATTCTATTTAATCCCATTATATTTTTTAGGTTTAAAATGCCACGTACCTTAGAAAAACCTAAAGAGATACTAGATATTCCCAAAAATTTCTAGAAATTGCAGTTTAAACAGTAAAAAGTAAGCCGCTTACAAATTATGTTGCTGTAAAAAATGTTCAATATACACACCATAAACCTTCTACACTGAGCGACCGAGTCCTTGCCAAAAAAGTCTTGAAAAGTGATACTATGGGTAGATCACCTGAGTTACCGATGGAAACACAAACAAGGCTGGCTAAATGCCTAAGCGCGTTAGAGAAATTGTGCTTTGGTTTATCCAGAGAAGTTCGTGAAATTGTTACTGAGTTCATAAAAAAAACTAATTTAAGTCTAATCAATAAATAATGTAATTCAAGAATATCATACCGGTGTATTAAAAATTAAGGCATAGTTGTTATGAAAATTAGCTTGTACATTCAAGACTTGAATTACTATTACTTACTACTTGAATTACTAGTACTTACTACTACTGTTTGTTGCCTAATTATTTACATGCAAAATTTCATTTTTTTTTTTTTTTTAAGTTTATGCTTTTTCATTCCTGTAAAGTTTGAGAATCACATTTTTGTTTCATTGTTGAACGGGGCAAGAGCGGACGTATTATGCTTTTGAAAAAACAAAATTGTCATTGCCAGCTAAGATACTAAACATTTAAGCCTGTTGCAAAAGTAAAACGCGTACTATAGCTCAGTGGCTTAGAGCACTTCCCCGGATCGGAAAAGACGCGGGTTCGATTCCCGCTAGTACAAAAAATCTCTTTTTCCTTATTCGCAAATAATTTGTCCCATCAGATATCTCAATGATATTTTTATTTAAAGACACTGAGTACATTTACAATGTTCTACAGTTAATTTGGTTAAGACGCAACAATAGCCCAACTCTCATAGAAAAATCGGCTTTCTCCTTTGACCTACTTTATCAATACGATGAATAGAATTGAGTTTAGGATATACTCCGCTCTTCCCCCGATATGGTCTCCCTATAAAGGGTTCAGTTATTTATATATACAAAACGTGCTTTTTCTTTTTTCATAAAGATAAGTAGAAGTCCGTTTACAAAGCAGACTATTGAAATAAAAATATTCTTTTAAAGTCTTACAAGAACATCAAAAAACCGTCCGCTCTTTCCCCAACATACCTTAATGGTCCATTTGATGATAAGTGATCGCCGCTCACGGACTCAATAATACCTACAAAAAATACTTCACGGTTGGCAAATGAATGAATAAATAGCTGCTAATCTCCCGCTACAATCACAACACACCGGAGTATTTCACGGTCCGTTACACGGGTAGATAAAAAGTGAGCAATCCTACTTGGTATCTATTGCTTAGCTACTTCCCTTATTCGGCTCATACTACTCCCTTGGGATAGAATGGGGTGGTGACACTTATACGATTACCACTATTGGGCGCGGGTCTCAGAGTCTTCAAATCCATCTTGGATTTACGACGCTGGCCCCGTGAGGAAACTTCACAAGCTTGCCAACCCGCCGAAAAAATCTGTCAGGCATGCAGGTTTCCTCGTGATGATTTCTTCACTGAGCAGTGATATTTTGTAAACATATACACACACCATGACTCTACGGCACATTATCTTCTTTACTCTACAGCTATCTATACTACAGATCGTGCATTTTCTGGAATAACAAAATAGCATTTTATCTTTTTCCAGGCGACTTCTTCTATGCAAACATGATTATGTTCTAAGTAGGTACCTACATAATTTCGGTGTGAATTAATAAAAATTACTCAAACTTCCGCTTCATATATTATATAGGCACATTTTCATCTCCTAAGCCCAATATTGTATAGCTAAAGCTTTTTGAAAGGCTCAGGATGTGAACCTCTCTGTTAGAAATCGCATACCTGTTTCACTGAAGCTAAAAGGAAACGATTGTTAATTATAACATTGTACTTAAGCAGTTAATCATATAACAGTCATAATCAGTGTTAGAGTGTAGGGTTAGGCCACCTGTGGCAAACACGCGACCGACACGCGTCGAACCCGCCACACCGTGGGCCCAACAGACTGTGACCGAGTCGGTCAGTACATTGTTATTTAATTGTTTTGTAATAATAACACATTTCGAATTAATTTAACACGCTTTATTATTCTGATATTTATGTGTGTACTATACTAGCTTTTGCACGCGGCACCATCAATCCATCCATCCGTCAGCCTTTCATGGTCCACTGCTGGACATAGGCCTCCCCAAAATGGGGATTTTACCATAATCGCCACGCTTGGCAGGCGGGTTAGCGATCGCAGTGGATGCTTTCAGTACACAGGGGAACGCTGCTGCCCGGTCCCCCGGTTATCCCTTAGTCGGCTTTTACGACTCCCATAGGAAGAGACAGGGTGGAGCTATTCTTGATGCCGGCCCCACACAGCAACGCGGCACCGCCGCCGCCGAAAACTAGTTTTTAGTCTATATAGCCTAATGCAGTATTTTTTTCTCAAATATCTTAAATGTACAGACATAGCTCTGTTACAGCTTTATAATAGTTAGCATATTATCTATACTAATGTACTAAAGCTGGAGTGTTTATTTATTTAAACGAGCTAATCTTCGCAACTATCAGTTGGTTTTGAAAAATCTTTTTGAATTCCATAGCACAGTTTTTAACATTAACCTACGAAAGTAAAACTCAAGTGGACTACGATTATATCAAAATTAAGAGATTTTATAAAAAATTACTGCAAGCTGAGTCAACAAAGAATTTTTAAATAACTAGCCTAGGTAGGTTTTAGGTACAACCTTAGAGTATAAAAACTACTCTAACGTTGTATCTCATGTTCCCGATATAGTAATTGAACAAAATGTACTCCAGTTTTTAAGTCTAACCAAGAGCTATCCAACCAAAAAGTATCATTTAAGGATACTTAGTTCAGTTGAGTATCTTTTGCGTGATGTGCGAACAAACACCGATAAACAGACAAACATTTTAAAAATAAATATTTAGTGTTCAGAAACGCCTAATACAGGCATTTTTTCTGGATCACATAAAAAGTTGTCCTGTGTGGGAAGTGAACCCATAGCACTCGGGCGAGAGGCCGGTATCTACACCACTCCAAGATCTGTGCAGTCCAACTGAGGTTGATTTAAATTAAAATTCAAAAGTATCTTTATTTTATATGCCTATTTATATAGCACTTAAATTGTCAAGAATATACTAATAATTAACACGAGCGCATGATGGCGAGTGCATTCGCAATAACAAAGCGATTACAATCGCCACAAACGGCCGTAGTAAAGCCTTTCATGATAAGAACTCTGTAAGAAACTAATGGGCTACTTTTTAAAATATCCAATGTATTACAGTTTAATATAATTCTTATAACTAAAATGACCTGTTTTTCTAGGGTACTTACAAGCGCCCCCAAATCGGAAATCTGTCCGGAAATAGAAAGTGATAAAGTTCAACTGACTTTCTGTATGTCACGCGAGTTTGTCTCACCTGTCGTACCTGACACGGTAATTGGTGCAACGCCAATAGAGGGTCGTACTTAATACACGAGTATTAACTTGGGACCCTTAGGCGTACACGTCTGATTCTCTCAACGTATATTAATTTGTAACCTACTTCTAACTAATATTATAACTGCGAAAGTTTGTGAATATGTTGGGATGTTTGTCCGTCAATAACGTCTAAACGACTGAACGGATTCGGATGAAATTTGGTAGGTGTATATAAGAGATACTTGAATATTGAATATGTGATACTTGTGTAGGATACTTTTTATAGCTATTGTTTGAATAGGTAGAACTAGCGTTTGCCCGAGGTTCCGCCGGAGCCAAATGCTAGATTTTACTTTATATTGTGTACCAGTACCAGAAGTTGGGATGATCGAAAGATCAATAGGATAGCTCAGTGGCTTAGAGCACTTTCCCGGATTGGAAAAGACGCGGGTTCGATTCCCGCTCCTACTAAAAATCCCTTTTTCCTTATTCACAAATAATTTATACTTTAAAAAGTAGCGGAGTAAGTTCTAGTGTTGCTAGCATCTATAGGTTACGTTAACCGCTGGCTGACCATGAGGTGGGCGGTATGCTTGTTTGCCACCCATGTAGTATTAAAAAAGAAAACTTGCAATGTTAAAAAGTTCTGCAAACTATATGACTTCCAAATTGGGGAAGCTTCTTTATTAAACCGGCGAGCGTGTATGAAGAGAGTTATGAATGTTGAGGAAGCGAGAGATGTATGCAAGAATAGAGCCTCTTGGCACTCTGTTCTCTCTGCCTACCCCGCAAGAGAAATGGCGTGATGATAAGGTAGTTTAGTTAGTTTCTTTATTTATTTATTTATAGACTCACGCCTTTTTCCCAGAGAGGTAGGCAGAGACAACGGATTTCCACTTGCCATGATCCTTGCTCACCTTTTTTGCCTCGGGAAGCTTCTGTATCTCACAAAACAGAAATTATTTTTATACACCAATGTAACAATTGGTGTATAAAAAATAATAAAACGAGGACTCTAAAAATCCCTTAGGTACCTATTTTTGTTGACTTTCATTAATAAATGTGAAAAATTAAATGGCTATCGATTTTCTTGTTTCAGATTTCTACAATGTTCAGCGCGGACTTTGACGACTACTGTGACTTCAATGATAGTATCTGCAGCAATGACTCAGGGTTTGATAGATCTTATACGGATTCCTTTACGACATCAAATAATAATACCCCAGTGAAACACGATACTTCAGATCTGGGCATCTCCCTTACTCCCACCAAAAATGTCAGGAAGAAACTTTTTAATGAAGATTATGAGTCTTACCCCGATCCTCTTGAAATCAAAGTATTTGAAAATAATATTCAAGCTATAAATACATCCACACCTAAGAAGGAAAAGAAGCCTAAAGACCCTACTAAGCCTAAAAGAAAATATGCTAATGGTAAGAACAGAATTTCAAGATGTAAAAGTCCAACTCAGCTTATGAAAATAAAAAGAAATAGACGAATGAAGGCTAATGATAGAGAAAGAAATAGAATGCATATGTTAAATGAGGCTTTGGATAGACTCCGCTGTGTTTTACCAACTTTCCCTGAAGATACTAAGTTGACTAAAATCGAAACATTAAGATTCGCACACAACTACATATTTGCTCTAAGTCAGACATTGGAATCTTTAGACAACGTGAGTTCGGGACAAATACCACTAGATGGCTTATCACTCGATTGTCAAAAATTACAAAACTATTCTATAGTAGATGAAAAATTAAACAAAGATGCTTTCAGAGAAATATTTTTAGTTCCTAATAAATCTGAGCTGCTTAGTGATGGCAGTTATCGTAACTTCCAAGGATTCAGTAGGCCATTTCCTAATGGGTCAAATTTTATGCAGACTTCTGAAGGTGTACTGATCAATGTGGGAAATGTAACGGTATCGGTAAATAATAAAGGTGGAAATTGTATAACTTCTACTACGGGCACAGGTTTTTTTACAAACCCTTCAAGTTTTTGTGAGGATTATAATCAGCAAAACTGTTACTATCAAAGCTCTGGGACGAATTGTTTTAACGATAACAAGTATGAGAGAGGATACGAAACTAATGTCGGAGGGGAATATTTTAACCAGAAAAACTATGAAATATTTAAAAATGCTTTTGAGAATGCTGCAAGAATTAAAAAATATGAAAAGACTGATGAGTATAATTTTGGAAAATATAACAATGCTATGTGTGGCTATAACGAAAGAAATTGTTATTCAGGAGGTACTAATGAATATTTACAAAGTAATTATTATTACAACGATCAGAAATGTTACAAAAATTTCTATAACAGGGCTCCTAGTGTTGTGAATGCACAAATATAATATACTGAACTAGTCAATGTATAAATTTTTTATGATAATATTAAAATATGTATATAATTTATTTTTATAAAAGCAAACATGTATTGTACCAAAGACAATAACTTTAGGGTATAGACTAAGTTGGTTTTATAAAAGTCTATTTTGCTAGTCATTTTTGTGAAATAAAATATTTTAAAATTATACTCCTCGCTTTTACTTTTAATTAACGCTCTTTTCACTAATAGCAACTTACCTGAACTTGATCTATCTCAGTAAATTTTCGGAATAATTTTTTTTTAATGGGCATTGAAATAAAAAAGCCCTTTGAAGCAGCAACAAGCTAGAGAGTAGTAGATTTTAGTCAAACTTTACTTAAGGATAGCTAAGGTTGTTATATAATTTTAAAATTATTATCGGTTTTAAATAACTAAGAGGCATTCAAAAAATCAGACTTTATTAAAAGGAACCAAAATACTGGTCAAAAATCAACTTCACACGCAGGAAGCAAAATATTTATTATCAGAACAAATCTATTTTTAATAAAGGTCATAACTAGTTACATGATATTTAGATATTTTTATATATATTTTTAGCATTTGACATGCTTAGCAATATTTTTCACTTTGTGTTTAATGTATATTGCTAAGCATGTCAAATGCTAAAAATATATATAAAAATATCTAAATATTTATAGGGTTTGCGTCATTATTAGGTAAAGTCTTAATTGTAAAATTAAGTTTACCTGGTCGGTATAATGTATGAAAATACTTCCGACAGATGGTGTAGGCGTCACCCAAAGACGTTATGTATGAATGTGTTATCGAAATTAGCAGTCAGGAGCAATTGTCAGGATGGCTGAATTGGTAAAGCATCTGGACGGTATCCAGGAGATGCAGGTTCAAATCCTGCTCCTGACTGTTATTTTCGATTTCACATTTTTCACTTTGTGTTTAATAGTTACATGATTCCTACAAATAATCAAAATTTCGGGAGTCTTAAATAATTACAAACGTCATTGATTTACCGTCAAATTTAAACAATAGGAGATAAACAGTAGCCCAGTTTAACGTATAGAGAGGGAGAAATTGACGCATGATTTACCACTGTGTAATAATACTAGTAAGAACCATGAATATAAATCAAATTGGAACAATACAAGCTAAAGAGCGAAAAGTTGTGAATGCTTATGCGCACCCCTATTCTAGCTTTGTGCAGGCCCTTTACAAAAATCACCATTTTAATACGCTACCGTTTATGCAAAAGTACACTTTAAGTCATAGAAATAAAGTTGATTAGAAATGCAAACGTATGCAATCACTCAAAAATAGGGGCACCCGTTTGGGTCGAGTTACGATTTTCGAAAACTAATGTTTGCTTTGGAAATTCGTTACGGCTTTTATTGTTAGATTCGTGTTTGCTCCAATTATTTAGATGTCATAATTCTTCGTTTTATTATACAGCGCATTCAATTCAATCATTAGGGTATAAAATTATACTTACCAGTACCACTAAAGCAATGTCTACCAGCGTAGATAGTACTTTCACCGGTAGCCAGATTCATAACATGAGAGTCCCACACTACCCTGTCCGTTGCCCCAAACGACGGGGTGTGCGGTTAGATACATTAACAAAAAAAAAACGGTAATTTTAATTATACCTATTACCTATGTTAAAGAAATTATTCTAGTACTAGCTGATACCCGCGACTTCGTCAGCGTTAAAGATTTACTTTCTAAATTCGACGCATATTTTACCCGCAATTATATAAAACTATTGAAATGTATATGTATCCTATTATATATCAAATATAAAATGAATTTTTCATTCTTAATTAAAAAAAAAAATATGTATTTCTATCTCTAAATTAGAAACCTACCAAACCACCCCCTTTCCCTTTTTGATAGTGGCGCCATCTGTCGAAGATTGGTCGTACCAACTCGGAAACCTTCGTGGGCTCATGCATAACACTTTGCTGAAGATCATCACATGATCAAATGCATAGTTTACGATTCTATAAAGGACATACAGACAAACATTCATTTTTATATGCATAGACGGATTAAGTAGGTGTAAAGTTCACGAGCGGTGATTGAGCTATTTACCATCAGGTGGGCTGCAAGTTTGTCTGTCACAGTAGGCTATGAAAAAAAATTTAACTCCAGCGAGCTTTAGATCAAGTGTACTCAAGTTCATTCATGCGATACAGGTGACAAAGTGACCATATTTCTGGCTTCATTGCCGCGCTGGATGATATGATAATAAATCATACAAAATGTGTCACCTGCTGTCCAACTGTCATACACAAAATTAAAATAATTACTAAACGAATCTGTGCATTCGATGCGCACCATTGCGCTAACAATTCGGATCGTGATTCCAAATGTTGTAAACAGGAAATTAGCTTCCTATGCAATCGATTACTGTTTTGTTTTAACGAATATTATGCGAGGAATTCTACTCCAAATAATATGAATTGTACTAAAAATATATTGCTAGCATTGGCATGGTTATTAATGCAATGCTTTAGGTAATGTTTACCACTAGAACTCCTTCACCAATCCGCAAGGTGAAAAAAAGAAATTGAAAATGGTAAAAAAAGAAATAATAAAATAATGATTTCCAGACCGTCATTTTGGTCGCGACGGCGAGCCTCAATATATATATATATATATATACATATATATATATTTGCCACCCATGTAGTATATCCGTGATGCAGCAGTAGTGTGTGCGACTGCTGATCATGAAATCTTGAGTTCGATCCCCGGGTCAGGCAATGTTATTGACCTTTTCCAAAAAGAAAAATTCTCAGTAGCAGTCCGGAGTTCGGAAGTTGCCAAGTAGACAGCAATACGTGGGACTTGAAACATATCTGGTGAAGCCTGGGTGTGTAATACACCTGTGGCTACCCCTTCGGGGAATACAGGTGTAATGCTATGCTATGTAAATATATACTATTTTCAATTACTCCAAATAAAATTCGTTAAGAACCTAACCTACAAATAAAATAATTAATCTCTAAAAGAATAAAATGCATCACTTTATAGAAGCTATTTAATTAAAAACGAATGATGTCATATAAGTCAGTTCAAGTGTAGCCGAACTATGCAAAATACTATTTTGAAATCAAAACCCTGCCCCATAAACATGTATATTGTTTAATTAAACACAAAATTTAGAAGAACTAGGTAAATCCCTATACAATTATTCGTCGCGGAATTCATTTTGTTTAACTACTTTAACAATGGTACCCAATGTCACACATATAACAACCATGTCCACACACCGTGTGGCCAAAACCAATGGATTATAACGGCTGGTACAGAAGCTAAATATTTCCAACCCCCGTTAAAATGTTTCACCCTAAACTAGACTTTAAGATTTACGTACTAAACGCTGAACTTATAAGTTTTGAGAAAACGGGGAAACTATAGCAATTTATTGTTGAAACTTCATTGAACAAAATTCTCAATGGATTTATAGCTGCCGTGTTTGCTTCAAGATTATCGGTAGATACTCCTAACGTTGTGTTTTGTACGGCTAGTGAGGGAGCCGGAGGCCCAGACCACCTCCTCTTTATATATATATATATTCTTAGTTTCCAACCTATATTTTGAAATAAACTACCTATATTATTAAGAAAGTATTCCTATACTTTTTTTTATAGTAGGTACATGGGTGGCGAGCAAGCAGACGGCCCGCCTGATGGTAAGCGGTTACCATAGCCTATAGACGCTAGCAGTACCAGAGGCATCACCCACGCGTCGCCATCTCCAAGGAAAGGGATAGGAGGTGGACATAAAGGATAATAAGGAGAGGATAGAGGTTCGGACCACTCACCATACGAAACACAGCGATAAGAGTAACTACCGTTGTTACACGCTGATCTTTTGCGAGAGGGTGGTACTTCTCCGATCAAGCCAACCCATTTGTGCAGGGATACGCAAGGCTCTACCACTCTACAAATTTGTCCGTGTGGTGACGGACTAAGAATACAATTGTCACCATCCCATTCTTTTCCACGGGTGTCGTATGATGACGCGACTAAGAGGAGGAAGCAACTATCATCCATTGCATGATTGGTGGTAGGGCTGGATACCAAGTGGGAGTACTCACTTGCTATCGGGCCCGAACGGGTCGGTACCGCCGTCTCCTGTGTGACCAGTCATGAAGCACGTCAGTGTGTTTTGGCTGTAGCAGAAGACAGCCGTTTATTCTTTCATTTCATACCTTAGAAATGAAATGGTGCGCAGCGGCTTGACAATACTCTCGGTATAGTTGAGTCCATTATGAGCGACGGTTACCACTTAACATCAGGTGGGCCGTGGCTCGTCTGCCATCATTAGCAATAAAAAAAAAATCTGGATAATAAGTAGACGACAGGTAGGATAGTAAGGAGAGGATAGGGATGAGGTTCGGGCCTCCGACGCTCTTACTCACCATACGAAACACAACGATAGAAGTAACTAGACAATTTCTCCGTAATATCCTTCCTAAGTTCCTATCTAAATCCTACCCCTTTCTTTGGCGATGAAGACGCGCGAGTGCTGTCTGTGGTGTTGCTAGTATCTAAAGGCTACGGTAACCGCATACCGTCAGGTGGACAGCATGCTTGTGTACCACACACGTAGTAGGTATATAAAAAAAATATGAAGTGCATTTATCATAAATATCTAAGTACCTAAGTACTACTAAGTATTATTCTCTTAGGTTAGTCATAGCAGAATATCGGCGCTGCTCACACATTATTATGCGGGGAGCACAACCTGAGCTAGGAGCCTTTTTTGCCTCTCACTAATTAATATGATACATTAACATATACGTTGTTATTGTGGTTATCCCTGACTGTTATTACATGCATGCCCTTCTACTTCTTAATATTTGTAAGAGAGCAAAATAAACATGTTTATTTCTTTCTTTTTGCTTATCGCAGCAGAAGAGCCATGGCGCACCTGATGGTAAGTTGTAACCGCCATAAACTAAGAATACTGCAAGCCACTTCTTGTCATCGTTTTATTTACTGGACGGTCACATGGCAGGCGGTAATATCGATCCATAACAAGTGAGTATTCCCACTTGGTACTCAGCCATACCACCAGTAATGCAATGTGTGATAATTGCTTACTTCCCTTAGTCGAGATCCGCAGGAAAACATGGGGTGGTGACAGTTATACCTATTCTTAGTTCGTCACCACAAATTTGTTTTTAAATTTAAATTTTACGATTACTTGGATAAACTCTACAAGTAATTTATTGTATTGTCATCTTTTTATTTGATAAAATTTAAAAGAATATAGTTTGTATAGGGAATACCAAAGAATTTATTTTGTTTTATTTTAGTTATATTAATTCCCATCACCAGTTGAATAATATACGAGTACCTATGTATTTAAAAATAAACATTTTGTATGCACCTACAAATACCAGTTACATATAAAAACAATATTTTAACATAACCAAAATGATTCATCGATTTCCCTCAAAAATTCGTTATCAAATGTTATTAAATCTCACAAATTAATATCGGAATAGTAAACGCAGCATTTACCAATATATCCCCATTCTGCAAGTAGTAAGTAATTCCACCAATCGTTAATCTAATGCGTTGAGTCCCCCACTGCGGTGAAACCAATCAATGTTGGTACAATAACGTTAGACACACGAATTTGCACTTTCAAGATTTTGTGATACTAGATATTTTACTTAAAAATAACATCTATATCTTATTTAAAAAAAAAGTTTTAATATTCCTACACATCACACTAATAAAACCAGTATTAAAGGTGCTGTGTGCTGTGGCTCCAGTTGGAGCAGCTCAAATGTACAATAACGACGTAATGAATGATAATATACATATAGGTATGCATTTGTAAGAATAAAGGTTTTGTTTTAAAAAGAAATCAAATAGATTACACATGGTTATTGCTCATAGGTTGCGCTCTGGACATTTTCCATCAAAAAAATTTGCTTACCTTATGGGTAAATCGAACTCACCAAATTGTGATACATGCGGTGTTGTTGACGATGTTCAGCATTTATTGATGGAATGTGCCCAGAGCCAGCGTGAACGTGAGTTAGTCATGGATAGTCTGAACATTAATCGTTTAGATGTTGGCATCGTTCAAACTATCTTGACCAACCCAACATCGGACGCTGCAAAGCGATTATGTGAGTTGGCTATTCTTCGTATTTCTTAGTCGTAAGTAGTTTTTTAGTTAAAATAAATTTTAAGTCTGTATTTTTAGGTTACGATGGGACTAACATATTCCCAATGAATAAAAATCCCAAAAAAATAAAGAGAAAAAAAAAAAATCACTAGAGAAGCGGTGATATTATTAAAACTTATAGTTGGAACATACATACTATACACGAATTCACACCTGTTTCCCAGAGGAATAGGCAGAGACAACTAACGGGCATTTTTCATAAAACGGCATTGCGCTGTCTATTTTTCTGGGAATCTGGGAAGCCCATGGTGGCGAACCAAGTCACCGCCATTCGGATAATTATTAATACTAAGAATGTGTGTGTTCCATGGTGTACTTGTTGGAAATAAAGTATTTGTTTTAGATCATACGCTATTGCACATGTGTGAAATCTAGACATTGGTGGTTCCTCCGACTTTTGAAAATAATATGCGTATATCATCACAAAATCATCAGTGCCCGATATAAGACTACATAGTGAGAAAACTTGCATGCTTTTTTTCCTTTTTGTTTAAGGCGGGAAAAATTAACCTAAGCGCACACCCAGTCGTTTGGGGCAACGAACAGGGTAGTGTGGGGCCCTCACCTACGAAATAAATCCGCCGTGTTTCGTCTCTTCGCCTGTATTGGCGGGCCACTAGAACTATTGCATTACTTCAGTGGTGAGAAAACTTGCATGCCTAAGAGTTTTTCTCGAGTTTATTGAACCACGAAGTTGTTGATGGCCTGGATCTGACAAATAATTTATTAGTCAGAAGTTTGTGTTAATAAAAATAAAACAAAATTGAATAAGTACCTTTTGTAAGTCTGATCAAACACACATGCCCAAGATCGTATGTCCAATCCTAGCCGTAGGCTAATTGCCTGTTTATTTGTGTACACACCATAGTACTATTTGATGTACATACTAGCCTCCGGCCACTGTTTGCTCGGTCCGACTGAACCAATATTTAAGTAGATTTGTTTAAACTTTTTAGTGAGGGCCGCCGGGGTGTTTTATTTGATTTTTATGTAGTGGCTCAGTTTTATTTTGATTGAGTTAAGTGATTGGGGTTGGGTAATTTAATTTTAAATTTAATGAAAAGGAAAACTAGACATCGCCGGTATCGAGATAAACAGTCAAATTTAAAGTAAGTGTGAAGAAGTGTCTGTTTGTCTAAATAACAACTTTGTTACCATAAATAACAAAATAAGTAGATACCAATTTCTTTCATATGTATGGTTGTTGTTCCGGGTAATCTCCGAAGAGGCTGGACTGATTTGGACGGAACTTTCACTGGCAGATAACTAAGACAACTTTTATTTTGGAAAAAAATAAATAATAATAATAAAAAAACCACGTGGAAGAAATTGGCGGTAGTAGCTAGTAACACGTTTAATTTGCATACCAACAAATTATTTGACTCACTGACTGGTGTCAATTTAAAATTACCAATAGATTTTGTTTGTGGCTATACTGGGTGTATTCCATCCATCCATCCATCAGCCTTTCATCGTCCACTACTGGACATAGGGTTCCCCAAAATAGGGGTTTTACCATAATCGCCACGCTTGGCAGGCGGGTTGGCGATTGCAGTGGATGTTTTAAGTACACAGGGGAACGCTGCTGCCCGGTCCCCATGTAACTGGCTGCATTAAACCGCAGTTATTTTTTATTACTTTCAAATCACTTAAACGTTTCATATGTCTCTCTAGAACCAATTCAGTCCACGTTTAGTTCCGAGCAAAAGCTAATAATTCAATTCAAGATTTGCCAATAAAATATTCATAGCACCCAATGCGTCTAATCCCAAACATTATACTAATATGAAAAAGTATCATTTCTGTCACTGTTCGTTTAATACCACAAGATGAATTGACATCACCGCAAATTAGGTGTACAGCTGACACCATTTTACTCTCCTATTATTCATTAAAAACATACTTTATTCCATTCTAATAAGACACATAGTCAAGTAAAATATCATTATAGCTATATTAAAGCTGGTTGATAGTCCAGTGGTGCAAGAGCTCCCTCACTCCCGTCAAATGTTACAAAAATCGATCCTAGGAGAGAAATATTGAAGGTTGGTGTATATCAAGTTGTATTGGAGTAATGTAGTCTTAGGGAGAAGAGCTTAGTGATTTTACGTAAAGCAAATATTATAAATTTATATATAAATATTGGTTAGTGTTTTCAATCAATGGATTTTGTTGGCCACTGAATAGCTTCTATATACTTAATACTAGTGACGTCCTACCAGCAGTGAACAAACTGATTCACATTCCCCTCTTGAGCCTAACAGTTGTTCTTTACAATGGTTTATAGCTTAGTTGTGCTCTGAATCCATGAGCTGGTGTTACTTCTTACCATCAGACAGTCTATGGTTCGTCTGCGGCCACGAGTACTGAAGTAAATTAGACATAAATCAAACTGAATGAACATTCTGGCTATAAAAGCTACAATGGTCGGTAGCGTATGCGACTAAAGATCATGAGGTCTCGGATACGAATCCCGACTTAGGTCAACAAGAATTGATTGAGATTATCCGTCAAGAAATTTTCAATAGCAGCTTGTCATAGCCCCCGTATCGAAGTTAGCGGTGTTTCACGTTTCCTTTGAAAAGCAAGTTAATTTGTTAGTCCTGCGCCTGATCCCACTCTGGTTGTTTCATTCATCATTTGGTGGCAGACGAGCCGGCCCACCTGATGGTAAATGGGTACCGTCGCTCATGGACTCAACTATACCGAGAGTATTGTCAAGCCGCTGCTCATCATTTCATTTCACAGTTATGAAATGAAAGAATTAACAGCTCTCCTCTACAAATCTCCTGCTACAACCAAAACACATTAATGTGCTTCATGGCCGCTCACACGCGAGATCGTGGTACCAACCCGCTCGGGCCCGATAATAGGTGAGCACTCCCACTCGGCAATCACCAAGTGAGAATACCTTGTTAGGTAGCAAGCTTGTTAGGTAACAAGGTATTCTCACTTGGTACCCAACCTTAAGATTACCAGTAATGCAATAGGATGATAATAATTGTTACTTACCTTAGTCGACTCGTATGGCACCTGCAGGAAAGGATGGTTTGGTGACACTTAGCTCTTAGTCCGTCGCCACACGGAATGTTGGTATTTTGATCTGTATTTTAGAACCTGACATGCTCAGCTACAACAAATTATTAGTGAAAGTAAATATTAATCGCGGGGAGCCGTTGGATACGGTCGGCACAGTACCGCTCGTTGGGGCGTTATCCTAGGGAGGCCTATGTCCAGTAGTCGATGTCGAAAGGCTGATGGATGGATGGATGGATATTAAATCTTAGTAGGTCATAAAGACATCTAAAACAAAATGTGAAGTGGAGATTGGGTGTCACCAGGGACGCAGAGACGCAGATTCGTATTCTGCTGAGGGCCCCACACTACCCTGTTCGTTGCCCTGAACGACGGGGTGTGCGGTCAGGAACATTTTTCTGGCCTTAACAAAAAAAAATGGTTCGTATTCTGCTCGCATTAAGTAAATCTCTCTTTTTCCACTTTCACAAAGAATTTGAGTTGGTATTGTTAAAGTTGTAAAGCGTTTAGCGAGCATCATGTTGTCTGAGTGATTATTGCGAGCAAAACTATTTCATGCACTTGATAGGTTTACTCTACACCAAGCACAACATTTGAAAATCTCGCATTCATAATGTGAAAACAATTAATTCTGCATCTTCGTTTAATAAATATAAAGCTTACAATTGAATAGGTTTAGTACAATATTTATATTAAAACTAAATCAATACAATGTGGACTGTATACTGAATAGCTAAAGTTCATTGCGAAATGTTTATTTTATTAGGGTTGTCTAACATTTGGTATGTTGCTATAGTGGCCAGTACTTGAAGTTGATTGAAAACTAACTATATCTTTGTGTGTTTGTTTGTTGAAATAATAGCAGTTACGTTATCAAGTCGAGTATGCATCTGTGGTTTTAGGAGATTATTTCACGGATTAATGGAGTAAAGAGAGTTAATTGTTGAAACGACTTTTATTATATTATGTATCTTTTGCGTTGAATTGATGTACTTCCATATGTGAATTGAATTGAATTAATCCTTACCAGCAGTTATAGCCTAGTAGCAAAGCCAAGGGCTGTAAAGACACACCACTGAAGGAATGTAACATAGTTCCAGTGGCCCGCCAATAAAGGCGGAGAGACTTCACACGACGGGTTTCTTTAGTGGGTGCAGGCCCCACACTACCCTGTTCGTTGCCCCGAACGACGGGGTGTGCGGTTAGGAACATTTTCGCGCCTTAAAAAAAGAAGGGGGGGGACTGTAAAGATAGCGGTATTTAGTTCGATCCCCAGTCCAACACTGAGATTACTACGACACATACATTATTTCTATGTAAAATAGCCTTCGATCAACAGTTGATCGAAGAAAATAGCTATCCCGCGGCAACCATTTCTATTTTCGAGATAAAGTCTATGTAATTTTCTGGATTCCAGACTATATGTGTGTGTAATGTCATGACGTAGCGTCAGCAGTTATGGCGTGAAGGCGACAAACAAGGAAACAAACTCAGTTAAATATTAAAAGGTAAGGATTATTTAGTATTTTAGCACAACATGCTCAGCTACTTTAAAGTACAAATTATTTGTGAATGAGGAAAAAGAGAACTTTAGTGCGAGCAGGAACCGAACCTGTGTCCCTTCCAATCCGGAAAAGTGCTCTAAGCCGCTGAGCTATCACACTGACCTTACGGCCATACCCAATCCCCTCATCACATTTGTCTTAACGACCAACGTAACAATGAAAAATAACTTTTACAATATAATCTGTTTCTTTTAAAAACATCTTTGTAACATTACATTCGTAACATTGTGTGATTACTACAAACAGTAATATTGTGTGGGAATCGAACCCGTACTGCAACTTAGAACATATAAAAAAATATGATGATCCTACAATTCAAAAATGTTCCCACAATAACAATGACAGAATAACCCTATCAGTGTTCAATGGCTTTTTAAATATTATTTAATTGTTAATATTAATCCCACTAGAGTTCGTGCGTGTCATTTTTAGTGGCAAAAGTACCAGAAAGTGTTGGTAATGTGACCTTTTAGTATCGTTCAAGTGTCTATTTAGGATATCGAATGACATTCATATTTGAGCGCTTAAAAAACTCGTAGGTTCACACGAGAAAACAGATGGTATTATAAAATATGTGTTATTTTTAAATAGTGTTATTGAGATAGACGATTTACAGTATTAAGATTGAGATAAAGAAAAAAAATGCTTTCATTCTTCAGTTACTTAATACATGTAGCATTGTTTTTTTTTTTTGTTTAGGCGGAAAAAAATGTTCCTATCCGTATTCCCCGTTGTGCGGGGCAACGAACAGGGTAGTGTGGGGCCGTCACCTATTAAAGAAACCCGCTGTGTGCCGTCTCTCCGCCTTTATTAGTGGGTCACTGGAACTATGTTACATTCATTCGGTGGTAATACATGTAATCCTAAGTAATAATATAGGCATGCGAAAGTAAGTATATTTCCTGCGCTTTCACACCATTATCTACTGAACAAATCAGCCTGAATTATATAATAAAATTTGACATACCTATGGTTCATAACCTGGAAAAGTACATAGGCTACGTTTTATCACAGAAAAATGGATAGTTCTTGTGTTTTAGCAATTTTTGCAAATATATTATTAATGTATCGTAGACTGATCCTTTTATATTTCGAAGTCCAGACAGACGTAGGGAGAATCTAGTTTATAATAATACCTTTATAGCTTCATGGGAATATAATACTATTTTCGACTGATAGATTAATTAAGATACAAATCAACACAAAGTGTGAAATTATAAAATTGAAAATAACAGTCAGGAGGAGCAGGATTTTAACCTGCATCTCCTGGAATACCACCCAAATGTTTTGCCAGTTCAACCATCGTGGTTATTGCTCCTGACTGCTAATTTCGATAACACATTCATTCTTAACGCCTTGGGTGACACCTGCGCCATCTGTTGGAAGTATTTACATACATTATACTGATCAGGTAAACCTAATTTTACAATTAAGATTTAACTTCGTCCCCATAAATTAAGTACAGAAAAAATATGTGATTGATAAAAACAGCCATTCCTTGCACTTTAATATTGTTAAAAAGCTAGTAGTCGATAAGAATAAGTATTATCTGTGTCAATTTTATTTAAATCCCTTCACCTGCTTTTAAGTGTTTTGTTAACAAACATCTTACATGTAAAAATATTCACATCCCAACTATTATAAAGCTGTAACAGAGCTGTGTCTGTACATTTAAGATATTTGAGAAAAAATTACTGTACATAGCATCACACCTGTATTCCCCGAAAGGGCAGGCAGAGGTATATTACATACCCACGGTTCGCCAGATATGTTTAAGTTCGCCAGCTATGTTTAAGTCCCACGTAATAGGGGGCAAGCCTATTGCTGTCTACCGGGCCATTTCCAAACTCAGGGCTGCTACTCAGAATTTTCCTTTTTACGAAAAAGATCAATAACACTGCTCCACCCGGGGATCGAACCCGAGACCTCATGATCAGCAGTCGCTCACAATACCGCTGCACCACAGAGGCAGTTAATTAAAAATACGCTACAAAAATAGATAATTTTCAGATCGGCCCCCGATAACACTTTTCACACTAACTAGGATTGGAACTCGAGCCCTCTCGAGTAGAAGCTGGTATAGCCATGAGGTGAAGTGTTATCCGTTAAGTACTGGTTTTATTGATATAAAAAATAAATAAAGATTTCCACCCCTCTATCAAAGAGGCGTTTAATAACCGACACGCGTTGCTAACACCTACTAATCGACTAACCGTCTCCATGTCCACGCGTGCCAGACACGTGGCAAGACATATCATGGCCAGATTGCTAATAATTTGCTTGTTATGATTATCTGAGTATGAATTAACGAGATATGTTTGCATACAGCCCTACATAAAATTATGCGTATGCATTTGAAGAATTATATTATCACTAGCCTTTCCTGATAAAGGAGCGGGACAAAAGGTATACCAGTTTTTAAGAACTATCAAATAAAAAAGTTGCATCAAAATCCGTTTAGTAGTTTTTGCGTGATGCGCTATCAAACAAACAGACAACAATTCTAAAAAGAAAATTGTTTTGTGTTCAGGCACGCTTATATAGCCTAATAAAGTTTGATTGACTACCTCTGTGGTGCAGCGGTAGTGTAAGCAACTGCTGATCATGAGGTCTCGGGTTCGATTCCCGGGTCGGGCAGTGTTATTGAGATTCTCCGTAAAAAAAAAATCTCAGTAGCAGCCCGGAGTTTGGAAATGTGCTCGGTAGATGTCAATAGGATCGCCCCCTATTACGTGGGAATTAAACAGAGCTGACGAATCGTGGGTGTGTAATACACCTCTGCCTACCACTTCATGGAATACAGGCGTGATGCATAGCATGTCAGACAGTATTTTTTTCTCAAATATCTTAAATGTACAGACACAGCTCTGTTGCAGCTTTATAATGGTTGGGATGTGAATATTTTTACATGTAAGATGTTTGTTAACAAAACACTTAAAAGCGGATGAAGGGATTTAAATTAAATTGACAGATAATAGTTATTCTTATCTACTACTAGTTTTTTAACAATATAAAGTGCAAGGAATGAATGGCTGTTTTCATAATAAGTTTTTCTGGACCTAATTTATGGGAAGGAAATAGCGGGTAGAAGCTAGCTAGCTTATTTATATTATATTAAGTAAACGTGTTATTACAATCACTTATTCGTCATCTGATATCATACTTCCAGTATCACGCGGATCTAAGTGGCAAAGCGTGGCCGCCACGTGACTCACACGCGGCCTCACCAAAAATTATGTCTATCGGGACTACCGGGAGTAACAGTTGCTGTTAGTATGCTGCTTATTAAAAAAACAAATTTAATTCATCCACAAAAGTTATTTTAAAGGTTTTTTAATTACTGATTCATAAAATGAGCTACACACCTATTTACTGGTTATTACGACTTGTAGATGTATTTATATTGTACTTTTCGGATAGTGTGCATATAAATGTATTATTCTAAATAACGTACAATGAACACAAATAAATAATCTGTCCCGAACGACAGCGGTTTGACTCCCACGCGTGACGAATTTACCAATACCACGCCGATGCCACGGTTGTCATGACATAATTAGGATGTAATTGAGTCATCTGCTACCTAACGTTAGGCTACAGTGAGTATATGTCATGGTGGCTAAGTCTTAGCACTTAAATAAAATAATAATAATAAATAAATAATAATGAAATGTCCGTGATATTTCACGGACATTTCACACTACGTCCTCTGGTCCCAAACTGGGTACCAGATTACGTATATAATACATTATTACTTTTTTTTTGTTTTAAATACATACCTATTATAATAGATAGAAAACACCCAGACGCAGTACAAATATAATTGTGTTTATCACACAAATAATTATCTAAACAGATTTTGATGCAACTTTTTTGTTTGATATCTCTTGATTAGACTTAACGACTGGTGTGCATATTATCTAGCTACTATATCGGGATCCTAAGATATAACCAAAAACCTAGCTTTCGGCTGCGGCAGAGCCGCGGGCAAAGGCTAGTCATTTTATATTTCATTATCACACTATTTACTTTAAAACATTCTCTACTATCACCACCAGCATCAAATCAAGCGCTTAAAGCCTATATAATATTTTGGGAACTGTCTCTGATCAATGTTTCATCCCCAGAATGCAGTAATAAAACCAAACAGAAGCAACAAATAGCGTGGACTATAAAGGCAGTAATTAAATCTTAAGTTTAGTTCACTGGGGGAACACAATAGTGCCAGGTGCCCTCTGAACACAAAAGCGTTCTGTTGACTTCATTTCGTTCGTGATTTACTGATATTGTTCGTCGATAAAATAGAAGGTGGTTGAAAAACTGAGATGTGGAATATCGCGGTTTTATATTAAGTAATAACTTTAGCGCCGTTTTGATTTGAGATTCGATGAAACGAAAACGCGACAGAAAAAAAAACAAACATAGTGGCAGAGTCTTGCTCATCTCAGCATGAATGGGCTGGCTCGATCGGGGAAGTGCCACGCTCTCCCAGAAGATCAGCATAAAACAATAGGTGCCGTACCACCGGAGTAATGTCATATAGGACCAGTGGTGTGCCAATACAGCACACGACCGATTCATTTAGTAGGTGAGGGCCCCACACTACCCTGTTCATTGCTCCGAACGACGGAGTATGCGGTTATATACATTTTTTCCCGCCTTAACAAAAAGGTATTAAAAGGTACTCCCGTTGAGTTTCGTATGGTGAGTGAGAGCCCCAGAGGCCCAAACCTCCCTCTCCTTATTATCCTTCCTATCTTCTCTTTGTTATCCTTCCTGTACCTACTCTTCCTTTTATGATAGTCTGCCACCCGCGTAGTTTAAAAAAAATGTGAAATAAATAGGTAGATAATTTTATTTTTAAGAGATTTTAAAATTAATTTACAGTATCTATTTTATTATTTTGAAGTAACTATGTACTTAATAGGGATCATATGGATTGTAAAACTGGGTCATAAGGTTAGGTTAGTTTTAGGTAACACACCAACGATAAAACTTAAAACCACACTTTGGAATCTGAATCTAATGTATTGTGAGATTATCTGATAGTTTTTATACAAATAATTACCCTCGGTAGGTAACCTTATAAAACTTTCCCTCCAACATGTTTTTTAGTTCGAAAATCCATTTTTTTGATAAAAATTCCTGTTATGAATGAACGCATTGTTCGGAATGCATCGATGCATCGCAACAGATGGGTTCTATAGTGTTCTATGGTGAACATGGTGTCGGATATAAGCGATAAGGGTAAACTGTTTGACATCGGCAATCGTCCAATAGTTTAGTAGATATAACGGAGAGAATAATAATAGCTAAATTCGAAACGGAATTTAGGTAACTCATGGTTTTTATTAAATAACCGTTAAATTTTGTCGTACTCGGTCGTTTAAATGTCATGAAAAGAAAATAAGTAGATACTTGATTAATTTGTTTATTTAGAAAACACTATATTATGTGTTTATTCGTCCGGTGCGACGGACATACGCAAAGCAACACATTTTCATTTTAATTGGATGAGAGTTATAAACATTATTTATTTAGATGGAAATATCGATTCTGCCGAGTTTTGGCTTCATGCCTCAACTGTCTCTGACCCCACGACTCTCATGACCTTAGGTAGTGCTTGTCTTATAATGACAAGCCTAGAAGTTTCTCGTCAAACAGAAGACCTTTCTCCGTCAGTCACAGAGAGACAGGACCACAAGAATGTTGGTGAAATGAGTCCAGTCTATAAATCTCCCAGTTAGATGTAGTACAGATAGACGCGATGTGCGATTAAAAAATTCAAAGGTTTTTCTCACATAAGGGAACACAAAGGCCTTAATGACGTATGTAAAACGATCTGTTCAACCCTTTTTTTTTACAATCCATGTCTACTATTTACCAGTACCAGTTCTCTGAAAAAAATACCACTTTTCGTCAAACTATCACTCATCATATTTTAACAAAAACGTTAGGACAGATATTTTCTCCTTATCGGGCATTTTACTAAGAAACCAACACTCACAACAGCCAGTAAATACACCAATTGAACTGAACAATAACAGAATGTACCTATGCCACAAAAAACATACATGGAATTCAGTAAAATTATTCTTTAATGCACACCTATTGCACGACAGAACATGTTGGTCCCCAAATCCCCGGGGAATGATCATGAATATCAAAGGGGCATCGCATTAAGTCTAGTTATCTGATCCGGATTATTCCGGTAAAAAGCGGTCATTATTCCACCTCTGTGCACCAAATGAGATTTTTTTTCGGGCAACACCTCGGGCTATTGTGCCGTGGATTGTCATTGGACTGGAAAATTATATTTTTTTATAATATTTTGACTTTTTATCTATACATGCTTTTTGTAACTCCATTTGCACACTTTCTACAGCTGTATAATCAGTATAATATTAACAGACCGAATGTTATATTATGAACACATCTAGGTCTTTTGTCAATACCAATCAATATTATAACAAACTTAATTGCTCAGCAGTACTAAGAAAATTGCTCAGTATATTTCTTTCCATAAAAAGGGGTCACAATTGAATTATGATTTAGGAGAGAATTTGTTGTCGAATTCGTTGACTGAAGTAATGTAACACAGTTCCATTGGTCCGCCAGTACAGGCGGAAAGACGGCACACGGCGGGTTTATTTAGTGGGTGAGGGCTACCCCGTTCGTTGCCTCGACTGACGGGATAAGGTTAGGCACAATTTTCCCGCCGTTAACAAAAAAAAACGAGCAAGATGATTTTGTTTGGTACTTAGTAAATACAAATCGATCAGTAATTTGACTTGCACTGATAGATATAGCCTCCCTCATCTTTACCCTTTTTTTTTGTTTAGACGGCAAAAAATGTATCTAAACGCACACCCCGTCGTTTGGGGCAACGAACAGGGTAGTGTGCCCTCACCCACTAAAGAAACCCGCCGTGTGCCGTCTCTCCTCCTGTGTTGGCGGGCCAGTGGTATTATGTTACATTACTTCAGTGGTTGTATCATCTTTAACCTACGGCTCCCTGCTACCTTAACCGGGACATCGGTCTTCCTGGTTGGAAGTTGCGCCACCCGATTCTCCCCCAAAGGTTATTAATTCGCCGAGCGACGGCAGTCTGAAATTAATCTTTAAAAATAAAAAAAATCACAATATTTTCAACAGTTTGACTATACCGATCGTGGAGAGGTTTAGATACCGACCTACCGCCTGAGTGTTTTGAATCGATTCCCACATAGGACTACTTTCTGTGCGATCCACAAAACTGACCGTAAAATTTATTGCTTGTAAAATCCCTCGCGACACAAAGATTATGTCTTTAAAAATAACTATGACTCAAATTTGTCCAAATAAGCTTAGGTGACATATATTTCACAAAAGATTATTTAATACAATGCTCTCACAACAGGTAATAGTAGTTATTGCTAGGATTGTATTCATGATCCCACTTCTGAAAAGGTAAGGAGGGCAGCCATTGATCTACTACGAGGGCAGCTATAACTTTGACATAGAAACAAAAGTGTCTATCTGTCGTATTGTTGAGAGCAGCAGTAGATTCTTCTTAGTTACCGTTAAGTCCCTAGTTTTCTAATATCAGCAAGATATTTTTGAACACAAACCAGATTCGTCCCTCTCGTCAGATGATATCTTAGTACATTAGCGATAATCCACCGATAAGAATCGTGTTTCACAATAATATCGTTTACTTTGATCTACCCCTCGCAGCCAGCGGTCGCGTTTGTTCACGGGTGACAGTTATTTGTCAAAGTTATGTCAAATTATTTTTTTAAATTATATTAAGTACTCGTGTGTTCTAGAAAGCAGGGATATTTTAGTTGTAAGAGCGAGCAATATTAAGATATCGAGTTCGATCCTCGATCGTGAAATAGGTACTCCTGTTGTGTTTTATATGGTAAGTGAGAGCGTTGAAGGCCCAAACCCCTCCTCATCCTTTTCTTATTTTCTTTCTCTCCACCTCTACTCCCTTTTCTTAGAGTTGGCAACGCGAGAGTGACGCCTCTGGTGTAGTTACTAGTGTCTATGACTGTAACTGTTTACCTTCAGGTGGGCCCATATACCCAATAAAGGCGGAGAGACGGCGCGCGGCGGATTTCTTTAGTGGGTGAGGGCCCCACACTACCCTGTTCGTTGCCCCGAACGACGGGGTGTGTGGTTAGGAACATATTAAGGGCTTAATAAAAAAAAGGTGGGCCCATATGCTTGTTTTTCTCTCACTTCGTGTAAAACAAATCTGATATTTTTTTTCGTCGACATTTTTGAAGTTTGCAGCAGCGTAGTAACCTTAATATACTGAGAGGTAACACTGACGGCCTTAAAGAGTGCAGCCCTTCACAATGCACAAGCGTTTCAAATCGATTTCACAATCATAACACTATTTACATGCTACCACAAACAACAATGATATGTAATTAAATATTCAACATTAAAAAAGCGACACTTCAAAGTCCAACTTTACATTTGAATGTAAGAAATTAGCGACGCAACCACCGCAAATAATACGTACAAAAAACTTGATTTACTGTGGACACGGATTAAAATAACATATTGTATTTAAAAGGCTGGTTTTTATTTTAATATATATAAACAAATGATATAGAGGAAGTCGAACTTAGTTGTACACTTACAGTTCGGACGATCGACAAGATTAAGCAACTTTCGCTCGGATGGCAATCAGATGGGTGACCAAAAGTGATACCTGTTTGTGGACACCTGAACGCCTCTTGTTTATAAGTGGCCAGTTGTACCCTTAATTAGGTCGTGGTGGTCAGATAGACAGTCGTTCTATTTGAATTTGTGGATGAGCTAAAAATGAACGGATCAGCAGCTGACCCCAAAAAAGTATAAGACTAGGGAGATGATGATCTGTCTATTGCTATTTTTTTTTAATTTGTTTATGTCATTGGCAGAACCATCAGCCTTTTTTTTTGTTAAGGCAGAAAAATTTTTCCTAACCGCACACTCCGTCGTTCGGGGCAACGAACAGGATAGTGTGGGGCCCTCACCCAATAAAGAAACCCGCCATGTGCCGTCTCTCCGCCTTTATTAGGCGGGCCACCGGAACCATATTACATTCCCTCGGTGGCAGAACCATCAGCCTAACAGTAACTTATAAACATCGTTATTCTCTGATCACAGGTAAATTTCATTCATCAAACAAGTCATAGTTGAAGTCAGTCATATAAAATTAGTCAGTCAAGTCAATGTCCCGCTCTAGTAAAACGATGGCAACCTTACTAAAGCTTCTATGGAGTTTTGGAAACAACAGGAAAAAACACGTTATGTCGCAATACATCACTTGCCAACACTTATGCACATACAGAAATAGTTAATAAACCACTTTTACACATTAATACTTGAAATACCAGAAGTTTAGAAAAATAATGCAGAGCGACGACATGATTTTCTTCGTGGTTCCGCCAAAAAAATCCCTGTTACTATTATAAAAGTGTAACAGAGCTGTGTCTGTACATTTAAGATATTTGAGAAGAAACGATGTATTATCTATAAGTATACGCGTGTCTGAACACAAACAATTTTTTTTAGATTGTTTGTCTGTTTGTTCGTTCGCGCATCACGTCAAAACTGCTGAACGGATTTTGATGCAAATTTTATTTGATAACTCGAATCTTGATTACACTTAAAAACTGATATACATTTTTTATCCCGCTACTATATCGGGAGCCCGAGATATAGTTAAAAAGCAAAGGCTAATAGTTGATAATATTAGAGAATAAATTATTTGTGAAAATGAGGAAAAAAGAAATTTACTGCGAGCGCGATTCGAACCTGCGTCACTTCGAATCCGGGGAAGTGCTCTAGACCACTAAGTCATCGCAGCAACCGACGGCTATACCCAATCGCCACATCACAATAATTTGTCTTCACGACCCACGCCACCTATCGGATGCATTTACTATAGTAAGTTTAAATTTGCAATCAAAATTCATACTATTTGATGGCGCGACTTTTTAAATATTTTGACCTGTATTTTAGCACGTGATATGCTCAGCTACTTTAAAGAACAAATTATTTGTGCTTAGCGGTCTAGAGCACTTCCCCGGATTGGAAGCGACACAGGTTCGAATCCCACTCGCAGTAAAATTCTCTTTTTCCACATTTTCACTAATCATTTGTTCTTTAAAGTAGCTGAGCATGTCAAATGTTAAGGTTCAGATAAAAAAAAATTATAATATTGTTATCCTAATAAGACATAGGACCAATTAAGGCCTACAAAGACAGTGGTATCGAGTTCGAACCCCAGTCCAAAGTTACGACCTCGCAAAAGATCCCTCCGCTTTTCGACGTTACATTTATATTCGTTTACAAAATTATCTCTTGCTAGTGAAGGAAAACATTATGAGGAAACCTGCATGCCTGAGAGACTCGTCTTCTGAGGTATTCTAGGGTGGAACAGCGTGGTGGATAACGGCCTAAATACCTTTCAATCTGAGACGAGACCGTGACTAACTGTTCTAAAGTATAATAGCTGATCGAAAAGATATTTTTACTACATGGGTGGCAAACAAGCATACAGCCCACCTGATGGTAAGCGGTTACCGTAGCCTATTGACGGTAGCAACACCAGAGGCGCGCGTCACCATCTCAAAGGAAAGGGGTAGGAGGTGGATCGAAATGATATTAAGGAGAATATAGGTAGGATACTAAGGAGAGATTAGAAAGGATAATAAGGAGAGGATAGGGAGAAGGTTTCCGGTGCTCTCACTTACCATACTAAACAAAACGCTGTTTCACGCTGATCTTTTGTGAGAGGGTGATACTTCCCTGATAGAGCCAGCCCATTCGTGCTGGGATAAGCAAGGTTCTAACACTAAGATGTGGTAGAAGGTGATTGCCGATAATTATGGTGATAATCTATACTTCTATACTATTATTATAAAGAGGTAACGTTTGTGAGTTTGTGACGTTGTAAGGGGTAATCTCTGGATCTACTGAACCGATTTTCAAAATTATTTTACCAATAGAAAGCTACGTTATTGTGGAGTATCAAAGGCTATAATAATTTCCAAAATTAATTTTAAACTTAAATAATGTAATCCAAGTAGCAAAAAAAATTGCTTTCATCGCGTGCGCTGCGGAAACTATTGAGGATAGAACAAAACAATGTACTACAATATTAAAGAACGTATCAAAATCTGTAAAAAAGTCCGTGATAGCATATGCCTATCTCCTACGGATAACTCACAATAATTGATTTACTGTTAAAATTGTGGATTAAAAATAATTTTTGTGAAGCTTATTTAGCCCATATGATATTAATTTATATTTTTATAAATATGTTTTAATTATATGGGATGAATGTACCATGAGTCATAGAGCTCATATTGTAGCCGTGAACCGTACGCTAAAAGACATCAGAAACTCAGACGCTGATATGGGTGGTGTTACTTTTGTTTTTGCGGGCGATTTTCGGCAAACGCTGGCAGTAATAACAAAAGGAACACACGCCGATGTCATCAGGGCATGCTTAAAATCATCATGCTTATGGAGTTCCGTTGAAACTCTCAATTTACGAACAAACATGAGAGCCCACTTAAGCGACAACCACATCAACTACTGAATCTTGGAAAAGGAAAAATTTTCTGTCCTAACACCAACAGTAGGGATGATATTAAACTTGACAATCGGTTAGGTCACATATTACACAGGTTAGAAGATCTGATAGACGCAATATATCCCGGTCTTGAATGTTTAATGGAAAGAGATTATCATTGGCTTTGTTCTAGGGCAATAGTCTCACCCAGAAACGATTCAGTGAATGAGATAAATAAAATAATTTTAGGAAAAATTCGGTCAAGTCAAATACTATAAGTCCATTGACACGGTGTGTAATATTGAGGATACAGTGCACTATCCTCAAGAATTTTTAAATTCTTTGAGTCCTTCTGGCTTACCTCCCCACGACCTTATGCTAAAAGTTGGCATTCCTATCATGCTTTTAAGGAACTTGAGACACCCCAACACGTGTAATGGCACAAGGCTGCTCATAAAAGAGTTGCGGGAGAATATAATCGTGGCGACCATTCTCACAGGGCCAGCAGTGGGATAACTTGCTTATATTCCGCGGATACCCCTGATTTCGACTGATTTACCTATACCGTTTAAAAGTTTACAGTATCCCGTCAAGGTCTCTTTTGCCCTCACTATTAATAAGTCCCAGGGTCAAACATTTTCTCTGGTGGGCATTGACCTGAGAAAGCACTGTTTTTCCCATGGGCAGTTATATGTTGGCTTATCTCGGGTTGGAACTCCTGAACGACAATATATTTTAGTACCAAATGATAACATTACTACTAATATAGTATATCGAGAAGTTTTGAACAATTAAAATAAGTAAACATGATGTAAATATTGTATATTTACATCAAGTAATATAAATAACAACAAAAAACAGTAACATAAAAAAAACACAAAAAACAATAAAAAAATAAGAAAACAATAAAAAAACAAATTAACAAAATAACAAAAAATACTTCATCATCATAATTTTTATTTATCCCGAACTTTTAACCTGAATTATTACGCGGGACAAACGGGCCGGGGCAAAAATATTTCTAACGCGGAACGGAGTCCGCGGGCACTGCTAGTATGTTATAGTCTTGCTGTTTCCAGCACGAATGGTCGAACTTGACCAGGGAAATATGTGCTCCCTACTCTCCCATAGAATGAACGTTTGTAAATAAAATCATCGGCGGTGCAAACCCCCATCTTATCCGCTCTTTAATAACTAACTAACTTATCATCACGCCATTTCCCTTGCGGGGTTGGCAGAGAGAAAAGAGCCAGGAGGCTCTATTCTTGCATACATCTCTCGCTTCCTCAACATTCACAATTCTCTTCATACACGCTCGCCGATTTCGGAAACTCCTGACTCCACCTTCCTTCAATACATGACTGATTTGGAGGCTAGGTAGGTGAGTCTTGGCCTCCCCCTGTACCTACATCCTTCCACTTTCGCATTGTATATCTTCCTAACCAGTCGCTCGTCAGACATTCTTTCCACATGTCCGAACCATCGAAACATTCCCTTTCGCATCTTTACACCAATACTCTCTTTCATACCTACTCGCTCTCTAACGTCATCGTTACGAATGCGGTCAGTCAGCCTCACTCCACAGATTCTCCGCAGAGATCGCATTTCGACCGCATTGAATTTACTCTCATACTCCTTTTTGCATACCCAACTCTCGCTTCCATATAATAACGTTGGGACAATCACTGCGTTGTGTATTGCGACACGTGCCCCCTGGCTGAGGTGATGACTGCCGAGAAGTTGTCCCAATGCTCCGTTCACTCTATTTCCCGCATTCACTCTTCTCTCTACATCAGTGGTGTACCTTTCATCCCGACTGAATCTACATCCAAGATATAAAAATTCATCCACTTGTTCTAGTACACCATTTGCTATTGCTACTCTAACATCTGTTCTGGCTTCTTCTCTATTCTACTCTTTTACTTTATTTCCCTGGGATTGGCCATGGGCGAACGATGCGCCTGGTGTTGCTAAGATCTATAAGCCGTAACCATTTACCATCAGGCAGGAATGATGCTTTGCCCCTCTTAAAATTTAGGACAAGTTCGTGTTACCACAATTACTAAAAGGAAGAAGGACTTAAGAATATACATATAAATACGTCACTCTACGGTACGCGAATGATATCCATGCAAAAAATTATGCCATACAAAAACCATGCATTTTTCTGCTATAAAATAGTCTATATGTCCTATTCTGTACTCCAGACTATATGTATGAAAAATTTCACGATAATCGATTCAGTAGTTACTGTGTTAAAACGTAACAAACGAACAAACTCACTATGGAATTTATAATATTAGGAAAGATCATCTAAAAAAAATGCTGAAATAAATTACGTTGGCGACGAAATTCTTAAATCCTTATTTCCTAACTTAAATAATAGCGAAAGTATGTATGTTTATTATATATAACTATTTTGATCTATATTTTTAGCACTTCACATGATCAGCTACTTTAAAGTACAAATCTAATCCACTGAGCTACCGCACTACCTTCCAGTCATACCCAATCTCCTCATCACATTTGTCTTATGAATGCAGCCCAAGCAAGTAGCAGTCTTATGAATGGAGCACTTTCCCGGATTGGAAGGGACGCAGGTACGATTCCCGCTCGTACTAATGTTCTCTTTTTCCTCATTCACAAATAAGAATTTGTGTATATATAACTACTGAACCAATCATGAATTTTGGATTCATTTACCTAGTAGGAGTCCAAAAAAGGCCGCTTATTGAAACACTTATACAGTTAAGCCTTGTATACTTACTTTGTTTGTAACATTCTTTTTAAGGCTTAAATAAAAAAATAGATGTCTCGGGACGACTGCCAGATGTGAAAGCATCGAAATTATTTTGTAGAATTATTTGAAAAAGTAGAAATAGATATGAGTATAAAATGATCATAACTTTTGTGCTTGAATAAAATTATGAGATGTGTAAAATAACGGAAATGGACACAAAGGCAATGAATTTATAAGTAAGTGTGAATATATCCTATTATACTAAATGAGAATATTGTTTAAGTCTTATATAATTCTTGGTAAGTGCCCTCTTTCTATCCATAGACGAATTAAAACAGTTATTGGTTTATTGACGTTATACTTCCTAGTAACATGATTTTGTCAATAGATGACGTTAAAACAATTAAATAAAGTGTCGCCACGCTAACAGTTAGTTTTGCCTAGTTTTGCCCCCGCATTAGATGTTTCACATCAAAAGTTATCTATATATGCTACTTTTTATTTCGGAAACTGCTATTTCCTGTGGGATAGCTACTTTTGCATAGAGATAATTAATGTGCCATAGATCTTAAAGCCTAGGTGGTCGAAGTTGCAGGCAAATTCTAGTACTGGCTATTACAAAAACTAATAAAAATTCCGCATCTACTATTGAAACTAACGAGCACGAAAATGCAAATCAACTTACACCGTCCACACAAGAGGGGTGAACGTCAAGCTCCCCGCCCAGTACACCCTATCCCTATTGTTACTCTAATAGCCAACTCACCCTATACCAAGGCCCTTAGTGCCCTACTTGTGTACTGCCACCCTCTACTAAGTACTTGTTTTTAAAGATAAAATTTTGAGATGTTAAAATAAAAAAAGACATTAAATATTAGAAAAAAGATAGTAACGTATTGAGTATAACGAGTTTTTAAAACCCTATCTGTTCGGGTCACGCTGCGTGCTACGTGTGCAGATTAAACATAAGGTATTATTTTCCGATACTGTGTTTAAAACAGGAATAGTAATATGGGATCTGCTATCTCCTACCCAAAACACATCTAAACTACCAAAAAGGTCGATTAACACAATTATTCTGTAATATTCTATCTCTTTGCTGCATAGAACACGGACTGGCTGGTAACAAAACTGTATCAGCCCTTTTCAATTTCAAATGCAGAATAAAAATTAACAATAGATCCAAGCAGCCCATCAGACAGGCGTAGATTCGCAGATTTTTCTAAATTTCAGTCTGGTTCAAAATTTTTGTAAAGATATAGTTTTTTTTTTACAAGTTTATTATATTTTTTGGAGGAACGGCTAAATTATTTGTATAAAATCATGGTAAGTTTCTATACAATTCTAAATTCTCAGAATTTCAACCAGCAAATTTTAATTTCTATTACAATTTCTTGTTGCAAAACTAAATTATGACCAACTGCTTTTAGATTCCTCAATAATTTTTAGTTATATTAATTTGTACACTCAATAACGTGGTATAATCTTTATTTATATGCGAGCAGAGGGAGTGCATTTCAGTGCACGTTGGCCAAGCGGGCGTGCAGATGGGGGTGGCATGCTGGCAATTATACTGCCTGGAGCACGGCATACGCCCTGATGGGACGTTGCCCGCCTGTGAGACGGACCCTAACGCGACGGATTCCTGCTTTAACACATTTTTCTCTGAAGCGGATAGGGGGAAGATGGTGCCTAGAGTTGTCATGGTGGACTTGGAAGCTACTGTAATTGGTAAGGACTTTTAGATACACCCGTAATCCGAGTTGGTAAGGTCTTGTTGTGTTAACCATTAGCAGGCCAGCATGGAACCTAACTGACCCATGGCAAAAAACAGGTCAGCTACAAGGTAATGAAAATTTTGTAGGTGTAAGGTAAAGTACAAACTAGCAGCATTTTTCGACTTTTCAAATTAAGCTAATATGCAAAGCTATGAAAGTGATTTGATTGTTATTGAGCTATAATATACCTATGTAATTAGTTTATTATTAAAAGCTAGCACACACATGGGTACAAAAATAATTTTTACAGTCAATTTCTTGTCCAATATTCTAATGTCTGAAAACTATAGCCGCATGTAAACCAACAAATGATTTGTCAAATATACCTACGCGTTGGTGAATTTTGTTTGACTGTGTGGCTTTGTTTGACGTATTTATCAAACAAACTACATGTTGGTCGTGTTGATCGGAAATTTGGTTGAAAGCTGATTAAAGCGCGTTTGACAAACATGTTTGAACATGTGAGCTAATGTTTGATGAAAACATGAAATTTGACTAAATGCCTTGGTCAAACAAATTTGTTTTACATGGCGCTTAAGGTCTACCACCAGTGTGTGTTACCGGTGATTACTTACGGACAGACGTACTCCCTTAATGTTGGCCCTCAATATAAAGCTCAAAGTCGCTCGTGTGCTATGGAGCGGCGGGCTATGTTCGAGATCTCAACGTGACCGAATCCGTAATAAGGAAATCCGTAGCAGATCAAGAGTAACTAACGTAAACCGTCGGGTCAATACGCTGAAGTGGCAATGAGCAGGCAACATCTCGAATCGACAATTTTTTTTTACTTTTCACAGAAAGTCCTCCGTTCCCAAACTAAGCTAAACGCTTGTGCTATGGGTACCAGATTACGGCTATAATACATATATTACTTTTTTTTTGTTAATACATATAATAGGAAACACCCAGACGCAGTACAAATATCTGTGTTCATCACACAAATAATTGTCCTGAGTGGGAATCGAACACCATGACCTCGTGCACGGAAGTCTGTTACACTACCGACTACGTCACGAGGCCCGTCGTTTCTGGGGAAGAAAGTTCTCAAGTGGCAATCACGTATCGGACGGCACAGTGACGGCCTCCGGAATCAGGTGGACTGATGACCTGGTCAGTGGCAAGCAGTCATTGGCCTCATGCCTCTTGGGGAGGCCTATCCAGCAGTGGGCGCTGAAATGCTGATGGATGGATGTATTGTACGACTGAATGTCAATCCTACTGTATGTATGTTTGTTACTCCCGTAAAAACAGCTGTATAGATTTGATAAAATTTAACACTAAATAGATTTTATCACGGAAATGTAAGTTTCATTTGGTATAATCTAAAAACTACAGGAAATAATTATCCATTTGAAATTTGGTATAGAACTCTAGTTTTTGCATGCGGCGGAGCCACGGCAATATGAGAGCTAACTCTTAGCTAACTTCACATAGGTATCTAAATAAATAATGGAGTATTAATAAATTTATACCTCATTATTTATTTGGCCGTGTGGGGCCGGCTTTAGAATTGTCCCACCCCTCTCTACCCACGAGAGTCGTAAGAGTCTACTGAAGGAATACTGGGGGAGTGGGCAGCAGCACTCCCTCGAGTATTAACAACATCCACTGCGATCGCCAACCCGCCTGCCAAGCGTGGCGATTACGGCATTATCCCCATGACGGGACCGCTCGTTGTGGCGTTCTCTTGGGGAGGCCTATTTCCAGCAGTAGTCGTTGAAAGGCTGATGGATGGATGGATGGAATAAATTTAAGCAAGTACCAAAATGCATTTCGAAGGTTAGGAAGAGAAATCTGAGAAATAGACGCGGCCAGCGACTGTTCTATATTGTTACCTATACCTCTGCTCTCTATCCGCCTGGACTTAAGGATATGTGACTCTACGGCACATCATGTCTATATATAAACAGCTATCCCACAGGAACCGTCCATTTTAAAGCCATAAATAAAATATATCCTTTTCTAGGCTCCAGACTGATGAATATAATTGATTGGTGTGAATGCGTAACAATGACTGCATTTAAATATAATTTGTAGTAAGGATCATTTTTTGGCTTATGGTTGCAAACGAGCCATGATGCACCTGATGGTGAGTGGAGACTGCTGCTTACAGACTCACAGCAATTTTAAATATACCTACGCCATTTTTGATGTATTTTAGACTTGATATGCTCAGCTACTTTAAAGTATACCTACTTAGAAATTGTTTACGAAATGTGGAAAAAGAGAACTTTAGTACGAGCGGTAATCGAACCTGCGTCGCTCCCAATCCGGGGAAGTGCTCTAACCGCTAATCCATCGCACTGACCAACGGTCATTCTCAATCCCCATCACATTTGTCTTTATGACCCACGACACCTATCGGATGCATTGGATTAATGCATATTTTGATAAACGGGACAAAGGGACGCAGGTTCGATTTCCGTTCGCACTAAAGTTCTCTTTTTTCCACATTTCACAAATAATTTGTTCTTTAAAATACCTACGCCATTTCATTTCTGAGATGAAAATATATGAATGGACGGCTCTCTGCCACTACAGCCGAAGGTGGTTCACTGACACACGTGACGATGGTACTTATCCGCTTGGGCCCCTGATAACCAAACACTTAACTACTATGGGTGACATTTGCATATTTCCCTTCGCACGATACCCGCGGAAAAGAATGGAGCTGTAGTAATTGTATTCCCACTACCAAAGCGTGCTTCTAGAACCGCAGTAATGACTTACCTATCAACTGTTCCTAGACGAGGTCCGCTCAGGCGAATACCGGCAGCTGTACCACCCAGAACAGTTGATCACTGGCAAGGAAGACGCAGCGAACAATTACGCGCGCGGGCACTATTCTACGGGCCGTGAGGTGCTCGGCCCCGTCATGGAGAGGGTCAGAAAACTGGCTGACCAGTGTACTGGATTACAGGTATTTACAAAAACCCGTGCCTACCTTTACAGACGTATTAAATAGTACATTGTTACCCTAGGGGTGAAAGTAACTCTCGAACTATAGGAAACCCCGTCTCGGGACTAAATAAGTCTTTAACCCGAGGTAAACACTGTGCTTTTCATTACGAATACAAAGAAAGTAAAAACAAAAACATGCAAAAATGAGTGGATTTTAATTTACATCAACTGCTGAGATAATTATTTATAGTTTTTTTTTATGGCCGGCCAACATAACAGCCATTATTTTTCATGTTCAACATTGAAAAAATGGTAAAATATTTTATTTTAAAGAAATATTTGAAAGTAAGTAAATTATAATAGGTGGTCGTTAAAAAAATCTTTATTTAATACTTAACTTTGTTATTTCAAATAAACATCGCGCTGTGATTGAGTGGCTGTAGTAAGTTAGAATAAGGTTCAATAGAAATGTGAAAATGGAACTAATTTTTTTTAATAATTTGACAGCTGTCAGTTGAAAACGATTCTCCCTAGGGCTGAACTTCAGGCAACTTCAAACCTACTTTCAGAGTATGAGTAATGAAAAGTTTATATTTTTATAAAATTTAATTACTAAATTGCACCAAGGAAAAGTTACACCTTAAGAACCTAGCAGTAATGGATGTGAAAGGGTCTCTTTCAACGCCAATAAGGCCAACCATGTCTGAGTCTTGCCGGCGTTGAATCTCGCAAGATTGGTTTTGCCCCAGCTAGACATGTTTCACCAATGGTGATTTTATGCAATTGTGATTTGTTTTTCTCTAGGGTTTCTTCGTATTCCACTCTTTCGGCGGCGGCACAGGATCTGGTTTTACATCGCTGCTAATGGAGAAACTGTCTGACGAATTTGGAAAGAAGAGCAAATTAGAGTTCGCCATTTATCCTGCACCACAGGTAAGTTTATCAATAAAAAAGTATCGTGTTCCATAACTGATTACGGCGAAGCCAAAAGATTCGAGGCTACCATTATATTTAATTTCATTAATTGCATTGCATTTACTCATTAACAATAGGAAATTGTATTTGAATATAAAGATCCTTAAATTACAAAATTGTTAAATTACATTACATAAATTATTATTATTAATATTTCAGAACGTATGTACTTATGTATAGCAGTCAAAAATTCTCTTATAATAGCTAAACAAATAGGTTTTGTTAGATGTGACTATTGACGTCACACAAAATTCAATATATCAATAATAACTTATTTATTTATAGTATTTTAATAATAAATATTCACGGACATTTCACACAACGTCCTCTGGTCCCAAACTAAGCTTAACGCTTGTGCTATGGGTACCATATTACGGATATAATACATACATTTTCACTTTGTGTTTAATATAATACATAAATCACTTTTTTTTTGTAAATACATACATAGGTATAATAGATAGAAAACACCCAAACGCAGTACAAATATCTGAGTTCATCACACAAATAATTGACCTGAGGGGGAATCGAACCCACAACCTCATGCACGGAAGTCGGTTACACTACCAACTACGCCACGAGGCCCGTCAAACCGTCTTTAAAAAGTTTTTAACTTAATATATTTTGTAACGGGTTGACACATCATTTCAAATATACGTATACATGCATATTATAATACGTATTTGGTTGTCGTATAAACTCCAGTTGCTATAAATGTGGCAAGCAATCCTCCCTAATGGTATGCCGTTATCGTAGACTAGTGGTTCTTGTCAGTAGGTAACACCAGGGGAGACTCAACCTGTTGCCAACCCCAAAAAAAGAGGTAGGAATTTGAGAGGATGATAAAAATAGAGGGGAGAGTAGAGTAGAAAAATTATTTAATAGAATGTATAAGGGATATGGGGCTTAATCTTTCTATAACTAGAGATATTAAAATGTTTATTAGTCACCAAACAAAATCGGCCACAAATATATACTTCATCCATCTATCAGCCCTTCATCGTCCACTGCTGGACATAGGCCTCCCCAAAATGGGGGTTTTACCATAATCACCACGCATGGCAGGCGGGTTAGCGATCGCAGTGGATGTTTTTAGTACACAGGGGAACGCTGCTGCCCGGTCCCCCGGTAATCCCTTAGTCGGCTTTTACGACTCCCATAGGAAGAGATAGGGTGGAGCTATTCTTGGTGCCGCCGGCCCCACACGGCAAAAACAGCAAAAAAAATATACTACCAGATGTATTTTTTTTAGACCCAGTACTGTTCCACTTTGTGGTAAGGGTCTCCGCTTAGGGAGAGGGATTTTAAGCCGTAAGTCCACCATGCTAGCCATTACGGATTACCAAACTGCACAAGCAATCGAGAAAGAGACTTCTTCACCGGAGTGATAATTTTTGGAAAGAAATAGAAAAGTCGGAAGAGTGTGCCTTCCGGAGTCCTTTCCTACATGAACTGGATCTCTAACTCATATTGGCAGTCTTTTATTTATTTTACCACTACGCTATTGATAAGATAATTATAATGTACCTCTAACATAAAACTGCTACGCTTTACAACCCAACTCATTTACGACCACTTCGAATGTGGTGGCTGACAGAAGATAAAATTAAAATAAATTTTACTTACCGTCCACTCAAATCTGTGCATAAGGTCTCAACGGCAGTAGTGGAACCTTATAATGCGGTGCTCACTACACACGCGACGATTGGCCATTCTGACTGCGCATTCATGGTAGACAACGAGGCCATATACGACATCTGCAGGCGGCGGCTCTCCATAGAACGACCGTCGTATGCCAACCTCAACAGGCTTATTTCACAAGTATGTACCAAAACCACTTCTACGGAGGCAATATCTTTTAGGAAACTGGATCCGGGCACTTTAAACCACATTAAAGTTGCAAAATATATCTTGATGAAATTTATTCAAACCAACTTTTATTTCGCCTCGTCTCCGTGTCTGATAATACTCTAAGACGACATAAGGCTACTTATTTAAAACTAAAACATTTGGATTCAACCGAACGATACGAAACAAGCATTTGTGGGTAACACAAAGAATTATACTGACATGGTATCTAAGAGTCCGACATTTGATTTCGATATTTCAATTTTGATATTAAACATATCCAGGATTCACGTAACTACCATTGAAGGAATGTAATATGGTTCCGGTGGCCCGCCAATAAAGGCGGAGAGACGGCACACGGCGGGTTTCTTTAGTGGGTGTAGGCCCCACACTACTCTGTTCGTTGCCCCGGGGTATGCGGTTAGGAACATTTTTCCCGCTTTAACACAAAAAAAAATGCTTCACGTAACTAGAAACTGATTACTTCGTAGGTGGTGTCATCAATCACAGCGTCGCTCAGGTTTGACGGAGCGCTGAACGTGGACCTCACCGAGTTCCAAACAAACTTGGTGCCGTATCCACGTATACACTTCCCACTCGCTGCTTATGCGCCCGTTGTCTCCGCTGATAAGGTAAATTTTATTGTTTTTGTAACTCTCAAGAAGCCTAGTAGTAAACCTAACCCACTGTAACTGTTTTTTATACTACGTTGGTGGCAAACAAGCATATACGGGCCCATCTGATGGTAAGCCGTTCCCGTAGCCTATAGACGCTACCAACACCAAGAGGCATCACTCGCGCGTTGCCAACTCCCAAGAAAATTGATTGCAGGTGGATAGAGCGACATTAAACAGAGGATAGGTAGGTTACTAAGGAGAGGATAAGAAGGGTAATGAGAGGATAGATAGCGGATTTAGGTCTGCGGCGCTCACTTGCCACACGAAATACACCGCTAGGCGTACCTACCGTTGACCACCGAAGGAATGTAAAAGCAGTGGCCCACCAACACAGGCGGAGAGACGGCACACGGCGGGTTTCTTTAGTGGGTGTGGGCCCTACACTACCCAGTCTGTTGCCCCAAACGACGAGGTGTGCGGTTAGGAACATTTTTTCCCGCCTTAACAAAAAAACGGCTTACCTACTGTTGTTTCACACTGATCCTTTATGAGAGGAAGGTTCTTTCCTGATTAATCTGGTTGAATTAAGTATGACCTAAGTTTAAAGACTCGGGCTAAGTAGCAATTTTCACTGGATTGAAACCTGTTTCTGATTTTACAAACTTTATGAAGATCACGAATGTAAAAATAACCTGTTGGGAAGGAAAGTCAAGATTTATATAGTTCTATGAGCTAATTGTCTTCAATCCAAGTTTATGAATGCCACACTCTAATAAGTTAAACATTTCGCAGGCCTACCATGAAGGCATGTCGGTGTCAGAAATCACCGCGGAATTATTCGAGCCCCAGAATCAGATGGTAAAGTGCGACCCTCGCGACGGTAAATACATGGCCTGCTGTCTACTTTACCGCGGCGATGTGGTGCCGAAGGACGTTAATGCAGCTATCGCAGCCATGAAGGGCAGGGCAGGAATCCGTTTCGTCGATTGGTGTCCAACCGGGTTCAAGGTCTGCATATATATTTTTTATTTCAAAACCCAAACGAAATATCCAATATAATAGCAAAAGAAAGTTATATTCTTATAGGTACCTATCACTCGTACCATACCGGTATGGTCTAGATATGAAGCAGATAGTTTCGTCACTAAATTAAACGTTAATTCAGTTATTTCACAAAAGATAACTAGCGACTCTTAAATTGCATTATCTGGATGATGTATGAGTAATTGTACCACGTTGAAGGCTGAATGAATCCATATTATTTTTGTCTCGAATATGGCATTTCGGGCGTATATGTTTTAAACTTTATTTCATCAGGCCCGTCCTTGGAAAACTGTAAAAAGCATCAAGTGAAGTCATAGCTCAGTGACGACACCAATGAATGCAAATAGTGGTATTAAGTTCGATCCCGTCTGAGTATAATAATTTCTAATTTTGTCGGTGAGGGAAAAAGCATCGTGAGGAAACCCCCATGCCGGAGAGATTTTGTTGACGGCTTGTGAAGTTTACCAACCAGCACTAAGCAAGAGTGGTAAAATAAGTTCAGATTAAATCCCTCTTATTCTGAGAAGATCCCGGGCCCAACTGTTGGGCAGTAATGGGTTTAAAAATTAAGTAAATATACTAGCCTATGGGATGAACAGCTCTCACAAAACTGTGCACATAAAATCATTGTCATTTGTACTTATGATAGTATTAAAATAATGGCAGCATGTTCTAATTTACCAAAAGTTCGTACCCGTATCATATACAGGTGTAACCTCAGGGTTTCAAGAGTATTTCTAAGCTGCCTGTTCTAAGTCTTTATCCTTCATCACCAGGTGGGAATAAACTACCAACCGCCGTCAGTAGTAACCGGAGGTGACCTCGCGCAAGTCAAGCGTGCCGCTTCTATGCTGAGCAATACAACTGCTATAGCAGAGGCGTGGGGCAAACTCGACCACAAGTTCGACCTCATGTATTCGAAGAGAGCGTTTGTGCACTGGTAATAATTCTATTATTCTATTTATTTTATACAACATTATTAAATACAATATTATAATGTACGTAATAATGTTGTATAAAATAAATACATTATTACAATATTATTCTATTTATTTTATAGACAACAGCTAGTATATTTTGGACGGCTTACAATTTTTTCCCCGCTTAAACAGAAGAATGATAAATTATTGGAGAATAAGGAAAGAGATTTTTTGTACTAGCGGGAATGGAACCCGCGTCTTTTCCAATCCGGAGAAGTGCTCTAAGCCACTGAGTTATTATCAGATCTTTCGATCATCCCAATCTCCTTATCACATTTGTCTTTACGACCAACGCCATCTATCGGAAGCATTTACATGCATTAAACCAATATAGTAAGTTTAATTTTGCAATTAAAATTCATATTATGTGATGTCACGATTTTTTAAACATTTTGATCTATATTTTTTTACTTAAGATTTTTGTACTAGCGGTTGTTTTTCCTTATTCACAAATAATTTGTACTTTAAAAAGTGGCGGTGCATGTCAAATGCTAGAAAATATAAATCAAAAAGAAGAATGATAGTTTATGTTGAATCCGAAAAGTTCATGATGAAAGTAAATGATAGTCTAAGATGGTTAAGTTGTTTATGGTTGTTGTCTATTAATGTATTTTTAATATCGTTATTAGGCACTTACCATGTAAGAGCTACTATATCAGTAGTGGATTAGTTGATAATACGTTTTTTTATAGCAAAATACCCTCTCCTCCTCCTCAAGACGCTCCCTTCCCTCAATGTTGAGGATCGTGGCTCCGATAGGAAGCGTTGCAGTAAACATTTAGGAGAGCCTGAGATATAGATATCTGTAGTTTTTCGGATACCTGATCAGACCACCGCTTTTAAGAGCGTCCTTTTGGCCGCCTACCATCCACATTTCTTGTTATTATAAGTTTTTCTAGGTTATCCGTACTAGCAAAATATACAATATCTAAAGTGAAAGTAAAAATTTTTGCTATCGCAATTTCTACTGGGGCTGGGCATAATGAGTTCACAAACCTTTTAAATTTTAGAAATTCTTTAGTAGTTAGTTCTTTAGTTTTTTCCGTGTGGTGACGGACTAAGAATACAATTGTCACCAACCCATTCATTCAAAAAAAAAATAGTAGCCTAGTGATAAAGTACTGAACAATGGAATCTTTTATAACTGATCTATACTCTATAATACTTTCTAACATTTACGCGAATTTTACACATTTTGAAATAAAACTACGTTTACGGAATCTATCAGCTTTGGACATCTACCATCTAAGTCCACCCGTGATCATGAATGCTGTAAAGTATTCAAAAACGTCGGGATAGCATAAAAATCAAGTAAACGCGATAGATTCCGTAAACGTAGTTTTATTTCAAAATGATCTATAATCTCTACAAGATATATTTTACCACAGGTACGTGGGAGAAGGTATGGAGGAAGGAGAGTTCTCAGAAGCAAGAGAAGACCTAGCAGCTTTAGAAAGGGACTACGATGAAGTAGCTATCGAGACTTCAGACATGCAGAACGGTTGTGATGATGAGCTATGACATTGTCGTGGCTTATCTTGCTGTGAACTGCGGCAAACTCCCCGCGCACGATACGCCTCTGAACCTCTCCTCCACTGCCTTGAACAATGCAGCTGACAGAAAGCCAAACTGTACTGCCGCCGATTGACTATAAAGCGGTTTCTGTGGTTACGTATCACTTAGCTGAATGTTCCAGAATATACTACGGCAAGTGCGTGCATGTCGAAAACATGGCGGCTGTGCGTCATCGCCGAAGCGGACGCCATAAAACGCGGCCGCATGTTTATTTCTATTGAATATTGCAGAACACGGTAAAGGTTAAAGGTGAGAAAATGTCCGCTGAGGTCGGATGGTGCGAGTTGCTCCAGATTGTGGCGTGTCAGAGAATGTGCTCCCTCGCCACTGGAATTTCTCCGTCCAACAATCTTGCGACACGTTTTTTTTTTTCCTTTGGAGTTTTTGCTAAATTTTTAAAGCAAATGTTGGACGAAGAAATGTTTATAGTCCTTATAAAAGTATGGAGGTGTTGTGCCGAGTCGCTGAAGTGCGCGGTGAGAATGCGGCTCTAATGTAAGTGTAATGTTTTGTGTAGGTCCGTCTGTGTGTAAAATGTTTGAAAAAAGTTTACAGTGTACCTGTCTGTTTGAATAAAATGTCCAGATTTTATCGCTATTTCGTTTTAATTTGCATCCTTTTAAGATTTTATATGTGAAAGTTGTAGGTTTTGTTACTCAATCACACAAAAACGCATGTCGTAGGTCAACGACAAACGCGGTAATACGACGCGACGCGACGCGACACGAAAATATCAAATGGAGGTTTGTACTTATGGCCTACGTTGTCGTCTAATATGAAGGCTACGAAAAGATCCTGTAAAAGATCTAGTGAACACACTAGTACATTGTTACCCTAGGGATGAAAGCAACTTATTTAGCCCCGAGACGGGGACTTTCAACTGACAGCTGAGTAATTATAAAAAATAAAACAGTTCTATTTTCTGTACAGCCAGTCAATTAGCAGCGCGATGTAAAATTTAAGTATTAAAGAATTTTTTTTGACTTTATTTTAATATAGTTGCAACTAAATATCTTTAAAATAACGAAGATTTATATTTTTTCAATGTTTAAAATGAAAAATAATGGCTGAATAGCAGAAAGGCCACAGAAAAAAAAACTAGACATCGCGGAACGTCTAGCAGATGTGAAAACATCGAAATTACTTTGTAGAAATAAAATGATCGTAACTTGACAAAGTACTCCTCAAGACGAATCAAACGAGTATAAATTCGATAGGGTTGCGTAGTTTCATTACAGAGTTACTGTGGCCACCTTCTAGCTCCATCATCAGACCCTGGATACCATCTAGAGGCAAAGTACTCGTCAAGACAAATCAAATGATTCCAGACTCGATGGGGTTTGCGCCGTTTCATTATCGAGTTCCTATGTCCACCTTCCAGCTCTATTATCAGATCAGCTCCATGTCATCATAATATTGCATTGTCACGTGATATACACATGCGCGTAAAATTTCAGCTCAATCGGAAACCGGCAAGTGTGTCAAATTTTACTTGCAAGATTTGAACGGGACAAGTACAATAAATGCGTCGCCACGCTAGCAGCCGATTTTACCCTCCCTCCGCATTAGATGTTTCACTTAAAAAAAAACACTATCGACGGGAAAACAGCGATTCCAAATTAATTTTTTTAAGGTCTCCCATTTTTTCTTTAGCTAATTCATGATTTTTATTTTTAGTTTCCTCGTATTCGTAATGAAAAGCACAGTGTTTACCTCGGGATAAAGACTTATTTAGTGCCGAGACGGGGTTTGGCGCCCGAGCGTAGCGAGGGCTCCAATAGTTTCATCCCTAGGTTAACAATGTACTATTGTAGGTCAAATCCTGAAATTTGTAGTAAATTATATCCAAAGATATAAGCCACCTAGAACACGGAAAGTATTTACCTAATATTTTTGAAAATTGTCTATCATTTAGTAGTAATTGTGTATAGTGCCTACTAAAATTCAGAGTCCAGTACTGTTGATATTCAAGAATATACAATACTTTTAATGCGGCTTCTCAATCCATACATAGGAATGTGAATTTTTATAGAAGTAATGGTCAATTTATATTCCACACCAAAAAAACATTTAGTAGTGAGTGTGTTCAAATTTGTAGCATATGGAGAAAGTAGTAAAACTGAGTGAGTTTAGTAAATAAATGCATTTTATTTGGCTCCTCAATCCTGACGTTCAGCTTAATAAATAGTTGACTTTACCTACCTTAGATCATAACGAAATCAAAAACCAGAGACACTAACATTTGGTATATATGTCTACTAAATAAAAATGTATAGATCAACATTGTATATATTCGGTATCTAAAAAACAAATAACTTTTCGATATTCCTTAAAAATTCGCTATTAAGGTTGACCATGTTATGAATGAAACCAAGAGACTAGTTTTTGAAATTTAATTTTTAACAAATCGACATTATCGAAATTCTAAGCAACTATTGTAATATATTTATATTTATTTTATTTATCTATACCTACTATTATAAAGCTGTAACAAAGCAGTGTCTGTACATTTAACTGCGGCTGTACACATTCGTCGAGACACAACGAGACAGGCCGAGGGCGAGTGTGTACATGGTAGCCTCGTCTCGTCTCGGGGCTCTCGCTATGTCTCTGAAGAGTGTCGGTTTTTTTGTGCTCGAGTCAAAGGGTCTCGGTGAGTCTCGCGATAAAACGAGACCGCGCCTGTACACACTCGTTTGCTTAGTTGCCCGCCAACTGCGTTCGCGTAAAGACGAGCTTTCTGCGTGCGACAACGATGTGTTCTAACGCTTTTTAGAAGCCTACTAAAGGCAATCACTATTATGGAATCCTAAGAATGTCAGGCACAAGGATAAGCAACTATTACACGACGCTTGGTTGCGGATAAGCAACGATTTTGATATCCCCGTGAAAGATTAAAAAAATATATATATTCCTGTTGAATAGTTAAAAAGTTCTTTTTCGCCATGGTTTAATATATTTTTTTAAGGTAAATGATTAAAAAATTACAATAACTAATAAAAAAAATAAACGCCGCAATTGTTTTTCCACGTCCATCGTGACGGGCATCCGAAATTCAATTGATACAACGAGCGTGTAATGGTGTTGGAGCAGATTTTACCGCGCCTCCGTGCCTGACGGCTTTGTACGCGGCCCGCACCAAACTGAAGGTTACTTACCATTTGGTCGTCGTGGTGTTAGTTACGTTACAATGGGCAATACTGAACTCATTCAAGACGCTGCAATTGTTTTAGCAATATGTTTTTTGTATATTCAAATAAGTATACCTAATAGAAGATATTGGATACATCCTTTTTTACGAAATAGATCGAGAAATGGTTCATTTGTACTGAATTACATGGACATAAGAAAACATGAAGACAAGTTTTATAACTTTACACGAATGTCAACTGCATCTTTTGACTATTTATTAAGCAATCCGTGTCCAGATCCATCGTGAACAAGTCCTTAGCACGAAAACAGGTGCGATACTGCGGAGCGCAAAGTGTTTCCTCCTGCGGTCCGCGCCTCCGCGCCTGGCGGCAGAATCTGCTAGCGGGACGTGCTCCCGCGCCGTGGCGCGTTTTCGGTGTGTTGGACCTGGCGTGTTTTCTATACTAATCGATGTACTTGCATACAATATTAAGCAGCAGTGTGTGAATCGCCTATTTAAAATAGGCTATATAGGCGTGTCTAAACACAAAATATTTTTTTTATAATGTTTGTCTGTGATAAACAGATGTTTGTTTGTTCGCGCATCACGTAAAAACTATTTCACGGGTTTTGATGTAATTATTTTTATTTGATAGCTTTTGATTAGACTGAAAAACTGGTATAGGTACATTTTATCCCGCTACTATATCCGGAACCGGAGATACCTATAACAAAAAGAACTAGCTTTTGACTGTGGCGAAGCCGCAGGTAAAGGCTACTAAATAGTAACTAATCATTATTTGATGCATTAGTGACTAAATCAACAAAATCCTTATTATTTATTCGTTATTTTATGATTTTCTTCAGAATCGGCCAATATTATAAAAACAAGACGTCAATACTATTTTATAACCTACTGTCCATACATTTAGAATCATTATTACTTTGTTAAGGAGCGTGCATTATTATTTGTTTACGTTCGTTATAAGTACTTACTAACCAAAACAATTTCTAAAAAACTAAAGAAAGGTACATAAAATGCTGTTTATAAAAGAAAACAAAAAAATAATTAAGAAAAAAAGATTTGAAAATACAAAAAAATAACAGTGCCTAGTAAATTTGATTTTGTACATAAAACCAATTGAAAACTAAATACGCTAGCTTTTCTGGTGGTACGTACTTATATTATAACAAATACGTACCACATATTTTTTTTTATTTTGTGTCTATTAATGTCATATTTATGCGGTTATAAAATAAGCTGACAGTCCTAAGCCTGTTATTTAAAGTATGAAGGGAAGTTTTCAATAAGATTAATATAAAAAAATACACGTAGGTACCTAGTCTAATAGACGATAATAATCCATAAACCGAAAATACTTCATTACTCGATCACGATGTTACGAGGACACGCTAGTTACGGAAACGTCATAAAACTTGAGACTAGTTGAGACGCCTAAATACTCGTGGACCTAGTTTTTGGAATAAGTCTTTAAACGGACGCGTACTTCTATCTAATACTCAGTATGCATTTTACCTAGTACGTGTCACCTCTATTACGGCTACTACACTCTACCTACTTGCATATTAATAAACTACAGTATAACTATACAGTATAACAGTACTACACACAATTGATTAATGAATTGACAATGACAACTATTAATTATACACAACATATATCATGCAGAATAGAATCCTAATCCTACAGACACATGTTCAAAAATCCTTCATCCCATCGGATGTCGTAAGAGAAAGAGATAGCGTCTTTGGAATTTTATATAGTAAGCTATGTAACGAAACTAAAGCGCGTTTCAGACTTGTTAAACAGCACCATCTATCGAAAAAATATGGAAGACTTTGAGGTGGGTTGATTGGTTGTTTCACGATCATAAACTATATTTATGTCTAATTTAAAATATATTAAAAAATAACATGTACGTAATTACGTACCGCTCTATCTGGTGACATGACAACCAAAACAACCATACAAAGTTAAATCGCCTTGAATAACTAACGCGTGTAAAGTCTGCCTTACCTCACTGCGCTGGATAGTAAAGGGAGGTGCGAAAGATAAAGGTGTGTCTGTGACGTAGTAGGCACGATGTACAGTGGTAGTATGTGAGACTGCTGATCATGAGGTCTGGGTATCGATACCCGGGCAGACAGTATTATTGAGCTTTTTCTTAAAAAGAAAAATTCTTAGTAGCAAGCCCGGAGTTTCGAAATGTGCCCGGTAGATGGCAATAGGCTCGCCCCCTATTACGTGGGACTTAAACATAGGTGGTGAATCGTGGGTATGTAATACACCTCTGCCTAACACTTCGGGTATACAGGCGTGATGCTATGTTATGTGTGTGACGTTATCGTTGAAACTCATTTCAGTGCCATGTTGAAGAATCGTTTTCAACACAGTGCTCACATCACAGCAGGGTAAGCAGTACGTAAACGCTGTTATATTTAGCCACAATTCTGGTTTGTGTAGAAGCATGGAATAAACTTATTGTGATTGTTATTTGTAAGTCTTTCAAAAGATCTCAGTTATGCTAGGCTAAGAGCTGAAAGCACCTGAAAATTGAGCACAGATCGAAGGAAGCCAGCCTATCATTATTCTGTAAGGTTAATTTTGAAATGTAGACCTGAGTTTTGCTGCATGAAGGGGTTGGTACACCCGGGGAAGTACCACCCTATTCCAGAATATCGATGTAAAGTAATGGTAGTTCAATTATGTTGGTGAGTGAAAGCGCCGAAGCGCCTCTTCATCTTCTCTCTATTATTATTTCTTCATCCCGTCTATGATTCTTTATTTGAATTTCCAAAACATTTTACTGGGGCTACCAACGTGTGACTAATACCTACTTCTGGTATTGTAAATAATTATAGTCTGCTGTTTGGACGTTTGACGACTGTTCAGATTAGAATGAAATTTGGCACGCAGATAATTTATTATACAGAAATTTTGTAAGCCAGTTCCTGAAGAATAATCTAATAAAGGACTATCATTTCGTGTACAGATGGGTACAAATATATGGGTATAAGTAGTATAATTCTACGATTTTATTAAAATTAAAATCATATGGACCTACCTTTACCTTTTGTCCGTGTGATGACGGACTAAGAATGCAAGTATCACCATCCCATCCTTTCTCGCAGGTGTCGTACAAGGCGACTAAGGGAAGTAAGCAGTTATCACCCATTGCATTACTGGTGGTAGGTCTGGGTACCAATACTCACTTGCTATCGGTCCCTAACGGGTTGGTACCACCGTCTCCTGTGTGACCGGTCATAAAGCACGTCAGTGTGTTTTGGCTGTAGCACAAGATAGCCGTTTATTCTTTCATTTCATATCTGAGATATGAAATGGTGCGCAGTGGCTTGACAATACTCTCGGTATAGTTGAGTCCATGAGCGACGGTAATCACTTACCATCACGTGGGCCGTGGCTCGTTTGCCATCATTAGCAATAAAAAAAAAACATCGCCTATGCAATATTATTCCTCACATTCTTGTATCTAACTTGTTCTAAATAAGGCTTGATGGAAACCATTATATGTAATACCATTTACCAACATTCGATACGCCCTCGTCGGCACTTTCAATAATAGATTGTCCTATATATTTATTATTCTATCGTACCTATTATTTCATTACTTGTTATTTTGATACTAAGTTTTTACTGCGACTTCCCGCGAATCTAAACTTATGTTCAAAAAGAAAACTTATTGTTAACAATCTATATGCGTAAATCGTAATTAAATACTCTACAGGAACGGTTCTTTTAATTGGGACAAAAAATAGGTCCTTTTAACACGCGCGATGAGATTATCCTAATTAGGATAGTCAGGAATGATTAATTATAACGGAATCTCCGAACGTGATTTTTTGAGACTAAAAAGAAGAAAATAAATTACAGTTTAAAAAACTAAAATAGCACTCTTTAAATAGCTAGTTGAATTAAAATGTAGTAAATAATATTAGGCCTATGTCCAGCAGTGGACGTTGAAAGGTTGATGGATGGATGGATGGATGGATGGAAATAATATTACAACAAATAATGATTGTAAAAAAACGTGAGGTGCTTAAAATGTTACAAATAAAGTACACATTATTTGTGAATAAAGGAAAAGAGATTTTTAGTAAGCGCGCGCGAATCGAACCCGCATCTTTTCCAATCCGGGGAAGTGCTCTAAACCACTAAACTATCCTACTGATCTTTCGATCATCCCAAATTCTTAATCACATTTGTCTTACGACCAACGCCATCTATCGGCAAGCATTACATGCATCCAATATAGTAAGTTTAATTTTGCAATTAAAATTCATACTATTTGATGGCGCGATTTTTTTTTTATACATTTTATATCTATTTCTTTTAGCAATTGACATGCTCCGCTACTTTATGAAGTACAAATTATTTGTGAATAAAGAAAAAGAGATTTTTAGTAGGAGCGGGAATCGAACCCGCATCTTTTCCAATCCGGGGAAGTGCTCTAAACCACTAAGCTATCCTACTGATCTTTCGATCATCGCAAATTCTTAATCAAATTTGTCTTACGACCAACGCCATCTATCGGCAAGCATTACATGCATCCAATATAGTAAGTTTAATTTTGCAATTAAAATTCATACTATTTGATGGCGCAATTTTTTTTTAAACAGTTTAGATCTATTTCTTTAAGCAATTGACATGCGAAGCTTTATTTTCGCTTGTGAAATTGACAGACGATACTCGTAACTATTACTTGACAATTATCACTAGTCAAGAAGTAACTAATCAACGCTTTACTTGAAGATGGTGAACGAGGCCCTTATTCTATACAACAGAGCTAATACAAAGCTTCAAAGGAGAATGTCAATTTTGTTAGGCGATTAGGCCAAGTACAATCCATACATACAATTCTTTATCGAATAGGATTTATTTCATTGCCTATGGCCGTAAACGAGCCACACCTACCAGATGGTTAGTCGCTGGTAGTTTGCTGGTAGTTACTCATGACCACAGAGTACATTCAATCCAATAAATCATGTTCCCGCCACTCATGGAAGGTAGGTACGTCTACAACCGCTTAACAGCGGGGGCCACTATTAGTATTGAAATAAAACAATAGTATAAACGAAATATTATATTGCACATACATGTACATATATCTATAAATAATATTATTATTAAAAGCTATAAAATTGATCTCAGAGAAACTTTTTATACATATTTTACAAAGACTAAAATTTGCGAGACGTAACAAAGGATTATCGAGCCAAGGTTACATTCAAAAAATCATAAAAAACTATTGCTTTCACTCTAAGCACTAATTATATTTAGAAATCTTCTCTTATAAATCATATAATTAATCTTACACCACCTACATTCATCTAGCAGGTAAATCAACTGTATAGGTTTGGTTAACTGTATAATTTGGGGTGTGGTGCCGGTTTACCTCCTAGTGGTGCACCCCGGGCAACGTCGGCAGTAGCTGGCGGCTAAAATTCCGGACAGGATGGGTCTCCGCGTGTCCCTCTGGCTCAGCAGAGGGCACAGCGGTTAGACTAGGGCGTTGGAGCTGGCGGGGCCATACTGGCTCTCCTGGCTCTGGAGTAGGGGACGGCGGGGCTACAGCGGCCCCTCCCCACCCAAGATCGTAAACCTGATTGTCGTAGTTATGTCTCGCGGCCCATTTCAGGAACGAGGGTCTTGGCTTAATCGCCCGGACCGCGAGGAAGACAACCTCTATAAAAAATTACCCCGAATCTCAAGCTCTGGCGCGCGGCGAGGAGATGCATGGCTGATGGGTAGTTCAGTCTCGAGCGCGGCCCCAGCCAGGGTACCTGCGGACCCCCTGTGTTGGGTAACAAATGTACGCTTACCCGGGTATTGGGATCTCTGCCCGGGTGGACCTTTATTTCTCCCTCAATCGTGGGAACTATATGGATAATATAATACCAAAATCTAATACAACGACAGAGTTGGGTGAGACACCCAAAGCTTCAGCCGAAAGGGGTCCGGCTGTAAATACGGCCCCTATCAGTGCAACCGCGCACAAAACGCGCGGCAGCCGTAAGTGCCGCAAAGGCAGAAAGACGTCCTAATCGTCAAGGGACGGATCGGTGGCGGGTAGCTCGGCAGGCACCTCAGCCGCCGAAATGTCTGCAACCGAGGAGGGCGACTCGAGGGCGGTCCCCACAATGCGGCCGGCGGAGGTCGCGGTTTTGTTGGAGCCACTCCCGTCGCGCTTCTGGCGCAAGCGTACCCTATCTCAGGGGGGCGCTGCATCCGATGACGTGAGCTCGACGGAGATGCCTCCCCCGAAGGTCACAACTTCGCGCAGGGGTCGAGGCGTGAACCGCCCAGGGACACCAGGGCCAATGGTATCGGAGGCTGTCGCTCGAAGAGCGAGGCGCGCTGAAGGGGAGCTGCAAGCCGAGGAAGAGGTCGAGCAGCTCTCTCTGAGGATCCGCGAATCGACGGAGGAGGTAAATACTCTCTCGGTTGCGGACCTTAAAAGGAGAGCCCAAGACCACGCAGCCATCATCAACAAGGTGGCCACGAAGTCTGTGAACATCAAGGGCACCTTCGTGCGTGCTGCTAAGGAGGCAGTCGCTGATAACATGAGGGTGGTGGAAGCCCTGGCTAGGCGCTCCACCAATGAAGAGACGGAGTGACTGCAGGCAGCTAACGACCGTCTTACGGTGGAAGTGGCCGAACTGCGGGCAGACAATAGCCGCCATAATGCTAAGGTCGAGGAGCTGCAGGCCAAACTGGTGCGGCTTGAGGCGGCTGTGCTACTGGCAGGGACTGGATCTGCTGAGCTGAGCAACATAGCACGGCCTACTGCGGCTGCTCCGACCACCGAACAGGCCTCTGCTGGCCTGCCGGAGGAGACGACGCGCGCGATCTCGCGTCTTACGACCATGGTTTGCGCGCGCCTGGAAGCGATGGAGGCACGACTGCCTCCTGAACGACCCCTCCGGCCTCCGCTCGCTGCTGACAGGTGGAAGGAGACACCCAATACCGCCCCAAATAGGGTGGTAGAGGCCTTGCCAGCCCTGGCTAACTCACCAAATGCCAGTGCCTCTCATGTCCCTGTGTCGGAGGAAAGCTGGGTCACGGTGGTGCGGAAGGGGAGGAAAAGGAAGTCTTCTCCCCCTGAAACTGTCGGGCCCACTGTTTCACCCGCTGCCGCACCCGCTGCCGCACCCGCTGCCGCACCCGCTGTCGCATCTACTGCTACGCCCAAAAGGAAGAGGAAGGCGCGGCAGAAGAAGAAGTCAGCACTCGTGGCCCCTCGCTCGCCAGTAGTGATAGTAACATTACAGCCGGCGGCTGAAAAACAGGGGGTTACATATGCCGACGCTATGTTGCGTGCGGAACGGGCCATAGACCTCCCCGCGCTGGGGATAAACGAGGGGCTGAAGATGCGCCGGTCCGTAACTGGTGCCAGGGTACTTCAGCTACCCAAGGCCCAGTCACCAGAGGTGGCTGAAACTCTGGCCGGACAACTTCGGACAGCGCTGGATGGAGTGGCGGATGTTGTCCGTCCCGTCAAGTGCGCCGATCTTCGCGTTACGGGACTGGACGACTCTGTCACTAGAGAAAAAATCATTGCCGCTGTTGTTCGCGCCTGCAACTGCGCTGCTGAGGAGGTCCGGGTTGGGGACATCCAAACCGGGCCTCGAGGAATGGACATGGCCAAGATCCGCTGCCCTATTGCCGCGGCCAAGACGCTCGCTGACTCAGGGAGGCTCCTGGTCGGCTGGAGCGCAGCCGGGGTCAGGGCCCTGGAGCCACTGCCGCTGCGGTGCTTCAGGTGCCTGACACTGGGGCACACGAGCCAGCTGTGCCCAGGCGATGTCGATCGGTCTCAACTGTGCTACCGGTGTGGCGATATCGGGCACCGATCGGCGTCATGCGTGGCTGCACCCCGCTGTGCGGTCTGCACGGCGTCAAAACGCTCCTCGGAGCATGTCATGGGTGGGAGGTCATGTAGGCCACCCATAGTAAAAGGGAGATTGGTGGCGGCCCAAGGACCTCGGGCCGCACCCACGAGTGAAGTAAGCCGCCTGGGCCAGGGGGAGACCGGCATATCGTCATAATAGGTGACAATGTCGGTTTCCTCCAGGCGAATCTGAACCACTCCGCTGGGGCTCAGGACCTGCTACTGCAGTCCATGGCGGAGTGGAGCATAGATCTGGCGGTGGCTTGCGAGCCATATTTTGTCCCCCATCAGCCCAACTGGGTGGGAGACCTTAATAAGGATGTCGCTGTCTTGTCGAGAGGAAGTGTCGGCCCTCCCCTCTCCACTCTTGAGAGAGGATCTGGCTATGTCGTGGCGGGGTGGAGGGGCTTTAGCATAGTAGGTATCTACTTTTCCCCAAACCGCGGCCTGGCAGAGTTCGAGTTATTCTTGGACTCTGTCGGCGCTGCGGTTCGTAGACAGTCGCCGAGGCCTACTATTGTCCTCGGTGACTTCAATGCAAAGTCCCGGGCGTGGGGGAACCCTGCCACGAATGCCAAAGGTAGGGCCGTCGAAGAGTGGTCCCTGCTCTCCGGTCTGTCCCTCCTCAACAGAGGGACTGTCCACACCTGCGTGCGGCAGCTGGGGGGGTCCGTGGTGGACCTATCGTTCGCCACCCCTGATGTTGCGCGGGGTGTGTGTGACTGGAGAGTGGAAGAGGAGGTGGAGACGCTATCGGATCACCGATACATCCAGTTCAGGCTCTCCACCCCTCCGGGGCTACCGGGGCCCCGGCGCGGGACTGGCAGACTCCCCAAATGGCTATTGGGTCAGTTTGACCACGAAATGGCCCGTGAGTCTGCCATAGTGCAGCGCTGGAGCTCTGCAGGCAGGCAGGGCAGCGACAGCGTAGATGAGCTCGCAGGCCAAATGAAGAATACACTCACGGCAGTGTGTGACGCGGCGATGCCGAGGGCCCGGCGGAGGCCGCCGCGCCAACAAGTTTATTGGTGGTCATCCGAGATAGCTAATCTTCGGGTGGCCAGTAACCGAGCGCGGCGTGCTTACGTCCGGTGCCGAGGAAGGAGTGCCAGAGACGCTGTCCTTGAGGGCCAGCTGCGGACAGAATATTGCAACAAAAAAAAGGAGTTGCAGCTGGCCATCAGCCGGGCAAAGGAAAGGGCCCGCGAGGAGCTATTGGCGAGCCTCGACAGGGATCCGTGGGGGCGCCCATACCAACGGGCGCGGAACAAGCTCCGTGCCCACGGCGCCCCTATCATAGAGTCGATGGAAAGAGATCTCCTGTCAGAGCTGGTCCCGCGATCCATGGGACATGTCCCCCCAGCAATGGCTCCTCCGTCGGTGGTGGAAGGAGAGGCACAAATCCCTTCTGTCACTGACACGGAACTGGAAGTGGCCCTCTCCCGCCTTCGTGGACGAAGGAAGGCACCCGGTCCGGACGGCGTTCCGGGACTGGCACTCGGCGTCGCCGCTGAATATATCAAGGATGGGCTCCGGGAACTGCTCAACGCATGTTTGAGGTCTGGGCGGTTCCCGGAGCAATGGAAGTGCGGAAAGTTATATCTGCTGCGGAAGGAGGGTCGCCCACCAGACTCTCCTTCCGCATATAGGCCGCTGGTGCTGCTGGATGAGACGGCCAAACTGTTCGAGAAGGTGCTCGCGGACCGTCTCGTCCGGCACCTCGAGGATGTCGGGCCGGGGCTGTCAGAATCACAGTTTGGATTCAGGGCAGGCCGCTCCACAATAGGTGCATTGGCTGCCCTGGAAACCCTGACCACCGAGGCAGTGGCCAGAAGGGAGGTCGTTCTGGCAGTCTCGCTCGACATCGAGAACGCCTTCAACAGTCTCCCTTACGAGACGTTGAAGGAGGCGCTCCGATTCCATCGAGTGCCTCCGTATCTCCGGAGGCTGTTGGAGGCATACCTCGAGGAGAGGCACGTGCTCTGGGAGGGGGGCGACGGGTGCCTATACCGCCATCGGGTAGAGCGCGGCGTTCCACAGGGATCCGTCCTTGGCCCGATCCTGTGGAACGTCGGATTCGACTAGGTTCTGCAGGGCCGGCTTCTTCCCGGGATGGGGGTCGTTTGCTATGCAGATGACACCCTCGTTACCGTGAGGAGGACCGGCTTCGAGGAGGCCACCCGATCGGCGGAAGTTGGAGTCGCGCTCGTCGTTGACCGGATCAGCATGTTGGGTCTGAGGGTCTCGTTAGCTAAAACTGAGGCCCTCCTGTTCCATGGCCCTCGCCGAGGTCCCCCCCGAGGAGCATGCCTACAGGTGCAGGGGGTTGCCGTGCCGGTGCAGACCCAGATGAAATATCTGGGTCTGCACCTAGATAGTAAGTGGAATTTCGGGCTGCACTTTGCCCAGCTCGCCCCTAGGCTCGTTAATTCTGCCGCGGCCTTGGGTAGGATTCTGCCAAACACTGGAGGCCCAGGGTCGTCCTGCCGCCGACTTTATAGTGGTATTCTGCGGTCTATGGCACTGTATGGTGCACCAATCTGGGCGGACTCCCTTAACGCTTCTAATAGGGCCCTCTTGCGACGTCCGCAGAGGGCCATAGCGGTGAGGACAATTAGGGGGTACCGAACGGTGTCCTGGGCCGCAGCCACACTGCTGGCAGGTGACCCGCCTTGGCCTCTCCAGGCCGAGGCACTGGCAGAGGTCTACTGGCTTCGTGCTGCGGCGCGAGCCGGGGGTGAGGAAATCTCCGAAAGGAGTCTGGGCAGAGCGCGTGAAGCGGCTCGAAGGACGTTGATCCGGCGGTGGAGGGGGGAGCTGGAGTCTCCCGGAGCAGGACGGGAGACTTTAGAGGCGGTTGCACCGCACCTCCACCGCTGGTTAAATCGAAGGTACGGCAACCTCAGTTTTCGGTTGACGCAGGTACTTACCGGACACGGGTGTTTCGGTAAGTACCTGCATCGTATTGGTAGGGAAGGAGCCCCCGGATGCCACGAGTGTGGCGCCCAAGTTGATGACGTGCGCCACACTCTGGAGGAATGCCCCGCCTGGGGGCCCCAGCGCCACGCCCTGTCGATGGCAATTGGAAGAGACCTGTCGCTGTCGGCCGTAGTAAGCCGAATGCTTGACGGTGACGGGTTCTGGTCGGCCGTTGCCTCCTTCTGTGAGGCTGTAATTGCACGGAAGGAGGCCGCGGAGCGGGAACGTGAGGCGTTGGCCCACGCCGACTCGCTCCGCCGGCGGCGACCAGGGGGCAGGAGGCGTCGCTACGCTCACCTTCTCCCACCGCCTTGATTACGACAGGACGTGGCCGGTTGGCCATCTGCCTGGGGCGGCGGAGTAGAATGTCGAAAGACGACCCTCTGGCGCCCCGCTAACAGGCGTGGAAGGGGCCGCTGTGGTTTTAGTCGGTATTCCGGGCGCAACTAAGATCTGAGCACCCGGCGAGTCCTACATACCCCTTCGTTTGTCACTGACGGAGGGGATGCGTAAATGCATTTCCACAGATACAACAAAAAAAAAAAAAGGTTTTCCTAATTTAAAAATAAAGACATCGCATTGTCAACTAAAAAGTGAAGCCACTTTTTGAAAGTTGTGTGTGTGTGTTGTCAATTTTTAAAAGTTTTATGTTTAAAACATAAAGGAAGTGGTCTAATGCGTTTTAAGCTAGCTACGAGGAAGCTAGCTCTACATTTAGGCATTTGATAGAGACTTACTTTTCCCAGCACGTATGTTAGCTGGCTGGAAGTACCACCCTCTCACAGAAGTTTGCTTTGTTTCGTATGGTGAGAAACTCTCTCATGACAAATATAAGTCAGCAATTTTCTCACCCAATTTGCTAAACGATTGCTTTACCTTTATATTTTTTAATACGTTTTTAGGTATTTCAACGTTTTACGGAATCAATGAAGATTATAACATTAACACATTCAAATGTTAGTGTAATGTATGCAATGAAACACGGTCAATAGCGGACTGGATGACGTTTATTGGGAGTATCATATTATGACGTGCGTGAGGGTACATTTGTAAAAATCTTATATTAAACGTAATACACAACACTTCTCTCCTTAAAATATACTATTTACCACAAAAAATATCAAAAATTAAGTAAGTATACTTATAACTAATTATACCAAATAGCCTATGTTTTGCAATGTGTAGTAGTAAATATAAACTAAAGATAACAGTTTAATACATATTATAAATAATTAATGTTTTTGTTGGATCGTGTCCGTAAAGTCATTTTGTGAGAACTGTAAGTGCGATGTTGACGAACCCGAGTGCTCACCGCTGCACGCTCGGATTCAACCCCGCACACCTCACCCGCCTGCTCCCCGACACTCGCATATCCTAACTCACCTGTCTGAATTGACGGCGACACGCTACTACCGGATGTCTGCCAATCCTTTGTTGGAGTCGACCAATGCTCGTCGATAATCTCATCGGAGTGTTTGTTACCGCAACCGGCCCCTGTAAACTGTGAAGTATCACAGTTCACCCCAGACAAAGAATGACGAGAACTTCTATTAGGTTTACTTATGATTTGGTCTATGTGACGTCTATGGGTACGATTGTCATCGACGGTCCAAACTTTATAAGAAAGCGGCCCTGTTTTATCGACTACTAAGCCATCTTTCCATTTAACCTGACCACCTGTGTAATTACGAACTAACACCGTGTCACCGGGTAACATTTCCCGCATAACACCGCCGCGCCTCGCCTCTTGTTCACTCTGTTTCTCACTGACTAAACTCTCAGTACAGGGTCGCAATAAATCTAATCTACCACGTAACCTGCGTCCTAGCAATGCCAACGCTAGTTCCTTTTGTGTAGTAGAATGTTCCGTGTTCCTATAAGCGAACAAAAACCTACACAAAGCAATATCGTAGTCGACTTTTGCCACCGTCGCCTTTTTGAGTACCTGTTTGACCTGACGCACCGCGTTCTCCGCAGCACCACTGCTAGACGGATGATAGGGAGCTACTAAGATACGCCGTATACCATTGCTGGTCAAGTACGATAAGTACTCGGCCGAGGAGAACGGTGGACCGTTGTCACTGACTACACTTAGGCAAACCGAAACGGGAAAAAATTCTACGCAAACTGGAAATAACTAGCTGTGCGGATGTACCCCCTAGACTATCGACTTCGAGCCACTTAGAATGTGCATCAACTATAATTAAGTAGTATCTATTGTGGTAAGGACCTAAAAAATCGATATTGAGACGTGTCCACGGCTCCGAAGGCCACGGCCAGGAGTGGAGCGGCGCGGGCGGCGGACAGTCGCGCTGTGAGCTACAAGCCGTACACTCGCGACACGCCGTCTCGATGTGTGCATCGAGGCCAGGCCACCACAGGTAGTTGCGTGCCACTTGCTTCATTTTGACTATCCCTATATGCCCGCTGTGTAACTCGTCCAGTACCAAATTTCGAAGACTGACAGGAATTACCACTCGATATCCCCACACTAGGCAACCGTGTTCGACAAATAAGTTTTCTCTTTTTGTGTAATAAATTTTATCCATTTCACAATCAATTTTATCAGGCCACCCGAATTTAACATATCCTACTGTTTTATTTAAATGACGTTCATTGACGGTTTCGGCTTTAACTTCTTCGAAAGTGACCGGCATCTTTTCTGCCACGAAATTAAGATAACTACTATCGAAATAGTCGTCACGACTCTCTTTTACCGTGCATTTTAAAGGTAACCGAGACAGAGCGTCGGCAAAACAATTGTTTTTAGAAGGCACAAATTCGATATCGAAATTATAGGCGGCCAGTCTAACGGCATATCTCTGCAGTCGACTAGCTGCGGTTTGAGGGATGCCTTTATTTTTGCCAAATATATAACTAAGCGCGCGATGATCGCTTCGTAAATAAAAATGTCTACCGTACAAATATTGGTGGTGCTTGGTAACTCCGAATATGATAGCCAACGCTTCCTTGTCCAACTGCGAGTAGTTGCACTCGGCGGCGTTGAGCGTGCGCGAGGCGCAGCAGACGGGCCGCTCGGCTCCGTCCGGGTAGCGGTGCGACAGCACGGCGCCCAGTCCACCGACAGCACCAGTGGCAGGGCGGGGTCATAGTGCGCCAATATCGGACCATTACTTAAAATGCGTTTGATTTTATTGAAAGCGTCCTCACAACTTCGATCCCATTTCCACTTAGCATTCTTTTTGAGTAAATCATATAATGGTTTCAACATACTACCAATATTTACGCAAAACTTTGAGTAAAAATTTACCAAACCCAGGAAACTTTTTAATTGTGTCACATCATTAGGTGTGGGTGCCGCCACGATAGCTTCTACTTTTTTTTCATCAGTATGAAGCCCGTGTTTGTCAATACGATAACCCAAATACGTAACATTATCTTTGAAAAACTCACACTTAGACCAATTAACTCGCAGCCCGACTTTTTTAAATCTAGACAACACTGCTCGTAAATTATTAAAATGCTCCTCTTTATTTCGCCCAGTGCAACAAATATCATCTTGAAAAACTACCGTGGAGGGCAAACCACTGAGGGTTTCCTCGATCAGTTTTTGAAAATTTTCAGGTATACATTTTAAACCGAAAGGTAGGTTTATAAACGAGTGTACCGACATGTGTGGTGATCGCTGTCATTGGTTGCGAATCCTCGCTGAGTGTAAATTGTTGATACGCGTGTGATAAATCTAATTTTGAGTATTGCTCGCCCCCTGCCAGTGTTGCGAAAATATCGTCTATCCGTGGGAGAGGGTAGTGAAAATCTTTAAGACGCGGATTAATAGTTATTTTATAATCACCACATATGCGAATATCTCCGTTCTTTTTAATAACAGGGACAATAGGAGTACCATAATCCGAGCGCTCAACCTTATAAATAACATTTTCTCTCTGTAGGCGGTCGAGCTCGCGCTCGACAGGCTCACGCAAAGCTAAAGGTAGCTGGCGGGCCTTCACAAACACAGGTGTTTTGTCCACCAAGTGCAGCTGTAAGGGAGTTTTAAACGTGCCTAAACCTTCAGCAAACACTTCAGGAAACTCTTGAAGTAAAGTTTTTATGCTACTATCCTGCTTAATATTATGACATTGCAAAACATTTAAACGTAAACATCTAATCCAAGTCCGTCCCAATAACGGTGGACCTCCATTATCAAATACAAATAAATCTAATTTTTGGCATAACGATTTATATGTTACAGTAACACTAATGTAACCTATTGGCTGAATAATATCGCCGACATAGGAATTGAGTTTTAAGTTTTTTTTTATTAACTTAATCTTATAAAACATTTTCTGATAACAAACCTTTGAAATTGCTGAAATTTTACTGCCTGTATCTATTTCAAAAGTAACAATACGATTTTCTACCTTTAGATCCATACGATAAGGTTCATCTCTAGCCGCGAAGTCACAAAAATGAAATAAATTTAACTCCCCATCAGAATCGGAATCGTTAAAGTATAACTGAGCTTTAACATTTTTTTTACCTAACTCTGAATGATTTTTATTATTACGACACACGACCTTTAAGTGACCCTTTTCACCGCACCGATCACAACTATACGCTTTGAACCTGCACCTCGCCGGCGCGTGTCCGGCGCGGCCACAACGCCAACAAGCCGCCGTAGCATCGGCACGAACCGAGCGCGCGGCTCGCAGCGCGCCCTCGGCGAGCTGGCGCGTGCTCACGGCCCTCGTCGCGGCTGCCACACGGTGCAATCCCTCGCTGGTTGTAGGTGCGGCACGGTCTAAGGATACGCCGCTACCAATGGCCGCGGTAACGGCATGCCTCTCTGCCGCTTCCAATGCCAGAGCGAGCTCGACGGCCCGCTTGTATTCCAGGTCGCGTTCGGCGAAAAGCCTGGATCTCATATCCTCCTGGTGAAGTCCCGAAACGAACTGGTCTCTGAGATTAATCTCCAGAGCATTGCCAAAGTTGCATGTTTTCGCGAGATGTTTTAAACTTTGCAAATATTCGTTGACAGACTCCCCCTCTTTTTGCTTTCTTTGCCGAAACACATGACGCTCCGCAATTTCCGATCGCTTAGGCTCAAGGTGTTCTTTCAATATGCGTTCTAGTTCTTCGAATGTTTTGTCCTCCGCGGGTGCACAAAGATCGCACATTAGCTCGTAGCACGCTACACCTACGTGGGTTACTAAAGTGGCCACATGCAGTTCCTTAGCTATGGAATTCAATGTTATATATTGTTTCACTCGTCTGCAATATGCCTCCCAGTTGTGCAAAATTGGTGTGCAATTTCAAATTGCTCGATTTTTCCAAACGGCATGACTAAGGTTACTTTTAAAACAAATTTCCGAACGCGAATAAAATTAATAGTTAAGTTACCGACTGCGGCAATGTAATGTATGCAATGAAACACGGTCAATAGCGGACTGGATGACGTTTATTGGGAGTATCATATTATGACGTGCGTGAGGGTACATTTGTAAAAATCTTATATTAAACGTAATACACAACAGTTACAAAAATATAAACACTCAGATCTTTGTTTATACACATACTCGTATAGTTACCTACTCTGCATACAATTCTTCAAATATACTACAGGAACTACAGGAACTTTTGGGGGAACACATGGCGAGCGGTTGAAATACTGTAATACTTAGTAAACTTATTAAGTTCCTATAAATTACAGAAATGAATAAGGTCTAATGAAGTATTACACTGACGTACATATTATGCATGGTGATGAAGAAATCCGCTCGAGATACAACATATAGTTCTACAAAATATATTAGCTGAAAATAATTTACTGAGTTCATCATACTAATATTACAGATATAAAACCACTTTATAACATCTAAAGCAAGCGTCCTCACGCCGTCTCCTCCAACAGGGAGTCACCACGCATCAGCTACAACTTCCTTTGCGGCGGTGACTCCGAAACGCTCGGTGTGAGCGACAGCCGCCTGATGTTTGGCTTATCATATTCTTCCATAGACATAGCTCGAGACATGCGTCGTTCGACTCCCGGAGGTGGCAAAGAAGTCAATAGTCCTTGACCTTGACAGAAAAGCAGCAATGATTGCGCTATCTTGGCTGGCTGAAACAGACATATGCATTTGTAGTCAGATATCATGAAAATATTATGTATGGATTCGAAAGTCCACCATTGAACCATTAGATATAGCTTTGTAGCAGTCGACAACGACAAGTTATGACTTAAGTAAGACACCAGAGAACATATTGCTCTAAGACATACTAATATATAAGGTACTAATTGCGAAGAAATAGGCGATAAACACTTCAGTATGTAAACATTATTAAGCGTTCTCTCCACGGACCAACCCACCACTGGACACCTAAAGAGTCTGCCTGGAAAAAGTAAATTCTTATAAAAAATTACCCGTCACGGAACGTCTCGCAAATGGGAAAACATCGACTTTCTTTCTTTCTTCAAATATTAATAGTCTTATATTGATTGGTAGCCATCTCGTGATCCATAGCCGAATTAAAACTGTTATTGGTAGGTATATTGATTGACATTATACTTCATAGTTGCTTTTGTCTACAGATAGCGTTATAAATCGAATCGGAAAAATATAAGGTAGTAGTTACGCTGATACGGAATTTATCGAAATTTTTTATTTACATCCTAAATTAGTTACCTATAGCTTTCTGCTAACGGCTTTTTAGACTAATTGTATGTATCTTACATCTTATCACCCTGACTAATATAAACATTTTCACACCATAACTATGAGTACTTATACATTCAAGCAATTTTAGTTTCGGAGACATGAAATAAAAAAAAAACTGTGTACTGTGTGTGTATTAAATTCATTATTACGTAATAGTATTATTTATTAATAATCGATAAGTATGTGTTAGAGAGAGATGTATGCATGAATAGAGCCTTTTGGCACTTTGTTCTCTCTGCCTACCTCGCAAGGGACATGGCGTGATGATAAGAAATTAAGTAAGTTATATTTGTTACCAGTGATTAAATTATGGAATGTCTCTAAATAAGGGCGCCTCAAAGAGCCTAACGTCGTGCAGTGCCATGGGAGTGAGCCGTATCCGTACCACGGCTTCGTATTTTCGATTCGTAAATAAAATATTACCTATCAATAAAAAAAGAAAATCGATATACCTACAGGTGATATCGTGAAAAAAATATCAATATTATTGACATGGCACGGGTGCAATTGCTGCATGGAATATTAACCAAATACAATGTATTGTCTTTTTCCTCACACCACAAATTTTGTTGTAATAAGTCTATAGTCTTGTATAAGGCAAATCTTCGCCAAAGCGAAGTCCAGAGTGTACCCTCACATCCTCTGATATAAAATGCAGCCTTTCGTGATGCTCTTGATCCGTGTGGTGACTGACTAAGAATACAAGTGTCACCACCCCATTCTTTCCCACGGGTGTCGTAAGAGGCGACTAAGGGAAGTAAGCAATTATCATCCATTACATGAATGGTGGTAGGGCTGGGTACCAAGTGGGATTACTCACTTGGTATCGGGACCGAGCGGTTAAGTACCACCATCTCCCGTGTGACCGGCCATGAAGCACATCGTTGCGTTTTGGCTGTAGCAGGAGATTGCCGTTTATTCTTTCATTTCATATCGGTGAAATGAAATGGTGAGCAGCGGCTTGACAATACCCTCGGTAGAGTCCATGAGCGACGGTTCCCATTTACCATCAGATGGACCGTGGCTTGTCTGCCACTACATGCAATAAAAAATAAATACTATGGTAGGTACCGTTTATCTAAAAATGTACAAAAACTCTTGAAAAATATTTCAAAAAGGTTTAATATAAAACATTATACGGTAATACAAACACACATTAATGATTAATTACAAGGTTATTAACTCTTTTAACAAATAAAAATAATTATACATTGTAAAAAGTCTCCAACTCCCACACAGACGGTTAGTAGTTAGCATAAAATACATGATTATATCGTGGCCAGTATAGAGGAACCCTTGATAGTCTGATATCTAAATAAATAGACAAATATTCACGGACATTTCACCCAACGTCGTCTGGTCCCAAACTAAACTTAACGCTTGTGCTATGGGTACTAGATTATGGATATAATACATATATTACTTTTTTTTTTATAATAAATATAATACATACATATAATAGACAGAAAACACCCAAACGAATTACAAATATCTGTATTCATCACACCAATAATTGTCCTGAGTGGGAATTAAACCCACGACTTCGTGCACAGAAGTCGGTTACACTACCGACTACGCCACGAGGCCCGTTTGAATGGTTTGAAGGTGGTAGGAAGATATATTATTAGGTGCGATTGTGTACTTAGTATACAAAATTTCTGGTACAGGTCCCTATGAATGACCATCTATTGAAACAAAACACGCTCGCAATCGCCTGTTAGCACCGACTACTACCGTTTCAATCGATCAATAAACATTAGAAAATCTGCATCCTGAGTAAGGTTACACCGAATAATTTACAAAACAATGCGCTGAAAAATGCAGTAATCGCCTAGTAGGAAGGCAGAGGATCCCAAATACAGTGGTATCACATTGAACCCAAGTTAAAAGTCAAAACACGTATCTCGCGTTTCGCAAGGGAATGTTTACCTACTGCCGTCATTTCACGGCAGATGGCGTATTATCGACATGGCCATTGAAAACTGTTTTTCCATACTATTTGTAACCTGTAATTTATAACAACATCGCGGATTAACCGAATTAAACACAAACAATAGCAAATAATTATTAGGCAAACAATTAATCAATTACAGTTTGACAGTGGTCTTGTGGATTGCGCCATCTACGCTCAGCTTTGCCCATGGATCTCCATTATTATCAACAAGCAGTGATAAAACACATAGCGGTGGAGTGGTCACACAGTCAACCATATGAAAGCTACTTGCTTGCTACCTACTCTCACACAGTACCAGCAGTGTTTCAGATTCTTAGTAGGTAGCCCATGTTCACCCGATTCCTATAAGGAGTGATCGGTAGGACCCGTTGAATTATAGGCGATCGCGATGATGTTATCGATAATTACATCTAAATGACCAATGGAATTACACTAACGTTAATATTAAATGAATACTAATATCGTAAGGTATTAAACCTTAATTCCAATGAATACCTTCTGTTGCTATAAACTTCAAGCTAAAAACTATATTGAAACAAAACACTGATTGTATTCCTCCTCGCTCATTTTCACAAGCCTCACTGATTCTTCCCACACTCTGGTCGCTAATTTCCTGTCATAAACTAATTCAGTAGCTCGAGATAACTGGCAGTTCTTAAAGTACTCTCCATTACACTTGCCGGCTTTAGGGCTTGTTGCTGCGTACAAGGCTGTTTGAGCACCCTCCCAAGTTTGCTTAAACAAAACTGCGAGGATAAAAGAAACAAAATTACTGCAGGGCACTCCATTTCGAAATATCCTCGTTCCAACTGCTCCTGGGTCCACGCCGTTAACAACAACATTAGTATTTTTGATTCTTCTTGCCAATTCACGTGTAAATAACACTAAGCATAACTTGCTGTTCCCATAAATACGTATCTTTGACCAGCATCTCGTTGAACTCCACGTATCAAAGTCGATTACACCGATTTTGTGCAGTATTGATGACGTATTCAGTATCCTACTCGGCTCGGTAGAAGTTCCAGACTTCTTAAGAAGAGGTAGTAGTAGCAAAGTCAGTAGAAAAGCGCCAAAATAATTTACTTGCATAATAAAATTCAGTCCATCAGTTGTGAGGAAGTTTCCTGGAATACCAACACCAGCATTGTTGATTAAAATATCCAATCTTTCTTCTGTCCTCAATATGTCTGCAGCAAATGACCTAACAGATTCTAGAGATGCTAGATCCAGTAATTTAAATACCACGTTTTCATTTCCAGAGCTTTTTATAATTCGGGCTTTCCCATCAGCGCCTTCTGCTTCAAACGGACACGCCACGATGACTCTGGCACCTCTATGAGCGAAATCCGCAGCAATCGCGAGACCCATTCCTTGAGTACCCCCTGTCACTAAAACTGTCCTCCCATCATATCTCTTCTTTGATTTACAAAATCGATTTGTATTCTTTTGGTACAAACCGATCAGCATGCCTCCAATCACTATAAATTCTACAATAAACAGTAGCACCGACATGTCACCTGGAGTAGAATCTCTTTGATTTGATACAAATTTTATATAAAAATTATCTACGATCACACTTTGCTTATTAGTAAAGTTTGCTAGAAAATGTTTTTTGACATAACACAATATACAAATATTTCTTTTTAATTTTTTAAGTTTTCCTATGATAGAGATCGCCCGGACCGGTTAAGGAAGGTACACTAAACTTGGCCTTATAGTTCAGCGCCGATACGCGTGACCCGCTTGCGTAGCGACCGGTTGTGTAATTACGGACAACGATGAACATTAACGTACTTTTATTTAATATGCTAATGTACTACCTAAGTTAGTTAATGATAAATTAAAAACAGACTTGTTTAACATGCGGCCCCTTCAAATTACGTTTGTAGCAAACACAAATACTTGGTATTCAGCTCCTATTTATATGATAGATTGAAGTGACTAATAAAAGTTTTGATCTGTATTTTAGCCAGTAGTTAGTTTGACATGCTCAGCTACTATTAAAAAACAAATTATTTGTGTATTGGAAGGGACGCAGGTTCGATTTCCACTCGCACTAAAGTTTTCTTTTTCAACATTCAAATGATTTGTTCAAAAAAAACAGTAAGAAAAACTAATTTTTCAAATATGAAACGGCTTGAATAAAAGATTAGCTGTGACCATTTTCATGGCTTATTTTTACTCCGAACCAAAATGCTTTAATATTGAAGTTGGCAGTTAATTTCGCCTATGTTTTTTTTTGTGTAAGTATAGCAATTATAAATCTTAAATTTTACAAAATTTGATTATCACAGCATAAAACAGGCAAAGCAAAAAACTATATATAAATTATAATTTTTAATAATTTTGTCCGTGTGGTGATGGATTTTGCCGTGTGGGGCCGGCTTTAGAATTGTCCTACCCCTCTTCACCCATGGGAGATTTAAGAGCCGACTGAGGGAATACCGGAGGAGTGGGCAGCAGCACTCCTTCGAGTATTAACAACATCCACTGCGATCGCCAACCCGCCTGCCAAGCGTGGCGATTACGGCACTATCCCCCATTCTTGGGGAGGCCTATATCCAGCAGTGGACGTTAAAAGGCTGATGGATGGATGGATGGTGTTGCATTAAGAATATAAGTGTCACCACCACATTCTATCCCATGGGTAAACAACTAATCAAACGATTCCAAAGTTGACGGGATTGCGGCGTTTTATAACATAGTGCCCATGGCCATCGGGCTCCATCATCAGACCCTGAATATCATCTAAGATATCTACTATTCAAGATAATTCAAAATCGATAGGTTGTGATGTTTAATTACGAGTACCCATGAGCACCTTCCAGCTCCATAATCAAACCCTGGATACTTTAAACGCAAAGTGAAAAATGTGAAATCGAAAATAACAGTCACGAGCAGAATTTGAACCTGCATCTCCTTTTTTTTTTTCTTTTTGTTTAGGCGGGAAAAAATGTACCTAGCCGCACACCCCGTCGTTCGGGGCAACGAACAGGGTAGTGTGGGGCCCTCACCCACTAAAGAAACCCGCCGTGTGCCGTCTCTCCGCCTTTATTGGCGGGCCACTGGAACTATGTTACATTCCTTCGGTGGTCCGCCGGCGGCTTACCCTTTCGGGTACCCTCTACTGAGCGACGCACCCACACACGGAGCATCGCACCTTCGCGGGAGGCCTTGCATTAGGCGCAAATACTCACGCCTGCGCCGCCCCAGTCGCTGGCGGCGGTTCGGGTCTGCGGAAGGATCAGCCTCCCTGGCCCTTTCCGCCGCTTCCTTCCGCGAGATGACCTCGTCGCAGAAGGCAGCGACCGCGGCCCAATTCCTGTCGCTGCCAAGCATCGCTCTAACAACGCTCGGCAGCGAGAGGTCCCCCCCTATTGCCGCGACGAGATCACGGCGCTGCCCGCCCCAAGCCGGGCACGACTCGAGCGTGTGCTGCGCCGTGTCCTCGTCGCAGCCACAATGGTGACAGCCCGGAGTCGCTTCCCTCCTTGCAACTATGTGCAGATATCTGCCGAAGCAACCGTGCCCCGACAGTACCTGCACCAGTCGGAAGGTAAGGACTCCGTGCCGTCGCCCCGCCCACTCCTCCAGCACAGGCTGGAGCGCCCCTACGGTCCAGAGACCGGCTCGGGGCGCTTCCAGCCGTGTCCTCCATATGGCCATGGCAGCTCGGCGGGCATCGCCATGCCACCTGGCCACCTCCCTGGGTGGGGGACGACCACGCATTTTTCACTTTGTGTTTAATGTATAATGCTAAGCATGTCAAATGCTAAAAATATATATAAAATATCTAAATAATTATAGGGTTTGCGTCATTATTAGGTAAAAATCTTAATTGTAAAATTAAGTTTACCTGGTCGGTATAATGTATGAAAGTACTGCCGACAGATGGCGCAGGCGTCACCCAAAGACGTTAAGTAAGAATGTGTTAATGAAATTAGCAGTCAAGAGCAATTGTCACGATGGCTGAATTGGCAAAGCATCTGGACGGTATCCAGGAGATGAAGTTTCTCATCCTGCTCGTGACTGTTATTTTCGATTTCACATTTTTCACTTTGTATTTAATGTATAGTACTAAGCATGTCAAATGCTAAAAATATATATAAAATATCTAAATAACCCTGGATACTATTTAGAGACAAAGTACTCGTTAAGACGAATCAAACGAGTATAAACTCGATGAGGTGGCGTCGTTACATTACAGAGTTACTGTGGCCACCTTCCAGCTTCATCATCAGGCCCTGGATACCATCCAGAGACAAAGTACTCGTCAAGACAAATCATACGAGCCCAAACTCGATGGATTTATGTCGTTTTATAACGGAGTTCCTATGGCCACCTTCTAGCTCCATCATCAGACCCTGGATACCATCTAAAGACAAAGTACTCGTCAAAACGAATCAAACGATTCCAAACTTGATGGGGTTGCGTCGATTCATTACAGTTACTTATGATGACATGGAGTGTCATCATAATATTGCATTGTCATGCGATACACATATGCGTGTAAAATTTTAGGATAATCGGACACCAGGAAGTGTGTCAAATTTAACTTGCATGATTTGAACGGGACAAGTAACATAAAAGCGTCGCCACGCTAACAGCCGATTTTACCCTCCCTCCGCTTTAGATGTTTCACATCAAAATACCCACGACCCATGGTCTAAAAACGCGGTACTTCTCTTAAATTTAAAATATAATATCATTCAAGAATAAGTTAATCATAATCCTTTATCCGCATCCATATGCGGAAATCCGCACGGGTCGACTTGTTTATAAATTCTTTATCGACCTTTTACATTAATAATAGGATTTATTTCATTGCCTATGGCCGTAAATGAGCCACACCTACCAGATGGTTAGTCGCTGTTAGTTTGCTGGTAGTTACTCATGACCACAGAGTACATTCAATCCAATGAATCAAGTTCCCGCCACTCATGGAAGGTAGGTACGTCTACAACCGCTTAACAGCGGGGGCCACTATTAGTATTGAAATAAAACAATAGTATAAACGAAATATTATATTGCACATACATGTACATATATCTATAAATAATATTATTATTAAAAGCTATAAAATTGATCTCAGAGAAACTTTTTATACATATTTTACAAAAGACTAAAATTTGCGAGGCGTAACAAAGGATTATCGAGCCAAGGTCACATTCAAAAAATCATACAATTAATCTTACACTACCTAGATTCACTAGCAGGTAAAGCAACTGTATAGGTGCTCCTAATATTACGTAGATAATTATAATACCCTCAGACTAACAAAAAAATAAAGACATCGCATTGTCAACTGAAAAGTGAAGCCACTTTATGAAAGTTGTGTGTGTTGTAAAATTTTAAAAGTTCTATGTTTAAAACATAAAAGAAGTAAAAGTATAAAATAAGTTTACAGTAAAACATATAGGGAATATTATGGCGCTGACGATATTATATTATTATACATCTACGTAACGTACGTATGAAATCAACGAATCATTTGGGGTAATCTTAAATCATACTCTGGTAACAAACCACGAGGGTTTATGAAACTTCGCTTTGGCATGGTTTTTTTTTGTATTTGTGTGTGTGAACGCGTGTAATTACAAGTTTGGTATGCTTCACTGGATTGTTCGTAATGCTCCGTTTATATTTTTAGTTGGTCTGAGATCCATACCCAATACGTTATAAATAATATTTCTTTGACACTTTTCCTTATTATATAATAGACAAGCAAAATATTAACATTGTTATAAAGTATGATTATCGTTATATTTTTTTTCTTACAAGATAAAATCCTCTATGTAAGTATACCTTTACAATACGAGAGCTTGAAAGTTCATTCGTTTAACTGCTATTTAATATTGTATTCTCACTGGCTATCTGTGAAGCCAGAACTAATTTACGAGCATGTATAATCTACGTACTTTCCACCAAGTATCATATTATTTTTCGTAGCTATTCGCCATTTCGAGCAGCCCGTCCTATTTAACGTTCTCCATTATCGAGTTAAATATTAATTCATAGTCTAGCATTATATACGCCATATTAACAGAAAAAAGTACGTTTTAAATTTACAGTCTAATGCGTTTGAAGCTAGCTACGAGGAAGCTAGCGCTACATTTAGGCCTGTGATAGAGACTTACTTTTCCCAGCACGTATGTTAGCTGGCTGGAAGTACCACCCTCTCACAGAAGTTTGCTTTGTTTCGTATGGTGAGTGAGCTCCGGAGCCCTAAACTCTCTCATGAAAAATATTAGTCAGCAATATTCTCACCCAATTTGCTAAACGATTGCTTTACCTTTATATTTTTTAAATACGTTTTTAGGTATTTCAACGTTATACGGAATCAATGAAGGTTATAACAATAACACATTCAAATGTTAGGTTCTCATAAAAATATAAACACTCAGATCTTTGTTTATACACATATAGTTACCTACTCTGCATACAATTCTTCAAATATACTACAGGAACTACACGAACTTTTGGCGGGAACACATGGCGAGCGGTTGAAATACTCTAATACTTAGTAAACTTATTAAGTTACTATAAATTACAGAAATGTATAAGGTCTAATGAAGTATTCCACTGACGTACATATTATACATGGTGATGAAGAAATCCGCTCGAGATACAACATATAGTTCTACAAAATATATTAGCTGAAAATAATTTACTGAGTTCATCATACTAATATTACAGATATAAAACCACTTTATAACATCTAAAGCAAGCGTCCTCACACCGTCTCCTCCAACAGGGAGTCACCACGCATCAGCTACAACTTCCTTTGCGGCGGTGACTCGGAAACGCTCGGTGTGAGCGACAGCCGCCTGATGTTTGGCTTATCATATTCTTCCATAGACATAGCTCGAGACATGCGTCGTTCAACTCCCGGAGGTGGCAAAGAAGTCAATTGTCCTTGACCTTGACAGAAAAGCAGCAATGATTGCGCTATCTTGGCTGGCTGAAACAGACATATGCATTTGTAGTCAGATATCATGAAAATATTATGTATGGGTTAGAAAGTCCACCATTGAACCATAGTAGACAAGACGGGCTTTCTAACAGTCTACAACGACAGGTTATGACTTAAGTAAGACACCAGAGAACCTATTGCTTTAAGACCTAATTATAAGGTACTAATTGCGAAGAAATAGCTGATAAATACTTCAGTATGTAAACATTATTAAGTATTCTCTCCAACACACATCACCAACCCACCACTGGACATAAAGAGTCTTTGACTGAAAAAAGTAAATCCCATCAAAAACATAAATGTGAAATGCGAGCCAAGTTCAATATTATGACATATGTCTTAGTTGTTGGTATTAACGACAAAAGAAGTGAGATCTATATGGGTGCCAATTTCAATAGTCAGTCCTTTTTTTTTAGTTAAGGCGGGGAAAAAATGTTCCTAACCGCACACCCTGTCATTCGGGGCAACAAACAGGGTAGTGGGGCCTGCACCCACTAAAGAAACCCGCCGTGTGCCATCTCTCCGCCTTTATTGACGGGCCACTGGAACTATGTTACACTGAAATTTATTTATAACAACAAAATATTTTAGAGCAACTTAAAATATCATTTCTTCTATAACTTAGGATAATATATTGAAGCTTGAGGTCTGATTTGCTCTCCTAAATGGGAAAACATCGATTTTCTTTCTTCAAATATTGTTAGTCTAATATAATTATTGGTAGCCCTCTCGTGATCCATAGACGAATTAAAACTGTTATTGGTATATTGATTGACATTATACTTCCTAGTTAGATGCTTTTGTCAACAGATAGCGTTAAAACTAATTAAATAAATTGGTGTGGTGACGTCGCCACGCTAACAGCCGGCATTAGATGTTTGCACATTAAAATTTCAGCTTGTTGCATTTAGTGGATAGAAAAGTAGTGGTTCCTCGAATAACAAGAAAGTTATATATAACGTTTCATCGATAACAATAAGTACTACAAAATAATGAAATATTTCAAAATGCAGAGCTCTCAGCGATTATTCAATGTCCTTTTTCGCTCAGCGTTGAATCGGAAAAATATAAGGTAGTAGCTACGCTGATACGGAATTTATCGATATTTTTTATTTAAGTACCTACATCATAAATTACACTACAAGGAACTCTTTTCATGGCGAGCTTGTCAGCTGAGTATACTTCTTTCAAGACCTTTATTATGGAACTTATGACACAATTCCATCATCAATTAGACTTGCTCGCACACAATGTTGACTCCATGGAGATGAGGAGCCGTAGGAAGATGTTGTTGCTGCACGGCATTTCCGAGGAAGATAAGGAGGATTTGTCAGCCGTTGTAGTCAAACTAGTACGACAGCATCTCAAAATTCCAAACTTTAATACTGGAGACATCAGACGCTGTCACAGGATGGGACGTTCTACATCTAATCTTAAGCCAAGGCCCACTGTGATTAAGTTCCAGACGATTACAATCCGAGATAGCTTGTGGCATGCCAAAACTAAATTAGAAGGCTCCGGTATCACAACATCAGAGTTTCTAACAAAGCAGCGGCACGAGATCTTTATGGCAGCACGTCAAAAATTTGGTTTATCTCAATGCTGGTCCAAGGAGGGTGTCATACACATTATTGCAACGGACGGTGTACGGCACCGCGTTACCAGTCTGAGTGAGTTTAACAAAATTATACATCCAGATGCAGAGAAGCCCATTACGCCAGCCAAGCCGGTAGCAAAGTCCAAAAGAGAAATTAGTCAAAAGAAATAACATTTCATAAAGTTAATTATGCCGTTGTCTGGATAACACATTTCATTTTGTTAACCAAGCATATTAACGAAATATTTTCTACATATACAGTGTACTGTTGCGTACCAGTATACATTATAACTACGGTCACTTAAATGTCGAGATGATTTCTAAGTAATTATTTACAAGTTGGTTAGTCGGTATTCAAATATCATTATCTTCTTGTTACATTTCTCTTTACTTCTATCTCATTGATTTTATTATTATTTTATTTCTTTTTCGATATTTTAGTGTTTACTGAATTATGATGATGATAAATCTATTTCGTTGTAAATTATTAAATATTTGGTTTATACTTTGTTATAATAGGACAACTGGCAGGTGGATTTCGTGCGCAAACTAAAATTTTACACATTTTTATTTCATATATTATATAAGTATTTACATAACAAAACATAGCATCACGCCTGTATTCCCCGAAGGGGTAGGCAGAGGTGTATTACACACCCACGACTCGCCAGCTATGTTTAAGTCCCACGTAATAGAGGGCGAGCCTGTAGACGTCTACCGGGCACATTTTCAAACTCCGGGCAGCTGCTGAGAATTTTTCTTTTTAGGAAAAAGCTCAATAACATTGCCCGACCCGGGGATCGAGCCCGAGACCTCATGCAGTCACATACACTACCGCTACACCACCGTATTTAAACACATTATATAGGTATATATATATATATATATATATTATTATATCAAATGTCTGATTTTAATGAGGTTAGTGATGATGATAATAGTTACTATTCTATACATAGCAATAATTCTAAAGATAGTTTTATGAGTCTGCCGTCTCTATCAGATAACATTATTTGTCATTTTGCCGATGTCCCTAAAAATTTCAATGTTGTTCATATCAATGCCCAAAGTATTCCGGCACATTTCTCAGATATGCTGGCTAATTTTGACTGTAAGAATATTCATGCTATCCTTGTTTCAGAGTCGTGGCTAAAGCCATGTCTGCCCTCAACTTCATACTCCCTTCCTGGGTTCAAACTCATTAGAAACGATCGTGCTGCTGGAGTTGGAGGTGGTGTGGCCATTTATTTACGTTCTTATATTGATTATAATTTAATACACGAATCAACACAACCTCCACCTGCGAATGCCGGCGAGCACTTATAGATTACTTCTCCTCTTTTGAGACCTTATTGGTACATCTTTTGCCTTCTTACAGTCACACTATAATAATGGGTGATTTCAATACTTGCATGATTAAAAATGACTTCCGTTCCAAATCATTGCACTCTTTATTTATATCCTGTAACCTGTCAATTCTTCCTCTTAATGCTACTCATCACTTTCCCAATTCAACCCCTTCTCTTCTTGACTTAATAATCGTATCTTCAAGAGAACGTGTCACTAAATATGGTCAATGTCCAGCTGATGCTTTCTCTTATCATGACTTGCTGTTTCTTTCCTATAAACTTCAAACACCTAAGACCAAATCTAAAATACGAATGCAGCGTAATTTTGGAAACATCAATATCGACCAACTACGCGAAGAGGTTAACAGAATTGATTGGACACCACTTATGAACTTAGATTCAATTGATGGAATGGAAAGGTAGAAATATTTACGAATAACCTCATTCAGCTTTACGGCACCTGGTGCATCTAGTACGTCCAGTGAGAATTAAACATCCACCTGCACCATGGCGTATGGCTAGTATAAAACACCTGATCTCACAAAAAGCTTCAGCAAAATTTAAATATAAAATTAAACCTAACAAATTAAATTTAAAGAAATATGTTAGTATTAGAAATCACTGCAATAAGGTGTGTAAGGATGCACAACACCAGCACTTTCATAATTCTGTTCGTCTTTCATCCCTTCCTACCCCCAGTTACCCGCCGCTCGTTTTCAATCTTGTTACTGCTTGTGATGTTAAGAAGAGCATAATGTCGATCACATCCAATGCAGTTGGATCTGATTGCATCAACCGTAATATGATCCTTCATATCCTGGATGAAGTCCTTCCAATAATTTGCCATATCCTGAATTTTTCCCTAACCAGCGGCGTCTTTCCATCTACGTGGAAAGATGTCCAGATTACTCCTTTACCCAAGAAACAATCCTAGATTGTTAACCGATTACCGTCCTATATCCATATTGCCTTTCCTCTCCAAAATCCTTGAACGCCTTATCCACAACCAGCTAAGTGATTTCCTTTGCAAAAATAATCTCCTCAACCCTCTACAATCCGGTTTCCGTCCAGGTCATAGTACCTCGACAGCTCTCGTCAATGTTACGGATGACATCAGATCGGGTACGGAATGTGGTAAGCTGACTGTATTAGCTTTGCTAGACTTCAGCAACGCATTTAACACAGTAGATTTCGAGATATTGCTCTGTCTACTTTGCTCTCTTAACATATCTCCAACAGTAATGGATTGGTTTCGTAGTTACCTGTGTGGCCGCAGACCTTCATCTCCTTCCTAACTCAAAGGTCGTTTTGAATACCTTCATGATACACATAACAAATGTTTAAGGTCATCGGAAAATATGAAGTTAAAAATGCCTTTACATTCTACTAACTATTATGGCAAATCTTTTACTATCACTGCTATTAGTCTGTGGAATGCTCTGCCAGTGGAAAAAAGGCAAGCAGAGACCCTAACTAAATTTAAAATAATGGTCAAAAATTACTATTTGAGCTTGCAACCGTGAATTTTAATATACCATCAAGCTATGTTCTCATCCTCACTGAATGTGCATTTTTTTTTCTTTTTTATAAATATTTATGTACTGTTAGTGTAATAATTATATGTATGTATATAGGTGTAGTTTATTTGTACAGAGATTTATGTATTTGCATGTAAGTGTATGTATTATATTTATTATATTTTATTTATATACCTATATATATATATTTTTCTTGTCTATATAGGTACACCTACAACTACCATTGTCCAATTAAAAGTTATGTCCATCCAAAGGACCGACAAAGAACCAAAGTTACCGACATAGCTCGCAGGCTCAGTAAGCTGAATGTGGCAATGGGCTGGTCACATCTGCATAAGGACCAACGGACGATGGAGCAAGCGTGTCGTAGAGTGGAGACCGCGACTTGGTAAGCGTAAGGTAGGACGGCCCCCAGCTAGGTGGACCGACGACATCAAAAAGGTCGCTGGGACAGACTGGATGCGGAAGGCGGAGGACCGTGTGCAATGGCGCGTGTTAGGAGCGGCCTATGTCCAGCAGTGGACTGCAATAGGCTGATTGATTGATTGATCCAAAGGTTGCCTGGAAGAAATTACTTTTAGTAATAAGGCCGCCCATTGTACCACTTATGGGTTTTAACATTTCTTTTTTTCTTTTTTCGCATTGTACCCTAAAATAGTATAACATATGTGTACAATAAAGTATAAATAAATAAATAAATTAGTTGTAGCTTTCTGCTAACGTCTTTTTTTATTTACATCATAAATTAGTTATAGCTTTCAGCCGTGTGGGGCCGGCTTTAGAATTGTCCCACCCCTCTCCACCTATGGGAGTCGTAAGAGCCGACTGAGGGAATACCGGGGGAGTGGGCAGCAGCACTCCTTCGAGTATTAACAACATCCACTGCGATCGCCAACCCGCCTGCCAAGCGTGGCGATTATGGCACAATCCCCCATTCTTGGGGAGGCTTATGTCCAGCAGTGGACGTTAAAAGGCTGATGGATGGATGGAACGTCTTTTTAGACTAATTGTATGTATCTTACATCTTATCATCATATCACCCTTACTAATATTATCAACATTTTCACACCATAACTAAGAGTACCTAGAATAGAATAGAATACTCTTTATTGTATACCAAACATAAGATAAAAACAATAATTTACAATAAAACTATCAATAAGTATGTACAATGGGCGGTCTTATTGCTAATAGCAATCTTTGCCAGACAACCTTTGGATGGAGTTAACAAGTACGATGCTGCAGTTATGTTGTAGGTGTACGTATACATAAATAAATATACATCTACAAATATAAATAATACTATAGGTAATCATAAATATCACATATAAATTAAAATCTTAAAATGACAAATAATGATCTTTGACCAATATTTTAAATTTAGTCAACGTATTTGCGCGTCTGATGTCTAATGGATGCATTCCATAAGTTTACTGCCGTCACTTTAAAAGACTTACTAAGATATTTTGTGCAATGCGTTGGTATTTTGAGCCTAAGATTTTCTGACGACCTCAAGGTCTTCCCATGTGTGTCATGTAGGAATTCAAAATTTCCTTTACGATAGGAAGGGTATGACGGGTTGAACAGAATACTGTATAACAAGAATAGTAAATGAGCGTTCCGATGAAGGCGTATTGGTAACCAATTGAGATTGTTTCGAAATTCTGAGACATGATCGTATTTACGTAAACCGAATATAAATCTTATACAAAAATTTTGAAGTCGCTCAAGTTTTTCAAGCTGGTTCTCGGTAAGATCTGGATAGCTAGCATCTGCATAATCAAGGATAGGAAGTAGAAGGGAATTTGCAAGCGCAATTTTGGTGACAGTGGGTAGAAAGTTTCGCAACCGTCTCAATGACCCTGCTGATCTGAACATTTTCCGACTCACCTCTTGCAACTGGGGATCCCAAGAGAGGTTTTTGTCAATTAGTATACCCAGATTCTTCACTTTATCGCTTATAGGTATTACTGTGCCAACAAAAACGATTGGTGGTAATTGTGTCCATTGCACCTTAGATGTTAGTCTAAAGCTACCCACAACAATGACTTGTGTCATTCACCTTAAGCCCGTGTGACTTACTCCAACTACTAATAAAATCCAAGTCTTTATTGGTGATTCATCTGACAATTCAGCTAAAGGTGCCTGAGTATAAATTTGGAGATCATCTGCATAAAGGTGGTATGAGGAAATAAGCTTATTAGAGATGGTATTTATAAATACTGCGAAAAGTAAAGGAGAAAGCACGCCGCCCTGGGGTACACCAACAGTTGTATTGCACCATGTTGAGTAATTATTTTCTATACGAATACGCTGTTGGCGTCCACACAGGTAACTACGAAAACAACCAATACCCGTTGGAGATATGTTAAGTGAGTTTAGTAGGCCAAGTAATATGTAATGATCCACCGTGTTAAATGCATTGGAGAAGTCTAACAAGGTGAGCACAGTAAGATTACCACGGTCCATGATCTAATGTCATCGGTTACCTTAATTAATGTCGTAGTTGTACTATGACATGAGCGGAAGCCAGATTGGAAAGGATTGAGGAGCTTATTTATATCAAGAAAGGAACTGAACTGGTTATGGACAAGGCGCTCAAGAACTTCGAACAGGAAGGGACCTACTTATACATTCAAGCAATTTTAATGTCAGAGACATGAAATAAAAAAAAATTCAACTGTCTAGCTGTCTCTTAGTAATAGGGTCCCGTTTTGATCCTTCGGGTACGGAACCCCTTTTTTTTGTTTGTTAAGGCGGGAAAAATGTTCCTAACCGCACACCCCGTCGTTCGGGGCAACGAACAGGGTAGTGTGGGGCCCTCACCCACTAAAGAAACCCGCCGTGTGCCGTCTCTCCGCCTTTGTTGGCGGGCCACTGGAACTATGTTACATTCCTTCGGTGGTCGGGTACGGAACCCTAAAAATACTGTCATTGAATTAATTATTAGGTTAGTATTAAGAATAAGAATAAGATTATTATTATTTATTAATAATCGATAGCACTTTGTTCTCTCTGCCTACCTCACAAGGGTTAAGTAAGTTCTATTTGTTACCAGTAATTAAATTACGGAATGTCTCGACATGAGGCCGTCTCAAAGAGCCTTACGTCGTACAGTGTACTATGTGAGTGAGCCGTATCCGTACCACGGCGATTCGTAAACAAAATATTATCAATAAAAAAGGAAATCGATGTGCAGGTGATATAGTAAATTATTGTCGATATTATTGACATGACATGAGTGCAACCCTAGCTGCATTAATTAAATGACAATATGAGTTTATTTACCAAATACAATGCATTGTCTTTTTCCGCACACCACAAATTTTGAGGTAATAAGTCTGAAGATTGTTGCCAAAGCAAAGTCTAGAGTGCACACACATCCTCTTATACAAAATGCAGTCTTTCGTGATGCTATGATAGGTTTTTTTTTTATTGCATGTAGTGGCAGACAAGCCACGGTCCATTTGATGGTGAATGGTAACCGTCACCCACGGACTCGACTATACCGAGAGTATTGTCAAACTGCTGCTCATCAATTCATTTCACAGATTTGAAATTAAATATAAACGGCAAAACGCAATGACGTGATTCATGGTCGGTCACACGGGAAATGGTGGTACCAACCCGCTCGGGCCCGATACCAAGTACACCCACTTGGTACCCAGCCCTACCACCAGTCATGCAATGGATGATAATTTCTTACTTCCGTTAGCCGCCTCATACGACACCCAAAGAATGGGGTGGTGACACTTGTATTCTTAGTCCGTCACCACACTGATAATACTAGTAGGTACTGTTTATCTAAATATGAACAAAAACACTCGAAAAATATATCAAAAAGTTTTAATATAAAAAATTATACGGCAATACAAAAACCTCGGTTATTAACATTATATTCATTTAAAAATCGAAAGATACTGATGAAGTTTACTTAGAATATTTATCCAGTAAATATGGTGTGTAACCACTGTGGTGCAAAACAAGTTGGTAATTAAATTGAAAATTAGAGATATTTAATATAAAAATACTTATATATTGTAAAAAGTCCCCAACTCCCACACAGACGGGACTAACAAGCATAAAATACACGATTATATCGTGGGCAGTTTAAAGGGATCTTTGATAGTCTGCTATCTAAATAAATAGACAAATATTCACGGACATTTCACACAACGTCCTCTGGTCCCAAACTAAGCTTAATGCTTGTGCTATGGGTACTAGATTATGGATATAATACATAATATATTACTTTTTTTTGTATACATACATATAATAGACAGAAAACATCCAAACGAACTACAAATATCTGTATTCATCACACAAATAATTGTCCTGAGTGGGATCGAACCCACGAACTTGTGCACAGAAGTCGGTTACACTACCGACTACGCCATGAGGCCCGTCTGAATGATTTGATAAAAGTGCTAGGAAGATATATTATGTTCAATAGTGTACTTAGTATACAAAATTTATTGTACAGGTTCCAATGAATGACCATCTATTGAAACAAAACACGCTCGCAATCGCCTGTTAGCACCGACTACTACCGTTTCGATCGATCAATAAACATTAGCAAATCTGCATCCTGAGTAAGGTTACACCGAATAATTTACAAAAAATGCGCTGAAAATGCAATGATCGCCTAGTAGTAAGGCAGATGATCCTAAATACAGTGGTATCACATTGAACCCAAGTTAAAAACTATATTGAAACAAAACACTGATTGTATTCCTCCTCGCTCATTTTCACAAGCCTCACTGATTCTTCCCACACTCTGGTCGCTAATTTCCTGTCATAAACTAATTCAGTAGCTCGAGATAACTGGCAGTTCTTAAAGTACTCTCCATTACACTTGCCGGCTTTAGGGCTTGTTGCTGCATACAAGGCTGTTTGAGCACCCTCCCAAGTTTGCTTAAACAAGACTGCGAGGATAAAAGAAACAAAATTACTGCAGGCCACTCCATTTTGAAATATCCTCGTTTCAACTGCTCCTGGGTCCACGCCGTTAACAACAACATTAGTATTTTTGATTTTTCTTGCCAATTCACGTGTAAATAACACTAAGCATAACTTGCTGTTCCCATAAATACGTATCTTTGACCAGCATCTCGTTGAACTCCACGTATCAAAGTCGATTACACCGATTTTGTGCAGTATTGATGACGTATTCAGTATCCTACTCGGCTCAGTAGAAGTTCCAGACTTCTTAAGAAGAGGTAGTAGTAGCAAAGTCAGTAGAAAAGCGCCAAAATAATTGACTTGCATAATAAAATTCAGTCCATCAGTTGTGAGGAAGTTTCCTGGAATACCAACACCAGCATTGTTGATTAAAATATCCAATCTTTCTTCTGTCCTCAATATGTCTGCAGCAAATGACCTAACAGATTCTAGAGACGCTAGATCCAGCAATTTAAATACCACATTTTCATTTCCAGAGCTTTTTATAATTCGGGCTTTCCCATCAGCGCCTTCTGCTTCAAACGGACACGCCACGATGACTCTGGCACCTCTATGAGCGAAATCCGCAGCAATTTCGAGGCCCATTCCTTGAGTACCCCCTGTCACTAAAACTGTCCTCCCATCGTATCTCAATTTTGATTTACAAAATCGATTTGTATTCTTTTGATACAAACCGATCAGCATGCCTCCAATCACTATAAATTCTACTATAAACAGTAGCACCGACATGTCACCTGGAGTAGATCTCTTTGACTTGATACAAGTTTATATAAACATTATCTACGACCACACTTTGCTTATAAGTAAAGTTTGCTAGAAAATGTTTTATGGCATCACACAATATGCAATTTTTTCTTTTTAATTATTTACGTTTCCAATTATAGAGAGCGTCTCGACCGGTTAAAAAGGTACACTAAACTTAGCCTCATAGTTCAGCGCCGATACACATGACCCGCTTGCGTAGCGACCGGTTGTGTAATTACGGACAACCATGAACATCAACGTACTTTTATTAATATGCTAACTGTACTACCGAAGTCTTACCAGTTAGTGATAGATTTAAACCGGTTAGTGATAAATTTAAAACAGACATGCTGAACCCGCGGCCTCTTCAAATCACGTTTGTAACAAACACAACCTACTTTGTATTCAGCTCCTATTTATATATATGACAGATTGAAGTGACTTTAATAAAGTTTTGATCTGTATTTTAGCACTTGACATGCTCAGCTACTTTTAAATAACAAATTATTTGTGGATTGGAAGGGACGCAGGTTCGATTCCCGCTCGCACTAAAGTTCTCTTTTTCCATATTCACAAATAAATTGTTCATAAAGTTACTTTTTCAAATATTAAACGGCATGAATAAAAAAATTGCTGTGACTATTTTCATGGCTTATTTTTACTTCAAACCATCAAAATGCATCAATATTGAAGTTAGCAGTTACTTTCGCCTGCTATGCTCTTTTTGTGTATAACAACTAGTCTTAAATTTTACAAAATTTGATTGCCACAGTAAAAAAACAGCAAAGCAAAAAACTGGGCAAATTATATACAATAATTTTGTCCATGTAGTGACGGACTAAGAGTATAAGTGTCACCACCACATGTATGTTTGTCCAGGTGGAATTTTGTAATTGACTTTAAACTAACTTCTCGATGAGCGAGATACTTGAAATTTGGACCATAGCTTAAAAGTGGATGACAATAGGCACATGAAAATGTGAAAAAAGAACAACATAACCCTAAAATTCAATAATAATAAAAAAAACAATAACGTACCATGTTTTCATGTAATTTTAGTTACTTATAACAATTATATTAAGCTGTAATAAATTGTCAAATTAAAAAAGTGGCCTATGAATTTCTTGCTGTGTTCTTCTCATGAAAGGCTTTATTACTACGGAATCCGGCCTCTTGTGGCGATTGCTATCGTCATTTTATTATTGCGGATGCACTTGCCTCAGGTGCTCGTGTTAATTATTAGCGAATTTTAGAGGATTTTATAAATGTACTGTATAATACTAATAGGTCTATGACATAAAGATATTTATGAATTCGAGTCCGTGTGTCCACATTTTGTTTGATATTGGCGCCCACCTTATGACGGGAAAAAATGTAGGTACCTAACCGCACACCCTGTCGTTCGGGGCACCAAACAGGTAAGTGTGGGGCCCCCAGCCACTAAATAAACCCGCAGTGTGCCATCTCTTTGCCTTCATTGACGGGCCACTGGCACTATGTATGTTACATTACTTCAGTGGTAGCTCGCACCGCCCTAGGGATGCCACTATCTTCAAGCTACAGACTCATTGGATTCTACTGGTTTATTATATTACCCGTGACCCGTTACTACCATCCATCCATCCATCAGCCTTTCGACGTCCACTGCTGGACATAGGCCTCCCCAAGAGGGGATATTGCCGTAATCGCCACGCTTGGCAGGCCGGTTAATGCTCGAGGGAGTGCTGCTGCCCACTCCACCCGGTATTCCCTCAGTCGGTTGTGCTTATAAGAACAATATACGGCTTAACTGTAGAACGTCCCGCATACTTAGGTACATATTATGCACAATAAATATAAGAATCTATACATCTACTTACAACTTCAGAGAGTACATCTCCAGCTTTCTCCACCTTCAATATGGTGACTCTCTCTTTGTCTAACTCTTTATACATCTTCTCTATGACTGAGGAGTACGGGCTCAGCATGCCAGTGATGAGTAGGATGTCAGGTTGACATCCTCGAAGAACCAGGTCTTTGCGACTGTAATGTAAAGAATATTAGATAAATTTATATATAGACTTTGCCTGTGTGTTAGGTTATATCTAAGGTTCCCGATATAGTACTAGTATGAATACTTTATTCTTTTATGTTTTTGCTGTGCAGAATGTTCCGGCAATCTAGATCACCCTTAGTGGTTTTAAGATTGTAAGTTGGTAATTGTTTCTAAGATGCTCGTTCTAATAAACTAAAAAAAATAGAGGGATGAAAGATGTTTTTAAGTCATCAATCAAAGAAAGAAGTTGCATCAAACTCTGTTTATTAATTTTAGCGTGATGTGCGAAGAAACAGACAAATAAAAATAAAGGTTTGATGTTCAGTGATCAAAAGTAAAGTAAAGGAAAAGTGCTAAATAACCTAAAGCAGTCGTTTTTTTAAGTATTTTAATTGTACAGAGATATCTCTACTCTGTTATAGTTTTATACTAGTATTTACTAATATAGCTAGCCTTTGCCCGCGGCCCCGCCGCAAGTAAAAGCTGGTTTTAGATTAGTTATATTCTATCTAATATCTTTAAACGAGCAATTCTTGTATTTATAAATAAATCAATATTCACGGACATTTTTACACAACGTCCTCTAGTTCCAAACTAAGATTACGGAGCAGGATTTGTGTTTAATATATAGTGCTAAGCATGTCAAATGCTAAAAATATATATAAATAAGATTACGGATACAATACATTTACTGCTTTATTTTGTAAATACATAGTTACATATAATAGATAGAAAACACCCAGACGCATTACAAATAGCTGTGTTCATCACACAAATAATTATATGAGAATCGAACCCACGACCTCGAGCACGGAAGTCGGTTACTCTGGAGGCTAATCTGAATCTCGGAAACGGCTCCAACGATTTTCATGAAATTTTGTATACAGGGAGTTTCGGGGGCGATAAATCGATCTAGCTAGGTTTCATTTTTAGAAAACGTCGTTTTATCCGTGTTTTCAGGCAATGAAAAACTGTTACAATATTATTAGAATACGAAGGTAAATTTCGCCACCATCTACAAGGTTATAATAGCTCAGGTGGGAAATCGGGCGGTCCCGAAACCAGAAGACCCCGGTTCGAGATCTGATGTCTCCAGTTCGATTTTTTCTTTCAAGTTCTTTCTATTGTGAGAAAAAATCCAGGTACTGATAGAAATGTATGTTATTTTTAAGCGAAGAAAGAAACTCTTTTACTCACTTAATGAATGCCTTGACGTATAGCTTAATGTTATGTGTGTTGAGGTTACCCCGGAGTCTGGAGCGGTAGTCCGCCAGCATGCGGTCCCGCTCACATGCGTCAGTAGAATCCGATGATATTTGCTACAAACATTATTCAAATATATAAACTAGTACTAACAAATCTGGACCATGATAAATATGTGACTTGTAATCACTAAGGTCCACGCAAGTATACTGTCACAAAAAGTATTAATAGCATTTACATGAATACCGCCCCTAAGTGCCAAGTAGTATGGGTTCGACTTCTACACAAGACGAAATTAGTTCCTCAGTAACATAAGTACTTACTGAATATTTGTACCTACATACAATTTATTAGGTAATATACTAGGTAATACTAATTTCACACGGGATATAATGGAGAATGATGGAATACAAAATAAATAGGTTCGGACATGTGGAAAGAACCCCGGGCGAGCGATTGGCTAAGAAGATATACAATGCGAAAGTGGAAGGATGTAGGTACAGGGCAGACAGAGACTAACCTACTTAGACCAAATCGGTCATGTATTGAAAGAAGGTGGAGTCAGGAGTCTCCGGAACTGGCAAGCGTGTATGAAGAGAATTATGTATGTTGAGGAAGCGAGATATGTATATAAGAATAGAGCCTTTTGGCACTCTATTCTCGATGTCAACCTCGCTAAGTATATATAATGGGGAGTATTAGTAATAACCGAATGATGGCAACGTGGTTCGCCACCAGTCACGTCTCGCTCCCACGGGGGTGGTGACTGGCAGCTTTGTGACAAGTGGCCAATCCTTTATCTCTGCCTACCCCTCTACGTACGTGTGTATGCAGGTGTAAACTCACATGGCCAAACTTGTGATAAATCAGGAAATCTTCCTCCGATTGCGAAATATCTGCACCTCTCCATCTTGAGAAGCGGCTTCGAAAAGCATCTGCTACAGATGATGTGGACGCTGTGCAGTTGACCAAGATAAGGCCGAGGAGACGTCTAGGATGAGCAAGACCACACCTCGCCAGAACGTTTGCACCGGCCCCTTCTCCCAAGCCCACTGCGTAACGGACATGGAGGAAGTCCAGGACAGTTATCAGGTCTTCTCCAAGAGTTTGGAGTGACGGGAATTGATATCTGTAAAGAAAGGATATTTTGAAATTACTTGATATGCTTTATTACCCTGTTACCCATTTTTTTTTGTTTTGGCGGGAGAAAATGTACCTAACGCACACCCCGTCGTTCGGAGCAACGAACAGGATAGTGTGGGGCCCTCACCCACTAAAGAAACCCGCCGTGTGGCGTCACTCCGCCTGTGGTGACGGACCACTGGTAGGTACTATGTTGGATTACTTCAGTGGTACCCTGTTACCCCTACCACTTTGTTCCTTATTCTCCTATTTTTGGGTTAAAGAAGTTTGCAAAATGTTCTTACGAATCAGGCAAGTCCGGTGAACTCTCCTCATGTCCTGGTACATCGATATGGATGAAGCAGGAACGTTCTTTTATCTCGCTCATAGCCGGGCTATTAACAAAATCAACCATACTCGAATCTGCAAATAAATTAATTCACTTCTTAGTCTCTGATGGTAGATGAGCCAACAGTCAATCTTATGTGGTAAATGTCGCTTATTACTGTACTATTTACACGCCACCTCCACTCACAGGAGTGAAATGGCGATGAGATCAGGGCCCGTAGAATGTAAATCACTAACACATTCTGAGAGGGCTACCTTTCCCTACAGGTGGAACCATGCAACGCAATACTATTTCCCGTCCAGTTGAACCACTGATACCCATTTACATCCAGCCAGCCTAACCATTCCTAATTTCTAAAGCTTCAAAAATGATGAATCCAAAATAAAAATTAGACGTCGCGGGATGTCTACCAGATGTGAATACGTCGAAATTATTTTGTAGAAATAAAATGATCTTAACTAGACAAAGTACTCCTCAAGACGAATCAAACGAGTATAAACTCGATAGGGTTGCGTCGTTTCACTGCAGAGTTACTGTGACTACCTTCCAGCTACATCTCCAGACCCTGGATACCATTTAGAAACAAAGTTCTCGTTAAGACAAATCAAACGATTCCAAACTCGATGGGGTTGCGTCGTTTCATTACAGAGTTACTGTGGCCACCTTCCAGCCCCATCATCAGACCCTGGATATCATTTAAGACTGAAGTACTAGTCAAGACATTTCAAATGTGCCCTAACTCGATGGAGTTGCGCCATTTAATTACAGTTAGGATTTTTGCATGGCCACCTTCCAGCTCCATCATCAGACCCTGGATACCATTTAAAGGCAAAGTACTCATCAAGACGAGTCAAACGTGTCCAAACTCGATGGGGTTGCGTCGTTTCATTATAGAGTTCCTGTGGCCACCTTCCAGTTTCATCATCAGCCCCTGGATACCATCTAGAGGCAAAGTACTCGTCAAGACGAATCATACGAACCCAAACTCGATGCGGTTGCGTCGTTTCATTATAGAGTTCCTATGTTCACTTTCCAGCTCCATCATCAGATCAACTCCATGTCATCATAATATTGCATTGTCACGCGATATACATATGCGTGTAAAATTTCAGCTCAATCGGAAACCGGGAAGTGTGTCAAATTTATCTTGCAAGATTTGAACGGGACAAGTAAAATAAAAGCGTCGCCACGCTAACAGCCGATTTTACCCTCCCTCCGCATTAGATGTTTCACATCAATAATATTCTACTTATTTTGAATCCAGTGCTTTAGGACAATAATGCATGATGATAAGATCATAAGTAACTTACGATTAGTCCCCAGATCGTGCACCGTCAAAAACACGCATCGCTTATCCTGCTGGCTCAAGTCCCCCTGAAAATTAAGTTTATTTTTTATATTATAAACAGAAGTGCAATTTCCCGTGTTGTTCCGAGAAACAATGCGTGATACGTATTCTTCGTTGTGTTTCAAAGTCCGCTGCATGTAAAATTCATTAGGTACGTGTCTAAAATCCACCAAATACCTGTAAGGTGCATGTGGAAGTTCTAATGGAATGTAATGAAATAATGGAAGTTCATCCTCAAAAATCCGGGCAAAAGGATGATTGTGCTTGCTGTAACAGCAGTGCATCTCCGCACTTACAAACAAATAATGTCGATTATGTACCTAGGTATTTACTTTAATATATAGATACAAAATGCGAACACCACACATTATGAACTAATTCAAGAATAACAATTTACACTTAGAATAATAACGCTAATTTACATAACCTTATCGTGTTTACTTAATTTTCTGCTAGACATAATAGTACCTACTTATTAGAAACTTCTGGTCAATGAAAATCTTGCATTGCTAACGCAAAAGTAGTTTTATAATATTCTAGCAACATTTGTGTAATCTCTTTCTTATGGTTTGTAGAATAAAATTATACTCGTAATTCTCTAATTTGACAAAGTAAGTGCTCGTGCGTGTTAATAGACGTGTCATATTACGTCTTTACGCAGTTGTCAGTATGTGATTGATGAAGAACTTCATAGTTTGTTTGTAAATGTGAGTACACTCAGAATATCAAACCCTATTGATGCAAACAAAATCCAGCAAACTCAAAAAATATATTTAAATTGCAATTATTTACCGTTGCAATTATAAAAATAATAATTGCTTACTTTGTCTATTATTTCGATGTACAGAAGTTTTACACAGAAACTAATTTACTTGTAGAATGAATAGGCTTGATTTAACTAATTAAACGGGGTATATTGGGAATGTAGTAAAGCCTACATCATTGTGTAAAGGCCTCGTCACACAGAGGCGGGAGCCGCGGGAAAGCGACCGCGATCCGGGACGGGACTCTTTTGTAATATTCGAATTTGTATGCAACCTGTCACATAACAACGGGCGCGTTCGTTAGCTAGGAAATATATCTAACCACTGAATGAATCTAATATGGTTCCGGTGGTCCGCCAATAAAGGTGGAGAGACGGCACACAGCGGGTTTCTCTAGTGGGCGAGGCCCACACTACCCTGTCCGTTACCCCGAACGACGGGGTGTGCGGTAAGGAACATTTTTTACCGCCTTAACAAAAAGAAAGGGAATATATCTAAAAACGACTTTTTGTATTTTAATCAAATGGTTATGTTATAAAAATAATCTACGAACTAACAAAAGTAGATGTAAGCTCGGCAAAATTATTTACCTATAGATACCTAGGTAGGTACTTGGAAGTTAAGTATGTAAAGTCGCCACTTCATTTACCGGCTGCTTACTTTAGAATAATAAGAATCTGAATAGGTATCTTCTGATAAAGCTAATCATAGATAAATTGAGCAAAAAATCAACATAAATCAAACTGTGTGAAACAAACAATCAATGTACACACACTCTCACAACGAAAACACCATTTTACTTACCCGATTGTGCTGTGGTACAATTCCCTGGTTAGCAGTAAAATAAACATTACAAAAATATTATTTTAACACGTTTTGAAGAAAACATAACCCCACTCTGACAATACCATAGGCCTCTCCAAGAGAACGCCACAACGAGCGGTCCTGTGCGCTCATATTATGGGGGGATTACAAAGTATATAAAATTAATATAATTTTATTTAAAACTTAAAAATTGCGACTTCGTTCGCGTGGAATTTACTTTTATATATATAACTTTTTTCTCTTCAAACTTGACGATCATTCGAACTGCGAGTGTGTAAGTAGGCTACGACCTCCTCAAGTGGGTGCGACACTATAGATATATTATGTTTGTCCTAGAACAGCAAGGCTCAACCTACGATATTTAACAAAAAAGCTTTTAGACACCTATTGCTTTTAAGGAGTTTATCAACTTTGACGTTTTTTAAAGTGAGTTACGGCAGAGGTGCAAACTGGGAAAAAATATTCAATTTATACCCATTTTTTTGGTCAAACTTTCGCTTTCGCAATTAAATTAGGTGCGATTTAGAAATATTATGGGGTCGGAAGAAAAACATTATCTATTTATGCTGTATTTACGAAGTTAGTTTTAAAAACGCCTACACGAAAAATATAGCAATACTACCCACTATTTAGATATTTTTATATATATTTTTAGCATTTTACATGCTTAGCACTATACATTAAACACAAAGTGAAAAATGTGAAATCGAAAATAACAGACGATAAATAAACATAATAAATAATTAATGTATAGTGCTAAGCATGTAAAATGCTAAAAATATCTGTAAAAATATCTAAATATTTATAGGGTTTGCGTCATTATTAGGTAAAATCTTAATTGTAAAATTAAGTTTACCTGGTCGGTATAATGTATGAAAATACTTCCGACAGATGGCGCAGGCTTCACCCAAAGACGTTAAGTATGAATGTGTTATAGAAATTAGATCAGGAGCAATTGTCACGATGGCTGAATTGGCAAAGCATCTGGACGGTATCCAGGAGATGTAGGTTCATATCCTGCTCGTGACTGTTATTTTCGATTTCACATTTTTCACTTTGTGTTTAATATTACCCACTATTAATTGCTATCTTAGTTGTTATATATACTGACATAAGATCTTGTAATTGACTCTAAATATTTCGTAGGTGCCATTATTATTACTTTTAAATATATGCTTACTAACTCTTTTTCATAGTCCTTCAAGGATAAACTAACGAAATACATATATATACATTATTCCGCGTATGGTTTTGGACGGCATGAATCTCTGTGATTATGTACTTACTTGTACATGAACGTGGATGTCTCCGCTGCGATCTGTACTGACAACATATTTCTGTAACAAATAATACAAAATATATCAATAATTATATGTTTATTGGCTCCCACTACCTATAACTGTTCGACGACCTTGTTAGTCTGTCGATTGGTACTTATACAACTTCTAAGTATGAAATCCACGATTCGAAGTAGTCTCTGGTCAGTCCAAATAGTGGTTGAAAGGTTCACAGTAAAAGTATTACTACTTATGTAGCATCGAGGGTCATTTTATCGCTTTTTTATAAAACTAGCCTTTGCCCGCGGCTCCGCCGCAGCCAAAAGCTAGCTTTTAGGTAATATCTCAGATTCTCGATATAGTAGCGGGATAAAATGTATACCAGTTGTTAAGTCTCATCAAGAGCTATCAAACAAAAAAAGTTGCATCAAAATCCGTTCAGTAGTTTTTGCGTGATACGCGAACAAACAAACAGATAGACAGACAAATAATCGAAAAAAAAAGTCGTGTTATGTTCAGATACACCCATATAGCCTAATTCAGTATTTTTTTCTCAAATATCTTAAATGTACAGACACAACTCTCTTACAGCTTTATAATAGTATAGATAAATGGTATAGGTCAGCGCTGCAGCAGTTGTGAGTCGTAGCTTACTACTTACTCCATTATATTATAGCTCCAATTTGAATAATGGGAACCAATTTCGGAAATAGATCCCTAAATTACTAGCCCCGTTGTTATTATCCCACTTCTGATGTAAGCAGGCAATAATAATTAAGCATAATTTTAGTGCAATATTAGCGCATAAGAATACATCAGCGGTAAGCCAACAAAATCTATAGCATTACAGAATTATGCTTAGCCGTGAATGTGACAGAGAATTATTAAAGTAGGACTATAAATAGTTTCCTTTACCTTTAGTACAACTAATTTTGCAGATTTGAGCACTAAACAAAGACCTTGATAAATTGTCAAACTTTCGTATATATAATTGTAAGTAATAAATGCTGTGCAATTCAGATATAGCTTATAATTAACTTAGCTAATAATTTTTATCCATTAAATGTATCATGACTACCATGATCTTCTCATAAGGTTCTACTATCTATTTAGATATTTTTATATATATTTTTAGCATTTGACATGCTTAGCACTATACATTAAACACAAAGTGAAAAATGTGAAATCGAAAATATCGGTCAGGAGCAGGATTTGAACCTGCATCTTCTGAATACCGTCCAGATGCTTTACCAATTCAGCCATCCTGACAATTGCTCCTGACCGCTAATTTCGATAACACATCATACTTAACGTCTTTGGGTGACGCCTGCGCCATCTGTCGGACGTATTTTCATACATTATACCGACCAGGTAAACTTAATTTTACAATTAAGATTTTACCTAATAATGACGCAAACCCTTTAAATATTTAGATATTTTTATATATATTTTTAGCATTTGACATGCTTAGCACTATACATTAAACACAAAGTGAAAAATTGGTAAAGCATCTGGACGGTATTCAGAAGATGCAGGTTCAAATCCTGCTCCTGACCGATATTTTCGATTTCACATTTTTCACTTTGTGTTCTACTATCTAGTTAACAATTCCAATGCTGAAAACGAAACCATCCTTCACGTAACAACTAAAAATACTTAAATAAAACTTGTAATTTTACGGAATAGTCTTACTATTTTACTACTACTTACTTTACTTTTACGGTCTAGGTATATCCTGATATAACAACGCTGAAGAGTTTGTAATGCGCCTTCGATCAACAATAATAAATACATATTCACGGACATTTTCATACAACGTCCTCTGCTCCCAAACTAAGCTTAACACCTGTGCTATGAGTTACCAGATTACGGATATTTATTTTATTTATTTATTTTATTATGGAAAACCAACAGCTCTATATACATTAATAAGGTAAGTACAACATTAGTTATCAGACAGCCAATTATAGTTTCTCACGGTTAGTAGTAATCTATAGTAACAAACGTGAATATTGTAAACCACACAACATTACTTAAAAAAAATAATAACTTGCGCACAACATTAGGTACTTAAAAATTAACTTATAATTAAATTCACACGAAAAACTGTTTGCTCATTATTGCTGTCTAGCCGATGCGACACTTGTACAGAATATATCGATGTCTAAAGATTTGTCCTTGTCGTTTAAAGGTAGCACTCACTCTCCATATAAACGAATTTTGCCTATAAGGCTAATGGTAGGTGGAAAGGAGGATTATATATTTTAGGCCTGTTAGGAATATTAAATTGCAATTTGCTTAATAATTCAGGGCAGTTGATAGCGTTATTTATTATATTAAGTAGGTAAGTGACGTCTGCTATTTCATGTCTATAAGATAGAGGGAGTAAGTGGAATCGCTTACAAAGATCTAGGTAGTAGTTTCAGATCAGCTGAAAGGAATTTTTGTTCAAAAGAAATTTATTAAATAACTAAAACTAATCACTACTGTGGTATTGCTTTTTAAAAAAAATTTAAACTTAATTACTTAGCTTTCAGTAATTCCGTACAAAAATTTAATAATCCATAACAGTTGTTGCCTACTGAGTTTTCTGGCCGGATCTTTCTCAGTCAGGCCGCGTTCCGATCCGGTGGTAGCTTTTTAGTCTTAGCTTTTGGCAAAATCAATATATTTAATAATATAAACTAATAACCAAGATTGTCTTCTTACTGGTAGTAATTGGTAGTTTATGGTAGAATTTTTGAGCACTACCTAAATAAAAACAAAAAAAAAATATTTTAGTTTAAAGAGGAGTATTATACTCATTTTAATATACTAACTTAAAGTCTCATACATTGTAAGCATACAAAAATTTGAAGTAAATATTTTAATTGTGTTTCTAAACGAATATTAGGTGGGTTAAAATAAATAAACCAAAAATTTTGTAAAATCAAATACTGTAGGTAGATGAGACCGTTGAAATAACATATCAGCCTTGGACGTCTATCATCTAAGTCCACCCGTGATCATGAATGCTATAAAGTATTCGAAATGTCGGGATAGTAGTAAAATCAAGTAAACGCGATAGATTCCGTAAACGAAGTTTTATTTCAAAAAAGTAAATTATTTTTAAGAACTCCATATACCTGATTATAAATAACCTTTTCAATAATTTTTGCTATGATACAGAGTTTAGAAATAGGCCTATAATTAGCTATATCTGATTTCGTGCCTTTTTTGTGGATAGGTGTAATATATGCAGACTTCCAGAGTGAGGGAAAGGCACACTGTTTTAAAGACTGACGGAAAAGTAAATCAATAAGTACAGAAATAGTTTTGGTGCAATTGGTTAGAAATATAGGACTAATATGATCAGGCCCTGCTGATTTCGAGATGTTTATGTTTTCCAAAAGATTAGCAACTACCTTGGTACTTATATTACACTACCGACTACGCCATGAGGCCCGACAATTCAACAATACCAACTGTTGAGCGAAGAAACACGCTAATCTCTGCAACCTACATACACTTCAGAATTATTATATATTTTTTTTTAAGCCAACAATGAATAACTTGTATTTCGGAGGACTTTACAAACATTTTCACGGAGACAAAGTACACCCAGACTCAGAAAAACTATTATGTGGATCACACAAAGAGTTGTTGTGTGCACACTAATTATTCTTACATAAAAATAGAGCTACCCACGGGAACCATTCATATTCACGGGATAAAAAGTGGGCATGTCCTTTTCTGGACTTCAGATTATAAGTAGGTATGTATGTAGGTACTTACACAAAATTTTATGATGAGTTATAAATATAGGTATTTTTTATTGCTTATGATGGCAGACGCACCACTGCCCACCTGATTGCAAGTGGTAACCGTCGCTCATGGACTCAACTATACCGAGAATATTGTCAAGCCGCTGCACACCATTTCATTTCTCAGATATGAAATGAAAGAATAAACGGCTATCTTCTGCTACAAAACACACTAACGTGCTTCATGACCAGTCACACAGAAGACGGTGGTACCGACCCGTTCGGGCCCGATAACAAGTGAGTACTCCCAGCCCTACCAGTAGTAGTGCAATGGGTGATAATTGCTTACTTCCCTTAGTCGCCTTGTACGACACCCGTGGGAAAGGATGGGGTGGTGACACGTATATTCTTAGACCGTCACCACACGGATATATTTCAGTAGTAATAACGTCAAAGCAAAACAAATAAATAAACAAAGAATCAAATATTTTATTTCATTAAGCTGCTTTTTTAATGCGGAGAACATTGACCTACCAACAAATGGACCTTGTCCGACGAACGAGGTCCTCGTGTCCACGCTCAAAAGTGTCCGAACTAAAAGAGAAAGAAAACGCCAAAAGAGAAGCAATCGCATGCCACTCTCGTTCGGTCGACCGGCTTGACTATACGTTCAAGTGAAAACTACTCAAATAAAGTGAAAAAACAATATTTTCAGTATGTAGACTATTGTTTTATCATTTGCAAGTACCTATTACTTTGCTTACCAACCTATTAATTTTGAATATTTGTAAAAATAAATCATCAACACATAATATTCACTAGAAGCTGCATAAGGTAATCATGGTGCGGCATATTGAATCTATTGATAGAAGCTACATAAGCTAACGAATTATTGCAAAGGAAAATATACACTCTTATAATGGTACATACAAAGTTTTAAAATGTTGAAGTTTGTGTGTATTAATATAGACTGTCTATTGACTGTAGTCTATTGACACTATTTTGGCAAATTTTGTACCAGACCCGACGTCCATTTTTAATATTATGCTATAGTAGAGAATACATAATAAGTAAAAAAAAAAGACTGATGTTAGGATAAATCTTCCTGGCAATTTCATACCCTACGAATTTAATAAACATAATTTCTTCGTTAATAGTAAGCGTTAGGTAATGAGATCGTTTTTCGTTAACCTTTAACTCCAATTAGTATTTTTACTGCGTAATCGTACTGCGATAACGCCCGCACTCGTTGGGGGTATACCTATGACCATTTTTTTCGTTACATTCATTACATAGTTTGATCAATTGATCTCGCCATACTATTACAAATCTGTCACCATCTCCCGGTTTATACATATGATACAAATGTAGATACCTCTGCAAATAATTTCATGATGATTGATTCATTAGTTACGCGTTAGTTACGGCGAGTAGGTATGAAAGAGAGTATTGGCACGGTAATAGTTGGTGTAAAGATGCGAAAGGGAATGCTCCGATGGTTTGGACATGTGGAAAGAATGCCGGACGGCTGACTGGTTAAGAAGATATACAATGCGAACGATGTGAATATGGATGTAGGTACACAGGCGGAGACCAAGACTCACTTACCTAGACCAAATCGGTCATGTGTTGAAGGAAGGTGGAGTCACGAGTCTCCGAAACCGGCGAGCGTATATGAAGATGAATGTTGAGGAAGCGAGAGATGTATGCAAGAATAGAGCCTTTTGGCACTCTGTTCTCTCTGCCTACCCCACAAAGGAGATGGCGTGTGATAAGTAAGTTACGACGTGAAAGCATAACAAACAAACACACAAATCCACTTTCGCATATAAAATACTCGTATAATAGTAAGTATAGTAAGCATTAATACTTTACTATAAGTTGAAATAGTAAGTCTCACTCGACCCAATTTATTAACGAAGCTATCCATTAGCAGTATTTTTCTTTATCATAAAGATGGATGGTATTTGACGACACTTAAGATATCCGATATGTTCATCCGTAGCATTTTAGCCTTTTCGATCATATCTAAGTGATACCGTTATCATAGCTATTGTGTACAACTACGATACGACTATTTTTTTCAAATTTTTGACGTGTTAACGTCTCATAAATCGATGAACGCCGGCTGCACGTACGAAAACGTATCACGTTCCGAAAAATGTATGGCGACCGATGCATTGTTTGTGAAACCCTCAGAAAACATATAACATATGTCGTTATCACGTAAAGTTATCGTCCGTAAACCGACTTTACAGACAACCATATTCTTAGTTTTTTTTTTTGGATATATCGCTTTGTAATCACCCGTCAGTCGGGATAATACCTATTAGATATTTTATAGTTTTATTTGTTGTGCTTCACGGTTTTGCCCGCCTTTTAATTTAAAGAGATCAGCAGCTCCCGCGGTATTTTTTTTAGAAAAGGCTGCTGGACATAGGCCTCCCCAAGAGAACGCCACAACGAGCGGTCCTGTGATGTTTTGCTCATATGGGGGATAGTGCCGTAATCGCCACGCTTGGCAGGCGGGTTGGCGATCGCAGTGGATGTTGTTAATACTCGTGGGAGTGCTGCTGCCCACTCCACCGGTATTCCCTCAGTTGGCTCTTACGACTCCCATGGGTGGAGAAGAGGTGGGACAATACTAAAGCCGGCCCCACACGGCAAAAATTATCAAGTCGTATTTTTGTTTCCACTGAAATAGCTGAACCGCTGTTAGTGAACAGGTACGAGTTAATCTTGTAATGGAATTAAGCGACAGTTTTACGGCCAGTGGCTGTTTCAAAACATTAAATCGTCGAATCGTTCGCTAGCCGATGACGTGGTGTATAAGTACTTGCAACATAATTGAGGTATCGGGAATATACGGATTATTAAAGAACAAATTATTTATGAAAGTGCAGGATTCGAACCTGCGTCCCATTCAATCCGGGAAAGTGCTCAGGACCGCTGAGCTATCGCATGCTATGAATCCTACTCGTATTTCACAAATAATTTGTTCTTAAAAGTAACTAAGCATGTCAAGTGCTAAAATACAGATCAAAATAGATGGATTATTGAAAGGGTCGTTCCGATGAAATGATCAGTGTCAATATGATTCTTGATCCCGTTCTTGCCGCAAGGGCGAGCCTGGTCGACTATAATATAGCATTAATCTTCGTCATTTTAAGTCCCAAACACAGGGTCAAAGACAATTTGTAAAAAATGTCTTAAAGAGTATTACAACTTGTATGAGGATATAAAAGGACCAGCTGCACCCATGATTTCTTCTGCGCGTTCTTTGGTTATGATATCTTTAAATTATAATATTTCTTATGCTTATCATCCTATATTCGCCAAGCTAAACTCTATCTACTCAAAACCGCATGAAAATCTGTTCAGTAATGTCAGAGCTGTGCATGGCTACGGGAGAGTGACGCGTGGCAACATATTTTTTTTAATTCTTAAAATCTTTCAAGTGAAATTTGATTAAATAAAAAGATAGATTAAGCCTACAGCTTGTGTCCGAATCTCGTACGTACAGTACGAGTACCTTTCTTGTTAAGACGGGAAAAATGTACTAATCGCACACCCCGTCGTTCTGGGCAACGATCAAAGCGTGAGGCACTCACCCACTTAAATAAACCAGCCGTTTATTATACCGTCTCTCCGCCTGTACTAGCGGACCACTGGAACCGTCAACTCTAAACCGACATTACTTCAGTGGTATGCCATACTATATCTACGTTTGGGATTTCAACCCGCGCCTCGTAACTATATTAGTAATAGGTTTACCCAATCTGTCTGTCCTATACTAAATGGCAATTCAATTGCGTTTTATTCAGCGTAAAGCTTGAAATGTCAGCTGTGCAGTAAAACAAACGGTTATAACACCATTATCGCTACCGACGCAATTGCCTCGACGTCGCAGTATATTTGGGACACCGGTATTATGTGAAATGTGAAGTACTTACATCGGTATTAGAGCCTTGGCCGGGAAACAGACCTGACAATACATTCCTTCATTATTGATAACAGAGTATATCTAGATCTATAGGTATCTATACTATTATAAAGCTGTAACAGAGCTCTTTCTGTACAATTAAGATATTTGAGAAAAAAATACTAATTTTTGATGTGAAACATCTAATGCGGAGGGAAGGTAAAATCGGCTGTTAGCGTGGTGGCGCTTTTTTTTACACGCTTTTTATTAGCTTCACTTGTATGTCAGTATGTCAGTATGTCAGTATGTCAGTATGTCAGTATGTCAGTATGTCAGTATGTCAGTATGTCAGTATGTAACTCTCCGTGGGTTATTAGCGCGCCTGCGGCCGTCCTTGGCACTCGTAGCCGTTTCTCAGGCTCCTCTCCGGAATCGAACTCTGATTCCCCGTTACCCGTCATAACCATGGTAGTCAAAGAAGCTACCATCACTCAGTCGATAAATATAATTTAAAAAATCTAAAATAACACGCTTTTGAAAAATATCGAACTAAAAAGTTAATAATAAATATAGTTTAAAAAAGCTAATAAATATGCTTTTAAAAATATCGAACTAAAAAGTTGAAAATAATTCAAAACATTAAATTATGAGAATAGTAAATAAACAATACTAGTTTAATTGAGGGAAAAGCGTGCAGTGCTCTGTGCTTATCGTATATCAAGCGCCCCACGCTTTTCCCTTAATTAAACTAGTATTCTTTACTTACTTTTGTCATAATTTAATTTTACACGCTTTTCACTAGCTTCACTTGTATGTTTTTACACGCTTTTTTGTTTGTCTGTTTGTCGTTTGTCTGTTTGTCAGTTTGTCAGTATGTAACTCTCTGTGGGTAATTTGCGTGCCTGCGGCTTTCCTTGGTTCTGGTCGCCGTTTCTCAGACTCTTTCTGCCGAATTTAGCTCTGATTCCCCGTTACCCATTATAACCATGGTCGTCAAAGAAACTACCATCACTCAGTTGATAAGGTAAAGAAGAGTCGCTTAGCAGTACCTTATTACTGTAAGAATATCCCACTCATCATAGTGCGTTCATTGGCCGAGCGGTCTAAGGCGCGCGACTTCTGTGACGTCAGCCTTCGGATTTGCCGGTCGTGGGTTCTACTCCCGTCTACGCCAAAAAAATAAAATGTTTTTTTCCGGTAAATTCTAAGATTGTAGCCGTACATTTAACTGTTCAATTGATTCGGCAAGTCTTTATTCCTTCTTTGTGATGTTGCAGCTGCAACAAAGTTACCTCAGATGGTAATAGATAGCGTCGGTAACTGTTCCCCTATGATAAGTTTACAAAGGGTAACACTGAAGCGTCACTTATAAAATGATCTAGAGTGTCGCGGCTGCTGGCACCGTACTTGCCCTCCAATGAAACAGGACTAGGTAATTTGCGCGCCTGCTGCCTTTCTTGATTGTGGTAGCCGTTTCTCAGGCTCCGTCTCCGGAATCGAATCCTGATTCCCAGTCACTCGTTACAACCATAGTTTTCAAAAAACTACCATCACTCAGTTGATAAGGTAAAGAAAAGCTCGATCAGACTCTTCGGAAAATAAATAAATTAATTTATTCAATAAATAAATAAATTATTTACTGAAAATTTAATTTAATAAAAATAATAATTTAATTAATAATTTAATAAATTAATAAAAATAATAATTTAATAAAAATAATAATTTAATAATTTAATAAAAATAATAGTTTCATAATTTAATAAAAATAATAATTTAATAATTTAATTAATTAATAATTCAATAATTCAATAAAAATAATAATTAAAAAGTTATTCAATACTTTTATCATAAGCCTTAACTCATAAGAAATAAGTTAGTAATTTTCTGATACAATTTGTTTTAATTTTTGTTTAACAAGAAGTCTTCCGTAACAAAGTATCCCATGAGAGATCTGATTATTTTTGTTACTGAGCATATTAATTTTATTAGTGGCGCTACCGAACTATCCTCCTCCGCAGAGACTATTGCTGTTGACTGCTTTTCCGTACTAGGTTCTCTTCGTCGCTCGTATTTATATGGAAAGAGTACCTGCTACCTCGTCTTTGACTGAATGGCTCTTTATGTGGTACATGCTCGGAGAGCTTGATCTATAGTATTAGACCTCCTCACACTAAATGTCAGCGTCGTTGCTCGTATTTATAAGAAGGCACTCACGACTGAGCTCCAGTCAAGGGTTGAGCAACGATGGTATAATATTACGGTCGTTGCTAACTGAATGAAACTCGGAAATAAATGACTCTTCTTTATTTGTTGTTACGTACTCTTGTGCGAAATGAAAAATACAATTTTCATTCAACATTTAATGAATATGGAATTATGTACTCTCATCAGACTTTCAACGATTTCTACACCGAGAGAAGAATCGTTAAATCCTAGACACATACAAATGTTAAGGGTCATGACCCATATGTTAATGGGTAATCCATAGAGAAACTTCATAGCTTGTGTTTGTAACCAGGGCACCTCCACGTGGTGACGGTGGGCAACAGAGCTGTCTGGCAAAGCCCCTGGGTTAACGAAGTGTACGCCGTCATGGCAAGTACAAGTAATGAGTACGTTACGATGCAGGGATACGGAGTCCCAGTATCGGCGTCTGGTCAGAGTGACAAAGCAGGCTCGCAGGCGTCGTCATCAAACGACTGCAGCTCTTCAGTAGTGGGCAACTTGGCTACTGAAGAGTATACTGTTACAGGAAGTAATCGAGGATCGTTGTTTGTTAAGACAACAAAAGTATTAGAAAAAACCAAACGTAAGCCGGTCAAAAGGCCTACAAAGCCCTTAAGCGAGAAATGAGAAGAGAGAAAGGAGAAAAGAAGGCTCTATATGAGAAATTATAGAGCCCAGCAGTCAAAGAAGGGTAAAGAGGCTCGTTTGCAGCAAATGCGTCAGCATAAAGCTGAAAAACAAACTTCTGAATCGGATCAGGCTAGAGAGGCTCGTTTGCAGCAAATGCGTCAGTACAAAGCTGAAAAACGTACCTCAGAATCTGATCAGGCTAGAAAGGCTCGTTTGCAGCAAATGCGTCAGCATAAAGCTGAAAAACAAACCTCTGAATCGGATCAGGCTAGAGAGGCTCGTTTGCAGCAAATGCGTCAGTACAAAGCTGAAAAACGTACCTCAGAATCTGATCAGGCTAGAAAGGCTCGTTTGCAGCAAATGCGTCAGCATAAAGCTGAAAAACAAACCTCTGTATCGGATCAGGCTAGAGAGGCTCGTTTGCAGCAAATGCGTCAGCACAAAGCTGAAAAACGTACCTCAGAATCTGATCAGGCTAGAGAGGCTCGCTTGCAGCAAATGCGTCAGCATAAAGCTGAAAAACAAACCTCTGAATTGGATCAGGCTAGAGAGGCTCGTTTGCAGCAAATGCGTCAGCACAAAGCTGAAAAACGTACCTCAGAATCTGATCAGGCTAGAAAGGCTCGTTTGCAGCAAATGCGTCAGCATAAAGCTGAAAAACAAACTTCTGAATCGGATCAGGCTAGAGAGGCTCGTTTGCAGCAAATGCGTCAGTACAAAGCTGAAAAACGTACCTCAGTATCTGATCAGGCTAGAAAGGCTCGTTTGCAGCAAATGCGTCAGCATAAAGCTGAAAAACAAACCTCTGAATCGGATCAGGCTAGAGAGGCTCGTTTGCAGCAAATGCGTCAGCACAAAGCTGAAAAACGTACCTCAGAATCTGATCAGGCTAGAGAGGCTCGTTTGCAGCAAATGCGTCAGCATAAAGCTGAAAAACAAACCTCTGAATCGGATCAGGCTAGAGAGGCTCGTTTGCAGCAAATGCGTCAGCACAAAGCTGAAAAACGTACCTCAGAATCTGATCAGACTAGAGAGGCTCGTTTGCAGCAAATGCGTCAGCATAAAGCTGAAAAACAAACCTCTGAATTGGATCAGGCTAGAGAGGCTCGTTTGCAGCAAATGCGTCAGCACAAAGCTGAAAAACGTACCTCAGAATCTGATCAGGCTAGAGAGGCTCGTTTGCAGCAAATGCAACAACGAAACGCCGAGTCCAGAAGACTAACTAGAGCCAGTATAACCGGCTTTATAAAGACAATTAACACATTTTGTGATAAGATATGTGAAATTTGTACTAAACGGTGCTATACACATCAAATTTCTAACTGGATTGTTGATACTAAAACGGCACCCTATCTGCCAGACGAATTAACACAAAAGAATAGCTTGGTTGTTTGCAATCGTTGCAAGAGTCATTTGACTTCAAAGAAAGTGGTAGCACCATCAAAATCTTACTGGAACAATTTAGATCCAGGTACTATTCCAGAAGTAATTTCAGTATTAACTCAAGCTGAACAAAGGCTAATTTCACGCATTATTCCATTTGTTAAAATTATAAAATTAAGCGGCATATTTGGTCAATATAGTTTTCGTGGTCAAGCGGTACTGTTCGCGCAGGATGTTTTCGAAGTCACTGAAAATCTTCCGAACATGTTACCAAGAACCACTAAAAATGCTGGAATAGTTGTCATTACTGAGCGTCTTGAAAATGTCAATGTAACACGACAGTTTTTTGTACATAGGGAAAAGGTATATACCGCGCTCCGTTGGTTAGTTGCTAACAATCCACTTTATAAAGACGTCACTATAGATCAAAACGTCGTAATCGATAATGAGGACATCATTAGAGTAGAAGAAGCACCACCAGAAATCGCTGAGAAGACTAGTGAAGAACCTATTGAGGAGACTAGTGCATATATGAGTATCAGCGATAGCTCGAGAATAGTACGTGCTTCATGGCATCAAGGAAATGATGCTATATTCACTTCAGGATTTGCAGGCGTCCAATGCTGTGCAATGGCACTGTCAAACATCTTAAGGGCCAGTATTCTTACACCACAACACTGGTCGACTAACACCCTCAATCTGAATATGACAATAGGCGACCAAATCTACGGTGACGTAAGATATCAAACAGAAATAAGATTGATCGCGTATCCTATTGGAAATGAGGGATACCTGCAAGTGCGAAATTTCAATGTGATCAAAGATGAATTATTCGCATTTGGTAAAAGGTTTGAGATCACCATCGAGGATGATCCGAACATATATGGAAACTTGTGTGATAAGTATAATACAGAAGACCTTGGTCGCACTCTTTGTCAAGGTCTGGAAGACTTATTCTTGTCACATAGTGCCGGCATATTAATAACAGGTGGACAGTCGTTCGGAGTGATGTACTATAGTGACAAATATTACTTCAGCAATTCTCACTCTTGTGGTCCAAAGGGATCCAGAGCGAATGACAGCAATGGAAAAGCTTGCATTATCGAATGCGATAATTTAGAAGAGATGGTGAGGATTTGTAAACGTACAACAGGCAGTAAAAACCAAGAGTACACTCTTGATTACATTGACGTCGAAGTCTTTGACATAATAAATGACGAACCTGAGCAGAGTTCTGCGACGGTAACGGAAGCGCTTGTAACAATCGCTTCTCAACAACAGTTAACTGATCAAGTAATCCCACTGCAGACTTCAGTAATGGCAGCGATTGATGTAATGCAGCCTAATGTGGAGGATGAATTACATGTTACACGAAATCTCAATGAGATTACCCGCAAAACGAAAGATAATATCGTCAATGTGGGTCATGAACTGAAAGCAGAAGAATTTGCCTGGTACTTTCTGTTTCCTCTTGGAAAGAATGGTTTTAAAGAAGAAAGACCTGTGAAAATTACAGCGTTAGACTACTTCCAGTTCAGAATTTTGGGAAGTGATACAAGATTTCAACGCAACGACTATCTCTTTTATGCTTTATCCTTCTTTGAATATTATCGTATTAAAAGCACTATTACAGCATGTGGCAGGAAAATCTGTAATCAAGAAGGAGCGGTTGAAGATGTCCATCTGTATGTGAAAAATTTGAGAGGTTCTGCAGCTTATTGGAGATCAGCCTTGAACGAGCTATTAGCTCAAATCAGATGTTTAGGAGCTCCAACCTATTTTGTAACATTTAGCTCAAATGATCTCAACTGGTTGGATCAACGAAAGGCCTTGTTAATAGCAGATGGTAGGTCTGATGTTGATCCTAGTACAATTGATATGTATGAGACTCAAAGACTTATCGAAAAGTACCCAGTTATTTTGAGTCGACATTTTATGATTCGAGTAAATGCTCTAATGAAATTTATCAAAAATAATGACGAAGTATTTGGTGGCAAAGTAAAAGACCATTGGTGGCGTATTGAATTCCAGAATCGGGGAAGTCCTCACCTTCATATGGTGATTTGGATTGAAAATCATCCAGAATTTGACTCAGAAGAAGGGAAGCTTCTTCTCGACCGTAACTGTTGCTGTAAAATGCCTACAGAAGAAGAAGATCCAGAGCTTCACGATCTAGTCAACAAATGTCAAATTCATCGGCATACACAAACATGTACAAAAAATACTTCTGTACGGTGCCGATTCAACTTTCCACGTCGAGAATGCAATGAAACACGAATCGTGTCTCATTCTTCAGATGACTTTATTCGCAACGGTGGTAGAATTTGTTTACTTAAACGTCGAAAGGAAGATGCGTGGGTTAATAATTATCACCCGGAGTTATTAAGATTGTGGACAGGAAACATGGATATTCAGCCGTGTGGGTCAAACGAAGCGATAGCGTTCTATATAGCAAAGTACATATCGAAATCAGAACCTGAAGGCGTGGATTCTGGAGTTGCGCAGGCAATACAGCAAATTCAACGTGAAGAGACTGATCTCTCACGCAAACTGTTCAGGATATGTATGAAGATTCTTCATGAACGACAAGTATCAGCTGCAGAATGTGCGTATCGACTGTGTCATATCCCATTACGGGACAGTTCGCGAAGCTGCATTTTTCTGAACACAAGGAAACCAGAACAGCGTTACAAAGTATTGCAGTTTGATAAAAGCGGACACGCAATTGGCTATTATAGCAATATCTTTGAAAGATATGAAAAACGACCATTACAGCATCCTGACTACAATTTTGCGAACATGAGTCTCACGGAATTTGCAATGTTGTTTGAACCTTTCTATCCGAAAAAGGTAAGCGATATTGAGGAAGGTGTAGATCATGATGTCTATGAAGAACAACCAAATACACGTCGCAAACTCATCGCCTTGTTAGATGGTAAAAATCAAATGGTCGTGAGAAATGTTCCCGCAGTTGTGAGAGTGCCATACTTTATAGCCGCATCAGATCCAGAAAACTTTTTCTACAGCTTACTCATTCAATATATGCCGTATCGTTCGGAAGCTGAACTACTTGATGGTTTTGAAAATGCAAAAGATGCCTTCTTAGCTCGCGAAGATCGTTTGAAGCTAATGAGTAGATATATGCGCCAATTTCGAGAGCGGGATCAACAGCTAGAAAATGCATTTAATCAAGTACATGCATTTGAAATTTTAGAACAGCCAGAAACCGTCAATCCTGAACTTGACGAAGAAGAATTACCAGATGTAGAAATGAGCAATGATCAATTCTAGAGGGCAAAGCAGTCTCTGAATGCTGATCAAAAGCAATTATTCATCTCCGTCACAGAGAGCATTAAGAAACAACTTAACGGTGATGTTATACGAGAGAGAATTTTCGTTACTGGACAAGCAGGGACCGGAAAAACTCTTCTCTTTAATGTACTGAAAAACCAAGTTAACCGATGTTATGCAAAACCGGTTGTGAAAGTTGGTGCTCTTACTGGAGTCGCAGCACGGCTGATCGGTGGATCTACACTACACGGTCTGCTAAAACTACCAGTACAAAAAGATGGAGTAATTGTTAGCATGCCACTTCTGACTGGTAATTATCTGAGAGTGATGCGCCAATTATGGCAAAATGTCGAGTTTCTGTTCATAGATGAAATTTCTATGGTACCGTATGAAATGCTTTGCATGATCGACTCTCGTTTGCGTCAACTGAAAAACCCGAACGCTTGTTTCGGAGGTATAAACGTTATACTCTTTGGTGATCTAATGCAGTTACCACCTGTCCGAGGACATCAAGTATTTCGACAGCCAGAACACATGAAACCCGCTACACATTTGTGGCGGCAATTCCGTCTGTTTGAACTCAAACAAAACATGCGTCAACAAGGAGACAAGACATTTATAGATGTGCTTAACGCTCTAAGAGTTGGAGAATTAACGTCTAAACATGCTGAAGTTCTTCTGAAGAAAGTGTCAACAGATACTAATGGAGAATTCTCAATTGAAAAAGCTTTGAGAATTTATCCGACAAATGACCAAGTTGCTAGACATAATGAAAAAGTTCTTCAGCATTTTGAGGATAAAGGAACTACTATCTACACAATTAAAGCACAAGACCAACTCATTGATGCTACACGAAATTTAGGTAATCAAGACGTAAGCTCTGTGATACCTAATGATATCAATAAAACAGGAGGTCTTCCTAATGTATTGAAAATATTCGTCGGAGCTAAAGTGATGTTAAGGTCGAACATTGACGTGTCAAAAGGTTTAGTAAATGGCAATATGGGGTTCATTACAGAAATTATATGGCCAAATTTTCGCAGGGACCAAGTATACGCGGAAGACATCCCGTCAGTCCGTATTAATTTCGGTTCAGATGGTGAACACGTAATTAACCCAAAATCGATTCAATTTCCAGCTAAGTACAGCTATGGAACTGCTGAGAGACGTATGCTACCACTAATCCTAAGTTGGGCATCGACTGTTCATAAAATGCAAGGCTCAACAGTTGATCATGCAGTCATTTATCTGGGCTCTCGACTGTTTGCTGCTGGGCAAGCGTATGTAGCACTTAGCCGGTGCAGATCTTTGGATGGTATTCGAATTGAAGAACTTGATTGCTCAAAGTTGACAGGTAAGACCCCATGTAACACTGAAGCATTAGATGAAATGGAACGACTAAGAAATAACTCATAAGAGTCGTAATTATCAGTTGTTCGCACATAATATAATATCGATTCACAAATCATCAAGCACAAGTTGATACAACTGTGTCTAAAATGATTAATTGAGAGATTTCATTTATATTTGTAGCAAGACATAGAATTATTAGACCATAGAATAATTGTGAAACGGGCTGAGAAAATATAAAACACATTCGAGTTCATAAAGATAAGTCAATTAAGTATTAAAAAATAATAATAAATATAAAAATCGACGCGAAGTCGCAGAAGAACTTAAAAACACATAATAAAACTGAAAGCTCTAAATTTATTTGTGGTTATCGGATATTTACGTTTAGCAAATGATAAATAAGGACTTACGGTAGTGATATAAGCCATATTACTTATTACAATATTCTAATCAAAAACGTCGTCATTCATAATTATCACAGATATCAATTGTAAATATCGAATTTGATGACGACATTCACTACGAACGACAGTATGAATATTTTCGACAATCAAAAAGCTATACTTGAAATTTTCTCTTCCAGTCAGAGCTGATTTTACAACTCTCCGCCCTCTGTTAGAAATTCGATATACTATCTGCATCAACATTAAATTTTAAAATTTCACACCTCAAATTTTATTGCGTTGTTGAAGAAGAATTTTACATTCATGCACCCTCTGTTGGAAATTAATAATACTATTAAGTAGAACTGGAAAAAAAAATCTATAGACAATAAATCAAACTAAAAAGTTAAAAATAAATATAGTTTAAAAAAACTAAAAAAACACGCTTTTTATAGAAAACTAAACTAAAAAATAGAAAATAAATTTTAATAAATTTGAATTAATAATAGTGTAAAAATTTTTAATAAATATAAATTAATAATAGTGAAAATAAGGAAAAAATGTATTTTATTTTAAAAAAAGCGTGGGGTGCTTTTTAAGATATTGTCGAAATAATAATCCTTCTATACTTATAGATATAAGTATTCTATGGACAGATGTCAACTAAATATTTATAACGATTGACACCATGCACCCCACGCTTTTTTTAAAATAAAATACATTTTTTCCTTATTTTCACTATTATTAATTTATATTTATTAAAAATTTTTACACTATTATTAATTCAAATTTATTAAAATTTATTTTCTATTTTTTAGTTTAGTTTTCTATAAAAAGCGTGTTTTTTTAGTTTTTTTAAACTATATTTATTACTTGTCCCGTTCAAATTTTGTAAGTTAAATTTGACACACTTCCCGGTTTCCAATTGAACTTAAATTTTACACGCATATATGTATATCGCGTGACAATGCAATATTATGATGACATGGAGCTGATCTGATGATGGAGCTGGAAGGTAGACATAGGAACTCTATAATGAAACGGCGCAACCCCATCGAGTTTGGGCTCGTATGATTCATCTTGACGAGTACTTTGTCTCTAGGTGGTATTCAAGGTCTGATGATGAAGCTGGAAGGTGACCACAGTAACTCTATAATGAAACGACGCAACCCCATCGATCTTGGACTCGTTTGATTCATCTTGATGAGCACTTTGTCTTTAGATGGTATCCAGGATCTGATGATGGAGCTGGCAGGTGGCTATGCGAAGCTGTAATTAAATGGCGCAACTCCAACGAGTTAGGGCTCGTGTGAAATGTCTTGACTAGCACTCCAGTCCTAGATGATTTCCAGGGTCTGATGATGGAGCTGGAAGGTGGCTACAGTAACTCAATGAAACGATGCAAACCTATAAATTTTGGAATCGTTTGATTCATCTTGACGAGTACTTTGTCTTTAGATGGTATCCAGGGTCTGGTGATGGAGCTAGAAGGTGACCATAGGAACTCCGTTATAAAATGATATAACTATATTGAGTTTGGACTCGTATGATTCGTCTTGACTAGTACTTTGTCTCTAGATGGTATCCAAGGTCTGATGATGAGGTGGCCACAGTAACTCTGTAATGAAACAACGCAACCTTATCGAGTTTATTCTCGTTTGATTCGTCTTGAAAAGTAATCCACTTTGTCAAGTTATGATCGTTTTATTTCTACAAAATAATTTCGATGTTTCACATCTGGTAAACGTCCCACGACGTCTAGTTTTTTTTAAGATTTTTGTCTGTTTATTTAATTATTCATTCGCGCAACACGCAAAAACTATTGAACGGATTTTGATGCACATTTTTTTTATTTGAGAGCAAGAGCTCTCAGATTAGACTTAAAAACTGGTATACATTTTATCTCGCTACTGTATTGGGAACCTGAGATAAAACCTAAAAATTAGCTAGGCTTGTCTAATTAAAGTTATTGAAAAAAAAGACAATTATAAAAACATTATGCATATGTGGCTAAGCATGTCAAATACTAAAAAACTTACTAAAAATGTCATAACATTTGTTTGTTTGACAGTCTGTTTATTTTGACTAATCTCCATAACGTCATGAGCAATTTTAACAGGGATTTCACTGGCAAAGCTGATGTTATAATGATATATAGATAGATATATAGAAAACGTCGTTTTATCCGGGTTGTCAGGCAATGAAAAACTGCTATAATATTATTAGAATACGAAGGTAAATTTCGCCACTATCTACAAGGTTGTAATAGCTCCGGTGGGAAATCGGGCGGTCCCAAAACCAGAAGGCTCCGGTTTGAGTCCAGATGTCTCCAGTTCGATTTTTTTCCCCTTCTTTTTCAAGTTCTTTACTTTGTGAGCAAAGCTTGGTCATCCAGGTACTCAGTTTTTAAGTCTAATCGAGAGCTATCAAATAAAAAGTTGCTTCAAAATCCGTTCAGTAGTTTTTGCGTGATGCGCGAACAAACAAACAGACAAACAGACAAAAAATCTAAAAAAATCGATCTGTGTTTAAACACGCCTATATAGCCTATTACAGTATTTTTTTCTCAAATATCTTAAATGTACAGACACAGCTCTATAATAGTATAGATAGATATAGATACTAAAGTAGCAAAGATATATCCTATGCCGACAGAATCACGGGGTTTTTAGTGGTAGAACCTTGCTTATCCCAGCACGAATGGGCCGATTCGATCGGGGAAGTCTCTTCAGGAAAGATCAGCGTGTAACAACAGCAGTTACTTCTACGGTCGGAATCCTACCATTGTGTTTCGCGTGGTGGCCCAACTAACAAAACTATGTCATATAAAGGGTAGACTAACGTTTTGATTTCACTTTTAGTCATATAAAAAGGTTTTATAATAGTTTTATATATGAGTATATAACGCGGGTTTGGGCGCACTTTATGTATCAATTTAATCGTCATTTTTAAATCACTTATATGACTATTTACCTTGTATATATTACCTTGTATTATTATAACGTATATACGTTTAAAAAAAGAGTATATCAAAATTGTTAAGCTAGATGTCAGTGGTGAACATTTTGTATTTTTGTAAAGTGTTTAATAATTACTTTTGTTTTAATAGTAACGTAAAGAAAGCCTATTAATATGCATGGCCGTAATAATATTGGTATTTCAATATTCAATATTAAAATAAAATCTATTAATTGCCATCAAAGTGACTGCCATATTGCTATTAGTTATTGGGCGACCGCATTACGACAAGTATATAACTATTCGTTTTATAAAGGTTATTTATACAATTTATGGCCTCCACCATGACGGTTGCAATTAGAGTTCTATTAGAATATATAAAAAACCTTCCTTATTCTGCTACAGTTTCATCGTACTTATATTTGATAGGTGTTAGAAATATCATATTTTGATGATTTTCTATTTTTTTTAAGCTTATTTCCAAGCTAGCCATATAAATTTAGATAAAGCGCAAAAATGTGAAATCGAAAATAACAGTTGAGCAAAATTTGAACCTGCATCTTCTGGAATACCGTGCCAGATGCTTTGCCAATTCAGTCATGATGACAATTGCTCGGGAGGTGAATTTCGATAACACATTCCTTGTTAATGTCTTGGGTGACGCCTGCGCCATCTGTCCTTCCTAGCTAGCATCTATACTATAGGCTACGGTAACCGCTTACCATTAGGTGGGCCGTATACTTGTTTGCCACCCATGTAGTAAAATGTTTTCATCTGCTCCCTTTTATGTTTAAACTACTTATCATAATACTTGGAAGCATCTTGATCTTCCGCTGGTTGTAGACTATGTGACGACACAAAAAATTGTAAAATGTTAAGCAACCTAAGCGACTTATGCGTAAATTAAATATTTAAAGGGTGCCTTCTGTCTAATGTACAGAACCATCTATATTTTTATTACTTTCATCTTAGCAAATTTTTTTTTTAAATTACATGAAGAGGTTTTTGCTGTTTTTAACGATTGGTTTTCTCTTAATTTTCTTCTAAAATCATCATTTAACTTAATTATTTACCACTTTTCTGAATCCACTGTTATATATTAATTAAAAAATAGCGATTGAGTTATATAAAAGTCACCAATTAACGTTTAAATAATCAAATGATTTATAAAAGTTATATTACAATAACGTTATAACCTGAAAGTTACATAAAGGTAATACGACTGGTTTATAAAAGTTAATTAGAAAATCATTAAAGGACAGTTTGTTTTGTAGATGTTGTATAAAAGGTTCTAATTTAGACAAAAATGTCAGCTCATGACTATTATGTAACTGAAACGTTAACTCGGCTTAAACCCCGGTCGTGTAAGCGTAATGTCAGATATGTTATATTATAGTCATAAAAAAATGATTGCAAAGACGTTTATCAGACACATTAATATGACTTAATTATATATAACTAATGTGTCATATCGAATACCATTTTACAACTATTTAGTTGCTGCAAAACAGTTATAAGGCCCTTATATGTCTGTTAGTTGTATAATCTAATTTAATATAACATTTTTGCTACTTGGGGGTGAAGCGCCGGAGGCTCAAACTCCCTCCTTGTTATTCTTCTTCTCTATTTCTATCCTTTCCTTGGAAATGGCGACGTGCGAGTGATGCCTCTGGTGTGGCTAGCGTCTATAGGCTACGGAAACCGCTTACCATCAGGTGGACTGTATGCTTGTTTTGGTAAAAAAGCATACAATCCACCTGAAGTCACTCTAGTAGTATCAACAAAAATAACAGCAAGAATTTTATAAAGTGCAATTTCTAATTTGTGAATAAGGAAAAAGAGTATTTTAGTACGAGCGGGAAACGAACCGGCGTCCATTCCTATCCGGAGAAGTGCTCTAATCCACCGTACATTTGTTAGAAATACCCAATCTCCTTACCACATTTGTCTTAATGACCAACAAAAAAAAACATTATTCACAAATTATAATTTGTACTTTAAGAGTAGCTGAACATGTCAAGTCCTAAAATATAGATCAAAAAGAATTTTATAGACTTGCAACACCAACCGGAGTTTTGCGTATAAGCAGCAAAGTTATACGTCGCTTAGGTTTTATAAAAATGTAATTATGAACATAAAAACACATAGCATCACGCCTGTATTCCCCGAAGGGGTAGGCAGAGGTGTAATATACGCCCACGGTTTGCCAGCTATGTTTAAGTCCCACGTAATAGGGGGCAAACCTATTGCCGTCGTTCGGGCACATTTCCAAACTCCGGGCTGCTACTGAGAATTTTCCTTTTTTTAACACTGCTCAACCCGGAGATTGAACCCGAGACGTCATGATCAGCAGTCGCTTACACTACAACTGCAACAGCAGTTACGATAGTGTAATTATGATACTCTAATTATTTTGGATGACAGTTTCCATTCACCACCATGTAATTGTTTGTCTGCCACGATGAGCGAAAAAAGCACGCGCCTTTGGGTCTTCAGCGCTCTCACTTATCAAAAGATACAGAACGGTAATATTGCCGTCATTATATTATATTCCAAAACAGTAATGGTATATTTCACTATAATAACTGATACGGTAAGTTCAGTGGTGGAACATAACGCGGTCAGAAGGCAAGTCGGGTCGTGTAAACAAACAACATTAGCACCAACAATGAGTGTTTACGCGCACAGAAATAGACTTGCGCACGCGCAACGTACAAACACTGTGAACGTTTTAATGGATAGCTAAAAACTTATGGTTTTCACATGAAAATATACCACATAAATGTTGCATTGATTGATTTACAGCAGTCATCATATTACTAGCTTTTTTATGCTATATGGGTGGCAAACATGTACGACCCACCCGATGGTAAGTGGTTGCAACACCATAGGCGTCACTAGCGCGTTGCCAACTCCAAGGAAAGAGATGGAGTGGAGGAGGTGGAGTGGAAGGATAATACATACATAAACATAGTATCACGCCTGTATTCCCGAAGGGGTAGGCAGAGGTGTATTACACACCCACGGTTCGTCAGCTATGTTTAAGTCCCACGTAATAGGGGGCGAGCCTATTGACGTCTACTGGGCACATTTCCAAACTCCATGCCGCTACTGAGAATTTTTATTTTTACGAAAAAGCTCAATAACACTCCCCGACCCGGGAATCGAACCCAAAACCTCATGATCAGCAGTCGCTCACACTACCGCTGCACCAGCGAGGAAGATAATAAGGAGAATATAAAGGGTTTAAGGGGTAAACTGCATGAGATTTTTTTGAAGCCTTGTGAAGTTTGCCAATCCACACTGTGCCAGCGTGTGGCCTACGGCATAAACCCTTTCACTGAGAGATGACCCGTACCTAAGAAGGGGCAATGCGTTAAAAAAAACAATTATCAACGATATCGGAGTACCTATATACTTATATGTACATATAAATAAAAACGCGCTTGATACGGATTCCATAAATTATTTAACAGCCCGACCTATAAATACTTCAGTATGGATGAATTACTAATTCCGATTTATTTCCCATTACTCCTATTTAGTCATGAAAAAAGGAAATGAGAATGTTGGTATTTATCTCTCACCCCGTAAGTAGTACCGCTACATGAATTGAACTGTCCTAAACTATTCTATGCCCGCAGCTTTGCCGCAGACAAAGCTAGTTTTTAGATTATATATAAGGTTCATAGTAGCGTCATAATTCCTCAATAAAAACGACTCTTCATAATCCGTTTTGAGTTAGCGACGCACGAGTTCGCGAACTTCTAGTATTACTAGCGTCCATAGGCTACGGTAAGTGCTTACCATCAGGGGAGCCGTATACTTGTTTGCCACCCACATAGTATAAAAAAGTACAGCCAGCGTATACCACAAATTAACTTGATTAACAAAATCAGAAACTATAGCTACTTTAAAAAAGTAATTAGGATGTGTTAAACATATAAACATTCTTTGGAAAATTATATAAACTACCGTTAAAACTGTTCCAAAATCCGTTGCATGGTTTACAAGAAGAAAGCGGACAAACACACACACGGATAGTGACTTTATACTGTGTAGGTAGGTATAAATTGAGTATTGTCGAAGCCTCAAAATCTATTATTAAAAAAAAAGTTATGACAGGTTAAATATAATTAACCAAAAAAGTTTCTTAATTTATAGTTTTGTTTACATTTTCGTACTTTGACCAGGGAATTGAAGGCAATGAACTGGATTCTCGTATAATGAACTTTGCGTTAATAATTCGGATTCTTAAATACATTTCTACGACGATAACAAAAAAATTGTGACAGCTAAGCGGTAAGACCAAGATTATGGGCGTGTACTCCGTCCGTTTGTACTTCAGAATTTAAATAAACAACTCTATGGCACACTAATTATCTGTAGCTATAAACTAACAATTGGAAAATTCAAAAGTGCACGCCTCATAATTTCATTTTTCACAATAAAATTTATTACAAGATCTTTCAAGGTGTCACTTTTGTTGAATTGGGTGGTAATTTAAATTGAATAAGTTATTAATAATGTATTGGTCTTACTATGGTCTTACTAAGTAGCTTTCAATAAATCACATAGACAGCGCGCATTTCAAAAAGTACTAATGTGGTTCTCATGTCTTATATAGATGGCGCTAATTTTAAGGAGTACTATATTGGTTCTATAAAAGTAGTTCTCACTAAATAAGGTACACAGCGCTGGTTTTAGTGTATGATGGAATAGACCATATATATTCAAACTAGTTTTTTTGTTTATTTTTTAATAACAATTAAACCACATCGAATGAGACCGTGAAAAGTGATAGGGTTCCTAATTATACTGAAGCGTAAGAGAGAAAAAAAGACTCGATTAGTAAAGTATTTCGGTCGTTATCGTGATAACATACAGGATCCGCACATACAGACACACGTACGTCCAAGACAGAACTTTTTTAAGCAGTTTTTTAACTAGTTTAAATAACAATAATGGCATCAAAAATATCATGAGTGTTAAAAATTGTTTTTCTTGATATGTGTGTGTATATATTATTTTACAAGTGCAATATAATATATGATAAATAGAGACATTTTAAGTTGTAAGGTGATAGTAGTACCCACCTCAACGCTTCGCTTATGAGGCGTGCAACACCTATCCCACGGGAACCATTCATTTTTACGGGATGCCTAAATTTCATGATTATTTGTTTAGAAGTTACAGCGTGAAAACGGAACAAATAAATAATCTAACTCACTTTTGCATTTACAATTTAGTAATGATTCCATTCCAATATACTGACCCATAAAATGAAATATCGCGAGGAAACCTGTATGCCTGTGAAATACTCTGGATGGCTTATGAAGTCTACCATGGTGGTCTAAATCTCTCATCTCATTATTAAAAGCTAAAGTCTTACAGATCGGGAATGTGTTTTGAAAAAGGAGCAAGATCTATCGCTGCAGAAAGAGCACTTACTTGTAGTTAGTGTATACCGGCACTTAGCTATCTTACATTGCTAATAATGATACCCATTTGAACAAACGATATTATTAGCCGTAGTTGACGGGGTTAATTGATGATCAGAGCAACGTACAACTGTGGATAGTGGTGTCTCAACTAGGTATATAATGTTTCTTTGTTTACTTACTCTTCGCAGCCACATACATTGCATGCCCTCTATATGTATCAATGTAAATTATTCTAAAAGCATTAGAATTTTGTCTCAACTCTTTATGGTGCCACAGTTGAGCACAAAAGATTTCTAGGCCGTAGTCAACAATGATGGCCCAGTGCGGGTTGATAAACTTCACAAGTCATCGCAAAAGGCATGCTGGCTAACTCACGATGTATTTCTTCACCAATCAATTAATCACTTTGTGTGTGTGCGTCTGTCTTTGCAGTCCTTGTTTTTACCACAAAGCTATTATTGTAACGGTACCCATTCAGAGTTATATTTATAGGTAAAAATCACGAAACTTTTAACATAGAATCCTGTCAAATCACCAGTTGAATCTCCTTAATTCCTTAGCAGTAATACTTTACAGTAATTCTAACTACTTATTACAAAGCTGGAACAGAGCTGTGTCTGTACATTTAAGATATTTGAGAAAAAAATGGTATGGTAATATTGGTATTGAAAGGAGAATGAGGATGGTGTCTGATGAATTTTTGTGTCAGGCACGAGGCGGTTTCAGGTGTGGAAGGGGATGCATGGATCAAGTGTTTTATCTGCGCAACATTATGGATAAGCATCTGGCTCTAGGCCAGCGGGTTTTTTGCAGCTTTGTGGATTTGGAGAAAGCATTTGACACAGTTGTACGAAAAACACAAAACAGTTTTTTTTAGATTTTTTGTGTTTTCTGTTTATTTATTCGCGCATTACACAAAAACTACTGAACGGATTATGATGCAACTTTTTTATTTGATAGCTCTTGATTACACTTAAAAACTAGTGTACATTTTATCCCGCTCCTATATCGGGAACCTGAGATATAAACTAAAACCTAGCTTTTGGCTGCGACGGAGCCGCGGGCAAAGGCTAGCGTTTCATAATTTATTTAGTTTGATAGTTTACCAGTTTGCTTATAGAGTTATTTTGTTTGATATTTCTAGAGAAGCGCCAAGTTAATCTTTACATAACGCATGATTTCATTTGAGATAATATTTTTATAGTTCAACATTTAATATCATTGCATGTGTTTGTGTAATATAAACAGCTGATGCATGAGTACGTTAGCCAAAATAAATTCTTTATCAAGGACGCTGGGTGATGGCCGGCGATTAGTTATAATCTTGTGAATGAGATTGCTAGACGGGCCTAATTTCAGCTACATACACTTAGTACCACACTAGGGAATTTGATACTTACTTACCTATCATCACGCCATCTCCCTTGCGGAGTAGGCAGAGAGAACAGAATGCCAAAAGGCTCTATTCTTGGATACATCTCTCGCTTCCTCAACATTCATAATTCTCTTCATACACGCTCGCCGGTTACGGAGACTCCTGACCTTTTTTCAATACATGACTGATTTGGTCTAGGTACCTAGGTGAGTCTCGGTCTCCCCCTGTACCTACATCCTTCCACTTTCGCATTGTATATCTTCTTAACCAGTCGCTCGTCCGGCATTCTTTCCACATGTCCTAACCATCGGAGCATTCCCTTTCGCATCTTTATACTAATACTCTCTTTCATACCTACTCGCTCTCTTACATCGTCCACTCCATTTGATAACCTTTCTAAAATAAAATAAAACTAGTCGACTCGTGCGGAAATCTGCAGTTCGATATTCATCAATTCCGATTCGATCAATTCCGATCGATATCTACCGACAAATCGACGCATCCATTAAAGGACCTCTTCTTAGCTGATTTTAAATCACAAAATTAAGAAAGGCGGTACATTTTTAGGCCTTGGGTCTGATTGTCGTCTTTAGCCGACACGATAAGCTAGATTTCATGATTTACCCCTCATAAAAATTAAGGGCAAATCATTGTATTTGATAAGGGAATAAAGAAGATCTTGCGGACCGCCAAAAACAGGCTAGAGAAATACTTAATATATGTTAAGATAGTTTTAAAGACAAGTTTTTGTTACAAAAACTACGTCTACAGGAAATGATTGAAAAATGGTTTGCAAATTTTGACCGGACAAAACTTACATACGATATTGCAAATTAATATAAAGCTTCACATAATAAAAAAATATCTGTGCTTAAAAAAATAGAAAAATTAAACGACGTAAGAGCAGCCGCCGACAGCAACTTTGATTCATAGATAGGTAGTACGTAGGTATTAGTTCTGTTCATAAAGATTATAAACTATTTATTTAAATATCACAGTACGATATTGAGGAATGGAGATACTGGTGACTAATTGGAGTTCGTGGCCTAGTTGTGCACTTGCAGTTCGAACTATCAGCTATATAGGGTAAGTAACAGTCGCTCTGCTGGCAATCAGATGGGTAACCAAAATTTATCTATTTGCGGACACCTGACCTCTTCCGTGCTTCGGAAGATACGTTAAGAAGAAAAAATCTGACACCAATCTTGTTCTAAGGTCGTCAGTTGTCCCCTTCTCTGAAGTAATGTCACATAGTTCCAGTGGTCCCCTATAACAGGCAGAGAGACGGACACAGCAGATATATTTAGTGGATTAGGACCCCACGCTAGCCTGTTCGTTGCCACGAACGACGGATGTGCGGTTAGGTACATTTTATCCCGCCAACAAAAAAGAGTGTTGATTATTATAAAAATATAGAATAAAAAAGTGTGTGTGTACTTCTTTCGCCTTATTCTACGTTTGTAGAAAAAACGACACTAACAATAGAAAAAAGTTATTTAAAACATTGAAAGTTTTATTATAACGCATTATCTAGTTAAATAAAGTTTATTAAATATCACAAAAAAAAACTAAAATGTTGACTAAGTATAGCTAACTTCAGGGTGTCTAACTTCACGTCGGCCACCTGCTGGCGCCTCGATCACAGTGGACGGGGTCCAGATTGGGGTGCAGGCCCAGATTAAGTATCTGGGCTTGGTGCTGGACGGGCGGTGACGCTTTCGCGAGCACTTCCGCCAACTGTCCCCGAGGCTAGTCGGCGCAGCATCCGCCCTTGCACGGCTCATGCCGAATATGGGTGGACCCAACAATGCGTGCCGACGGCTTTACGCGGGGGTGGTCCGGTCGATGTCGCTGTACGGTGCACCCGTGTGGGCGGAGTCCCTGGACGCACTGAACACGGCTCTTCTGTGGAGACCACAGAGAATCGTTGCATCCAGGGTCATACGTGGATACCGCACGGTGTCGACGGAGGCGGCCTGCGCGTTGGCCAGAATCCCCCCGTGGGACTTGGAGGCAGAGGTGCTCGCCGAGTGTCACAAGAGCGGGTGGGGGGCGGACGCCCCCTACCCAGAGAGGTGGCCAGGTGGCAGGCCGACGCCCTCCGAGATGCCATGGCCAGATGGAGGGCACGGTTGGAGGCGCCCCGGGCCGGTCTTTGGACCGTAGGGACGCGCCAGCCGGTGCTGGAGGAGTGGGCGGGGCGACGGCATGGAGTCCTTACCTTCCGACTCGTGCAGATGCTGTCGGGGCATGGTTGCTTCGGCAGATATCTGCACATAGTCGCAAGGAGGGAAGCGACTCCGGGCTGTCACCACTGCGGCTGTGACGAGGACACGCCAACAAAGGCGGAGAGACGGCACACGGCGGGTTTCTTTAGTGGGTGAGGGCCCCACACTACCCTGCTTGTTGCCCCGAACGACGGAGTGTGCGGTTAGGAACATTTTTTCCCGCCTTAAAAAAAAATGGTGTCTAAATTCAGGGTGTCGGTTTTTAGTGACGGTGTGCGCGCGCATCGTAAAAATTTACTCTCATAAGTTTTCTCTAACGCGCCAAAAGAAGTATAACTTCAAAAATGTTCTTTACATAGTCAGCCTCAGAAGTAAATGCCTGAAGCTCCGCTCAGAAATATCTCCAAAATAAAACACCTTTAAAGATTGGTTATGTTTCTTAAATACATAGCACGTGGCTTCCACATTTCACGGGCACCTCAAGGGAGTTGAGAATTCATTTCTAAATGCTAGACAGACAGCTGGCATTCAGAATACATCCAGTTTTATTATCAAAACGTAGTTCCACCACAATTTATAGACATTTAACTGCGTTTTGAAGCAAAACAACGGTTTTAGTACCACGTTTTATTTGTTATAGTTTCATCACACAGAAATCGTATAATTTGCTGACATGGGCGCATTTACTTATTTCATATAAACATCCGTAATAAAATCTTATGATAATACTAATAACACATAATTTAAATTTAAATTTAAAACTTTTTCGGTTATATCTCAGGTTCCCGATATAGTAACGAGATAAAATGTATACCAGTTTTTAAGTCTAATCGATAGCTACCTATCAAATAAAAAAGTTGCATCAAAATCCGTTCAGTAGTTTTTGCGTGATGCGAACACGAACAAACAGATAAACAGAAAAAATCTAAAAAAAACAAAACGTTTTGTGTTTAGACACGCCTATTTAACCTAATCCAGTATTTTTTTCTCAAATACCTTAAATGTACAGACACAGCTCATCATGTAGAGGAGCTGTAAAACGCAACTACACGAAAAACCGACACCGACGCCACCACGACCATCGCACGCGCCATAAACTATCCGACACCACTATGCCCTCCACACGCTGGCCCATCATAGTGGACCATCGCGATGGCCCATCATGTAGAGGAGCCAAGCAATAAAAATGGTATACAGGCAGGGCCGGATTTAAACTTAATGCCGCTCCTGGGCACCGGAAAAAAATCCGCCCCAATACTGGAATTTTACATAAACTTAGTTTAAGTATATATTTCATTTTTCATCAACAAATTTATTGATTGATTAAAGTTTTGAAAAATGCATACAATAATTCTGAAATTTTTCAATTTTCAAAAAAAAATAATTTAATTTATTTAATCCCAAAAAATAGAAAAATCAATTATTATTTTAAATGTCCAAGGAAATAATTTGATTAAATCATTTTGATTATTAATTTTTACCAAAAGTGCCAAAATTATAATTCACAAATAATGGATGAATTGATTTTCTTGAATTATCAATTAAACAGAAAATTATTAATTAATTATATTGAATAATCTTGATATGACTAAAAAAAAACATCACAAATCAAAATTTTGCTGCCCTAAAAAAATTGCCGCCCTGGGCACTTGCCCCGACTGCCCCTAGTGTAAATCCACCGCTGTCTACAGGGAACCTTTTTTGTTTGCACATTCATTTAAAATTACCCATTAAATAGATGATTGAAGTTACAAAGGTCGTCGTCGTTACAACTTTGAGTTACTGAGGTGCGATGCCCAAATTATTCGTTTAAGTTATAGAGAGTTCGTATTAAGTAAAAGAGGTTTTGGACTCCGAAGGGAAGGGAACACAAAATTTTATGAATTTACAGAGATTATTACGTTTATGAGGTTTAAGTTATCAAGGTTTGACAGTTCCACTGTGTATTGCTTATATAATTTTTGGCATACAAACCTAAGGGATGAACTGGTTTGAATAAAATCTGCTGTACCTACTATATTGTGGCGTGGATTGAATATTTTTTTTAAAGTAAGAGTTAGGGAAACATACCCAGGTGCTTTATGGTTAGTCACTCAGTAGGACGGACAGGAGAAACCAAACTTTACTCTAATTTGAAGAGGATATTGCCCATAATGGTTATAGAGCAAACAGAATATTTGCTATGCATGACGTCACCCGTCAAATCTGTCACAGACATAGTTGCTACTAGAATAGTAATCCACCTCATTCTTGTTCTTCTTTATTGATTATAATAAAAATAAATAATAATAAATATTCACGGACATTTCACACAACGTCCTCTGGCCCCAAACTAAGCTTAGCGCTTGTGGTATGTGTACCAGATTACGGATATAATGCATATATTACTTTTTCTTTTTGTAAATTAATACATATAATAGATAGAAAACACCCAGATGCAGTACAAATATTTGTGTTCATCACACAAATAATTGTCCTGAGTGGGAATCGAACCCACAACCTCGTGCACGGAAGTCGGTTACACTGTCACACGAAAGAAATCGTTTTGTGTTTAGACACGCTATATTAACCTAATAAACTCATTTTTTCTCTAATAGGTGTATTAAATGTACAGACACAGCTCTGTTACAGCTTTATAGTATAGAAACATAGATTATGATTAATGATCTTTCATCCCTGTCTACGATTGATTCTATTCGCTATAATCTTGTTACATTGAATAATGCAAGCGAGGACGTACTGAACTGTACTATCATCGTGGAGAATGTTCGCGATAATCCACCGATTTGGGGCGTGAAACTCCAAAGGTCACGGCAAATCTAATGCCGAGAGATTACATATAAAAGGAAAACATAAGGAGCTTAAGTACATTACTCACCGACAGCATAGTAGTTTAGATGTCGACATCACTTGCCTAATTTAGTTGGGTTTGATTCACATACAGAACAAATCATTATATGATCCACAATGGTGCTCTCTATTTATGTATTCCTGGTACCATAAATACTGTAAACTATTTGAAACGTCATTATATTAGAATTATTGAAGTAAATACGTCTTCACGCATGATGGAATTAGGGAGTAAGTTGGTGAATGTGTGACGTGAGCGTTACGAAAAGTGTGATCGGGCGAGGCGAACGGAAGTTGAGAGGGAGATATAAGTTAGTGAAGATAGAAAGAGAGAGAGTTACGTTATGTATATTACTGTAGGGGAAAGAGCGAGAGATGCGGGGACACATTTTCTGTCTCTTTCTCATTATTAATAGATATTAACATTATTAATAATATACATACCTATATATTTAATTTATTGTAAGTTTTAGGTATTTCAGTCGTGTGGTCTAAAGCACACTCGTTTTTTTTATTCTTTAGAAGAGAGTCAATTAAACTAACTCTGAAATTGTGAATTCTAAGATCGATGATGTACGCAAGCAAACTACGTACGGTAACTACGTTTAACTACCGCGGAAACTTTAATAGGCGGTGCTATTATATCTGATCGTCGAATGAACTGTCCTACAAACTATTAGGCACAGCTGAATTTTGCCATACAAAATCTACAAAGTGTCTATCACCATCACTTTAACCCCCAAAATGAACATTAAGTTTCATCAACATCTGATAAAAGATGACTAACTATAACTGACACAAACCCATCCGCATACTAAAATAGGTACAAATTGCTTACCTTCTTAGTACATGCAACAGAATAACAGCGGTACCTACTCTAAACAGACTACTACAGTCGCTACAATGTCGGTCAACGGTTTGAAAACTAACTGGTTTGGTACTAAACGGATATATCAGGAATTATAATGACCTATCCTCACTTTTAGAAAGCTGTAACAGAGCTGCGTCTGTACATTTAAGACTTGAGAAAAAAATTACTATACCCATTCGGCGCGTCTGAACACAAAGCATTTTTTTTATATTTTGGCCGTTTATCATTTTATCTGTTTGTTTATTCGCAAAGCTCATATACCTGAATAGCTCCGTTACATATTTATAATAGTAATTCTGAAAATTCAATAAATTCTGAGTTTTCCTGAAATTTCAAAATCCGGCCGTAATCCTGAGGACACACTTTTTTTTTTGTTAAGGTGGGTAAAAATGTTCCTAACCGCACACCCCGTCGTTCGGGGCAACGAACAGGGTAGTGTGGGGCCCTCACCCACTAATGAAACCCGCCGTGTGCCGTCTCTCCACCTTTGTTGGCGGGCCACTGGAACTATGTTACATTCTTTCGGTGGTAATCCTGAGGACACCCTGAACATCCTGAGATCTCAAGACAAATCCTGAGATATACATAGTAACGTTAACTGTAAGTCTCTTGAACGTCCTATTCACTTGCATAAGTACTTGTGCAAACCACCTCCTCCGTGCCCACTATCGCCTTTCCTCTCCTTCGTCTCATCCGCTTTCCATCGTTCTTCCCCCCCTAATCCGCTGCTTGTGGTGGGGTAATGCCCCTGGTATTGCTACTATATTACGGTAACCGTTTACCATCAGATGCGTCTTGTGCTTATTTACCACGCTTGTAATAAAAAAACTGTTCTATGTACTTATATGAAATTAATCTAATGCTTACAATAAGAATTTGGAGAAGAACATCGCGAGAATATTTTAGAAGTCTAACAACCCGCATTGTATTTCCGTACCTATAACAGAATCTTCATTTTGATCTAGAGAGCCAAGAACACAAAGTGCGAGAATTTGAATAGTAAATGATATCTACAAGTCGCTTGCCCACGCCATCTAGATTACTGTTCCAGTGGAAACCCGAAGCGAATAGCGGGGCAACAAACTTTATTACGACGCAGTAGGAATTGTCAACATACTAAAGGCGAAAACTCCCTTTAAGATAGTGAATTAAGCAAAAAAAAGTCAAAATAAATAGAAGTATTTGCTTCGTTTAGTGAAAAAGCTTTCAAACATACCTACGTCACATACTTAAACCTTAAAAAAATAGACGACTAAGCCTAAATGTAAATAAACCTAGAAATAACTACTATTTTAATTAAACATGAAACAAAATCACGAGAGTAATTGGTTCCGTTCTAAATAACTAAAACAGTCATGTGCATAAAACATAAATTGGAACTAAAAATAAACTCAATGTACACAAATACTAGAGCATGTTTTGAACTTCAAAGCAATAATTTAAATTTCGATCCACAATAATATTATGAATTTCGATTAATGTGTCAGCTGAAAGAATTAATTAGAATAAAAAATAATCCGTATCAAAAACTATTTGAAATTGGAACCAATAAATATTCGTTTACGGTCAAACATTTGTATTTAGAACATAAAAATTGCACCGAAACATTTTTGAATTTAGAATAATGCGTCATTGAATAAAATGAAACATACCTGCACGCCCTTTTCTTCAGTATCGGCCATCACACTACGTTCTTTATTAGGTACTTATAAGATGGCCTCTTTTGTGATCACGTCCAGAATACGGGAGTGCCGGGAATGCAATGAGGGACGGTCTGTGGTGGAGAGAAGCCGTATAGATAAAGTGAAACGGACACAGAGAATAAGGAACCGCGACATTGAGATACAGCGTTTATTAGAAGCTAAGATTCAGATTATTGACCATTAAAATAACTGATAAAGAATGCGATCCGTGTTAACTCTATATTATTTGTCACGTGTGCGGTTATAGTGGCTAAAGAAAGATGCTCGTAAGAATTTTGCACCATACTCTTGTTACCGTCACTACTTCACCCCGCATGATCAGATTATAGGGAGATAGACAGTCTTAAACACTGATGATTTCTAATGTTTGGAGAATTCTTAGAAAAATTTGTTTATTTTCTTTGAATAATTTACTTACTTTCTTTATTTACAGAGGAAAGACGCAAGACGACAAAAGGGGATGAGGATATAGATAGGACAGGGAGTGTGTTGCCCTAACACACTCACGCTCGGGCATTCTCAATCACCATACGAAAGGCAGGAGTGTCTACTATTTCTTCACGCCAATATTTTGTCTGTAGTATTTCCTAGGTCGAGTAGGCCCAACGGCTCATTCTCGTGTTTTGATGAATTTTTATAACACTCAAATAGTTATATTGAATATTTATAACTTATTTGGCAAAGCCGTCATAGAACTCCGACATATTTATAATTTACTAGCTCACCCGGTGAACTTCGTGCCACCATTTTTTTTTCGTGAATATTTTGCAATGCAAATTATTAAAGTACTAAAATCGCTATTAAAACATAGAGGTTGGCAGTAAAAGGGTGACAATTTAGGGTTGTGTGTATTGTTTAATGCTGAATCATAAAAAAATTAAAATAAAAAATTTCGTCGTCAAAATAAAAAAAAAACATTTTGGGGTGGACCAACCTTATTACTTAGGGGTATGAAAAATAATTTACATCCTATTCTCAGACCTACTGAATACACACAAAATTTCATAAGAATCGGTCAAGCTGTTTTGGAGGAGAATGGCGACAAACACTGTGGCACGAGAATTTTATATAGGTATTAGATTTAAATACGCTACACCTTGGAACCACTAATCGAATAAGAAAGAATATTTTTGTATTAGATAGCCCAGTTTGAAAACTATAAGCTATTCAAAATCACGTTACAACCCATAGATATAGTATTTACAACCCTTCGAGACCGAGCAAATTTGAAAAAGTAATCAAATAAAAGTTATCTGACGTCACAAAATTAATACTGTACTGCGGATACGTAACGTATAGATGGCACTTTTAAAAAAATATATTAAATGCGTAATTACTGATTTCTTTTAGGCAACAAATAACAGAAAGAACACTAAGCTAAAACCAAGGGTAAAAACCAGTATAACTGAATATATGCCTAAAATGTTGTCTTAAACAACAATGAAATGATGCTACATTTCATTGTCTTTATGTTATTATTTTATATTTTTTTACATTTTTTGTTCTTTCTTTCGTTTACATTATTTGATGTAAAACATCTAATGCAGAGGAAGGGTAAAATCGGGTGTTAGCGTGGCGACGCTTTTATTTTACTTCTCACGTTCAAATCTTGCAAGTTAAATTTGACACACTTCCCGGTTTCCGATTGACCTGAAATTTATATGCATATGTATATCGCGTGACAATGCAATATTATGATGACACGGAGATGATCTGATGATGGAGCTGGAAGGTGGACATAGGAACTCTATAATGAAAAGGCGCAACCCCATCGAGTATGGGCTCGTATGATTCGTCTTGACAAGTACTTTGCCCCTAGATGATATCCAGGGGCTGATGATGAATCTGGAAGGTGGCCACAGTAACTCTATAATGAAACGACGCAACCCCATCGAGTTGTGACACGTTTGATTCGTCTTGATGAGTATTTTGTCTTTAAATCGTATCCAGGGTCTGATGATGGAGCTGGAAGGTGGCCATGTAAAACTCTGTAAAATTAAATGGCGCAACTCCATCGAGTTAGGGCACGTTTGAAATGTCTTGACTAGTACTTCAGCTCTAGATGATATCCAGGGTCTGATGATGGGGCTAGAAGGTGGCCACAGCAACTCTGTAATGAAACGACGCAACCCCATCGAGTTTGGAATCGTTTGATTTGTCTTGACGAGTACTTTGCCTCTAGATGGTATCCAGGGTCTGACGATGGAGCTGGAAAGTGGTCACAGTAACTCTGTAGTTAAACGACACATCCCTATAGAGTTTATGCTCGTTTGATTCGTCTTGAGGAGTACTTTGTTAAGTTATGATCATTTTATTTCTACAAAATAATTTCGATGTTTTCACATCTGGTAGACGTTCTGCGACGTCTAGTTTTTTTTGTATATAGTCAAGACCCTGTACCTACTGGTGGATAACCCTTATATCCCGAGGGACTTTATAAACATACAATTTCACGGACACAAAGATCACCCAGACTCAGAAGAGCCATTTGTGGATCATACAAAGAGTTGTCCTGAGTAGGAATCAAATCCACAACCCTCGGGGCATTCCATCATTCATACAGTTTTTTTTAAAATTAAAAAGGGTTTGTAACCATGGAGTGCGGCTATCTGTACAAATAAATACAATTTAAATCTGTTTGTAACGTCTATTTAACAGCTAAATGTGTATATATAGTATTTCAAAATTTTTGATTAACGACAGGACCGATTTGAATTTTCACTGGCAGATAGCAGATGCTATAAAGAGTAACCTTATTTTTATTTGGGAAAAATATGGTAACAAGAAAGAAAATAACTAAATACCTCGTACGAAGTCACGGGTAGCAGCTACTTTATATAGTAAAATCTTATTGCGACCGACTTTGGTTAGCGATCGTAACGCGCTCATGATTCTGTGTACAACGCGCCTTATATTTTGTTTATAGGCTATCCGTGAACGGAAAATTCGTATGTACATAAATCGCTGAAATCTTTTTGGCCGGCTATCGTTTAGTGACCATACGTATTAGATACTAATATTTTAAATAATCTGTATAACGTGAATTTATCCAAAGCCAAAGGAAGCATTTTTAAACATAAATTGCTTATTTCAAAAAGATCGACAAATTTATATTATTTAGTAAGTAATAAAATAAAAAGTATAATATTATTTAGTATGTTCTTTTAAAGACAACAATCTGCACTAAGGATTAATCGTTATATCATGAGGGACTTTACAAACATAGAATTTCACGGACACAAATTACACCCAGACTCAGAACAACCATTTGTGAATCATACAAAGAATTGTCCTGTGTCGGAATCGAACCAACAACACTTGGACGAGAGGCTGGTATTTAAACCACTCCGCCATCTGCGCAGTCTCGTAATAAGTTTTATAATAGGAGAATTTAAACATGAATCCTCAATCATGTGAGATAAATATCGATACTGCGAATACTACGACAACTTACTGGAAATATTTATATATATATTTTTTTTTATATTTCACATTTTCATATTTTTTACCAAATAATCACGCAGCCCTATGAATATTTTGATATTTTTATATATTTTCGATTTCACATTTTCTCACACTATGTTACCTTAGTAGTGGAACCTTTGGAACAGATTTCCAGAAATTGTGAATATGAATCCAAGCTGTATCAATCTTTTTTGACATATCCCCCGATATTTCGGAGTCATTGTGACATTCGCGGTCAAAATATGCAAAATAGATCTTTTTTAATTGAACACTGTCAAATGTCTTTCATATGTCATGCTATGCACCCTACGAAAAACCGGGTGTTGCCACTAATCTACCTAGTTCACGTGCGTCAATGTGTAGGTATACCTTTTCAATTGTGAAGCCTTCACAAATTTAACACTTTAAGTCAATACTTGATATTTACTTTACACAATGTTGTACCTAATGAAAGAATCGACGAGGCACGAACAAGAGATAACATTTTCTTTTGTTAAACTACTTTTGTTTACTTTCTGATATTTAAAATCACTCGAATAACAGCGAAGTGTTTCGCCACATATCACGTCTGGCTCCCACGTGGGCGAAAGGCCTAATGTGGCTGTGTGCGTGTGTGTGTATTTGTATCTATGAGTGCGTGAGTGTGCGCGTGCGTGCGTGTGTGTGTATTTGTGTGTGGGTGTGTGTGTGTACTGTACCATAGATAAACAAATGCAGGAATAGACAACGTTTGCTTACTAATGGAGGCAAAAGAGCAAATAGTATTAACGTCACTCATTTATTTAGAGCGAAGCATTCTAGTTTGACCAATTGTACTAAATTATGTGTTATGAATTGCGCAGTAAGACGTAGCTGCTATTCTTGACGCTATTAAATATTACTAGTTATAAACATACATTGTAATATATCTCATTAACAAATGTACTCAGCGACAACAAATAATTCCCATATCCTTATCCTTGCTAATATTATAATTGTTACTTACTCAACCAATCACCTGAAAATTTTGCATACATATATAAGTAGGCTGTCTCTCTTCGATTATTTTAAACCAACTTAGTAGCCAGTATAGATGCTCTCAATATTAGAGGCACCAGTGTTGCCAGCCCGAGGAAAAGCAATAGGAGATGAGTACAGGAAAGATTGTAAAAAGGAATGAGAAAGTAGAGGTGAAGAATGAAAGACAGAGGATAAGTAGAGCACGTGGACCTAAAATCTACTAATTCATCCATCAGCCTTTCAATGTCCACTGTTGGACATAGACCTCCCCAAGAGAACGCCACAACGAGCGGTCCCGTCATGGGGGATAATGCCGTAACCGCCACGCTTGGCAGGCGGGTTGGCGATCGTAGTGGATGTTGTTAATACTCGAGGGAGTTCTGCTGCCCACTCCCTCGGTATTCGGCTCTCAGTCGGCTCTTACGACTCCCGAGGGTAGAGAGGGGTGGGACAATTCTAAAGCCAGCCCCACACGGCCAACTACTAAGACTCTTACCCTATCAATTGTGTCGTACCAACTTATAAAGAAAAATCTTATGGTAGCAGAACGTTGATTATCCCAGCATGAGCTTGATCGGCACATGACACGGCCCCACACAACATCCACTGCCATCGCCAACCCGCCTGCCAAGCGTGGCGATTACGGCATTATCCCCCATTACGGGACCGCTCGTTGTGGCGTTCTTTTGGGGAGGCCCACGGAGTACAGAAAAATAGCGGAGATGCCGCAAGGCAACTAGGTCATGTCACCTTCAAATAGGTCAACGACGTCACAGTGGGCGGGGCCTAAAACCGTAGTATCAAATGAACCGTCACTGCAATCGGTTCGCTCTTTTCTCACGTTTATATAGGTATTAAATTCTTTTAACAATGAAGTGCGTTGTTGATGGGTGTAAAAATTGCTCAGAAGCAACGTTAAATCAAGATGGCATATCATCTCATGTGTAAGTCGTTTAAATTTATATATATTTATATTTAAAACACATTTTCTTTGTTTCATTACAAATAGACATCTGTCGTCGAAAAGTGCATTATACCTACAACTCCACCATATCGTCACTAATATTATAAAAGCATAATATTATAATAATTTTTTGTCACAAATAAGTAAATTTAGCTTTTATAAAGGAAAATCCTTTATAAAATATAAATTATTTCAAAGATTTATTACTTAGTTACATGATATGTGAGAAAAAAATATTAAAGAATTACATGTCATCTATTTAAAGTAGCATAAACGGGTCTTTTTTCGCGTACTAGTTGTCCCGTGACCACGGCTGCTGCAACGCAGTTGAAACGTCGGGTAAAAGGTACTTAATAATTTCACCTATTTTATACAAATATAAAATAGGTGAAATTATTAAGTACCTTTAAAACCCTATAAAAGACCCGTTTATGCTACTTTAAATATGTGTACAATTCGCGAATCTTTAAAAGTTACATGTCATCTGTCGGTGAGTATTCGGCAATAATTGACAACATAAAGTTTGCGTCACACCAGCGAACCCATTATCGAATATAAGTATTAACGTCATGTTATTTATTAAATTGTTTTTTTTTTCATCGTGTTATTGATTTATTTGTTATTATTTTAAATTCCCTGTTTATACAGAAATTATAACCGCAAGTATACGTTAGGACTGCGTGACGGAAATTGTGCTAATAGGGTTGGTTCATTTATCCCAAGCACCAAGTTACCCGTCAGCGGTCGTACCCGTCCCTGGTTTAACAGTACCTGCAGGGAAGCTGCACGTCAGAAGCAGTTCGCCTATTTGGCCTGGAATAAGGCCAGGAGGTGTCAGGACCTGAACGCAAAAGAAGATAAGCGAAAGTATAACGCCGCTTATAGATCTAATGGGAAAATTATCGCCTATATTACAGGTGCATAAGAATCCACCTGATCCTGATATACATTGGTATATGGCATTTTGTTTCGCAATCTCAGTTACTCTCGCAGCGGTTTATACTTGATTAAGATCTTTCACTCCAATGCTTCATTGGTATTTTGAGCGTAGCGAAAATATCCTACGATCCTACGTCATTACGTCTATGCCCAATACTGATTATCAATATAAACAATGTGAGATAGAGTAGAGTATAATAGAGTGAACGGAGCATTGTGACAACTTCTCGGCAGTCATCACCTCAGCCAGAAGGTACGTGTCGCAATACACAACGCAGTGCTTGTCCCAACGTTATTGTATGGAAGCGAGAGTTGGGTATGCAAAACGGAGCATGATAATAAAATCAATGCGGTCGAAATGCGATCTCTGCGGAGAATCTGTGGAGTGAAGCTGACTGACCGCATTCGTAACAACGATGTAAGAAAGCGAGTAGGTATGAAAGAGAGTATTAGTGTAAAGATGCGAAAGGGAATGCTCCGATGGTTCGGACTTGTGGAAAGAATGCCGGACGAGCGACTGTTAAGAAGATATACAATGCGAAAGTGGAAGGATGTAGGTACAGGGGGAGACTGAAACTCACCTACCTAGACCAAATCGGTCATTTATTGAAAACAGGATGGAGTCAGAAGTCTCTGAAACCGTCGAGTGTGTGTGAAGAGAAGTATGAATGTCGAGGAAGCGAGAGATGTACTTACACAACAATAGAGCCTTTTGGCACTCTATTCTCTCTGCCTACTCCGTAAGGAAGATGGCGTCGTGATGAGTAAGTTAGTATAAACAATGTGGACCAGCCTTACTAACGCATATGAAATGTTCTGGAACAAACTGTTGTGCTTGTAACGCCATAGTGGTGAATAGACAAACTAAATTAATGAAAAATGTTTACGCTGTAAAATACATTTCACCACTAGATGGATTTTGATCTAGGGGTGGAGCTATAGTTAATGCCTCGTCCGCATTTAGCGACGCTTCGTTCTAAAGAGATTTTGCCTTGAAACACCTCCGCTATTTTTCTGTACTCCGTGGGGAGGCCTATGTCCAGGAGTGGACGTTGAAAGGCTGATGGTTGGATGGATAGGCTACGGTAACCGCTTGTACCATAAGGTGGGTCGTATTATACTTGATTGCGACCCGCGTAATATTAAAGACTAGCTTTTTTCCGCGGCTCCACCGCAGCCAAAATCTAGTTTTTAGGTTATATCCCAGGTCCTCGATATAGTAGCGGGATAAAATGTATACCAGTTGTTATGTCTAATAAAGAGCTATCAAACAAAAAAGTTGCATCAAAATCCGTTCAGTATTTGTTCGTTTTTGCGTGATGCGCGAATAAACAAACAGACGAACACACAAAATTCTAAAAAAATTGTTTTGTGTTTAGGCACGCCTTTATAGCCTATTACAGTATTTTTTTTCTCAAATATCTTAAATGTAAAGACACAGCTCTGTTACAGCTTTATAATTGTATAGAAGACTCGAAAATAACATCTTATATTTTATTTCTCTAGCTTGTTTTTCTGTCAGTCGCGAGATCTTCCTTATTCCTTTATTAAATTCCATGATTTATGTTTTCCTCTCCTTTTATCGTGCCAGCTAATGATGAAAAATATACCCACGGTTTAAAAAAAACTAGACGTCGCGGGACGTGTAACAGATGTGAAAACATTGAAATTATTTTGTAGAAATAAAATGATCATAACTTGACAAAGTACTCCTCAAGACGAATCAAACGAGTATAAACTCGATGGGGTTGCACCGTTTCATTATAGAGTACCTATGTCCACCTTCCAGCTCCATCATCAGATCAGATCCATGTCATCATAACATTGCATTGTCACGTGATATACACATGCGTGTTAAGCTTCAGCTCAATCGGAAACCGGGAAGTGTGTCAAATTTAACTTGCAAGATTTGAACAGGACAAGTACAATAAAAGCGTCGCCACGCTAACAGCCGAATTTACCCTCCCTCCGCATTAGATGTTTCACATCAAAATGTATCGTTTCTCTTAAATTTGAGATTTAAAATCATCTATGAAGAGGTCTTTCAATGGATGCCTCGATGTTTCGGTAGATATCGAATCGGATTCAATAAAATGTTGATGCGCACTGCGGAATTCGACGTCGACTAGTTATTTTTATTAAGATAGCATTCAGCACTAGGGAATAATCTTAACCACAGGGAACTTTACAAACATAGAGTTAACGGATATAAGTAAAGTACTTTGAACAACTATTTGTGGAATACACAAAAATTGTCCTGATGGGAGCTATAATACATATATTCGGCACGTTAAGACACATGGAAATTGGCTTTCTTGATATATTGATCTAGTTTGGCTCAGTGCGTCGTGGTATCGTGAAAGGAAGGTGTAATTACGGGTCGACCTAATTGATGACAGCAATTTACTGAGCTGGGGCATGTAGTTTTACGCAAGTTTTAAACAACTTACGTATTAAATGGAGCGTCTTTTCAAAACAACTTATTTTGTTAACCATGTTTATTTAAACATTGAACGGACTAACATAATAATAAGTACGTTAACATAACAATAACTACGCGTCTCTACGACATGAAATAAAATGGTAGTTCTGTAGATAATTTTTTGGAGTAATCCTTACTAATATTATAAAGGTGAACCCGCTTCTTATAAGATTTAGCATATATAAGCAAGTAGGTATATAGTTCAGCTACTTTTTATCCCGTATAAATTGATAGTTTCTGTTTATCTACGTATTGCTAATTTTATTTCTAAGAACACTCTCAAACAATTAGTCTTACAATCAAAAAAATATAAAAATCAAAATCCGTCCAGCCGTTTGAAACACAGACAGGCAGATACAGGGTTAAACACAAAACACGTAAACGGAGAGGGTTTAAAAATAGCTCAGAATTCGCAAAATATAACAAGCGCCATCTTTTGCTCGTCTCTGGTAACTTCAAGACGTTTCAGCCTTCACTGAAAGATGCTGAGAGTTTCCCGTACCTACGGAAATAATTCCTCAAAACTCCGCTAGACTTTGCTTTGTAAGATAACTACTGCAGTTGTTTTAAAAGGCGCATGACATAGATCCATGTTATTTACTCTACACTTGGTCGTAGCTTGGTCTTAGATAAATAGCATGTAGGTAGCCTTTGTTAATTTTTTTTAAGGGGGAAAAAATGTGGCTGTCCGCACACCCTGTTATTTGGGGCAACGAACAGTCGAACAGGGTAGTGCCATAGCCTATCCCTGTAAATGGATGTTATCTCTTCCAATACGGTTTTGGTAAGGAACTTTATCACAGCGCGGTACTCAAATCTATAATACTATTATAAAGCTGTAACAGAGCTATGTTTGTACATTTAAGGTATTTGACACAAATAAATGCCTTCACGCAAAAACTACTGAACGGATTCTGATAAAATTTTCTTGTTTAATAGCTTATTACAATTGAAATAGAACAACAAACTTTTGGCTGTGGCGAAGCCGCGAGCAAAGGCTAGTTAAAGATATTCGAGAAAAAATACTGTATTTGACTATATAAGCGTCTTTTGTTTTGTGTTCAAAAAACATTTTTGAAGTTATACTTCTTTTGGCGCGTTAGGAAAAAATGATGAGAGCTTTGAGAGTAAATTTTTACGATGCGAGCGCACTCCGTCACGAAAAACCGACACCTTGAAGTTAGCTATAGTCAACATTTTAGTTTTTTTGTGAATTAAATTAACTTTATTTAACTAGATAATGCGTTATAATAAAACTTTCAATGTATTAAATACCTTTTTTCTATTGTTAGCGTCGTTTTTTCTACAAAGAAGTATCACTTCGAACGCGTGTACATAAGTACACACACACTTTTTTTTATACTAAATGTTTTTTTAATTATCTGGACATTGATCATACAAAAAGTATTAAACGGAGTTTGACAAAATATTTGACTAGATAGATTTTGATTAGACTGACAACGCTACATCGATGTTAATGGCGCGTTATCACATGGGTCTGTCATGACAATGGGTGTGCCGCAGGGGTCCATTTTGGGGCCATTTCTGTTCCTAGTCTATATTAATGGCCTACCATACTACGTAGGAGATAATCGAAATATTGTGTTGTTCGCAGATGATACATCTTTATTATTTAAAATAAGAAGGCAACTACTTAATTATGACGATGTGAACAACGCACTATCTAAAGTTGTTCATTGGTTCAATACTAATAACCTAGTTTTAAGTGAAAATAAAACGAAATGTATAAAATTTACTACACCCAATGTAAGGCATGTAGAAACCAATTTACAATTGAATGGCGTCGAACTGGACCTTGTGGAGTCCACGGTTTTCCTAGGTATCACTATAGATAACAAACTCCAATGGGGCCCCCATATTAAAAAATTGTCAGGTAGGCTTAGCTCAGCGGCATATGCGGTAAAAAAAATTAGATTATTTACTGATGTTGAAATGGCTAGAATAGTTTATTTCAGTTACTTTCATAGTATTATGTCCTATGGCATACTGCTATGGGGATGCTTCGCCGATTTAAATTCTATATTTGTACTTCAGAAAAGGGCCGTTCGTGCAATCTATAATCTGGGCCCGAGAGTTTCCCTTAGACAGAAATTTAAAGAAATAAATATTCTAACTGTCGTGTCTCAATTTATATATGAAAATCTGTTGTATGTCAAGAAAAACATCAGAAGCTTTGATAAGTATAGCGACGTTCATCACATTAATACAAGGAACAAAGGCAATCTTGTTGCTCACAGTACTCGTCTCCACAGAATTAGTAGATCTTTCAAGGGGCAATGTATATGCTTCTACAATAGAATTCCTGAAAATGTCCGAAACATGCCACTAAATAAGTTTAACAAAGCCATAAAAATTAGACTTTGTAATGAAGGTTATTACACTGTTTCGGATTATCTTGAGGATAAAACTAAATGGGCTTGAGCTGCTCCTCATTAATTAATTTTCAAAATTGTTTTATAAGATAATGTAATTTTAGTGATAAAGATTATATTAAATTGTAATAAATTGGCAATTTAAAAAAAGTGGCCCGTGAGTTTCTTGCAGGGTTCTTCTCATGAAAGGCTTTACTACGGAATCCGGCCGCTTGTGGCGATTGCAATCGCCACTTTGTTATTGCGGTTGCACTCGCCTCAGGCGCTCGTGTTAATTATTTTAATTATTAGTGTATTATTGACGATTTTAAGTGCTACTTAATAGGCCTATGAAATAAAGATATTTTTGAATTGAATATATATCCTGCTACAACATCAAGGACCTGAAATATAACCTAAAAACTAGTTAGCCTAGTTTTAATATGCAAATTACAGGCAAAGGAAATAGCAAATGTTTACATAATGGGGGGGCTCGCCAGTCTATTATTAGTAACGGAGACATACTTCCAGTGTAATTGGACTCAAGTGAGCTATTTTCATTCAACGAGTCGTACCTACATCAAGTGGATGATTTGTTTACCAACGTATGTTATGGAGTCATCGGATTTATCTGCGCAGCTAGTTTTGAGCAGTGACTGACCGAAGATTCGATTTCGGTTTTGGCAAGTTTCGGCAAAAATCTAGTTTGGGCACCATTACGGTTTCGACAGAAAATCTACCGAACCTTCGGCCGCATCGAAACCCTATGTTCGAGAGTTATCGCGCTTCACTTGATTGACTTTGGGAGAGTTCGTGTCTCGTGTCATTTCACACGTTATCGCTGTCTGTATAATAAGTGTGTAAAATAAGCCAAATTTCAGTAAACAATAGACTTTTAACTCGACCCTAAAAAGTCTCGGTTTCGCCCGAAACTGAAACAGATACCGAAGATTCGATTTCGGTTTCGGTAGAATCTCCTGTTTCGGTCGGACACTAGTTTTAACTATATTACAGTATGGTTCTGTCCACTCCTCCACTGATATTCATTTATAGACAACACCCTTTTTTTTGTTTATACGGAAAAAAATGTACCTAACCGCACACCGCGCCTCGTCGTTCGGGGCAACGAACAGGGTAGTGTGGGGCCCTCACCCACTAAACCCGCCGTATGCCGTCTCTCCGCCTGTGTTGGCGGGCCACTGGAACTACACATTCCTTCAGTGGTATATAGACAACACCCTACACTAAGGAATAATCCTTGTATCGCGGGGGATTTTACAAACATACAATGTCACGGACACAAAGGACAATCAGACTCAAAACATCCGTTTGTGGGTTATAAAAAGGGTGGCCGGAGCTCGGTACCACTCCGCCATCTGTGTAGTTTAAGTGGTTAAAGTAGCCTTAATACCGTTGATGTACCTTTAAATACAATAAACAGTAGTATCGCATAGCGTGTCTTTCGGGCGGGAATAAATGTGTCTAACCGGATACCCCGTCGTTCAGGGCAACGAACAGGGTAGTGTGGGGCCCTCACCTACCAAAAAACCCGCCGTGCGCCGTCTCTCCGCCTGTACTAGCGGAACTATTTCGCCCCCTAATATTAGATATAGGTTATACTAGCCTTTGCTTGCGGCTCCGCCGCAACCAAAAGCTAGTTTTTAGGTTGTATCTCAGGTTCCCGATATAGTAGCGGGATAAAATGTATACCAGTTGTTAAGTCTAATCGAGATCTATCAAATAGAAGAGGTTGCATCAAAATCCGTTCGATAGTTCTTACGTGATGCGCGAACAAATAACAGACAAACAGATAAACAGACAAAAAATCTAAAAAAATGTTTTGTGTTCAGACACGTCTATATAGCCTAATACAGTATTTTTTTTCTTAAATATCTTAAATGTGTAATAAATTTGACACACTTCCCGATTTCCGATTGAGCTGACATTTTACACACATGTGTATATCACGTGACAATGCAATATTATGATGACATGGAGCTGATCTGATGATGGAGCTGGAAGGTGGACATAGGAACTCTATAATGAAACGGCGCAACCCCGCGTCGAGTTTGGGCTTGTATGATTCGTCTTGCTGAGTACTTTGTCTCTAGATGATATCCAGGGTCTGATGATGGAGCTGGAAGATGAACACAGTAACTCTGTAATGAAACGACGCAACCCCATCGAGTTTGGAATCATTTGATTCGTCTTGACGAGTACTTTGTCTTTAGATGGTATCCAGGGTCTGATTATGGAGCTAGAAGGTGGCCATAGGAACTCCGTTATAAAACGACATAACTCCATCGGGTTTGAGCTCGTATGATTTGTCTTAGTGAGTTCTTGGTCTCTAAATGATATCCAGGGTCTGACCATGGAGCTGGAAGGTGGCCACAGTAACTCTGTAATGAAACGACACAACCCTATCGAGTTTATACTCGTTTGATTCGTCTTGAGGAGTACTTTGTCAAGTTATGATCATCTTATTTCTACAAAATAATTGCGATGTTTTCATATCTGCTAGATGTCCCGCGACGTCTAGTTTTTTTTAATACTATGCGAGTGCCAAACATGCATATGGCCCACCCAACTGATGGTAAGTGGTTACCGTAGCCTATATACGCTAGCAACACCAGAGGGATCACCCGCACGTTGCCATCTCCAAGGAAAGGATAGGATATGTAAAAGAAGAGGAAGAACAAATTATTTTGAAAGTGGAAAAGAGAGTCGTTGCCTTTACCTGCTCGCACTTTCCTTATAATTTGTTCTTTGAAAGTAGCTGAGCATGTCAAGTGTACAGTACCAAAAAATTATTTGTATAAATTATTTGTTAAATTTTATAGAAAGAAGTTTAGCCCTCTATCGATGAGATTTTAATACTGACCTATTTCGAAAACATATATATAATAGTTTATTGTAAACAGTTCTATCATGTTCTAATATTATGTAAACAATGCGAATGTGTTTCGAAGTAAATATTTATAATATGTATCAATATACTACTGGTGAATTCACTCGCATCTAACTGCAGAAAAGTAGTAAAGTATTAATACTTTTTTTTTACTATCCATTATTCTTTTTGGAATACTAATTGGGTGGCAAACAAGCATATGGCCCACCTGATGGTAAGCAGCCCATAGACGCCAGCAACACCAGAGAGAGAGAAGGATAATAAGGAGAGGATAGGATGGTACTAAGGAGAGAGTAGGAAGGATAATATAAGGAGAGGATATGGATTAAGTTCGGGTCTCCGGCGATCTCACTCACTATACGAAACATAATGGTAGGAGTACCTAGCGTTGGTTCACACCGATCTTATGAGAGAGGGTGTTACTTCCCCGATCGAACCGGCACAATCGTGCTGGGATAAGCAAGGGTCTACCACTATAGTACCCTGCCGTCCGCGGAAGCCTACCGCGAAGGTGCGACGCCCAAGTGCGCGAGGCGTCGCTCAAGAGAGGGTGCCCGTAGGGGCTGCCGCCTGCGGATCGCGGTCGTAACGACGCGGTACCCGTGATCCGCCGTAGCAAGGGCGGGTGTAGGCGCACGGTGGGTTTTTAGTGGGTGAGAGCCCCATTCACCCCGTTGTCTCCCCGGGCAGCGGGGTGTGCGGTAGGACATTTTTGCCCACCTAAAATAAAAAAAAATAAAAAAAAAAAAAAAGGCTCTACCACTATACTATAAATATTTGCAAACGTTTGTGAATGTGAAAAAACGTTGATGTTTACACGTCCAGATGTTTACATGTTAAGCCCTTAACCACGCCTAAACAACTGAATGAATTCGGAAGAGTTTTGGTAAGTAGATGTGTAGCTGAGACATTGGATCTACATATAGGACACTTTTCCTCTATCTTATGCCTCTTATTTGTCTAGCCTATTCTTCTGTTAGTCCACGAGATCTTCCTCATTCCTTTATTAAATTCCATGACTTACCCATCATTATAAAGCATATAGTGCTGGCTAATGACGAAAGCCGTGTGAGGCCAGCTTTAAAATCGTCCCACCCCTCTTTACCCACGGGAGTCATAAGAGCCGACTGAGGAAATTCCGGGGGAGTGGGCAGCAGCACTCCCTCGGGTATTAACAACATCCACTGCGATCGCCAACCCGCCTGCCAAGCGTGGTGATTACGCCATTATCCCCCATAATGAGCACACAGTTCTCTTGGGGAGGCCTATGTCCAGCAGTGGACGTCGATAGGCTGATGGATGGATGGATGAATGACGAAAGACAAATAGACCCATGGTCTAAACATGTACCACTTCTGCATTAAACACAAAGTGAAAAATGTGAAATCGAAAATAACAGTCAGGAGCAGGATTTGAACCTGCATCTCCTGGATACCGTCCAGATGCTTTACCAATTCAGCCATCCTGACTATTGCTCCTGACTGCTAATTTCGATAACACATTCATACTTAACGTCTTTGGGTGACGCCTGCACCATCTGTCGGAAGCATTTTCATACATTATACCGACCAGGTAAACTTAATTTTACAATTAAGATTTTACCTAATAATGACGCAAACCCTATAAATATTTAGATATTTTTATATATATTTTTAGCATTTGACATGCTTAGCACTATGCATTAAACACAAAGTGAAAAATGTGAAATCGAAAATAATGCATAGTTTAGATATTTTTATATATATTTTTAGCATTTGACATGCTTAGCACTATACATTAAACACAAAGTGAAAAATGTGAAATCGAAAATAACAGTCAGGAGCAGGATTTGAACCTGCATCTTCTGGATACCGTCCAGATGCTTTACCAATTCAGCCATCCTGACAATTGCTCCTGACTGCTAATTTCGATAACACATCATACTTAACGTCTTTGGGTGACGCCTGCGCCATCTGTCGGACGTATTTTCATACATTATACCGACCAGGTAAACTTAATTTTACAATTAAGATTTTACCTAATAATGACGCAAACCCTTTAAATATTTAGATATTTTTATATATATTTTTAGCATTTGACATGCTTAGCACTATACATTAAACACAAAGTGAAAAATGTGAAATCGAAAATAACAGTCAGGAGCAGGATTTGAACCTGCATCTTCTGGATACCGTCCAGATGCTTTACCAATTCAGCCATCCTGACAATTGCTCCTGACTGCTAATTTCGATAACACATCATACTTAACGTCTTTGGGTGACGCCTGCGCCATCTGTCGGACGTATTTTCATACATTATACCGACCAGGTAAACTTAATTTTACAATTAAGATTTTACCTAATAATGACGCAAACCCTTTAAATATTTAGATATTTTTATATATAGTTTTAGCATTTGACATGCTTAGCACTATACATTAAACACAAAGTGAAAAATGTGAAATCGAAAATAACAGTCAGGAGCAGGATTTGAACCTGCATCTTCTGGATACCGTCCAGATGCTTTAGTCAGGAGCAATTGTCAGGATGGCTGAATTGGTAAAGCATCTCAGACGTTAAGTATGATGTGTTATCGAAATTAGCAGTCAGGAGCAATTGTCAGGATGGCTGAATTGGTAAAGCATCTGGACGGTATCCAGAAGATGCAGGTTCAAATCCTGCTCCTGACTGTTATTTTCGATTTCACATTTTTCACTTTGTGTTTAATGTATAGTGCTAAGCATGTCAAATGCTAAAAATATATATAAAAATATCTAAATATTTAAAGGGTTTGCGTCATTATTAGGTAAAATCTTAATTGTAAAATTAAGTTTACCTGGTCGGTATAATGTATGAAAATACGTCCGACAGATGGCGCAGGCGTCACCCAAAGACGTTAAGTATGATGTGTTATCGAAATTAGCAGTCAGGAGCAATTGTCAGGATGGCTGAATTGGTAAAGCATCTGGACGGTATCCAGAAGATGCAGGTTCAAATCCTGCTCCTGACTGTTATTTTCGATTTCACATAGTTAAATTATAATACATATTTATGCTAGTACATAGTCATATTGTATATGGTTTAGTGATTGAACGTCATACCACAATCTTTACAGTCCTTGGTGTAAAAGCTGAGCTATTTCTAACTAAGAATAGTTTCGTACAATACTACGCCAGTGTAGACGACTCTAAATATAGCTAAATCGTATCTGTCACATGCAATTATTCTATTTACTGGGCACTCAGACGTTTTATTCGCAGTGGCGATGTTATATACGTTTGTATTCTATACTATTATAAAACTGTAACAGAGCTGTGTCTGTACATTTAAGATATTTGAGAAAAAATAACTGTGATAGGCTATATAGGCGTGTCTAAACACAAAACATTTTTTTTAGAATGTTTGTCTGTTTTTTGTTCGCGCATCACACAAAAGCTACTGAACGGATTTTGATGCAACTTTTTTTTATTTGAAAGGCCTTGATTAGACAAAAGAACTGGTATACATTTTATCCCGCTACTATATCGAGAACCTGAGATATAACCGAAAAACTAGCTTTTGGCTGCGGCGAAACCGCGGGCAAAGGCTAGTTTTATTATATTATTGCTAGAGGTGAATTGCAAGCAACTATTCACCTGATGCTTTGTGGGGTTTGTGCCTTGCCGTGTAGGGCCGGCTTTAGAATTGTCCCACCCTTCTCCACCCATGGGAGTCGTAAGAGCCGACTGAGGGAATACGGGGGGAGTGGGCAATAGCACTCCTTCGAGTATTAACAACATCCACTACGATCGCCAACCCGCCTGCCAAGCGTGGCGATTACGGCACTATCCCCCATTCTTGGGGAGGCCTATGTCCAGCAGTGGACGTTTATAAGGCTGATAAATCGATGGACGGATGCACCTGATGGTAAGTGGTACTAGAGGTCCATCAATTTCACTACCTTGAGCTTAGATAGAGTACCTATGAAAATGACTGAAATCCTTAATTAAAACATACTGAAATGAGACACAGCCTGAGCGTTTATTCTTTTTTTAATGCTTACAGCATACATTCTTTCAGGAGGACTGGCAGGCCATGTAACCATGAATTCTATAAAGTATATGACCACAAAAACATCCAGTTTTGAGTTAAAATCAAGAAATTCTCGATTTCGTAGCCTAGTTGTGCACTTGTAGTTTTAACGATCGGCAAGGTTAAGCAACTTTCGCCCGGCTGGCAGTCAGATGGGTGACCAAAGAGTGACACCTAGTTGTTGACACCTGACTTCCTCCGTTCTTCGGATGGCACGTTAAGTTGGGTCCCGGCTGTCAAATAACATTCTGGCAGTCGTTACAGGTTGTCAGTCCTGAATAAAAATCTTAGTTCTTAAGGTCACCAGTTGTCCCCTTAGTTAGGTCGTGGAGGCGAGACAGGCAGTCGCTCCGTGTAAATATTGGTGGACCGGCTAAAACCGAACAGGCCGACTCCAACAAAACGATTGGTATAAAGCTAGGGAGATGATTGAGAAATTCTTCATCAAGTTCTCGAGTGGAAACCACATATCGGACGACACGAGGTAGGGGAGAGGCCTATGTCCAGCAGTTGACGTCAAAAGGTTGATGTATGAATGGATAGATCAATAATTGCAATCCCCATGGTGATTTCTTAGGTATAAAATCTTCCTACCACTGAAGGAATGTAATATGATTCCGATGGCCTGCCAATAAAGGCGGAGAGACGGCACACGGCGGGTTTCTTTAGTGGGTGAGGGCCCCACACTACCCTGTTTGTTGCACCGAACGACGGAGTGTGCGTTTAGGTACATTTTTTCCCGATTTAATAAACAAAGAAAAAAAAAGGTATAAAATTTCCCTTAACCAACCGCGGGACTCGCAGTCGTTGGCTGTGGGCTACATAAGCCCACAGCCCACTGTTTTACTTATGTTGTCGGGGACTAGTTGGCGGCGGCTTTACATCTCATAAGTCTACACACCAGTCGCCAACACGACCGGCTTTGTTGTCAGCGGCTTCACATCTCGTTGGAAAACATTGTCGGTGGCACGAAATCTACAACTTCTTTGCGTACGCAAGTTGCCACAAGTCGCCGAATAGTTCGCGCGGGAGTAAGTCGCCGATATGATTCTCTGAAATAATGCTGACAACACGAGGTCGCCGGGCTGTGTCGGTGGGTATCGGCGACTTTAGTATGTAGACCCCCTTAGAGAGATCTATGTGTGTTTCTTGTACTTAACGCAGATTTTGATACGCATTACGGGTTAACACTAGATCAAATTTAATCTCTGATATGCCATATTGAAGATAACGTCTTGTCAGGAAGAATAACTAGGTAAATACTTTAAAATGAATGTTTCCGTTTAATGCAATTTTCTACATAAAAACTGTACTTAAACTTTAGGTATGTGTAACGCCGATAAACGCTCAAAATTTATTTTTCAACTAGCCTTTGCCCGCGGCTTCGTCACAGCCAAAAGCTAGTTTTCAGGTTGTATCTCAGGTTCCCGATATAGTAGCAGGATAAAATGTATACCAGTTTTTAAGTCTAATCAAGGCCTTTGAAATAAAAAAAGTTGCATTGAAATCCGTTCAATAGTTTTTGCGCGATGCGTGAACAAACAAACAGACAAAAATTCTAAAAAAAATTGTTTTGTGTTTAGACACACCTATATAGCCTATTACAGTATTTTTTTCTGAAATATCTTAAATGTACAGACACAGCTCTGTTACAGTTTTATAATAGTATAGAAGACTAAACATCAAACAGTCAATTTGGATGTTTCTCATCTGCTCAGCGTCCCACAAAACAGCAAAATTTCTTGTTTTTTAAAGCCAATATTAACTATCATTTTGATACACGAACGGCGATATTATTGATGTATCGCCGCAATTACGCACGAGAACTATATTTACCATAAGACATCAAAAGCACATCACACCAGCCACATCAAACTCATCACATCAGCCACATCAAAACTTATCTCAATTACTCAAGGTATCGAATTTTAGCAACGGTAAATATAATTATAGTGAAAGTAGATATACCGGTTGCTGTTTAACAAATACCTACCTGGGAATCAGATAAAGAGATTAGTACATAGATTTAGTATATACTCGTAGATAGATCGGTGATGCAAAAGAGTAAGAACATATTATACGCGTATGTTAGAGTGAGATAGATAGACGAGACCACTATCATACACGCTATGGACCTGTATGGACCTGACATCAATCGTCAACGATCCAAATTTCGCATATTTTAGGAAAATTGGAGAAATTATCGTTTAATTCTGTATTAATTGACGTGTCTAATCATGGTTACGTGAGCAGTGCCCAGATGTAACTCATATAAGAAAGAAATCACACAGAATTGTACATTTCACATGTAAGTCATTTGTTATTTTTATATGCAAAGCTTATGAACTTACCACAAACGCTGTGCTCATACACGGATGGGGAATTTTATTGCATTAAATCGTATGCATGCCCGGAATGCCTTCGAATTTAATATAAAAAGATAACAAATACGTGAATTTTGTTATATAAAATTTACAATGTTTCTTTTATAGAGATTGACACTATCGATATTTCGGTATCGATAAAATGACTTCAATGTGTCTATTATTGGGAAAGGCAAAGCCTTGATTTATGTCTCAGTAAAGGTTATATAATTTTTTTTTTTCATAAATTTGAGTAAGATCATTCTATACGGTTAAGTAATCATTTTTTGAGTAAATGTATTTTTATCTTGGGATAGTTAAAGTTTATATTTTAACGTTTTAGATTTCCTCAGAATATTGGTGTTCGACAAAAATGGCTTAAAATGATTAATAGAGAAAACTGAACTAACTAACTAAACTAACTTATCATCGCCATTTCCCTTGCGGGGTAGACATAGAGAACAGAGTGCCAAGAGGCTCTATTCTTGCATACATCTCTCGCTTCCTCATCATTCATAACTCTCTTCATACACGCTCGCCGGTTTCGGAGACTCCTGACTCCACCTTCCTTCAATACATGACCGATTTGGTCTAGGTAGGTGAGTCTTGGTCTCCCCCTGTACCTACATCCTTCCACTTTCGCATTGTATATGGGCTTAAGCAGCCGCACGTCCGGCATTCTTTCCACATGTCCGAACCATCGGAGTATTCCCTTTCGCATCTTTACACCAATACTCTCTTTCATACTGGATCCCGAAAAATTATTCGAAATTATGCAGCAAGCACTTTGAACTAAAATGTTTTTAAACATTTTGATCTATATTTTAGCACTTGACATGCTGAGCTACTCTTATAGTACAAATTATAATTTGTGAATAAGGAAAAAGAGTATTTTATTACAGGCGGGAATCGAACCGGCGACCCTTCCTATCCGGGGAAGTGCTCTAATCCAATGAGCTACAGTACTATCTTTTAGACATACCCAATCTCCTTATCACATTTGTCTTAACGACCAACGCCCTCTATCGGAACGCATTCACATGCATTAATCCAATATAGTAAGTTTAATTTTGCAATTAAAATTCATACTATTTGATGGCGTGATTTTTTTTTAAACATTTTGATCTATATTTTAGTATTAAACACAAAGTGAAAAATGTGAAATCGAAAATAACAGTCAGGAGCAGGATTTGAACCTGCATCTTCTGGATACCGTCCAGATGCTTTACCAATTCAGCCATCCTGACAATTGCTCCTGACTGCTAATTTCGATAACACATCATACTTAACGTCTTTGGGTGACGCCTGCGCCATCTGTCGGACGTATTTTCATACATTATACCGACCAGGTAAACTTAATTTTACAATTAAGATTTTACCTAATAATGACGCAAACCCTTTAAATATTTAGATATTTTTATATATATTTTTAGCATTTGACATGCTTATACATTAAACACAAAGTGAAAAATGTATGAAAATACGTCCGACAGATGGCGCAGGCGTCACCCAAAGACGTTAAGTATGATGTGTTATCGAAATTAGCAGTCAGGAGCAATTGTCAGGATGGCTGAATTGGTAAAGCATCTGGACGGTATCCAGAAGATGCAGGTTCAAATCCTGCTCCTGACTGTTATTTTCGATTTCACATTTTTCACTTTGTGTTTAATGTATAGTGCTAAGCATGTCAAATGCTAAAAATATATATAAAAATATCTAAAATATATTTTAGTACTTGACATGCTGAGCTACTCTTAAAGTATAAATTATATATATGTATTTACAAAAAAAAAGTAGTATATGTATTATATCCGTAATCTGATACCCATAGCACAAGCGTTAAGCTTAGTTTGGGACCAGAGGACATTGTGTGAAAATGTCCGTTAATATTTACGTAGAACATGGCAACTTTGCCCTAAAAATAAAAATATTTTTGCATTAGTTGGAATTATATTGTAAATTCTTAACGTTTCTTTAATCCGTATAGACTATAAACTTCCTTTATGTCATTTCTTGATAATTATTGTGAAATATATCCAGATACTTAATAGTAGTGTTTAAAAATAATTATTATTGAGGGTGGGCCAAATATCGTGGACATTTTGCAACTTTGCCAACTTGTAATATCTCCTTTATTGCAAGATATAAAAATATTTTAGAAACGTTTTAATAAAGAAATAGGTATATGTAGTAAGGCATGAAATTATGAGAATAAACATATTCGATGTCCTTCAAAATTGACCGGGCAATGTAATAAAGCCGCGTAGAACATTTTTTTCACCGCAATGATCAATGTCCAAGGGCTGCCACCAATGAAGAAATGCTAAGTTTAAATCATTACTAAATAAAAAAAACTTTTTATAAGGGAATATTTTAATCAATACCATAAAATTACTATTTAGCTTTAAATGAGCACAATGTGTGGAATTTTCTTCTAGGCGGCTAATTACTTATCTAACAAAAACTGCTATGACAATATTTCTAAATTTTACGCTAATCAATGATGTTTAGGGAGCAGGGTGCCCAAGGACCACGTCTGCCACCATAACAGGCCTGCGTTATCAATTGACAGCATCTTAAAAATGTAAAAAAAACGGTATGCTAAATCATTTGTTCATGTCTGCCTCTTGCAATCCAAGATGGTCAGAAACATCTTCAAAACGAGGAACATCGAAGTGGCTGACGTCCAGCCCTCTGACTTTTTAAGTAATTAAATATTTTTTTATGATTTAAAAATGTGTATATGAAATGTTCACTTGGCAGACCCGAATTGTTAAAAATGTTTGCTAAATAATTTATTCGTGTCTGCCTTTTGGACTGATGGTCAGAATCTAATAAAATAATAAAAGAGGCTCCTCTTTATGTTTTTCCTAAATTTAATGGCTTTTTTTAATTTGAAATAATATTTGGAGTCAAACGAAACCCACGATTCATTGGACATCCAAATCCGAGGAGGTCAGGCCAATGACCACATGATTTGACGTGGAGTAGAAAAACCCCAAATACCTGGGGAATTATACCGTTGTCACTCTCTTCTCTCTAAGATATAAAGAAAGAAAGAAAGACAAACTTTTGAAAAAAAAATACTAAAATGGTTTGGTCTTGTAAAATCTCTGGACTGTTTGGACGTCTGTCTCTTTAATGTTTATCGTTTTAAGGATGATTTGATCATCATCCCAAGAAGCAGACGCGAACAAATTGTGGTAGAGCCTTGCTTATCCCAGCATGAATGGGCCTGCTCGAAAGGGAAACCTCTCACAGAAGATCAGCGTTAAACAACGGCTGATACTAATACTGTTTTATTTCGTGTGGTGAATGAGAGTATCAGAGGCCCAAATCCCCTACTTATCCTTTGTCTCCCCATCCTATCCCTTTTCTTGGAGTTACAACGTGCGAGTGATACCTCTGGTGTTGCTAGCGTCTATTCTATAGGCTTTCCGCACCGCTTACCATCAGTTATGCTTGTTTGCTACCCGCGTAGTATATAAATATATATTTATGTTATTAACATAAAACGCTGTAATATAATGTAATTCGCCTGCAATACAAACATTCTCTCCAAGAAATAAATAGTAACTAAGAGAAATTACAAAATTTATTCTCAAACATACATATAATTTACGTAGAACATGGCAACTTTGATGAAAATGATCAATGTCCAAGGGCTGTCACCAATGAAGAAATGCTAAGTTTAAATCATTACTAAATAAAAAAAACTTTTTATAAGGGAATATTTTAATCAATACCATAAAATTACTATTTAGCTTTAAATGAGCACAATGTGTGGAATTTTCTTCTAGGCGGCTAATTACTTATCTAACAAAAACTGCTATGACAATATTTCTAAATTTTACGCTAATCAATGATGTTTAGGGAGCAGGGTGCCCAAGGACCACGTCTGCCACCATAACAGGCCTGCGTTATCAATTGACAGCATCTTAAAAATGTAAAAAAAACGATATGCTAAATCATTTGTTCATGTCTGCCTCTTGCAATCCATGATGGTCAGAAACATCTTCAAAACGAGGAACATCGAAGTGGCTGACGTCCAGCCCTCTGACTTTTTAAGTAATTAAATATTTTTTTATGATTTAAAAATGTGTATATGAAATGTTCACTTGGCAGACCCGAATTGTTAAAAATGTTTGCTAAATAATTTATTCGTGTCTGCCTTTTGGACTGATGGTCAGAATCTAATAAAATAATAAAAGAAGCTCCTCTTTATGTTTTTCCTAAATTTAATGGCTTTTTTTAATTTGAAATAATATTTGGAGTCAAACGAAACCCACGATTCATTGGACATCCAAATCCGAGGAGGTCAGGCCAATGACCACATGATTTGACGTGGAGTAGAAAAACCCCAAATACCTGGGGAATTATACCGTTGTCACTCTCTTCTCTCTAAGATATAAAGAAAGAAAGAAAGACAAACTTTTGAAAAAAAAATACTAAAATGGTTTGGTCTTGTAAAATCTCTGGACTGTTTGGACGTCTGTCTCTTTAATGTTTATCGTTTTAAGGATGATTTGATCATCATCCCAAGAAGCAGACGCGAACAAATTGTGGTAGAGCCTTGCTTATCCCAGCATGAATGGGCCTGCTCGAAAGGGAAACCTCTCACAGAAGATCAGCGTTAAACAACGGCTGATACTAATACTGTTTTATTTCGTGTGGTGAATGAGAGTATCAGAGGCCCAAATTCCCTCTTTATCCTTTTTTCCACCTCCTATCCCTTTTCTTGGAGTTACAACGTGCGAGTGATACCTCTGGTGTTGCTAGCGTCTATTCTATAGGCTTTCCGCACCGCTTACCATCAGTTATGCTTGTTTGCTACCCGCGTAGTATATAAATATATATTTATGTTATTAACATAAAACGCTGTAATATAATGTAATTCGCCTGCAATACAAACATTCTCTCCAAGAAATAAATAGTAACTAAGAGAAATTACAAAATTTATTCTCAAACATACATATAATATTTATGCCAAACGAAATGTACTTACTTAACTTTATGTTCACATATACTATACTATGTGAACATAAAGTTGTACATTTCGTTAGTTAGAGAGAGAGAGAGTTAATCGTTGTAGATTAATTAAAAAGTTATTAGTGCCAACCCTACACAAAAAAAATAGGTTGGCAATGTCGTCAACAATAGTCCAAAAACATACATGTGACTTTGCCCACCCAAATATTTTAAAATACACTCGGTTTTTGGCGGCAAATACAAATTCAATATTATTCATTTCGTATGTAATAACGACAAAAAAATGAATTACCTGCTGTAACTCCAAAAAACTAAAAACAAAAAAAACTATCACTTTTTGGTAAAGTTTTTGTACTGGTTTTTGCCCGCGAAAAATCACTACCTATTTGCACAAGCTCTGACAGGCAACTAAAGTGACATTCGTGGCACAGAGCCCCATAGTGTTGTCTAAAAAATAATGAATTATTCACCACAGATAAAACAATATTATTTATAAGGCCAAATTTGCTATATATCCATTTAACCAAAAAGTACACGACTGGGCAAAGTCAAACCTCAAAGGCAAAGTTGCCATGTTCTACGGTATTATTTATGTCAAATGCTAAAATATAGATGGAAATATTCTAGCGAGGTTTCAAGTGTATAATCCAGCAAAAATTGTACAAATGAGTTTTTCTGCCGCAGTACGATACGAAATCCAGCAGGCCTACCATGAACTCTTAGAGAGCTAGCGATTCAATTCCGACGCAATTCAAAAAGAGGGTGTGTTGTTGTATTTCGTACCATGATGTCTAATTGAACGATCTTGTTTAGGTTGTCAAGTAAGTTCATGGTACGAATTTCAATACAAAGATGTCATGTTTACGATTCAGATTATGTGCAATTCAGATTCGGCAAAAACAAAAGATTGCGTATTTGACACGTCATGGTACGAAATTGCGATTCAGTTCAGGTTGGGTCCTAAACTGGATCGCAATAAGAGTTCCTGGTAAGCCTGCAGAGCCGTGTTCAATAGACTGAACATTAGACACTTAAAACTTTTTTCAACCCCTTACTGCCTACTATTTATTGATCATGCGTCTACCCTCACAATGAAACGGATTTAGGCCACACTCCACAGCGCTGGCGCGCGCGCTGTGAGCCGTTCACTTGAAAATTTCCTAAGTTGCAAACTTCCTCGCGATATTTTCCTACACCGAGCACTAAAAGACACTCGATACTTTCAATAATGACAGTCTCCACAGATGAAGGAGTAGTTTAGATACCGGCCTCCTAACCAAATGTTGTGGGATTGATTCCCACACAGGACACCCTGTGTGGTTCACAAATCGTTGTTCTGAGTCTAGGTATACATTGTGCCTATGAAATTGTGTGTTTTTAAAGTCCCCTGTGATACAAGGAGTATTCCTTAGCGCAGGATCTTGTCTTTTAAAAAATCGAAAGAAGTTATAGATAATATGATTGTGTAACGATAACATCTCTGCTTATCCCATCTTAGTTCCTCAGCCCAGGCGCACGTTAATGCGTGAAGTTTAAAAATAAAATCATAAAAAACACAGGTGTTTGTCAGTCGTTTGTGGTTAGTTCCCGCTGTAAAATATCGTAAATCGTCTTAATATCCACGCATCGATCGTCGTAAAAAGTTGTGCCAACGCCTCTCTGTGATTTTTATGCGATATTAATTGGTGATTTATAATTCCGAACAGATATTAGCGTCTGTTTTAATTTCAATTAGCGTATCAACGACCTTATTTTATGTAAAATATGTTGTCCGTGTGGTAACGGACTAAGAATACAAGTGTCACCACCCCATCCTTTCCCGTGGGTGTCGTACAAGGCGACTAAGGGAAGTAAGCAATAAATTATCATCCTTTGCATTACTGATGGTAGGGCTGGGTAAAAAGTGAGAGTACTCACTTGCTATCGGGCCCGAGCGGGTTGGTACCACAGTCTCCTGTGTGACCGGTCATGAAGCACGTCAGTGTATTTTGGCTGTAGCAGAAAATAACCGTTTATTCTCTCATTTCTTATCTGAGAAATGAAATGGTGCGCAGCGGCTTGACAATACCCTCGGTATAGTCGAGTGCATGAGCGACGGTTACCACTTACCATAAGGCGGGCCGTGGCTCGTCTGCCACTAGCAAAAAAAAAGGCGAAAAAATACTGGTGAGAGTAATGTGGGGCCCACACCCACTAAATAGACGCGCCGTGTGCCGTACTTCCGCCATTACTGGCGGATCACTGCGTGACATTACTTCAGTGGTAGCATATCAAAAACCTTTCGAAACAGTTACTCAAAAATCTGCTGTTTTTAAGGCGACTAAGGGATGTAAGCCATTATCACTACATTACTGGTGGACGGCTAGGTACCAAGTGGGAGTACTCACTTGTTATCTTGGGTTCGAGCAGCTCAGTACCACCGTCTCTCGTGTGACCGGCCATAAAGCGCGTCAGTATGTTTTGGTTGTAGCGAGAGATATCTCATTCTGATCGATCATTCTTTCATTTCATATACCCGCTCACAGATCAGATCACCCGTGTAATATATATGAATAAATTATAGTTTAAAAAACTAAAATAACACGCTTTAAATAGCTAGTTGAACTTAAAAGTAGTAAATAATATTACAATAAATAATGATTGTAAAAAAGCGTGGGGTGCTTTTTACTATATAGGTGAACTATTTGTAACATTTGACTATGCACCTCACGCTTTTTTACAATCATTATTTATTGTAATATTATTTACTACTTTTTAGTTCAACTAGCAATTTAAAGCGTGTTATTTTAGTTTTTTAAACTGTAATTTATTTTATTATTTTTTTAGTCTTAAAATAGTGTCAAAAGTACTGTTATTTAAAAGAAATAAAACCTACTTATGCCGTGATAATTTGCCTTTAAACTTCATCGGACGGACATGGCTAAACTATAAGGGTTCTTTATTGGCTACGGAACCCTAAAAACCGATAAACTCGATAACTCAAATTATTATATTGTCATCGGACCTTGATAAGTGTGCAAAGTTTCAAATCAATCCGACGTTTTGAAGTGGTTGAAAATCACGTTCGAAGATTCCGTAGCGTGTTTTTTAAAGTTATATAAATTAACAAATCTTATTTTGCAAATTGAAAAATGGAATAATTTTATCAAATTAGTGTATTCTGTCATCGGTCCTCGATAAATCTACAAAGTTTTAACGATACCTGGCCGTTTAAAGTGGGTTAAAATTGCGCCCAAAGGAGTCGGTTACAAACATACAGGTGAAACTAATAAAAAGCGTGTAAAAAGAACGTACACTGCTACTTTAAGACTTTTAGTAGGTAGATCACTCAGTTATTAGGACAAAATTTCTAATGCAGTTTAATTTACTTGAGGTAAATTAGAAGTAACTGAAAGTTACCAATCTCTTTTAATGCGCTTGAGTGGAGTCGAGAAATTTTCGAGGAACCGTCTTAGAATATGGGTGTAAGAAGCTAATTAGGGGCTGACTGCTATCACCATCTTATTAACGGACTGCCCAGATGGCGGGGTAGTTTAAATATCGGCCTGCCCGAGTGTTGTTTGTAGGTTCGATCCCACACAAAACACATAACTCTTTATTGTACAAATGATTGTTCTGAGTCTGAGTATACTTTGAGTGAAATTATATGTTTGTAAAGTACCACGTGACGATGTTTAAAAAAGAATCTAGTAGTATTATACACAAAGTTGGCTCAGCAGAACCCTGAGACCCCGTATACCATCTACAGGGACTTTTGTAATGAAAACAATACATGCTAAAACTCGAACTAAAGAAAAATATCTCTGTCGTATGTTGTAGAAAGTAATTTTAGAGTTCCCATTAATTAAAAATGGTAATGTCAAGTACCTAATATGATGAATAATATCGCACGTGGTTGGACCGGTGTATTTTCTGCGGCATTAGGTGCATACCGCAGAACTTATTACTCTAGCGCTCTCTCTAATATTTGTTTTCCAAAAGAATTTCGTCGCCATAAAAGTTAAAATACGCTGGTCTAGATTAGATTGTCTTTGGTACTTTGCATCACGTCTTGTCTGGTTTTCGTAAAGTCTTGTGTACGCCACGTATAACGAATTCTAGCAAACATCTTTTACGGTCAATCTTCGGAGCTCCCATCTTGATTTATTTCTTTCCTTATCCCGGACGAGCCCTCAAAAATGTATTGGGTACTAATTCAAGAAGAAATAAACGTGTAATAGCTAATTTTTACTTAATTTTATTGCACACCAACGTCTTACACCTCAGATTTACAGTAAAACTGTGCTTATAATTTCAGTATTTTCGCCATCTTAGTTCTAGCATCTATCTCTCTCATACACACTTATCTTTCTTTTACTCTTAAGTGCATTTCGTTTCCCACACTTGTATGAAGAACTACTTAGAAATAGCGAAGAGTGAGGGCGTCGTAGGCCAAAGCTCTCTCCATATCCCCTCTATATCTACTCCCCAATTTAAATCCTACAATATTGGCAGTGTACCAATAAATACCCTGATATTGCTAGTGTTTGTAGGATGATAGTCACTTACCATCAGGTGACCCGTATGCCTAATTGCTAAACTAAACATGTAAACATTTAAGTACCTATGTGCAATATAGGATTCTTCGACCGCGTGAACTTCAAAATATACGTCATTACTGCACTTTATATTTACCTATCTCTATTTAGATATTTTTATATATATTTTTGCATTTGACATGCTTAGCACTATACATTAAACACAAAGTGAAAAATGTGAAATCGAAAATAACAGTCAGGAGCAGGATTTGAACCTGCATCTTCTGGATTCCGTCCAGATGCTTTACCAATTCAGCCATCCTGACACTTGCTCCTGACTGCTAATTTCGATAACACATCATACTTAACGTCTTTGGGTGACGCCCACGCCATTTTTCACTTTGTGTTTAATACCTATCTCTATTCAAAAATTGTCATCCCACAGGAACCCTCTATTTTTCCGGAATAAAAAAGTAGCCAATGATCTTTTTCTGGGCTCTGGAGCTATATGTACGCAAGATGCAAAGAGGTGTAAATCTATAATAGTCACAACGGATCTTTGTGTCTCTGAAGTTGGCTGCAAGACGCTGCGCAGCAGGCTTACCACGAACTCTTATTGCGATCCAGTTTAGGACCCAAACTGAACTGAATCGCAATTTAGTACCATGACGCGTCAAAGACGCAATCTTTTGTTTTTTGCCGAATCAGCACATAATCTGAATTGCAAACATGACATCTTTGTATTGAAATTCGTGCCATAAACTTACTTGATAACCTAAACAAGATCGCTCAATTAGACATCGTGTTACGAAATACAACAACACACCTATTTTGAATTGCGACGGAATTGAATCGCTAGCTAAGAGTTCATGGTAGGCCTGCAGTAGCTATTTTTGTGTCGCAAGGCATGTGCATCTTCTACAGTTTACATTAATCGATAAATGTTCGATTATAATTTAACACTTGTAATCAGTAATCATAGTATATATCGATCTTACTAAAAGATGTGGACTCTTTTATATCTAGATTAAAGCTTATTCCCTCAAATCGTTCGTATAATTTTTATTGAATATAAAAATAATAAATATAACCTAAACAATTTGATATGAAAACATTATGATCTCATTCGAATATTTTATTAATAGAGTAATAACATTTGAATTGGTCAGCACTAATCGTATGATTCCATCACAATCCCCACTTCTTGCTCTGTGCCTAACTTCAGAGACACAAAGATCTGTTGTGACTACTATACTACGTAGTACATATATATATACTACGTATACATTAATGACAAGATGTCATGATGACAGTACATGAATACAGCGTGAAAACATAACAAACAAACAAACTCACTTTCGCATTTATAATATTACAGTAATGATTGCAGAAATCAATCAACAAGCCGATGGGCCAACATACAAATAGCACAAAGGATTTATAACCTATTATTGTTGTATGTTACAAAAATAGAAGTCATATGAGTATTATAATGAAATGCGTATTGCTTATACAAGACTATTAAATGTCGTCTTGAATGATAAACAACCGTTGTAAACGTAGCGCGCCAAAATAAACTAGGGTTATCTAAATTCAAAACAACTTTTTTTTGTTAAGGCGTTTAGGCAATCTGTTGATTAGATTTTACAGTCTTTATTTAATATTTAATATATGAAAGTAAGTTTATTCGTAAATTTTTGCATGTAATTATATTACGGACTACCGAAAAGGTGCAGAAGGCAGGACACTTTTTATGTCGGAAAAAGGAAGGGTCCATAAGAAATCGCTGATTTTGCGTAGAGATTATTTATCTAAGCAGATGCAGGGTGACGTATTTTTGACCCAGTACCGAAGTCCACGCAGATGTAAGCAGACAGTATATAGTTAATTATAATTATTGTAAGAATTACCTATAATTGTTCTATTACTACAAGAGTGGCGCATACAGCCTGCCTTATGCTAAATGGTGGTCGTAGAGTACAGACGCTAACAATACTAAAGAAATTAAAAAAAGAAAAGATAAAACAGTGTGGATAGAGAATATGGTAAAAAGAACAATACCTATAAACACTCTATAGAGGTGATTTGGGTATACAACTCACGAACTGAAACTCGATATAAATATATGTACCATTACCCATCATCCATCTCTCTAGCTTATCCTAAGCTTTGTCGGGATTGGTTTCCAATCTGTTCTGTTCTAGCTGATCCAGCTGTCACACGGAGCGGATGCCTATCTGACCTTTCCACTAGAGGACAACTAGGTATCTGAGAACAAGACCGGAGTCAACATTCTGACAACCTGTAGACTGCCTGGATGTTATTTGAAAGCCGAGACCCACTACCTACTTAACGTGCTTGCCAAGGTACCTACGGAGGAGGGCAGGTGCCATTTTTTCTCAGCCATCTGATACCAGCCGAGCGAAAGTTGCTTAACCTTGGCGATCGTTCGAGCTGCAAGTACACAACTAGGTTCGACCCCGTCCTATATATATATATATATAAAATAAGTAAACAAAACAAATTCATATTATTAATAAAGGCAATAATGACAGCCATTTTTTTTGGGCGGGAAAAAATTTATCTATCCGCACACCCCGTCGTCCGGGGCAACGAACAGGGTAGTGTGGGGCCCCACACTACCACCCACTAAATAAACCCGCCGTGTGCCGTCTCTGGTAATAATGACAGCCCTAACCACTGCACTCAAAAGAACGTGTCAACGCAACTATTGGTGCCAAATATTGCCAACCTAGACCCATATTATGATTTCATTAATTATACGACCGTGTACTCATACGGCGCCGCGTATGACAGCTACCAGATGGACCGACGATTCGGACAAAACCACAGGTAGCCGTTTGATGTGGCACTACACCGCTCGTTGTGGCGTTCTTGGGAAAGTCTATTTCTAGCAGAGCACCGTTACCCAGTGGATGGATGATAGTGGCTAGTGCTCATATACCTATACTGGTACGAGCCTACAAATTTGGAATTTCTCTACTCTGCCATACTGGCCAGGTGGGTTGGTATTTTATCTGGAATTTCTACTTAGTCTGTCACAACATGGAACATACGCATATTCCATGAGTATACCTTTTCTGTTCATAATTTTGGTCATTTATTCTAGCCGAATATGTGAACTAATAGAAAACAAAATATTTTTTTTAATTTTACTAAAGTAGGTAATTCATAGATTCACGCCTTTTTTATTTTATTTTTTGTTGAGCCGAGTAAAATTTGTACCGAACTTGTGCAGTTCCTGTCAACAGGATTTAATAATTTATATTAATTTTAGCTTATCAATAAAAATCTTAGCCATTTTCCTAGAAAATCAACCATGGCTTCCTATGCTCCGCTCCATTTTTAAATAAAAACGGCATCTGGCTGGGAAACTAGGAATACGGCCTGCTCTTACATTGTCGCTGGTAAAAATCACAAGCAATAAGTCCTACATAAAATAAAGTTATAAAAAATATTAAAACGAGCCACGCAATAATTTTATAACACAATGTTTTTGGTGTGCGCAAACGCATGTTAATTTTCACGAATTGCTCTTGAATTCTATTTTACACTTGTTTTAAACTAAACTAATAAATAAACTTGTTTTTAGTGTCCCGAGATATTATTGAAATTTCTATAAACATGTTTTCGTACTCGATTCTCATGTAGATTTTCATCAGATTCACATTCTCAGTAGATTGCACGTAATGTATTGTTTTTATGAATTGCAAGTTATTACTCCATACATACTAAATATTGACCGCGGCAATACATATACATAGTCTGGATGTACATGTGATATGTTCCGCAGTTGTTGAAAAAAAGCGAGCGTGTTTTGGCGGGAACATGAAAGACTCGTGTTATACATATTTCTACATTATTTTCCAAGACTTTTGTTATTTCATGTGGTGGTGGTGTTATTCCGCGACCACTTTACTGAGGCATGACTAACGTAACTATGATTAATTTTGTACTACTTTATCAAAATTACACTAAACTTACATAAGTAGGTACTTGATGCAACACGAAACTTGACGCTGGCAACAGATTGCCGTAATCAAAAAAGAAGAAGAACTGCAGGCCTACCATGAACTCTTAGCTAGCGATTCAGATTATGTGCTGATTCGGCAAAAAAAAAAAAAAATTTGCGTCTTTGACATGTCCTGGTACGAAATTGCGATTCAGTTCAGTTTGGGTCCTAAACTGGATCGCAATAAGAGTTCATGGTACGCCTGCTGCACTCCGAAGTAAATTGCAATAAAGTCCAATCCCAATGAGGTTGCACGAACGTAGCTACTATGCAAAGATTCCGTAAAGAAACTCATACCCTAAATCAATATTCATAATATTTTGCTCTATATTTTAGCACTGGACATGGTCAGCTACTTTAGAACAAATTATTTTAAAAGTGGAAAAGGAGAGATTTACTACTGCTGTCTATTTATAACGTAACATAGAAATAAATAAATTTTTAATTACTTAAAATTCATTTCTCATCCAGTACCTACTAATATTGCTGCAGTTTTATACGTTATGATATCTACATCGACTCCACAGAAAGCTAGTGGGATAGGTTACCGATACCGAACCACCGGTACCGAATTCATCCAAAGCTGCAAGTCAGAATTCTACAGTTTACATCTAATTCTTCGTGTATTTCTTCGTTGGCACCATGGACGTAATATTTTTATGTGTCCATGGTTGGCACATAATGTTTCTCAACATAGTGCAGCATATTAGAAAAATAACACCAATGTGTGTGCCAAAGTCAAAAAAAGAACTTGTTTACAGAAAAAAAAAATTAAATCATGTAAGTTGGCATAAGCGTGTCTAGCCCACACTGGTGAAAAAATTCGTACATTTTCAAAACTTCAATGATAAATCTGGATTTTACTTTCCAACTGTTCATAAATTACTTCGGCCATAATTACTTGTTTTATTCGATTGTCGTGCGTTATCAATAGATGTTTCTTTTTATAGTTTTAGACGGAAATTGGGCGAAGAACAATCAGAATTATTACTGGTGTGGGCGGGTTCCATAATAATTGTGCTTCAGACTTCAGGAAACACGACATTCACATTTATTTGTTACAAAGATTTATGGAAATTAATTTAGTTCATGTGCGTCACTATGATATACATTTATAAAAGTGTTACAATATTTCGTATCGCTAGCTTTGCTCAAACATCAAGCTAAATAACGTGGTTTGTTGAGTAGGTACATCTTAGATTAATAATATGTCGTATTACATATATGACATTATTTACTCGTATTATTAATTTGAGCCAGGAGTACCTACCTACATACTGTCTGTGATTTAAGTTTTATCTTATAGTCGTTAAATTAGAATATTTTCATCGGATTTGACACCAGATTTGAAAAGCTAAGCAAGGAAACACACAATAAAAATAAGATTGATTTCTGTTATAATTCCTTTCTCTTATTGTCCACAATTAAAGAGTACCTGGATCTTCTGGTTTTGGGACCGCCCGATTTCCCACCTGAGCTATTATAACCTTGTAGATGGTGGCGAAATTTACCTTCGTATTCTTATAATATTGTAACAGTTTTTCATTGCCTGGAAACCCGATAAAATGACTTTTTCTAAAAATGAATAAGGTCATCAGGTCTAATGCTAGACCGATTTATTGCCCCCGGAAGCCCTGCATACTAAATTTCATGAAAATCGTTGGACCCGTTTGCGAGATTCAGATTATATCTATATATATACAAGAATTGCTCAATTAAAGATATTAGATAGATTATATATATGTAATTATAAGTTCAACGCACAAGTTTATTTATTTTGAGTACCGCCGCGTAGAACATGGCAATTTTGCCCTAAAAATGAAATAGTACATTGTTAACCTAGGGATGAAAGCAACCGAGACCGCCGAGACGGGGTTTGGCGCCCGAGCGTAGCGAGGGCTCCAATAGTTTGAGGGACTAAATAAGTCTTTATCCCGAGGTAAACACTGTGCTTTTCATTACGAATACGAGGAAACAAAAAAAAATAAAAATCATGAATTAGCTAAAGAAAAATGGGAGACTTTAAAAAAATTAATTTGGAATCGCCGTTTTCCCGCCGATTTTGTTTTTTTTATGTGGCCTGTCAGCTATTCAGCCATTATTTTTCATTTTAATCATTGAAAAAATATAAATCTTCGTTATTTTAAAGATATTTAGTTGCAACTATATTAAAATAAAGTCATATAAAAAACAAATTCTTTAATAAATACTTAACTTTATATTATTTCAATTTTACATCGCGCTGTAATTGACTGGCTGTACAGAAAATAGAACTGTTTTATTTTTTATAATTACTCAGCTGTCAGTTGAAAGTAATTCTTCCTAGGGCTGAAAAGTATTACTTTCAACCCGCTCCTCATGCAACTTCAGGCCTACTTTCAGAGTATGAATAATGAAAATATTTTTGCGTTAGTTGGCATTATATTGTAAAATCTTAACGTTTTTGTAATCCGTATAGACCATAAACTTCCTTTATCGAAATTATATTCTTTATCCTCGATAATGTTTGCGAAATATATCCAGATACTTAATAGTAGTATTTGAAAAATAATAATTAATGAGGGTGGGCCAAAAATCATGGGCATTTGGCAACTTTGCCAACTTGTAATATCTCCTTTTTTGCAAGATATAAAAATATTTTGGAAAGGTTTTAATAAAGACATAGGTATATGTAGTAAGGCATGAAATTATGGGAGGAATAAACACATTCGATGTCCTTCAAATTGACCGGGCAAAGTCATAAAACCTCGTAGAACATTTTTTGACCACAATGGTCAATCTCCAAGGGCTGCTACCAATGAAGAAATGTTAAGTTTAATTATATACTAAATAAAAAACTTTTTATACAGAATATTTTAATCCATACAATAATCAATCCAATGATTAACATAATTTGTACGAAACAAGAAACAATAAAATTACTATTTAACTTTAAACGTGCACAATGTGTGGAATTTTCTGCTAGGCGTTACCTATTTAACAAAAACTGCAATGACAAAACTAAATTGTACGTTAATCAATGAGCAAATATGATAGAAATATCAATCAGTTTAAAATTACAACAACAATCCATGTGTAGGAACAAAATATACTTTTGAGATCAATGAAAAGTTATACAGTTTATCAGTGCAGTTCTTATTACTGCACCGGAACACCGCCGTTTGCCGTCCTACAGATTTCATATTTACTTCTTTTACCTTATTTAGTATAGTCCTTCGTGATGTGCCACATTGTTTTTCTGCTTATCTACTAGAAATAACTTTATATTTTACTAATTTAACAGCGACATCCATTATTTTCATAGAGTCATTTTTGTAGTTTCTAGACCCAAGTTTTCTTCCGATTTTCTTTCTTTTAGTTGAACAAGACTTGCGGTCTTTGTTCATTCTAAAAATAAGAATAATAATAAAATCTTGTAAAGTATTTGATAGAAAATAGTGATAGAGCCTTGCTTGTCCCAGCATGAATGGGCCTGCCCGAAAGGAAAACCTCTCACAGAAGATCAACGTTAAACAACGGCTGATACTAATACTGTTGTATTTCGTGTGGTGAATGAGTGTGCCGGAGGCCCACATCCCCTTCTTATCCTTTGTCTCTACCTTCTATCCCTTTTCTTGGAGCTAGCAACGTGTGAGTGATACCTCTGGTGTTGCTAGCGTCTATAGGCCTCCCGCACCACTTACCATCAGGTGGGCCGTATACTTGTTTGGTACCCGCGTAGTATAAAATTTAATTATATGAATATATATATGCTATTAACACAAAACGCTGTAATATAATGTAACACGCCTGCAATACAAACATTATTTCCAAGAAATAAATCGTAACTAAGAGAAATAACACCATTTATTCTTAAACATATATAATATTCATGCCAAACGAAATGTGCAATTTTGTGTTCACATAGTAGGTATAGATTAATTAAAAATTATTAGTGCCAACCCTACACAAAAAAAATAGGTTGGCAATGTCGTCAACAATAGCCCAAAAACATACATGTGACATATTTTAAAATACACTCGGTTTTTGGCGGCAAATACAAATTCAATATTATTCATTTCGTATGTAATAACAACGCCAAAAAAATTAATTACCTGGTGTAACTCCAACTATCACTTTTTGGTAAAGTTTTTGTACTGGTTTTTGCTCGCGAAAAAACACCACCTCTTTGCACAAGTTCTGACAGGCAACTAAAGTGACATTCGTGGCACAGAGTCCCGTAGAGTTGTCCAAAAAATAATTAATTAATCACCACAGATAAAACTATATTTCTTCAGAAGGCCAAATTTGCTATGTATCCATCTATTTGTTTTTTTTATTGCATGTAGTGGCAGACAAGCCACGGTCCATCTGATGGTAAATGGTAACCGTCGCCCATGGACTCGACTATATTGAGAGTATTGTCAAGCCGCTGCTCACCAATTCATTTCACAGATATGAAATGAAATATAAACGGCTATCTCCTGCTACAGCCAAAACGCAACGATGTGCTTCATGGCCGGTCACACAGGAGATGGTGGTACCAACCCGCTAGGGCCCGATACCAAGTGAGTACCTCCCACTTGGTACCCAGCCCTACCACCAGTCATGCAATGGATGATAATTGCTTACTTCCCTTAGTCGCTTCATACGACACCCGTGGGAAGGAATGGGGTGGTGACACTTGTATTCTTAATCCGTCACCACATGGACAACCAAAAAAAAAATACACGACAGGGCAAAGTCAAACCTCAAAGGCAAAGTTGCCATGTTCTACGGACCTATAAGTAAGTAAGACCGATTGCTTGAACATAATGGAAAAGGTTCGTAAACTACAGTAGGATAATTAATATTGCTTTCTTCATAAGTCCCTTACTTATAATTAATAAACAGCGTAACAGACCTTCTGTACATATGCACATAAAAGAGCAACGCAAAAACGTAAAAGCATTACCTAGGTTGGACCTAAGCTACCACTGAAGGAATGTAATATGGTTCCGGTGGTCCGTCAACACAGATGGAGAGACGGCACACGGCGGCAACGAACAGGGTAGAGTGAATGCGGTCCCCACACTACTCTGTTCGTTGTCCTGAACGACGGGGTGTACGGTTAGGTACATTTTTTCCCGCCTAAACAAAAAAAAAGGTCTAACTAAATAGGCAACTAGTGAATATAGAAATAGTTTTGTCTAATATAAACCTTATAGGGATCCATATAAAACACACACAAAAAGAAACCATCCAGCCGTTTAGGAGGAGTTAGTGACTCGCACGAATACTAACAGAAGTATATTAAACATGGAAGCTTTTTCAGTCGCAAGACACGTTGCTAATTGCATTCCGTAACCAACCTATCTGTTTAGAACAAACTTATAATGAGCCGTCAATCCGTTTTTCATTCATATCGTTCACCAATGATCGATGGCTGACGTCCGGCGGTATTCAACCCAAATTATAACCAGCAGACTAAACAGATTATATTCAGTTTATGCATCAAAACAACGGCCGTGCACCTGCGGTTACAATGAGATTTATTGCTGATCTACCACTTTATAGGTCGTTAGTATCGAAGGATGTTCTGATGGATTTCAATGTAAACTGCTCTCTGATTGTTCAGGTGTTCAGTGCTCGTATGAATTTTTAAAAACAATTATTAACCTTTTGCACGCCACAGCATAAGCGCACGCGCGTACCTCCCATGCCAAGTCAAAAATTCACAGCAAACACCTACATATAAAAATAGGGATTCCAGACTTCGTCGATAATCAACTGGATATATTTATGTCCACAATTTTCGAATAAAATGTCCTCATAACATTGAAATTTTTTTCAACCTCACATTACTTCCCACCATAGTAATCATAATGCAGCATTAACAGATTATTTTAATATTGTACAAGCAGAAATTAGAAGTCAAAAAAAATTGATGTTCACAATGTTTTTATATTAATTATGGTGGCACCTACTTGATGCTAACCCAGGCAGCTGATCCCCATTTCATTTCGCTTAAGGAAAATGAATTAATGTGCGTCTATCTCCTGCTACAGCCAAAACACACGGAAGTGCTTCGCACTTCGAGGTGTGTCACATGGAAAACGATGGTACCAACCCGCTTAGGCCCAACAACGTGATGAGTACTACCTTGGTACCCAACCGTACACCAGTGATTCAGTGGTTGATACCTGTTTTTTTATTGTAGTCATATTTAAAATACACGTCTTAATACTGTTCTCTCTGCCTACCCCGCAAGGGAAATGGCGTGATGATAAGTAAGTAAATAAGTCTTAATACCATTGATATATTAATTATACATCAATGCTTAATACATACGAAACTCCTGCCAAATTCTAGTGCAGTTTCAGTTTGTCGGTCTTGTCGTGGCGACTCTATTTATATTATACTAATACATAATATCATCCAAACAATCTACTTAATATAGATATACTTTGATTTATGTCTACATAGTGACATATATTAGCACGTTCATCAGTTAAACACACATCCTAATCAGATAATATTTTCACAACAGATTTTTCAATGCCTTTTTGGCAACACCCTCAGTAGTTAATTGTGCTGGTAAGTAATTCATTGAGCAATGTGGGAGTCAACCATTGCGTTGACCAAAATAATTTGTAACATTGGGAACTTTATATTTATTTAGGTGCGTACTTCCGTTATTCGCCTCGTATCACACCCGTGGGATATAATGGGGTGGTGACACTCATATTCTTAGTCCGTCAACACAACACCAATTTTTATATTCCTTACGACGGGAAACGACTAACCCTCGAAGGAAGTGGGTACAAGATAAACTATCTTCCCTGCACATATTAAATTCCAAAGAAACTTCGAAAAAGATCTCCTTTTCTGTGACCGCTCTCTCACCCATTTTCTAGAGGGGTAGACTGAAACAACAGATGCCAGATCGTGGGAACAAGATGTGACAGGCGGTAAACCACACCGCCATTCAATGTTATAACGTATAATAATTTGGTTTATATTTAGGTATAATTTATATAAGTCTATATAATATTATTTATGTACCTATTTAATACACGAGCAACAAGAAACTTAAATACACACACATAATTATAAAAAAAATAAAAAGTTGCCACAGATTAAAAGACTTGAAGCTTGAGTATGATCACAATAATTATATCACATATAGATTAGATTTTTTTGTGGTCACACTTACATTAAATGTCGAAACAATTACAATATACTCACAAAAGCGCACACATTTAGACACAACAATAAATTTAACGTTTCTAACTATACCTGATTACAGTCTTTTCTTGGGCAGGGTACCAAATGGTAAATGTGGCTCACCGGTGTCAGCGGCGTTGGGTGGCTGGAGGTTCGGAGCATAGACAGCCTCCTCTTCTGCTCAGCCGACAGTGACGCGCGGCGACTCCTGGTAACCCCATACACGGAATCAGCTGAGTCGATACTCGTACCACGAATTAAAGTTGGTCGAAACATGGCGGACGGTTATGTAGTCAAGCGTTTTGAAAAATTATTCAGCTGTGGCAATAAAGTATAGATTTTATAAGGCTTGTAATTAGAGACAGTAGAAAAAGGGTCATGTCAAAACAAATTGCTCGCGGGAGTCCTTATTTGTTCAGATTGCTAGTGGTTTATCACTAGGCGCCGGCTGCGGCTTTGTAGAAATTGTTTTTATACAGCGGCGGTTAAAGGGACTTTGAGAAAAATTAAAAACTATAAAATATTTTGTATATACATCTATACTATACACATTCATAAAATTAATGAGAAGGTCACCGCGTCTTTCTATTTAAACGCAATAAACTCAAAAACTGCTTAACGGATTTTCATGTTTGACAAATGGATGGAGATTCATGAAGAAGGTTTTACGTAAACCTTAATTTCATTATTCTTAATTTATTAAGGTTTTGTGTAAATTGCCCGAAGTATGACGATTGTTAAAAACCATACTCATTAAGAGCGTTTTAACCAAGAGTAAATATAGAAAAAAAAACAACTGGCTGAGAATTTATAAGCCAGTAGAAAATGAAGAAAAAAACAACTAGACGTCGCGGGACGTCTAGCAGATGTGAAAACATCGAAATTATTTTGTAGAAATAAAACGATCATAATTTGAAAAAGCAAGTACTCCTCAAGACGAAAGAATCAAACGTGTATAAACTCGATAGGGTTGCGTACTTTAATTGCAGAGTTACTGTAGCCACTTTCCAGCTCTATCGTCAGACCCTGGATACCATCTAGAGACAAAGAATCGTCTAGACAAATCATACGAGCCCAAACTCGATGGAGTTATGTCGTTTTATAACAGAGTTCCTATGGCCACCTTCTAGTTCCATCATCAGATCGGCTCCATATCATCATAATATTGCATTGTCACGTAATATACACATGCGTGTAAAATTTTAGCTCAATCGGAAACCGGGAAGTGTGTCAAATTTTGCTTGCAAGATTTCAACGGGACAAGTGCAATAAAAGCGTCGCCACGCAAACAGCCGATTTAACCCTCTCTCCGCATTAGATGTTTCACATCAACAAGTAGTACTTAGATTGAAAAAGAAGAAAATGTGAATGGATTGATGTCAAAGAAGTATATAAGCTGAGAGTGAAAGGTGAATTACAGATAAGTAGAAGAGCTCATGCTGCCCTATCTCAGATGGAACAGAGGACAGGGCCAGACAAGTGGCAGGCTTAGATGACTATCACCAGAAGAAGCATGCCTGAGACACATGTTCCCGTGATCCGATACTAAGGAATTCATCGGAAATAAAAAAGTAGTTTATTTATTTAGCAAACATTTCTACATACTTATTTTTTTTTATACTATCTTATCTCAATAAAATTTTATTACTATGATCCTCGATGCCGTTTACATTCTCATCTCTCGATCTAACTTTACATTGTTATCTTAGTTTAGCGAATGTGTTTTAAAAAGATCATTATTTCCCCTTCATCCGCATGTGTGTTTGCCAATAGCAAATAAATAAAAGTTGTCTGCCAAAAAAATATAATAAAACCTCAATATTAAGACGGTAGGGAAATATGTTACTTACACGTGTTTAAATAAATAATTGTGTTTTTGAGTTCATTACACGAGACCACAGACTAGAGTTGTCTGTGTACGAGACGCAGCATGGCAGTGCCGACACTTCATTTAAGCTATTTGACACTGTTCGATACTTAGATAAATATTATCTAAGGTTCGATAGGTATACGAATATAATACCCCTCAAACAGTACAATGCGAAGACGATTGGATCGACGCTGCGTTTTTAGTATGTTAACCATTATTAATACGCCGCTAAATTCTACTGCCCATTAGCACTTTATCAACCTCAGTAGAACATAGGCTCCATAAAACATATTTTAAGCTTTAATCGGCGCCTTTAAAAAAAGTTGAGCATGATTGAACTAACTACTATAAATGGACTACCATTTCATGTACTAACATTGCAGATACTTGAGTTGTATTTAAATACAACAGAATCAGGGCCAAAGATATAATTTTAGAACAGTAGCGGCCCAAGATAAATTTTTTAGTGCGATATCTCAAAATACTAAACGGTGTCCCTGTCACAGAGATAAGAATACCTTATTTTTCTAGTTAACACAAAATGCGATAGAATCTAGCCTAGTACAAATTATTTGTGAATGTGAAAAAAGAGAACTTTAGTGCGAGCGGGAATCGAACCTGCGTCCCTTCCAATCCGAGGAAGTGTTGTAAACCGCTGAGCACTGACCTTACGGCCATACCCAATCTCCTCATCACATTTGTCTTTGCAACCAAGTGCTAAAAAAACAGATCAAAAAGAGAGAATCTTGCCTATTTTTTTTTTCTAGTGGTAAAGCCTTGCTTATCCCAGTATGAATCGGCTTGATCGGGGGAGTACCACTTACTCTCACAGAAAATCAGCGTAAAACAACTGTAGTTAATCCGGTCGTTGTGGTTCGTATGGCGAGTGAGGGTGCCGGAGGCACAAACCCTGTCCCTATCCTCCCTTATAATCTTTCCACTCTACCTCCATGTCGAGTGCTGCCTCTGGTGTTGTATTTACTAGTTGTGTATACTAGTTTCTCACTCTCACCTAGTATAAAAAAAATTGGAAAATAAAAAATGTTTAACCATAGACAAAACAAATAAACCGGACATCGTAATTATTCAAGTGGTAGCTAAGCAGGTGTAGGGACTCATTAACTAATACTGACAGTTGAAGAGCGTCCAAATTTAATGTGCTTTTGTATTGTCATGCAGCTGCCAACTTTCAGAGTTTAAGGTCAGAATCTATTACGTCAATAGATTTTTATTGTAATATGGTGATTGACAAACTAACGGCCTGCCTGATGGTATATCGGAGACTTTTCCTGGTGGTAGGGGTCTCGCAACCACCGTCTCCCGTGTGTCCGACATTGAAACACATGGATTTGTTTTGATTGTAGCGTGAGATAGCCGTCCATTCTTTCATTTCGCATCCGTGAAAAAAATAGTGAGCAGCCGTAGGTATGTACCCTTAGTATAGTCCATGAGGGGGGGGTTGCCATTTACCATCAGGGGGGCCGTGACTCATCTGCCGCCATAAGCAATGACAAAAAATCTATGATTGTCTGTAAAGGCAGTTTACGGACGATAACTTTACGTGATAACGTCATATATGTTTTCTGAGAGTTTCAAAAACAATGCATCGGTCGCCATATGTTTATCAGAACGTGACACTTTTTTGTGCGTGCAGCCGGCGTTTATCGACTTATAAGACGTTATCATGTCAAAAATTATTACGGTTAAAATGCTTCTGAATTTCAAAATATCGCTCCAACATCTTATTATGCTTATTGTAATAGAATAATTCGTTTTCGAATTTACAACGCCTTCCTATATTATTACACAGAAAAATTCGCTAATTAGAGTTTCGATTGGAAATGGACTATTAGGTATTGTATTGTACAAAATATATATTTAACAAGCAACACGCCTAACCTTATTTAAGTTTTTTTTTGACGTGACAACGTCTTATAAATTGGTTTGCCGGGTGACACTTCAAGAAACTGCGTTACGCTCCGCTCACGTTATGCGCTCACAATGAGAGCGAGTGAGAGGCACGCGTCCCTTCCACTCGGGCATGGTTAGCCCGCCTAAGAGCGAGAGAGACGAAGAAATAAAATTTTGTTAATATGAAATTCAGTGCGAGATTCTTTGTATAAATTAATGTTTTAAATATAATTCTTTGTATAAATAAATGTTTTAAATTGTTACTATTATTTCATCCTTCTTCCTACTATACGAATGAATATTCACATTAAAATTATTTTACCACTCAAAGTCGTTGTCACGTAAAACTTTCGCCCGTATACCGACTTTACAGGCAACCAATTTTTTTAATGAGATAATTACCCATTGCAAATTACTAAGCAAGGTAAGGTGCGCATTTTTCTAAACGGGTAATTGGTATGAGCATTTTGACACATATTATGTGAGAGGATAATTACATAGTGTTGAAATATGAAATGATTGATTAGCGTTCTGATCTGTTTTGTGATTTTCAGTACATAAAAGCTAATGCTTGATAACATGCCACGCGATGGAAGCAATAAAAATTTTGTAAGAAAGGTATCAATTGTACATTCATTAGGAAGCTAGAGGTTATTTTTCACGTAGTAGTTATTTTACAAAGACAAATCTGAATATTACTGGCGTTCACTCCTACGCAGTATTTCTACGCACGATAGTTTTAATAGTAATCGATTTTGACTTTGATTCCCTTCTCTAGTAAACAATTTTCCGAATAATTCATAATGACCCAATTCAATCAATAACACTCCTTTGTAGAAAAACATCTGAAGTGAAAGGTAGTCTTAAAAATAGTTTTAGCAAGAATTTTAGTAGAGTTCAAAGCTTGCGTTTCCTTTGATATGTCAGATATTGACAACAAACGAAAACAAATAAACAATTTACAACATGCCTGTTCTATTAGGCTTTACCTATCTATACATTATTGTGTATTATCAATGACTGCTTTAAATACATTAGTTGTACCTATCAAATCGTATCATTTTAGTAATAAACTTTGTCAAAAACAATAAAAAATAGTTTTCTTATATTGTTTATACGTTCAAGTTTGAGTGTTATTACATTTTTTTAAATAAAAAAGAGCCAATTGCTACAAATATGTAATTCACCTTTTTCTTTCCATTTTCAAAATAGTCACTGACTAAAATATCTATGAAAACATAATTGTCACAGCACGTTTATTTTTAAATTGAGAACAGGACAATAAAAAAATATTTTTATATCGGTGTTTTAGCGTGAACAACGCGTGTTTAGACGGTTGGACCACGCACGCGGGCGTCTAGTCGAAAGCCGAAACTGACTGAAACGAAGCTTCAAAGTAGTCCAAAGTTTCACTGAGACAGGTCTACGTTGATCAGTCGCCAAAAAGTTACACAATTATACTGACATTTAAAATTGGAGCAGACGATGCGTAGACTTGCGCGGGAGACGGGATGGCGCGAAACGTCATTTTTTGTTCTTTCCTAAGCGACGAGTTTGACGCCCAGCCGTCAACCCTATGCCATATTTTAGGGAAGGGTATGACCCGAACCACGACGCTGCCACAGGCAATGACCTTTAAGCGATGCACAAGCATGATAGATCCAGCCACATGAACACTGAGGTTGTCGGCTAAGTAAACAGTACCTATACATACCTATAAAAATCCATCCATCCATCCATCAGCCTTTCGACGTCCGATGCTGGACATAGGCCTCCCCAAATTGGGGGTATAGTGCCGTAATCGCCACGCTTGGCTGGCGGGTTGGCGATCGCAGTTGTTGTTAATACTCTAGGGAGTACTGCTGCCCACTCCCCCCGGTATTCCCTCAGTCGACTCTTACGACTCCCATTACAATTCTAAAGCCGGCCCCACACTGCAAGCCTACGCCTAGCTAACGGCCTATAAAAATAAGTAATTTAAAATATCGTACACTCATGAAACACCCACAAGTAAGTATTTAACATTGTTAAGTGTTAACAAATACAGTAGGTATTTTGAAAAATTGTTAAAAAATTTATCTTTTAGATAATTCAAAATTGTATAATAACCAGTAACTACTAAAGTCTAAATTTTTATAGCCTCATTAAACTTATTTTCTATTTACTTCTTATTTATTATTTTCTATTATTTCGGATATTTACAGAAACTTTATTATAGAAGCCTATATATTATGTCGCCCCATGAAAGATCAACAAATTCTGTGGAGACGAGAAGATTGCCTTTGTTCTTAGTACGAATATGATGAACGTCGCTATACTATCAAAGCTACTGATAATTTTCTTCAGGACAAATTTTCATATACCTACATAATGGGGGCTATCGCGTGTGCACTTGCCACTAGAGGCGCTTGTGTCGCGTGAGGTCCAATAACATTAACTTTTCACTGGTTTTGGCGGGCTTCGTAACATAAATTATAATTTCTTTAATTTACTTGTTGAAAAATGATCTCCTTCGTGAAATTATCGCAAATATGGATTATTTGGGGATGAATGTGAACGCTTTGAAAGCGGAATTTTATGCTTACTATGTATGAGACTTTAAGTTTGTATATTAAAATGAGTATAATCCATCCATCCATCCATCCATCAGCCTTTCAACGTCCACTGCTGGACATAGGCCTCCCCAAGAGAACGCCACAACAAGCGGTCCCGTCATGGGGGATAATGCCGTAATCGCCACGCTTGGCAGGCGGGTTGGCGATCGCAGTGGATGTTGTTAATACTCGAGGGAGTGCTGCTGCCCACTCCCCCGGCATTCCCTCAGTCGGCTCTCGGCTTCCGTGGGTAGAGACGGGTGGGACAATTCTAAAGCCGGCCCCACACAGCCATAATGAATACCATAGTGTGCTGTGTGTGCTCACAAATTGCAGACTTTGTATAGCGACGGTGCTTCAAATCAGCTATGTGTTCTTTGATCCGAGTTGTTATGGATCTCTTTGTTTGTCCAATGTAGGAGAGACCACAATCACAATCCAGCTTGTATACTTCTGCATCCTTTAAGGGGCGCTGTAAGGCGCTTGACTGGTAGTAAAAACGTCGCCACTGTTTTAGAAAAGTTTTATCTTTTGGAAACATGTGTCCTCCATTTTTTCCGAACAAAACGGAACTGCGCTACATTGCGGTATAGCTACTCGATATGATGATAGTTATTTAAAATTAATAAACTTAATGAGATTCAAGATTTAAAACTTTGTTTCGGCGCCAATCTTATAAAGTCGCCTTTGACAGCTATACCTCTGGACCTTAGTCAACAGTGGCGCCAACTGGTGAGCAAAGAAACGATAGTCCCCATTAGATACGTGTATTGTGAAGCAACAGTAAGGGTATTTTTTTTTTATTCTGTCTAAGGGATACTTTTGGCCAAGATTATAGATGCATGAACAGCTCTGAAGTACTAATATACGTTACAGTTTAAATCTGTGGAGCATCCCCACACCACTCACATTAACTCTCAATTAAATAAAAAACCACTGTTTGTCTCCGAAATTCTGACCCATAATACACAAAAGCTATTTTACTTAGCAAGGCGTTTCCAAAAGGGTAACGACTACTCTTTTTGCTGGACTTCGCATGGAATAGTTTATTTGCGAAAAGAATTTGGTTCTCCTCAAATCCGAGTCGTGAGCGAAGCTGTTCTTGAGGCGCTTAGGAAAAATGCATGACTATTATTAAGTTTTTTTAGTTTTTATTTCTATGGTCTAATATGTGTAATCAATTATATAGCTTTATTGTTAAAAAGTATCTTATATTTTACTTTACAAATTAATTTTATCATATATTACTATATACACAAACAAACACACAATACTATATACAAACATATTATACATATACTTCGTAGATTCATGTAAAGATAGAGTTACAGTATTTTTTAAATATAATGAATTTCCAATGCCTCAACTTTTACTGCTTCTATTTTATAGTATTAATAATAAAAAAATGGTCAAGGGTAAAATCACTATAATATTTATATTTTATTTCTTCCGATTAATATTATCTGAAACACAAAATAACAACTGTGTCCATGGCTAACAATGTAAGCAACTTAATAAACAATATCGACAGCTATGCGGTTTCAAATGCACTCTCATGCGAAGTTGATGAGTGTAGCAATTTTTTTCCAACTCATCCATCTTTATCTCTTATTTCTCAAAATATCCGTAGCATCAACTGTAACTTCTCGGAACGCAAAATAGGCGCACATACGACGTCGAGTTGCGGAAAATAGCCCGCGTTTACAATACAATTACAACTTCTCGGATTTTCAGGTTCTATTAACAAGAATGAAAATTGATTTTGATGTCATAATACTAACGGAATGTTGGCTCTCGTGTGCTCCCTCTCTTCCCACCATTATTGGCTACAGCGCTTTTGCAACTACAATGAATCCATTACAGAATGATGGCGTTGTTGTATTTATAAGGACCGAATTAAGTTTTTCTATTGAGGAAGCTAATTTACAAAACTCCAACTATCTTTTAATCAAAATCGGTAATACAGACACGGCTATATTAGCTATTTATCGATCACCATCCTATTCCAACTTAGATCCTTTTTTAACATCGCTAAATGTAACTCTACAGAAACTTTCAAATTTCAAAAATATAGTTATCATGGGTGATTTGAACATTGACATTATCTCGGAAAGCTCAACACCTAACATAGATCAATATCTCTCAATAACTAGTTATAATGGCTTGCTTCCTGCCCATTATCTTGTTACTCGTGACGCTGGTGGCACTTGCATTGATCACGTACTCCTAAAAACCAAGATACCTTCTACCACCATAGTATCACAATCTACTGTCACAGACCATAAATCAATTATACTATGTCTTAAGAAAAATCAAGTTCGTGATTTTGCAATATTAACACAAACTAAAATTGATCAGGAGAGTTTACGTAACGATATTCGCAAAATTAACTTCAGCCCAATCTATTCAACTAATGACTCTAACATAGCTATGGACTATTTCATTGGAGAGTTAAAGACAGCTGTAGATCGAAACTCTACAACAGTTACCCTATCACGCCGTAAGAAAATTATTAAACCCTGGATCACACCGGGACTATTGCGTTGTTTGCGAAATAGGGACAAATTACATAAAAAATCAAATGCCAACCCCGATAATTTAATACTAAAAACTACCTACATTCGGTATAGAAATTTTTGTTGCTCAGTTTTAAAAAAAGTTAAAAGAAACTATAATCGTAACCTTATACAAAAAGCCGGTAAAGCCGGGAAGAGCAGAAAGTTATGGCAAACTATAAAAGATATTGCAAACACATCAAAGGATATGACTTATCCTAAAGAACTACTCCAAATATCAAGCACTCCACAAGATTCTGTTAACGACATAAGCAAGTACTTTGTTAACGCGGGTAAATTATTATCAGAAAAAATTATTCAGTCGCAATCTAGTTCTATAGTGGGGTCAAATACTTTAAAAAATAATCCACATTCATTTGTACTTTTAAATACAGATGAAAAAGAGGTAGCCGGTCTCATTACTGCACTCAAAAATGAGTGCTCTGTGGGTTGGGATAACTTATCAAATAAGTTTCTTAAAGAACATAAGGACGATCTTGTTCCTCATCTAACCCACATTTTAAACATGTGCCTCTCTAACGGGGTCTTTCCCAAATACTTAAAAAGGTCAGAAATTCGTCCAATTTATAAGGGTGGTGACAGAGATTGTATCGAGAATTATAGGCCTATATCAATCTTACCTTCTATTTCAAAAGTCTTAGAAAAAATCATCAATAACAGGTTAATTGATTATTTAGAAGAAAAACATATGTTATCGGAACATCAGTTTGGTTTTCGTAGAGGTAAGTCTACTGACGATGCAGTTAGCAACCTTATTAATTATTTAACCTCAAATTTAGACAAAGGTAATAAATGTCTCTCTATATTTCTGGACCTATCCAAGGCTTTCGATACGGTTTCTGTCCCCATCCTTTTACAAAAGTTGGAAAAAATAGGGATTAGAGGCATACAGTCAAATCTTCTCACCAGCTACCTGACTGACAGATTTCAATATGTCAAGGTTGGTGCTTATACCAGTATGGATCTTCCAGTATGTTTTGGTATACCCCAAGGAAGTATTTTGGGTCCAACTCTTTTCCTAGTTTATATTAATGACCTTCTATCTCTTGACTCTTTTCACGGGAAAATTATTTCATACGCCGACGATACTGCTCTCATCTTTACATCAAAAACGTGGGCTGATGCGTATAAATCAGCTCAAAAAGGTTTTAATATGGTCAAACAGTGGCTACACAAAAATGTACTCACATTGAATGTTGACAAAACTAAGTATCTTACTTTTTCAATTCGTAGTTCTCCCCTAATGAATGTGGAGCTGATTGCACATAGTTGTAATCGAACATCATTGACTCACCTTACTTGTTCATGCAAGCCCCTAGAGCGTACCAGAGTCATAAAATACCTAGGCGTTGTGATTGATGAAAACATCAATTTTAAATCTCATATTCAATTACTAAGTAAAAGAATACGAAAACTAACATACATTTTTAAAATTTTAAGATATATAGTGGTTCCCGCAGTGCTTAAACAAATATACTATGCTATCTTTCAGTCTTTGATTACATATTGCATAACATCTTGGGGAGGTGCACCGAAATCGATACTTAAACCACTTGAAGTCGCACAAAGGACGATTTTGAAATTGTGTAGTTTTAAACCTTTCTTATATCCCACTAAACTTCTTTACGAATATTGTGAAGTTTTGACCGTGCGGCAGCTTTTCTTACTTAACGTTGTCCTGAAACAACATTCTATTTCTGACTTTGACATTGCAGTACTTTCTAGGCGAAGAAATTATGCAGTCTGCAATCGTAAAATCAAACCACACACCTCCTTTATCAGGAGGTTTTTTCCCTTCCTTGGCCCATACATCTACAATAAAATAAATAAAATGCTTGAAATTTTCACTTTAAATAAATCAACCATCAAAAAACACTTATCTGCTTGGCTTAGTAAACAATCATATGAAGAAACAGAACAAATATTAATAATCATCCAGTGACTTTAAGGGCATTGATATATCATTGTATAAATATCATAACATCTATACAAATTATATTATATTTATATATATATATATATATATATATATATATATATATATATATATATATATATATATATATATATTACAGATAATTAAAACATTGTAAGTATATGAATCTACTACCTTAATCTATTATTAGTACCTACATTTGTAAAACACATCCTCTCTCACTTCACCACAAACACATACACATTCACTCACACATATACATTATAAACATAATTAAGAAATATCATAAGCATAACTCTGAAAGAAAATCATTTAATTTAATTTAATTCTATTTACGAATCTAGACTTTGTTATGTAATGCTTTTTCCAAATTTACGTGTTGGCTTATTATATATTTTATTTCACATCAGAGCCCGAGGTTTGGCGGCGCTGTGTGCTGAAATACAGGCTATAAAACCTAGCTCAGCACCAGATGCACATCAGACACAATGTTAATATTATAATAAGTTCACGATTGTACACCATAAGAGTTAATTGTGTAAAATATGCTTTTTCTGTTTAAATAAATATTATTATTATTATAGCACTATGCCATATGACAATACTATGAAAGTAACTTCGATCATCAATACCAACAAAATACAGTGTCACGAACAAAATCAAGCTAAAAACTGTCTGTGTGAATATATACTTATACAGCTAAATCTGTTTACTAACGAACTGAGACAAAGGTTTTAAAACAGTTTTAAATTCACCCTAATTACAATCATGCCGCTTAGTAATAAAGTCACAAATCTTTAAAATATTATCTTACATTTACGATCATTCGTCACAAAAAACGAGCAAAGCAACAATTTACTAGTGCCTAAACTAAAAAGACAAATAACATTTACTGTGAAATCAAGGTTAAATAGCAACAAATAAATAATAAATAAATAAATATTTACGGACATTTTTCACACAACGCCCTCTGGTCCCAAACTAAGCTTAACGCTTGTGCTATGGGTACCAGATTACGGATATAATACCTATATTCCTTTTTTTTTGTTATTACTTACATATAATAGATAGAAAACACCCAGACGCAGTACAAATATCTGTATTCATCACACAAATAATTGTCCTGAGTGGGAATCGAACCCACGACCTTGTGCACGCAAGTCGGTTACACTACCGACCAAGCCACGAAGCCCTACTTTTTGAACAAAACTAAATAAGAGCTCACTTCTCAAGTGCGCTCTTATTTACCGAGTCGGGTTTTATGGACCGACGCGATATCTATTGCATTTTTGATCGAAAAGGAAAGTAACGTAAATAAACTGAGTCCACTCTTGATCATTAATTCTGTTAAATATTTGGAACGTCGGGGTAGTAGAAAATCAAGCAAAGTCTATTTCATAATGAAATTAACTATTCTAGCCGTTTCGACATCAGCAATAATCAATTTGTTTAACCGCATATATGCCGCAGTTAAGCCTACCTCACAATTCTTCAATAGGGAGACCCCCATAATAGAAGTCTCCTGTATAAAGTGATATTAAGGAGAGTTGACTCCACAAGGTCCAGTTCCAAGGCCAATTAATTGTACATTGGTTCCAAGGTAAGGAAGGTAAGGCATTTGGTGTATACCTACATTTTATTTTATTTTCATTTAAAACTACATTATTGATTTAAACCAAGAAACAACTTTAGATAATGCATTGTCCACATCGTCATACCTCAGCTCGTCTGAGTAGTTAGTATTAACTAAAAATATCAACGGAACATTACGAATAATCCAGTGAAGCCATATAAAACCATGCCAAACTTGTAAAATTACACGCGCTTTCACACAAATACAAACAAAACTGTGCCAAAATTAAGTGTCATAAACCATGAATGTTACCAGAGTATAATTTAAAGTTACCCTAAATGACTCGACGATTTCGTACGTACGTTAGGTAGGTACACGAATTCGTCGTCAGCGCCATAATATTTCCAATATGATTTGCTGTAAACTTACTTTATACTTTTATTTCCCTTATGTTTTAAAAAAAAACTTTTAAAAATTTACCCTAATTCTAGACATTATTTCTTTCCGGTGACAACACTTTCACGCACACGTCTTTCAAAAGTGGCTTCACTTTTTAGTTGGCAATGCAGTGTCTTTATTTTTTATTTTTTAGTAAGTCTGAGTAATTAATTAGTTATCTTCTAATTTTGAATAATAAAGATGATTCCTTAGTGGTAGAGCCTTGCTTATCCCAGCATGAATCGGTCCATTCTCTCGAAGGAGGAACTACCACCTTCTCACAGAGAATCAGAGTGAAACAACGGTAAGTACTCCTACTGGTGTGTTTCATATGGTGAGTGAGGGAGCCGGAGGCACCAGGCCCCTCCTTATCCTCTTCATATTATTCTCCTTCTCCAATTCCCATCCCTTTCCTTGGAGTTGGCTACACGCTATTGATGCCTACTCGTAAAATCAAACATACTCGCTCATACACGCTGCTATTCTGGGAGACGGTGGTACTTCTATAATCCCGCCGACCTGTCAATGATGGAACTAGCGCGGCTCTACAACCAAGAGAGATGGTAGTGCCATCTCTTTCCTATCAAACAGCTATGAGGCATCTTCATATGTTTCACTTGTATGAGAAGATAGCTCAGCTTATGTTGGCTGTTCTTTTCGTTAGGTTTAGTCTCTCGTCATACGGATAGTGCTGTGTTTTGATGTGTATATTTGGAGTTAACCGATCCTGTCCTCTCGTCTCCTGAAACGACTTTGACTACGACTCCGACGCCGCCTATATTGCTAGAACTGCAAACGGTAGAACCAGAAATGGTACCATTGTAGTGATGAGTACAGGCGGAGAGACGGCACACGGCGATTTTATTTAGCGGGGTTTGCGATTAGGTATATTTTTCACGCCTTAACAAACAAAAAAAAGAAACGGTATGTATTGCCCCTTATTAAGTGGCAAGTGGCGTTCATCTGCAACGATATCATTGTTCAGCTCCTTAGACACAATTGTATTTGATTCGATTTCATAGCCTAAATAAATAAAGCATAATATCATTTTTTCTTCAGTGCTGCCCGCTGAACTCATAAACCCAGAGATATTGTACCCCAGAATATCTAAGGTTACTGACTTCTCATAACGCTTGCCTAAGATAGTCGTGAAAGGATGACTTACGTGCTTTCGAAGTTCGAGGCAACCAATAAATTACCTAGTTTTAAAACCCAGGACTGCAAAGACAATGGTATCGAATCGAGTTGGATCCCCAGTTCGAAGTTAAGACACACATCTGAATTTTCGAGATGTTTCGACCATATTTTTGTATTTGTTTACAAATGACAGTTAAAAAATTAGAACCAAACTTCAAGCAAAAAGTATTTATGTCATTAAAAAAATAAACATACCCTTTCAATATTCGGCCTCCTTCGTCGAAAAAAGTCTGAAATCCCGCACATATACATTGCACTTCCTTTCCTAAGACACACTGAATTAAACGAATATAATTTAAAAACAAACTAGGGGTACACATCAATACCATTGCTCACTCGGTGACTGTGTTTCAGGGCCTCCTTATTAACTCCGAAACATTGATATACACAGGATGTTTTTATTAAAAGCTGCACCATCGGCAAACCCAGTTGTAAACGTCAGTGAGCGTACTGTACCGATAATGTGTACGAACACTATGAAAATGATTTCTTTAAAATCCATTAACTTCTTTATACACGTAGCTTTAATATATGTATATTAAAATAAATCACAGCAAGGCATATTAAGATATACTATTATAAACAGAGCTGTGTCTGTACATTCAAGATATTTGAGAAAAAATTACTCTAATACGCTATATAGGCGTGTGTAAACACAAAAATTTTTTTTTAGAATTTTTGTCTGTTTGTTCGCGCATCACGCAAAAACTACTGAACTGATTTTGATCCAACTTTTTTATTTGACTTTAACTTACTCATATTTTGATGTTGAATAATAATAAAAAGTGGCTTTAATAATCTTTATGTTATACAAGTATCTAGACCCAGGACTTCGTTTGCGCAGAGAAATCAGAATATAAATGAGTACGTCAAACGCACATTAATTGTCTACGAGTATATGCATAAATAGCTATACATAAGGAACTATTTTTCAGGAATAAAATGCCATGTCCTTTTCCGGGCTCCAGACTATATGTATGCTAAATTTCATAGTGATTGGTCCCGTAATTACAGCGTGAAAGCGTAATAAACAAATAATCAAGCAAACTCACTTTCACATTTATAACATTAGTAAGAATTCTTTTAAAGGTGTGTATGTCACTGAAACCCTACTAAACAATTCGAACAATTTTGATGAAAATTTGTGTGTGTGTTTGAGTGGACCTCTGAATGGTTATGATTCACGATTGAGCTAGACAGGTGACGCTGCAATCGTGTATCAGAAGTTTTGTTATTTTTCCTGACCAAAAATTGCTTTAATCGTAGTCAAACTGATAACTTGATGACATTTTTTTTTATTTTATTTAACATATCAAATAATAAAAAGGTATAAGACCTTTTGAAAATAATTTTATTGTGATTTATAGCATTTAACACTGTCAGCTAATTTCATAGAACATTTTTTTGTGATAGTGAATAAAGAGAAATTTTAAATTTTCTAATTCAGGGAACTAGTTTAGACCGCAAAGCTATCGTGGAGGGAGATTGGAAGTTGCAAGTAGATTTGTCAACACATCTAAATATTCCATAATAAAAACAAACACGCTGTATTAAGAAATCATGGTGAGATAAAACCGCTTCGAGCCCGCAGGAACCAAATACTATTAATTGTTTACGATATTGCCTTCCATTGGAGCCATTTACTGTATTGAGCATCGATAGTGCTGAATGGAATAATTAAATGGCGAGACTAAGATCTACGACGTACGGTGCGATTTTTCATCAGATCTACGAGTTAATGACATTAGAAAAAAAATCTTAAAAATTGGATTAGGTACTAAATAAATTATTTCTAGTTTAAACCCTACCTACCGACGACCTTAAAGACCAAGCTGAGAGGGAACGTAGAGCGCAGTGCAGAGTTCGGGACAGCTCCAACAGTATTTTACGAATGATTGCCGAGAGGTATGACTCGCCTATCTTGAACCATTATGTGCACAAATGCATGTCTGCCGCACAATTGGTCTCAAAATAATATATAAGTATATTTTTTTTGTGTTTTTCAAATTCTTTAATTTTATTACTTATATAGTCCTAAGTATATTGTTACTAACATGATATGAATACTGTGTTCGAAATAAAAGTTATTTTATTTTTTATTTATTTTAAAAACATCCTAATAGCTAGTTCAACTAAAAAATAGAAAATAATATTGTAATAAATAATGATTGCAGAAATTTGTAAGGTGCTTGACATCAAATTGATTATTAAGATATAGAAAATGCACCCCAAGCTTCTTTACAATCATTCTTATTTACTATAAGTAATAATATTTTCTACTTTTTAGGTCAACGAGCTATTCTTCTTCTTAATCAGGATCTTCATTACTGAAGGCGTGTCTAGCCTGAAGTGTTGCGCTGATCGCTCCATGCATTATGTTCTTCCGCGTCTCTCGACCCCAAGGAATCATCGGTTTAACGTTTAAAACTAGGACAGTAAGCGGGACGTGTTACTGTCCTAGTTTTAAACGACCAACGAGCTTTTAAAGAGTGTGTTTTAAACTATATTTTGTCTTCTTCTTTTTTAGCCTCAGAATAGCATCAACAGTACATTTATTTAAAAGACCTTATATATTTTATATCGTAGGTACGACGATAGTGACCACTGAAGTAACGTCACATGTTCCAGTTATCTGTCAATACAGGCGGAGAAACGGCACACACCGGTACATTTTTCCCGCCATAACAAAATAAAGACAAAATTTTAATACTGAGCACTTTAAATATCAGTATGCTTATATGGTATATGCAATTTAACATATTTATCAATTTTATAGCGGTTTTATAAGATAACGGGCCTCGTGGCGTAGGCGGTAGCGTAACCGACTTCCGTGCACGAGGTCGTGGGTTCAATTTATGTCACTCAGGACAATTATTTGTGCGATGAACACAAATATTTGTACTGCGTCTGGGTGTTTTCTATCTATTATATGTATGTATTTACAAAAAAAAAAGTAATATATGTATTATATCCGTAATCTGGTACCCATAGCACAAGCGTTAAGCTTAGTTTCGGACCAGAGGACGTTGTGTGAAAATGTCCGTGAATCTTTATATTTATTTTAACACAATTTCTAGACTAGGTATTTAATCTAGGTACAAAAAAAAAGTTTTCAAGTTTTTGTTTATTTATTAAGTAATCAGCAATCGTTCGAGTAACAGTGATACTTTTTAAGAATGGTTTCTCCTCTATTAATTAATAGTCTAAACATGATAACGAAGAAAATGAAAGCAATCAATTTAGTAATTCAAGCTCGAAACATGGATGCAGTGCAGTGTAGATGCTCCTTTCATGACGTAGACGCTCACTAAGAAAGGATTTTAGGAAACTCCTATCCAAAATATATATTTTTATCTGCTAGGTATCGTATTCAGACTTCTACACTCATTATCACAATAACACCAACTACCAATGAGCATATAACACTACGTTTACCCATGGCCCAATAATACAGGCATGCTCAAATCGTTGACAGATTGCCACGACTACATCATAATGACATCGCCTCTGGTGTTGCTAGCGTCTATAGGCTACGGTAAAGGCTTAACAAAAGGTGGTGGGTATTATAAAAAAAAAATACTGGTTAGAATGGTGTACGTTTATATAGAAAATTTGAAAATAGGCAAGGGGCTAATTTATAAAGTGCCTTTTCAGAGAGGTATTATAATATCCAACCAGGTCACGGCGATAAATTGGAGAATATTTCTTTTTTTTTTATAATTGTATACGCCAAATAAAGATTCCACCATTTTTCTAATACCAATACCAAGCCACCTTTATAACTCGCGACTCATATTCTAAATTCTTAATCCTTATCCTTACTAATAATATAAATGTGAAAGTGACTTTATTTATTAGTTTTTTGTTACGCTTTCACGACGAAACATACTCAGAGTACTGGAGCTCAGAAAATTTTTGCATAAAGGTAATTAAAGTGCAGTATCGTGACATATTTATATTCTAAAACCACCCGGACGAAGTTGTGGGTAGAGTCTAGTTTAATATATTTTAGATTTTATAGACAGTCATACTTTTTTATTTAGGGGTTAAATTTTAACCTATCATACTTTAAGGAGTTTGTGGGTAAATTGTGGGAAAAAAAATTTGAGAGCCAACGCTACCTAGTTGATGACATGCGTGGCAAAATTTCGTATGTAATTTCGCGATTTGTGCAGGCCTGTATTATTGGGCCATGCGTTTACCAACTATCACAAAATAACCTGTCAACCGTTGCTATGGTAACCATTGATGTGGTTATTAAAGTAACATCATGCTAAAAGTATGATAAAAGCCATTAATTTAATAGTTTTTTTAAAGACTTATTTTAGATATTCCGATATCTATAATATTTCAATTGGCATTAGTTTAATAGTTTTTTTAAAGACTTATAATTTAGGTTACAAATTATTTGTGAATGTGGAAAAAGAGAACTTTAGTGCGAGCGGGATTCGAACTGCGTCCCTTCCAAACCGGGGAAGTGCTCTAAGTCGCTAAGCTATCGCACTGGCCAACAGGCATACCCAATCTCCACATCACAATAGTCTTTACGATCCACTCCACCTATTCCACCTATCGGATGCAACGTATTTTGACCAGATCGGAGACGTTCTTAAGGAAGACCAGGTTAAGAGTACTCGAAACCAACGAGCATGCATAAAAGCGCTGATGAAAGAAGGTGAAGCGAGAGATGCGTGTCAGAATCGTAGCAAGTGGAGAGAAGTGGTATCTGCCTACCCCTACGGGAAAAAGACGTGACAATATGTAGGTATGTATGATTTTAAAATAATATCAACTTACTGCGTGCTTGAGTTTAATGACACATGAAAGAACGAGAGAAAAAGAGACAGTCAATGAGCTTTTCAAAAGAGATTTTGGTATTATTAGGCATATTGATACGTTATTTAAAGTAACATAAACAGTATTTTTTCGCGTATAAATTAGGTGAAATTATTAACTACCTTTAGCCTGACGTTTCAACTGCGTTGCAGCAGCCGTGGTCACGGGACAACTTTCAACTTTTCAACTTCACCTAATTTATATGCGAAAAAAGACCCGTTTATGTTAAAGTACAAATAATAATTTGTGAAGCGCTGCGTGCTGCTGAGCATGTCAAATGCTAAAATATAGATTAAACCCGTTTATGTCACTTTAAATATGTGTACAATTCGCGAATCTTTAAAAGTTAATATTGATACGTTGCGGAAAACAATATTAAACGAAATGAGTGCAGGAAAGCGTAATCTGCACTAATTTATAGTGGACACTTTTAGTGCCTAAATATATACCTATAAAACAGAGAAGATCCACAATCTTCTCTGTTTTATACATCAACTGCCTCTGTGGTGCATAGGTAGTGTAAGCGACTGCTGATCATGAGGTTTCGGGTTGGATTCCCGGGTCGGGCAGTGTTATTGAGCTTTTGCGTAAAAAGAAAAATTCCCAGTAGCCGTCCGGAGTTTGGAAATGTGCCCGGTAGACGGCAATAGGCTCGCCCCCTATACGTGGGACTTAAACATAGCTGGTGAATCGTGGGTGTGTAATACACCTCTGCCTACCCCTTCAGGGAATACAGGCGTGATGCTATGAGTTTGTTCGTACATCAAAGTTTATAACACATAACTGACGGGCCTCGTGGAGTAGTCGGTAGTGTAACCGACTTCCATGCACGAGGTCGTGGGTTCGAATCCCACTCAGGACAATAATTTGTGTGATAAACACAGATATCTGTACTGCGTCTGGGTGTTTTCTATCTATTATATGTACGTATTTACAAAAAAAAAGAGTAATATACTTATGTATTATATCCGTAATCTGGTACCCATTTCACAAGCGTTAAGCTTAGTTTGGGACCAGAGGACGTTATGTGAAAATGTCCGTGAATATTTATTTATTTATTAATTATACTAGGCTATACGGCTTGATGGTGAGTAAAACGGTAAGTTTGCCACCCCCTGAGTGGTTAGCGTGGTTGCCTATAGACCAAAGGCAACCTTCGCGAGTAATCCACCCCAAGAAAAGCTATAGGACGTGAAGAGGAATGATGATATGGAGGAGATGAGGAAGTGGTCAGTTAAAATAATAGGAAGGGAAGGACGGTTTGGTAGCTTTCTAATTTAAAGATAGAAACACACATATTTAGACTTTTTTGAATTATAAGAATATTAAATTTCATTTTATATTTGACATAGGATTCACATGCATTTCAATGATTTTATAAAATCGCGGGTAAATTATAATGTCGAATTTAGAAAGTAAATCATTAGGAACGCTGATAAAGTCGCATGTATCAGCTACTATACTAATATGAGCCGAAGGATTGATTGATGAAGCAAGATAATAAAACACAAAAGTATTTGGAACTGGGAACACTATGTTCTCTGGCTGTTCAAAGTTGTGCCTTTGCCATTATGTCGTTATTGGCATTAATCGCTTTATATTTTTTCTACTGTATGATGGTTCCTCATTTCGTCTCGTTTCTTGCAATAAGCCTTAACTTGGCCTTTCAAATCTCTTCCAGGCTTGGCTTTGACAAGTGCTGTGAAGTGCGTGTAACCCACGCCTCCTCGCAGTAGTATAGGTATTGCTTCAGTGGATTCTATTGCTAGAAAGGTTATCTACAAAATACATAATTTCACTATTGTAATTTCGCAGTTTTCATAATTACTTTATTTTATTCATACCAAAGATAATATAAAACACTACGTTAATTTTTACGTTTTCCAAGTGACTTGTGTAGTAAACTTAGATAAAGAACCTATATCTATCCATCCATCCATGCATCAGCCTTTCTACGTCCACTGCTGGACATAGGCCTCCCCAAGAGAACGCCACAACGAACGGTCCGGTCATGGGGGATAATGCCGTAATCGCCACGCTTGGCAGGCGGGCTGGCGATCGCAGTGGATGTTGTTAATACCCGAGGTAGTGCTGCTGCCCACTCCTCTGGTATTCCCTCAGTTGGCTCTTACGACTTCCGTGGGTAGGGAGGGGCGGGACAATTCTAAAAGCGGCCCCACACGGCCAATATGGCCTATATCTATAGTGGATTTCAATCAAAGATGAAAACTTAGTAAACAAAGAAAGGTCAATGACCTTTAATAGTTATAAACGCCTCCTATATGAAACCACCAACTTGATACGTCACGATACAACACGTTAAACAAACGCAAAATTGGCTACCTTGCGGCTACATACCTGATACTTACAATACAATCAAACATCCCTTCACATAACACTTTTTGCCCTTGAACGTTCGCCTCATATTCGAACTTTCTTTTAAATACACGTGTATCGTTATTTCTTCTGGCACCTTGATATATGTTCTTAGAAGCGCTCGGAACAGGAATTGTGGGGGAGGAAGGTAATGGAGCCGGATATGCGTCTCGTTTGTCCATTATGTTCATCACGTTATTTGGTTTTGGACTGTAAAATTATAAAAAATTACGTACCTAAGAATACAAGTCCATCGCATCCTTTAATCTGCGGATGTCGTTCAATACGACTATGGGAAGTAAGCAATTATCACCCATTGCATTACTGGTAGTAGGGTTGGGTACCAAGTGGAAGTACTCACTTGTAATCTGGCGCGAGTTGGTACCACCATCTCCTGTGTGACCGGCCAGGAAGCACATCGGTGTGTTTTGGTTGTAGCAGGAGATAGCCGTTAATTCTTTCATTTTATATCTGTAAATTGTGTGTGTGTTCTCTAGCAGTCCACGAAATCTTCCTTATTCGTTTACCAACTCCATGATTTACCAACTCCATGATTAACCCCCTCATATCTAAGAAGAGGTGTCCTTTAATGGATGCGGTATTCCGTACACGTCCACTAGTTTCATTTATTCATCAACAACATTACTCGCTTGGGATTGAAGTGCGACTAAAAAAATATACCTAGGTACTTACAAAACTCGCCTACCTAATCCGAAGAAATTCTGTTTTTCATAAAAATATGTTTCCATAACATCAACTTCTTCAAAACATAGAATACAAAATGTTCCGAAAAATAGATCTATTGTTAGCGTCATAATAAATAAAAGTTCGTAACCGTTAATTGAAAAATGAGGCTTGCTTTATTTACGATCAAAACATGTACTCATTGTATAAAATATTACTAGTCTGTGGTATTTAATATAAGCAGTAGGTACGTCCTGTGGTGTTTTACGAGATTTTTTATCGACAACGCCTACGGCTTTCCATCATGGCATATGGCTGTTATAAAACTGATAGTCAAGGACATGAAAAACAATTGCCGGTGGCAACTTTGATTAAAATTATAATTACAATGTAACTTATTAATGTACGACTTTTAGGCATTGTTCCAATCCGAGTTTATTGCACGCCTCATAAGCGAAGCGTTGAGGTGGGTACTCTCGTTTTACTCAGAACAACTGATTTTTCAAACTTAAAATGTCTCTATTTATCATATACCTATTGCACTTGTAAAATAATATATACACACACATATCATGAAAAAAACACTATTTTTAACACTCATGATATACTTTTGATGCTATTTTTGTTATTTAAACTAGTTAAAAACTATTTAAAAAAGTTCTGTCTTGGACGTCCGTGTGTTATAGGTAATGTATGTTAACACGATAACAACCGAAATATTTTACTAATCGAGTCTTGTTTTTTTCTTTTAAACTTCATAATAATTACGAATAGAGCCCTATTACTTTTCACGGTCTGATTCGATCTGGTTTAATTGTTATTAGATAAACAAAAAAACTAGACGGACGTCTAGCAGATGTGAAAACATCGGAATTATTTTGTAGAAATAAAACGATCATAACCCAAACTTGATGGAGTTATGTCGTTTTATAATGGAGTTCCTGTGGCCACCTTCTAGCTCCATCATCAGACCCTGAATACCATCTAAAGACAAAGTACTCGTCAAGACGGATCAAATAATAAATATTCACGGACATTTTACACAACAACGTTCTCTGGTCCCGAACTAAGCTTAACGCTTGTGCTATGGGTACCAGATTACGGATATAATAAATAATATTACTTTTTATTGTAAATACATACATATAATAGATATAAAACACCCAGACGCAGTACAAATATCTGTGTTCATCGCACAAATTATTGTCCTGAGTGGGAATCGAACTCACGACCTCGTGCATGGAAGTCAGTTACACTACCGACTACACCACGAGGCCCGTCTAAATGATTCCAAACTCGATGGGGTTGCATCGTTTCATTACAGAGTTACTGTGGTCACCTTCCAGCTCCATCATCAGACCCTGGATATCATCTAGACACAAAGTACTCGGCAAGACGAATAATACGAGCCCAAACTCGATGGGGTTACGCCGTTTCATTATAGAGTTCCTTTGTCCACCTTCCAGCTCCATCATCAGATCAGCTTCATCTCATCATAATATTGCATTATCAGGCGATCTACACATGCGTGTAAAATTTCAGCTCAATCGGAAATCGGGAAGTGTGTCTAAGTGTGTGTTTGAACGGGACAAGTAAAACAAAAGCGTCGCCACGCTAACAGCAGATTTTACCCTCCGGAGGGAGGCATTAGATGTTTCACATCAAAAATAGTGAATATTTACGCTCGACTCGATGTCACAGTGGTACACTAAAACCAGCGCTATACCTTATTTCGTGAGAACTACTTCTATAGACCAATATATTAGTACTTCTTAAAATTAGCGCTAGATGGCGTATAAAACATGAGAACCACATCAATATTTTTTGAAATTAGGGCTATCTATGTGATTTATTGAAAACTACTTAGTAAGACCAATACATTATTAGTTACTTATCAAATAATAAATTTTATTGTGAAAAATGAAGATTATGAGGCGTGCACTTTTGGATTTTCCAAAGTACTTTAACCTATAGATATCTAGTATGTAATTCTGTAGGGCATGAGCTCCTGCCATAAAGTAACAACGCAATTTAGGAACCACTTATACACAACACGTATCACATTGACCAAATCATGTGATCGAGGGATTTGATTTCGAGATTTCCTTTTCTAGAAGTGGTAAAGTGTGTTTAATTTCTGGAATTCAGACGGATTATATACACACACTATACTCTAGATGCGCCACCACATAAGTAGCCTAAGACATAAGTCTGTTCGGTATCAACACTTTATACTCAGACTAGCCTTTCCCCACGGCTCCGCCGCAGCCAAAAACTAGTTTTGAGGTTATATCTCAGATTCCTGAAATACGAATGTTTGGCCTTTAAGTCTAATCAAGAGCTATCAAATAAAAACGTTGCATCACAATCCGTTCAGTAGTTTTTGCGTGATGCGTGAACGAAAAAACAGACAAACACAAAATCTAAAAAAGTATAGTTTTGTGTTCAGACGCGCCTATTTAGCCTAATACAGTAATTTTTCTCAAATATCTTAAATGGATAGACACAGCTCCGTTACAGCTTTATAATAGTATAGATTAATAGACATATTATTAATCTAAAATACCTTTTCTTTTTGTTAATGCGGGAAAAAATGTTTCTAACCGCACACCCCGTCTTTCGGGGCAACGAACAGGGTAGTGTGGCCTTCACACACCAAAGAAACCCGCCGTGTGCCGTCTCTCCGCCATTATTAGCAGGCCACTGGAACTATGTTACATTCCTTCGGTGGTTAATCTAAGATACCTACCTACCTATTATATTGAATTAGTAGATACCTACAAAACCGGCGTGATTGTGGATCGCTAGGACACTATTGTTCTTTGGTGTCAATCAGTCGGCCTAATGAGGCAGTACATTGCTGTTGAGTAAATAAAAGTCACCTTTGTTTCGTCATATGTGTTTACACATATAGTTTCGTTAAGGCGAGAAATAATGTACCTAACCGCACACTCCGTCGTTCGGGGCAACGAACAGGGTAGTGTGGGGGCCTCACCCACTAAATAAGCCCGCCGTGTAACGTCTCTCCTCCTTCGAATCGAACCCACAACACTCGGATAATGTAAAATGCACGTTCAGCCACGTTGGATCGCGCGCGTATCATGTTATGCTTACATTCTCGTGTGTGCTCAAGAGCACACATATCAAGATATTATTATAACATAATAATAGTGAACGTATGAAGTTAGGAACGTTTGTAATAACAAATTTGCCAAATTGATGACACATATAAAAGTGCTTCCAATACGTACAGCCCAAAGTTCGGCATGCATGATGGTGATATCTGCCTGGATTTTGAATTTTATATTTGTGTTAATTTGGAGATCATAAACTGCCGCACCTATTCCCATAGAGTCCTTTGAACAATCTGTATACACCTCACGGAAATTATTAAAGTTAGATCTTAAATAATTATTGTTTTAACCGGATACAAGAATGACAGGACAAAATAAATTGCAGTTATGCTTACCTATATTTTGCTTAAAATGTATTAGAACGTGTAACATTAGCGTATATAACGTGATTAAGGATTTTTTTTTTTTACGTAAATACAAAAACAAGCTTACATACATATGGGGACGGTATTACATGATGGGGACGGTTGGCCACCTTCTTGTTGGGATCCTGTTGATTGGGTGGGTCCAAATAAAAATAACGCATACGCGAAAAATATAAAATACTTATACATGTGTCTCTCTCACTCTTGCTAAAACCTAATATGTGTATCCTTTTCTTCATCCTTAGTGTCAAAATACGGCCATATTTGCCGTGTGGGGCCGGCTTTAGAATTGAAATGGCAGTCGTAACAGCCGACTGAGGGAATACCGAGGGAGTGGGCTCTCTCGAGTATTAACAACATCCACTGCGATTGCCAACCCGCCTGCCAAGCGTGGCGATTACGGCACTATCCCTATCCCCTATTTGGGAAGGCCTATGTCCAGCAGTGGACGTCGACAGGCTGATGGATGGATAGATAGTGTTAAAATAGTAGCGAGTCTATAGTATATTTTGTCTAAGATCGTTTCATAATAGAGTATGTATAGCACGAAGCTTGTATACACCTCTGCCTACCCCTTCGGGGAATACAGGCGTAGCATCACGCCTGTGTTTAAGTAATATGTATATACATGTTACTTCCATGGAAAAATATAAGCTTCTTGATGTATATAATTTCCATGGAACTACTGTTATATGATGGTCGATGATAAATCCATGATAAAAAATAGATTATATGTATATCAGTTTTTAGGGTTCCGTACCCGAAGGGTCAAAACGGGACCCTATTACTAAGACTTCGCTGTCTGTCCGTCCGTCTGTCACCAGGCTGTATCTCAAGAACGGCGATAGCTAGACAGTTGACACAAACATAGCATCACGCCTGTATTCCCCGAAGGGGTAGGCAGAGGTGTATTACACACCCACGACTCGCCAGCTATGGTTAAGTCCCACGTAATAGGGGGCGAGCCTATTGACGTCTACCGGGCACATTTCCAAACTCCGGGCTGCTACTGAGAATTTTTTTTTTTAGGAAAAATCTTAATATCATTCCCCGTCCCGGAGATTAAACCCGAGACCTCATGATTAGCAGTCGCATACACTACCGCTACACCACCGAGGCAGTTGAAATTTTCACAAATGATGTATTTCTGTTGCCGCTATAACAACAAATACTAAAAACAAAAAAATTATAATATTTAAGAAAGCTCCCATACAACGCCTGTCTGTCCGTCCGTCTGTCACCAGGCTGTATCTCAAGAACGACGATAGCTAGAAAGTTGAAATTTTCTCAAATGATGTATTTCTGTTTACGCTATAACAACAAATACTAAAAACAAAAAAAAAAATATTTAAGGGGGGCTCCCATACAACGTATGTCTGTCCATCCGTCTGTCACCAGGCTGTATCTCAAGAACGGCAATAGCGAGACAGTTGAAATTTTCACAAATAATGTATTTCTGTTGCCACTATAACAACAAATACTAAAAACAAAAAATTAATAATATTTAAGGGGGGCTCCCATGCAACGTATGTCTGTCCGTCCATCTGTCACCAGGCTGTATCTCAAGAACGGCGATAGCTAGACAGTTGAAAATTTTACAAATGATGTATTTCTGTTGCCGCTATAACAATAAATACTAAAAACAAAACAAAAAAACAATATTTAAGGGGGGCTATCATACAACAAACGTTATTTTTTTGTCCTTTTTTGCTCGCTATTGATAACGGCAACAGGTAGACGCTTGAAATATTCACAGAATATTTAGTTATATATTCACTTTAAAAATAAGTAATTAAAGTAAAATAAAACAAATATTTAAGGGGGGCTCCCATACAGAAACGTGTTTCTTTACTCGTTTTTGCTCGATATTGATAACGGCAACAGTTAAACGCTGGAAATATTCACAGAATATTTAGTTATATATTCACTTTAAAAATAAATAATTAAATTAAAATAAAACAAATAATTAAGGGGGGCTCCCATACACAAACGTGTTTCTTTGCTCGTTTTTGCTGTCTGTCCGTCCGTCTATCGAAGTGTTCATGGCAACTAGGACGGACTATATAGGACTAGGACTTTACGAGGCTTTCTAGATCAATGGTACGGAACCCTTCGTGCGCGAGTACGACTCGCACTTGGCCAGTTTTATTATTTATTCTTAATAGTCTGTGGTATAGAGTTATAGACTGAGTAATTTATGTAGATATCTGTATCAAACCAAACTATTCTGTTGGATTATGATGTCACTTGTCAGTACAGGTGTGACCATATGTGGCAGGTTCTTGCCATTCTGGCAGGATTGGCCTCTTATTTTAGCCTAACATGATCGGTTGACGTTTTATAAAACCTGGCAGTATTAGGCAGTGTTGGGCTATTGAAAATAAATATCATTATGGCAACTTAAAATGCCGAAAATGGTAACCGTAGTTTTATATATCGCCAGCTTGTAGGAATTTCCCTTTTATTCTCGTATTATGTTTGTTCAGTTTGTATCATATTCAATTAAAACTTTAATACATAATAGTTAGTATTTAGAGTTGATAATCTTAAAACAAATATTTATAAATACGAGTTTTAAAATAAACTGATGTTTATTATGTTTTGTTATGATTAATAATTTTAATCAGTAATGAGATCGGAGACTTACATAAGAGTTTAGGGTATTGCATGTCATAGTAATTGATTGAATGAGGCGACACTTGGCGGAAGACTATTGTTATTATTATAGAATGGATATTTTAGGAGGAGAGCCCACCACACACCCACGGATTGTCAATCCCAATTATCTTTGGACATAATAACCTAAGATTGCCAATCCACACTCTCACAGATGGCATTTCAATTCTCAAGAACGCTCGGCAACAAATGAACCTTTTTTGGCTGCTACCTGATATTTTTGACGAATCGCTCGTACGATATGAAAACAAGTTTAGTAGTGGGGAACTACAGTTGGTTTTTTCATTCAGCAACACGTTTCTATTGACTAATTATTTTTTTCTATTGACTAATTATTTCTAATTGTTCTAAAGCGGACAGTCTAATATTTTTATCACAAATATGCAAGGGCTCTCAAATTTAGGACTATTATCTAATGAAAATTCATATATAAATTCATAATCATATATAAAATATGACATATATTATATTGTTACGGGGAAAGTCCCTAACAATTCAATAAAAGAGGAATTTTAAAATTACAATTTACTTCCATAAAAAAATACAAAATAATTAATTAAATTAGTGATAATAATTAAAAACTTTTGAAATGAGATATCAGGGGGTGGTTCGCAACTCAGGGTGTTCCGGACCGTCACTAGCGGTACTCAACTGCGGGTCGGATGAAATTGGGCCGAAGGGCAGGCCCTCGTCCCTCGGGCGTGCGCAGATAGATGCCGGTAGGCGTGTGAAGCCGGCGCAACCGTCACCGGAACCAGAACTTGTAGGGCAGCCGCAACCTGGAAGGTCGTAACCCGAACAACTTGATTGTAACCAGGTACCCCAGGAGCTTTTATTCAGATCTTAATTATATGTGGGTGCGAACACGGTATATATAAGACACGGCGCTTGCTACAGCAGTTCTCTGGGGTCTTCTAGTCACTCATTATATACTCGTATGCAAAAATTAGTTTTCCTATAACTTTTAGCAAAATTATAATTGCAGTTTTATTTGCCTTGACACACACAATAATTCCCAGTCAGAAAAAACAATCCTACCCGACGCATTCTTATATTTTAATTCTGTAAGTACTTCCCACTACAATTAGATTGCCATCCCTTTCTAGCGCTATTGCCCCGGGCCTGCTCATTGGTAGATTTTAAGTTCTAGAACTTTTCCTATCTATAGGCTTGCGATTGGAGTAGCCATAGAACGTTCTCGAACCCTGGCATACTCTGCTCGCATCCGGGATCTCATGCTGGCCATATATGGCAATAAAATTTGATTCTGGCCTTTGTGGGAGTGGAGTCATGCGACCCATTGGTGATAATCTAACTGGGTAGGGCGCAATTCATTTATTTGATTATTTGATCGGTTACATCGTAACAATATAATGTTTACTTTTCTTGGTTTATTACAACGGTAAATAAAGTTTTTTTTTTTTAAAGCTAATGATGGCAGATGAGGCATGGCCCACCTGATGGTAAGTGGTAACTGTCGCTCATAGACTCAACTATACTGAAAGTATTGTCAAGCCGCTGCTGTCCGTCACCGACGCTGAGTTGGCAGTATTTAGGTATTTTTCACTTCAGATATTGGCAGGTTTGTAAGGCAAGATCTGTAGTTTAAAGTTGGTCATACTCAGTGTTGCCAACTTAGCACTTTCAGTGCTAGATCTAGCACTATTTTCGTGAGTCTAGCACTGAACCCTGAGATTTAGCACCTAGCACTAAATAGAAAATACTTATTATTTTTCGATTCCTGTAAAACAAAACGCCGTTACACGAGCAGTAATCAAACTAAACTAAAACCAACTTCGTAGTATGCTACATTTTGTGAATGGGTTGTTGCCTCCCCTGTCCGATACTGAATAATTCAAATGCGTATTACATTAATTAAAAATTGCGGATTTCTATTGGTCACTTTTGAGAATGACACGGAGTATTGAGCCAACATAACCCTGGAGGTAATTCTTTGTGAAACGGTGTCTTGGAGATTTTCCCTAAAATTAAGCGATGTAAAAGCCACTACTTACGGCTCGAGTTCATAGTCAATCTGTTGATTCAAGTTGAGTTTAAGTATTTCCGACACTAGTAAATACGAGCAAGTACTCGATACATCTTACGATGCTTTCACTGTTCTGGACAGCTTTTTTTAGTATTTAATTTATGGTCCCAAAGAAAAAGTGTAATTCTAATTTAGCACTATTTTTGGATTTTTGTAGAAATCTAACACTTTTTCAAATGACATTTAGCACCTAACCGTAGTACTGAGTTGGCAGCCCAGGGGGGTTAGGCAGAATCTCATATCTCACATGTCGATAGTATCGAGATCACTGTGATTGGTTGAGAGATCACCGTGATTGGCCAACGGATTATTGTGACATCACGCGTCGGTTTCTCAACCAATCACAGTGATCTCGATACGGTCGACACGTGAGATATGACATTCTGCCTCAGGGGGCTGGTCACACTAGTTTGTCAGAGTTGTCATGTTGTCAATGTTGTCATTGTCAGCGTCAGTCCGGGCTAGGTTTCTTTCTGGTTTTTATTAAATTTTCTTATAAATTAGTATTTCAAAATGATTATTTAAAATAAATATTTCATTCAATACTTTTGCTTTTCATTCAATAAGCTGAATAGTAGTTTATATCATCTTTGCGATAAGCCTCTAAAATGGACAGTAAGTAAAGCCCCCTACTTAATCTCTTCACCTTTTTTAAAATTTATTTACCTATATCAAAACATTATATTTTAGGTTCATCTACTAAGAAATCAGCTTCTTCTGAAAGCTTAGTAATGCAAAACTTTACGATTATGGACGTCAGTGGATTAAAAGAAAAACTTCATGACATTATAAAAACCGGAAAAGATTATGGTGAAGATATTGCTTGTCTCAAAATGTTAATTAATTGCGGTGACCAAGATATTGTGCTGTTAAGCATACAAGCTGTCTCAGAATTGGCTAAATGCGAAGAAAAACGTGAAACTTTGGCAAACAAAGGCATAATTGGGCCTATACTGGACATATTAAATAAGGAAGCCACCACAAAGGGTATTGACCTTGTAAAACAGTGTTGTAGGGCGCTTGGCAACCTGTGTTGTGACTGCGATAGTTCTAGACGCGTAATTCTAGAGTCTAGTGGTATTCCCATCTTAATTAAATTACTTGAAACAAGTATAGACATTAAATTGGAAGAGATTCAAATGCTTGTCTCTAAAACCTTGCTAAATTATGCCATTGGTGGGCCAGATTTTTCGGAGTCAATTGTTCAAGGAGGTTTAATTGATATACTTCATAGAATACTATCTAAGGAGTTGGAGAAGGCAGATGTTGATGATGATACTGTGTCTACATGTTTACTGATAATGAGTGTTATAAATGATAATACACCTGAGTTTTTATTTGATGAGAATGTTAATAAGTTGGTTTTAAAAGTGTTGAGAGAGACGTCAAATGTTGAGGTGTCAGAGTTGTGTTTGGATCATTTGCATGCCCAGGCGGAACATGGTAAGTAATTATTTTTATTCAGCTCTATTTATTTCTCTGTTGTGTACAAGTGTCCTTTACAATATGAAATAAAGCAGACTTAGTAGACTGTATGATATTGTTATCATGCATTCCGGATTGCATTAAGTTTTATTTTAGTTACTTTATGATTGCAGTAAGTATTGACTAGCTGTAACAGATATGTCTGTGTGGAAATACGTTGAGGATAACTAGTTTCATACAAAAAATGTCTCTTAAGATCTAGTACCTTTCCCTTGAGTGTCCTATTTCCAATTTTGACACATATGGGACTCAACTATTCTGTCACTTGTATAGAAGAAAGTATTAACTACTTAATATGTATATCATATGAGACATCTAAAAACCATGAGACAATGATCACAAAGATCTCTATCAAGGTTTTCCCATAAAAGCTCAATGGGTTTGAACTCTGGTCTCTAAGCGACCTTCTTTCACCCATATAATTTATTTATATCTGTGCTTTCAATCATTTGAAATATCTACATATATATTTCCATTTAAACTTAACACAGTTGCAATGTTATTAATACTGTATAATCAGTTTATTTAATGCCTCTGATGTATCCATGATCGCTTTGATCCAAATATCCAACTGTAATGAAAAAATATTTTTTTCGTTAATAACTAGAGATGGCCGTTTTTGTAAAAACGTTTTTGAGCAACGATGCCAGTATACGATGCCGGCATCCGATGCCGATGTATTGAAAAACGGATGCCGGTTGCCCGCATACACGATGCGAACATGAATGGTGATTGACAGTAGGTACCTACTCTCTTTAGTTGAGTACATGAGCGACGGTTACCATTTACCATTAGATGGGCCGTGGCTCGTCTGCCAACATAAGCAGTAAAAAAAACCTCCTTTACAGTTCTAGTAAAAATATATATGAATTTAGGTCGTAACGTTAAACATCGTATCAAATAATATTAACAAAACTATTGTAAAGTAGGACCAAAAATATTGTCGTTGCCGACTAAGCGATGCGCAGACATCAGCCGGATCGGATGGCAATAATTTTATTAAATTGCATCTGATCTGATCTATAGTTGATTGGCATCGATGCCTAAAAAAACGATGCCGGCAACGAATACGGTTTAATTATTAACGATGCGCATTGATGTCAAAATTTAACGAAAACGACTATCTCTATTAATAACAAAATGCAGATTTCTCCTATTTAAACTTCTGACAGCACATACCTACTTGATGTCTTAAATAACGCACACTATATACTATAAATGAACAAAATACTTTTTATACAACAATGGTACTTATTATACTTTCATAAATTATATGGCACAAAAATGGGTATTTGGCCTTTAGTGTGCTATAATGATAAGACAACATTGTTGAATTTATAAAATCATGAGAGCAAATTTTACATATATAAATTTCTACTTCCTCCCCTGTAATGACTAAACTAATAACTATCCCAAATTGCAGATTCCGTAAAAACGATGCTAGCAAATGAACATGGTATACAGTTGGTGTGTTCTCGACTTGAACAGTTGGTGCATAAAACCAATGCAACAGAATTGAATGCTGACGATTCTGAAGTGGAGGCTATCATGAAGCAAGCCTGTGACTTGGTCATAATTGTGTTAACTGGAGGTAGGTTGAAATTAAACTGTAATATTAGCAGACAAAATGAACGGTTTTTCTTTTAAAATCATCTAATAATTGGTTCTTTAATGGATCCGGAATTCCTCACGGATCAACTACTGTTAAGTTATTGGGAATACCTGTGAATATCTTCCTCATATTATTTAGTAAGTGATTAGTAAGCTTGAAATCAACAAACGCTTAGATAACAGGATGGCCATAGAGAATTATGCTAAAATTATGTATTTATTATTTTCAGATGAAGCTATGCACATTCTTTACAATAACGGTGTAGGTGAGGTTTATATGACAGTAGTCAAATGGCTTGACTCCTCCAACTTCCATCTGCTGACTACTGCTGTACTGGCCATCGGTAACTTTGCAAGACAAGATGACTACTGCATACAAATGATGCAAGATAACATCTTTGACAAACTCCTTGGTGAGTATTTTATTTTTAAAATGCTTTTTTTTTTCAAAGCTGAGATAATCCTTTTATCGTGGGGTACTTAACAAACATATAATTTCACGGATACAAAGTACACCCAGACTCGGAACAATAATTTGTGGATCACACTAAGAATTGTCCTTTGTGGGAATCGAATCAATAACATTCGGGTGGGAGGCTGGACTCTAAACCACTTCACCATCTGTGCAGGCTTTATATCATCATCCTCTGTATATCTATCTTTGAACAAGATTTTCACCCACTTCATAAACTTTACACATTTATCAGGGGCCGATAACATTATAATAATTAAGGTGTCTGTTTAGTTTTTATTTCTTTTATTAGGAAGTCCCCATCACACAAATGATAAAAAAGAAATAGTTTGTATAATGTTTTAAATAGAAGTAGTTTTGAAACTGATTTGCTATTATTTTTAAGAATTTAGATTTTTATATTTTCTGTTTAAAAACTTCGTGTCACTTTGTTTGTCCGTGATGAACTCCGAAACTACTTTTGTGATCTTAACGTTTTTTTTAAATGCCTGATTTGTTACAAGTTAAAAGATAAAACCATATCTTTACCTTACATACCGATTTAAAATGTTATTATATAAAAATTATTTTCAAAACTAGCTATCAATCCGTGTTTTTTTAAACTATAATTTATTATTACTTAGGAGTTATAACCAACTCATTCTAAGTGGTAGCCAGCCCTCAAGGATTGCTAATATACCAGGGGGGTTAGGCAGAATCTCATATCTCACATGTCAATCGTATCGTGATCACTGTGATTAGTTGAGAGATCACCGTGATTGGCCAACGGATTATTGCGACATCACGCGTCGGTTTCTCAACCAATCACAGTGATCACGATACGATCGACATGTGAGATATGAGATTCTGGCTAACCTCCAGGAATACATTATTTACCCAATGTGAAGAGACTTAAGAGAAGTGAATATAAATCGGATATCTTCTTCTAAAACCATATCACATTGAATGGTTGAGCCATGCTGCACCAACTGGACCTAGTACCTACCCGTTCAGCTTGGACTTGAAGTGAGAACTTCTACAGGATGTCAAAACCTACCACAAGTGTATTTTTGTTTCCAATTGCCCTTCTCTTTTTTTTTATACTACATGGATGGCAATCATGAATATGGACCACCTGATGGTAAGCGGTTACCGTAGCCTACAGACGCTAGTAACACCAGAGGCATAACTCACGCGTTGTCATCTCCAAGGAAAGGAATAGGAAGGATGTTAAGGAGAGGATAAACATGTAGTATAATAAGGAGAGGATAGGGAGCGCGTTTGAGCCTCCGGCGCTCTCACTTGCCATACCAAACACGGTAAGAGTACCTACCGTTGTTTTACGCTTATCTTTTCTGAGGCGGTAGTACTTCCGCGATCGAGCCGGCCCATTCATGCTGGGATAAGCAGGGCTCCATTACTAGAGATAAATTTACTTGCCTTGTTCGCTTTACCCAAATAAAATGCTAGCACCTTGGAAACAAACACAATTCATTTTCAGATATATTAGAAATCTACAATAACTTCGGTGTTCGCATGCAAAAAGATCCAGACGCGAAGCACCCTATCGACAGTGGCGTAGTGGTCAAAATACAACATGCTGTCTTGTCGGCCCTTCGAAACTTGACCGTCGCTGTGGAGAACAAAAGAGTGGCCGCTGCAAAAGGCCGGGCGGCGCCTTTACTGCTAGCGGCCTTGCCTAATGTTGAAGATCACCATGTCGCCTATAAGCTATTGGCGGCCATAAGGATGCTAGTGGACGGTCAACGTGAGTCTACACATAGCATCTATCTCTGTATATTATTTTTCAAAGGTATAATATTGTAGACGCGACGAACATTGTCGGTGTACTGTATGTGAATCTCAAGAGCAGCTCCCCGCTAATTTTGACTATGGAGCCAGTCGGGTGCAGTCATCTCTTCGTACACGAGAGTTTGATTTTCAGCGGTCTTTGAGAGCAGAGTTTGGTATTCGCGTCTGGACGCAACTGACGATGGTCCAAAAAGCCAGTCTAGCAGCCATTATAAAAAAAAAACACAAGTTTATACAAAAATAGAAAATAATATACTCGTAAATCTATTCTAACGAATAAAATAATTTTCCTTTGGTGGCAGAAAAATAAGCAAATATTTTAAAATCAGTATTATAATAAATGGGATTTGTTTAAAATTACTTCAATCAATACACCAAGGATTTTAATTAAAAACGTAATACCATGTAGATTAGTCAAGCCGCGGTTTCAGATAACGATGAAAAACCAATTTACGTAAATGGGAGTACCATTTATGTAAATTCTTTGTGATCTTTGTTTTTTTTTTTTTAATTGCCTATGATGGCGATGAGCCACGGCTCACTTGATAGCGAAAGTTCTAAGTCTCCTGTTTCCACAGAAAGCGTAGCCAAGTTGCTGGCAGAGGACTCTGCGGCGCTTGCTAGCGTGGCCCGCTGGGGTCACGCGGCAGAGTTCGCTGGGGCCGCCGGAGAGGCCCCGCGTCTTCTGGCCTGGGCCATCAAACAACTGAGGCACCACCCGCACTGGAAGTATATTGTAAAGGTCAGTACCAACATTTAACATCTATCAACACAAAGAGTGAAAAACAGGTAGCTAAGCATGTCAAATGCTAAAACAAATATGTGAAAACAATAAAAATATCTATTTTTAATTATATTACCAATTCTATGAATCCAAAAATGTATAAATTCCTATATGAACTATCTTATCTGGGGAAGTGGGTAGTTCCTGTCACAAATTATAGCCATAGAGTAACGGTAGATATATTACAACCTACTTTTGAATTTCTTATAACGAGTGAGAGTGGCGGTTATGCTGAAACCCCTTTTCATCCACCTCACCCATACTTCTCCCTACCTTCTATCCCTTCCTCCCTTTTCCCTTCTATCTTAAGTTAAGACAGTAATTAAAAAGTTGTCCATGAAATTTAGAATACAATAAGCCATTCCTTCCCTCGGTTGTCATACGAGGCGACCAAGGGAAGTAAGCTGTTATCACCATTGCATTAGTGGTGGTAAGGTACCGAACCTTACCACCAGTAAACGAGTTGGTGTACTCGCTTGTTATCGGATCCCAGCGGTTGATGGTATCAACCAACCGTGAAGTACTTCGGTGTTTGTACGGTTGTAGCGGCAGATAGCCGTCGATTCATTATTTTCCCGCAATATAAAATGGTGAGCAGTAGCTTCTTAGCATTGGAGTTGAGCAGCGGTGATCACTTACCATCAGGTGGACCGTGGCTCGTCTGCCGACATAAACAATTATATAAAGCGTGGACTACAGTTAAACATAAATGGTGGAGTGGTTTAGATACCAGCCTCCCCCCGAGTGTCGTGGGTTCGATTCCCATACAGGACAACACTGTGTGATCCACAAATAGTTGTTCTGAGTCTGGGTGTGCTTTGTGTCCGTGAAATTGTATGTTTGTATAGTCCCCGCGATACAAGGATTATTCCTTAGTGCAAGGTGTTCCTATTTCTCATCATCAATCAATCAATCAGCCTATTGCAGTCCACTGCTGGACATAGGCCTCTCCTAACACGCGCCATTGCACACGGTCCTCCGCCTTCCGCATCCAGTCTGTCCCAGCGACCTTTTTGAGGTCGTCGGTCCACCTAGCTGGGGGCCGTCCTACCTTACGCTTACCAAGTCGCGGTCTCCACTCTAGGACACGTTTGCTCCATCGTCCGTCGGTCCTTCTGCAGATGTGACCAGCCCATTGCCACTTCAGCTTACTGAGCCTGCGAGCTATGTCGGTAACTTTGGTTCTTTGTCGGATTACCTCATTACGAATTTTATCCTTCAAAGAGACGCCAAGCATAGCCCGCTCCATAGCCCGCTGCGCGACTTTCAATTTGTGGACTAGTCCCACTGCGAGTGTCCACGTCTCGGCCCCGTAAGTCATGACAGGTAGGACGCATTGGTTGTAGACTTTAGTCTTCAGGCATTGCGGTAAAGGCGAAGAGAAGACGTGGCGTAGTTTGCCAAATGCTGCCCAACCCAATTGGATCCTGCGGTTAATTTCTTTCTCGAAGTTGTTTCTACCAAATTGGACAGCTTGTCCAAGGTAGACATACTCCTGAACAACTTCGAGCATCGAACCATCGACGTAGATCGGTCCCGGCGCGACATGTTCATTAAACATGATCTTGGTTTTATCCAAGTTTATGCCGAGGCCGACGTCTCTAGAGGCTCCATTTAGGCTATGCAGCATTCCGCTTGACTGTTCCAGTGACTCCGCAACGATGACGATATCATCGGCAAACCGAAGGTGTGAGATGTATTCGCCGTTGATGTTTATGCCCCGCCCAGTCCAGTCCAGTGTCTTGAAGACGTCTTCGAGTGCATTGGTGAAGAGCTTGGGTGGGGGATATTACATCCCCCTGTCTTACCCCTCGACGCAGCTCGATCGGGTTGGTCTTTTGGTCTTAGAGCTGAACGGTCATTGTGGCGGTATCATAAGCACCTCGATATAGCGCCAATCGATGCGACACCGCTGCAGAGCATCCAAAACCGCCCAGGTTTCGATGGAGTCGAAGGCTTTCTCGTAGTCCACGAAAGCCATACACAGCGGCTGATTATACTCTTCGGTCTTCTGTACAATCTGCCGAACAGTATGGATATGGTGCTGTAGCCTTTTCGAAACCCGGCTTGTTCCGGAGGCTGGAACTCGTCAAGTTTTCTGGCGAGGCGGTTTGTGAGTACCCTCGAGAACAACTTGTAAACGTGGCTTAGGAGTGAGATAGGTCTGTAGTTCTTCAGCAAGGTTTTGTCACCTTTTTTGAAGAACAGAACCACCGCACTCCCGCTCCACGCTTGGGGTGTTAAGCCCTGGTGGATGACGGAATTAAAGAGGCTCGCTAGCTCTTTTAGGATTGGAGTCCCGCCTGCTTTTAGGAGCTCAGTGGTGATTCCGTCATCACCTGGCGACTTATTGTTTTTGAGCTGCTCGAGAGCCACCTCTGCCTGGTGCCTCTGTTCTGTTCAATCGCAGCCGCGATGGCGCGGGTGTTGGAACATCGGAGGTCACGTCGCACCAGCTTTCGGATTTTCCGGTTGAGGTTTCTCCCATCTGGCGAAAACGCCATTTGCGTCATTCGCGTCATTTGCCGTCTCTGCCTCATAAGATCGAGAGTCTCGAGTGAGAGTTTAGACCCTCTGTTACTGCTTTTTCCGGGAAAAACCCTTCGAGACACATCCTGTAGCGTTTTGACCACTGTGTCGGTTTTCTCGTCAACGTTGCCTTCGGTTTCCAGCAGGTCGAAACGATTTTGAAGCTCTAGTTGGAACTTTTCGGACCCCAAAGCTGTTTGAGGCGCAGTAGGTCGGAGAGTAGACCCCACCATGCGACGCCTTTCGGCCCTGAAGTCTATATTTAGAACGCCTCGAACAAGTCGGTGATCGCTGCCGGTATTAAACCTGTTGATCACGGAGACATCTCTAAATAAAGACCTCCTGTCAGTCATGATGAAGTCTATCTCGTTCCTCGTCACAGTGTCGGGGCTTCGCCATGTCCACTTTCTATGAGGCTTCTTCTTAAAGAAAGAATTAATCAAGAAGAGCCCTTGCGACTCCAGAAAATTGACCAGCATCTGCCCCCTGTGGTTTCGACGCCCCACGCCGTGGAGTCCGATTTTCGTTTCGCCGCGTTCTTGTACTCCCACTTTGGCATTGAAGTCCCCCATAACAACGCTGTAGTGAGCCTTGGTGGTACCATGTAATGCCTTGGCTATGTCTTTATACATGGCTTCGGCTACGTCGTCGCAATATGTCGAGGTCGGCGCATATCCCTGTATCACCTTAAGGGTGTACCTGTTAGTGATTTTAATTATGAGGTACGCTACCCGTGTCGACACACTGCTAACTTCCACAACGTTGCTTGTGAGAGCTTTGTTGACCAGGAAACCGACACCGCCCTGAGAGGGCCGATCACCTTCCCGAAAGTAGAATAGGTGGCCTGACTCTAGGGTTATCGTGTCCTCACCCTGTCTTCGGACTTCGGATAACCCCAATATGTGCCAGTTTATGCGACCTAGTTCTACCTCGAGTTCAGTGAGGTGTTGGTCCAGCCATAGAGAGCGTCCATTGTACGTAGCCAGGGTCAGGTGTTTTTGGTAGCCTTTTGTCGTAGCCCGGAGATTCTTCGCACCCCCTGCCCCGCTGTTACCGCGACCGCTACCGTGGCAGCGGGCAGCGGGACTACCGGGAACTGGGGGCCTTTGTTTTAGGTGCCTTGTCATATTAAGAGGTTTTGGCCTACTATACCACACTGGCCAGATGGGTTGGTATAGGGTTTGTTTCGAATTTTCCTTTTCTGGTCGTTGATTGGATGACGTTTCTACCATTGGTGGACTCTTACCACCAGCCTAGCAAAAGTAAGGCTACTGGGGCATTCTAAGTTTTTCTTTCGCTTCCCGCCCAGTAAGGAAGCTATTCCTATTTCTATACTATTATAAAGCTGTAACAGAGCTGGGACGCAGCTCGGGACCGCTCGTTGTGGCGTTGTCTTGGGGAGGCCTATGTCCAGCAGTGGCTGTTGAAAGGCTGATGGATGGATGGATGGAACAGAGCTGTGTCTATATTCAAGATATTTAAGAAAAAATGACTGTAATAGGCTATATAGGCGTGTCTAAACACAAAACATTTTTTTTAGAATTTTTGTCTGTTTGTTCGTTCGCGTATCACGCAAAAACTACTGAACGGATTTTGATGCAATTTTTTTATTTGAAAGGCCTTGATTAGGCTTAATAGCTGGTATACATTTTATCCCGCTACTATATCGGGAACCTGAGATATAACCGAAAAACTACTAATACATTTTATTCTTATTATAAAAAATAAATAAAAGATAATATTCATAAGAATAAATTATTTGTAGGCGGAAGGATGTATATCGAGTCTAGTAAACATGTTAGTGGCGTCTCACTCCCTCATGCAGAACGAAGCGATTCTCGCTCTAACGCTACTCGCCATAGAATCCTTCAAGACGCCCTCACCAGACGACAGACGAGACGAAACAGACTTCGACTACGAAAAGAGCTTTACCACACAACTAATAAAGTCTGAGATCGGTAAGCACGTCACCATTCTAGTAGATACGAACTGCGCCAAAATGCCAGTTGAAGTCGCAGAGAATTTACTCGCGTTTTTGGACATAACATCTAAAAATCAAAAAGTCGCTTGTGATTACAAGGATGCGAGAGTGCAACAGTGCTTGAAAAAGTTTTCCGATTCGAGGTCTGATTTGAACGATGATTTGCAAAGTTGTATCTCTGGTATTATTATGTCTATATCGGAAAACGCTTGTGATTAATTTTTTTAGTCTACTCACATTTAAGGAATTAATAACATGAATTCAGGAGTGGCTTTTCAAAAGAACTTATTACTCGTTTTAGAAGAATCGTTTTCTTAGTGCATTTCGGTCCCAATTCCACATTGTCAATGGTTATCAATTATATTATTATGTTGGTTTACAACAGCTTATTTTATTGAGAAGATTAGGTACAAAAACAGCATTCTTATTGTTTTTGCCCATACAATCTATAATATAATAGTCTCGACAAATGCCTTTTTGAAATGACACTCCATAAATATTTAATCGAATATTATGTAACCACGCCCACAAGACATTTTAATGTTATAGAAAAAGCCAAAAATAAGTTTTTATTAACATTTTATGACTTAAAACACCAGCATCTAGTTTAATTACTTTTTGGCATACATCTAAAATAAATTAATTAAATTTTTTCACAACCTGTTATTGTTCCAATTTTGATCAGGTTTTTAATTTGTGAATTAATTTTGTAGTTTAATTTATGGTTTTATTACTACATAAATCTTAACGGAATATGTGAAGAAATCGGATAAATGGCGATCTCCTGTTAGATCGTAAGGATGTGGAATAGAAATTGATTACTGGCGATAGCCAATAATTTGAAGGCACTTAGAACTGATGCCCATAATGGGTATATATTTTCGCATTATATTCGTGGTAATCTTTTTTTGTTTTCAGAATAATATAAAATGTTTATTGTTTTTACTTGTTAACATGAGTTGCGTGTAATGGAAGACACGGCAATGCGTATAAATATGTGTTAATTAACTTTTTGATATTTTCGATGTATAATAATTTTGAAGCAAACATTTTTGGCTGTCATGTTTGTATAATCAAAAGTATTCGCCATATTTAGTTTTAAGTCTACTTTAAAAAGTGATAAGTTTACGGTAAATCATTTCTATTTATTTTGAAGTCCATAAAAACTTCGAAGTAACTTCTAAGCGATCTAGTCATAGTTTTAACTTTCTCTAAGCTAGATTATGTGCATTTAAACTTATTAAGTAATTTTTAAGCGTATTTTATATAATATGAGATATTTGTTTTTTGCTATATTCTCGTATTTACATTCCGTATTTCGAAATTTAGCCTTTTTATACTATCAAAGTATTTAACCTATTTGCTTATTAGTAATATGCTTCTGAATGATAATTTTTACCTTCTGTATCAATAAAAAAGGTTTGATGAGACGATTTCAAGAGCTCAATATTTATTTTATTTTCCAAAAAAATCAATATTATATTATTGTACACTAAGAGTGCCTTTCCATCAGAAATGAGCTGCGTCGCTAAGATTAGTATCAACTACCACTCTACTCTTAATTTTAATGAACTATATTATTATATTTTTTATAGTCGCCAACGCCTTAACCCCGAAGGAGTATGTTGAAATGTAAATAAAATCACAATTCTCTAATAAAATTTAGTTGAAACGTGCTTGTTGTTAATAGCGTGCGAGGTTATTGCCATCTACGGTTGTAGAGACATGGAGTCGACTACCTACTGTTGCTAAGAAATTGACATTGAGTTTCCCACTAAGACCAACGAGGCAGTTTAGCACATGGCTGTTTGAGAGGCACTCTAAATTCTAAATAGACAAACAAATACAGATAAAAGGTTGTAATCAAATTTCACATATTATTAATAGCAACACTGTTTGAATACTCATAGTACAATGTAGTTTCACTTAGTGAATTATTCATTTTAATATAAGAATAATGCTTATATGTACGAACTATTTTGAATATAGAAAGGATACGTCTCTGTAATCAATGGTGAATTTGTATATTCTGGCATGACTGCACAGATGAATAATGGGTTAAGATACTGGCATCTCTAAAGTATTGTAGCTTTGATTCTGGCACTTGTGAGAGCCACAAATTATTGGTCTGAGTATATTTCATGCCCATTAAGTGTATGTTTGCAACGTCTCCCACTATACAGGGACATCCCCTAGTGCAGGGTATATTGTTTAAAAATAGTGGATCATTTGAAAAATTCGCTGTGATTTTGACTTTAGTTTGTATATTTTTGTATTACCATTTGTGATCAATAAATTTTAATACTTCAATTTTATGGTTTACTAGTAGGTACATTCCCTACGACTTCGCTCGCGTCATAGTATTGACGATGAAAAATCAATTTTGGGTAAGATTCCTAATATTAGGTATAAGCGTTACCAGGCTAACAGTCGGTTTTATCCTCCCTCCGCATCAGATGTTTCACATAAAAACTATAGGTTCCGGATAAGTAGTCACGAACATATTATATACTAAAACCTTCTCCGAAACACGCTGCATCTTATAGTATAAGTATTATTCCGATCGGTTCAGTTTTTTGCAGTATAACAAGAAAACCGGCTCTCCATTTATAATATTTTTATTACTACTAAAAGGTACAAAACATATACAGCCTGACTGATAGTAAGCGTAGCTACTATATGCTGGCAACGCCAAGGGTAACACTCGAATGTTGCCAACCTTCGGAACAGAAGTTAGAGGGTTTCTACCTCTTCGTGACGAATTAGGAAAGTAAATAAAAATAATAAGGATTTTAATATTCTTAAAATATTGTACAAATACTATTGAATGATTTAGAGACGTGTCCTTTGTTATAATAATTATTCACTTTATAAGATTTTTGATATCCGATAGTGCACTTATTGAATAGTTTGTATTAACGCCTTGACTTGTGAATGTACAATTATCTAGATGCGTATCACACTGAATATGTATGTTATTCATGGTAATAGCTTTAGAATAGTTTTGTAAAAAATCCCTTATATACGTTTCCTCTAGAATTCCATAGGAGGGTATATGTGCACTTAACGCAGTACAAATTGAACTCCATTGTGCTGAACGTTTTATTTTTTTAAATATAATCCTGAGCAATTAACAAATAAGTATACAATTCAAAATTTGTTTTTGTTTTGTTTACTTTGAAAAGGAAATATGTTCCTTACAAGTGTCTATTTAAATTACAAAGCATTATCCCCACATAAAATACTTATTTTATTTAGTGAAAGTGTCATATGACTATGAAAGTTGAGCCATTGGCCATACCGACCATCGAAATACTCCAAAGGCTCGCCATAGAATGATCTCCGAGATAGAAATGTGTGTATGTAACATTAAATTAAACCATCTTTGAGAAATAAATAAGACGTTTAAAGAAATAGCGACCTCATTTCAGCAAAGCCATAAGAAAATTATGGAATAGTATTATACACTTTTGTTGATACTTAATATAATTTGGTCTAAACTGTTTTTAGTTACCAGTTACTTTTGTTTTTACAACTAATAATATTATTGTGAATGCCATATTGAGTGTGATACTAAAATAGTTTTTGTAAAATAATGTATGTATTTCGGCCGGAAGAGAAGCTGAGGCACGTGGAATCTCTCTAAAAGGTATTTGACACAATCAGAACTCGTATAAGACCCACTACTACGAGTAGATACCACTTAGTATTCGATTTTCCATCTAATGCTCTGACTTGCATCATGGCCATAAAGTGTTCTCAATGCCCTTAACTCCTTTAAATAATACTGGAAAATGAGTTTATATATCAGATTAAAAACTCAAACTCCTTGATACTCTATCTTGTCATCCTTATTTTTCACCTTTTTTCTTTTCCACCTTAATCTCCTATTCCTTCTATCATTCTTCCTCTGCATCTCTCATTCCTTCTTTATCATTATTCTTCTCAAACTCCTAGGTACTTCTGTCTCACAATAAGCAAATTCCTAATTCAATATTTCAATTTGACTGCCTTCGAGCGAAATACCTATTCCGAGAACGGCAAAGGGCTTTTATTCCGGTCGATATAACTATTAGTATATTGAGCTTCATGATCTATTAGAATTATACATTCATATTGTTATTAAAGCACTTTTATTGATATAGTTTTATGGACCAATATTTGTAAATTGTCTATGCTTTGTCATCGAGATTAGTTTATGTAGTTTTACAAATATTTGTGACGGTAAATATTGCGAGGAAACCTTCATACATTGAGTTATCTCGCGGGGTTTGATCTTAGTCTGAAGCCGAGACCTTGTACTATACGACTCAGAGTTTTCGAAATTGTTTCACATCGCTGATCGACTAAGGAACATCGTGAAGAATTCTGTATGCCTGATAGATATTCGCGATGATGACGTCTACCTATCCGTACTGGGCCAACATGCTGGAGTATGGACTAAATCCCTGTCATCTTGAGGAAAAGCCTGTAGCCCACAGAGGAAATTAAATTGCGTGGGTCCAATGTCATGATAACACCTCTGTACGCACTAATTTTTCGATTACAAAAGATCGAATTTGAAGAATCAATGTTTAGTTCTTTAATGTCATAAAGTTGTATTAGAAAAAAATGTTAATTGAGAAACTAGCTTTTGCCCGCAATTTCGTACGCATATACCAGATTTGAAATCTAATCAAGAGCAATCACCAAAAAAAGTTCCATCTAGGTAAATCTGTACCGAATTTTTTTCGTAATGCGCGAACAAACATACAGAAGAGACAGACAAAAATTCTGATAATTGTTGTTTTGGATTTTAGATATTAATTTTTCTTCAATATCTGCAATGTACAGACATCAGCTTATTATAATATTTTATTATGTGTATAGATTACCTACTGTGCGTAACCTCTCTAAATGTACCCTTGCAAAATGAGAGGGATCCAGGCCATAGTCTAAAACGTACGCCTATTCAGAATAGTACCTAGACTTCAGAAGTCGTAGGAATTTAAAAAAAAACAATCTTGATGACAAACATTTACTAATGAATTCATTGTTATAGATATTAATAGATTTTTCGCTGAAATACATTATATTCTACATGTATGTGTTGTTTTATTTACACTAGACTCCTCATAAGTTAGAACAAATTTAATACTTTCTGATATTTACGCGAATGTTACACATTTTGAAATAAAACTACGTTTACGGAATCTATCGCGTTTACTTGATTTTACTACTATCCCGACGTTTCAAATACTTTACAGCGTTCATGATCACGGGTGGACTTAGATGATAGACGTCCAAGGCTGATATGTTATTTCAACGGTTTCATTTACCCACAGTATATGATTTTACAAAATTTTTGGTTTATTTATTTTAACCCACCTTATATTCGTTTAGAAACACAGTAAAAATATCTACTTCAAATATTTATGCTTACAATGTATGAGACTTTAAGTTAGTATATTAAAATGAGTATAATACTCCTCTTTAAATTGTAAAATTTTTGTTTTTATTTAGTGCTCAAAAATTCTACCACAAACTACCAATTACTACCAGTAAGAAGACAATCTTGGTTATTAGTTTATATTATTAAATATATTGATTTTGCCAAAAGCTAAGACTAAGAAGCTACCACCGGATCGGAACGCGGCCTGACTGAGAAAGATCCGGCCAGAAAACTCAGTAGGCAACAACTGTTATGGATTATTAAATTTTGTACGGAATTACTGAGAGCTAATAAAGTTTAAATTTTAAATTTTTAAATTTTTTTACAGAAGGCAAAGACTAATCACTACTGTGGGTTTTATCTACACAATAAGCGCTAACTGTGTCTTGCAATCTTGTGGTGTGCCTTCTTGTATTCTGTTTGGTGAGGCCTATCACAAGATTCCAGCTTGATGGTAAGACCCAGCCGTCTTCTCTATTGAAATTGGGATGTTTCTTAATTTCAATAGCCTCACGTATCATTCTAGGGCGATATCGATGTTCTTTTGCGAGGATTTGAGGTTTGTCAAACCCAATGTAATGGCGGGTGTGGTCCTGTGTGTGCTCACAAATTGCAGACTTTGTATAGCGACGGTGCTTCACATCAGCTATGTGTTCTTTGATCCGAGTTGTTATGGATCTCTTTGTTTGTCCAATGTAGGAGAGACCACAATCACAATCCAGCTTGTATACTCCTGCATCCTGTAAGGGTATATGGCACTTGACTGGTGGTAAAAATTGACTAATTCTTTTGAGTGGCTTATAGTAGGTTTTAATTGAAGCTCTTTTAAGAATGTAGCCAATCTTGTCAGTGACTCCTTTAACATAGGGCAGGACTGCAGGGGGGCGCTCAACCGTGGGTGGCTTCACTCGGTTTCTGTGACGGCGGCGTGGAACCTGCAGCTTATATGCATGTAAAACTTTCTTTACATGCTGCAACTCTCCAGCCAGGTGTTCTTCATCACAGATTCCTTGTGGTCTCTGAAACAAAGATTTAGACACGGTAGCCAACTGTGAAGGATGGTGGTGAGACTCTCCATTCAGGTACTTATCAGTATGGGTTTTCTTTCGATACACTGTATGGCTCAAGGTGTTGGGGTTACGGATTACCATAACATCTAAGAAAGCTAAAGAGTTATTTGACTCCAGTTCCATAGTGAATTGAATTTTAGGATTAATGGAGTTCAGATGGTTTAGAAATACGGTTACTTTATCAGATGGTAATATAGTAAAAGTGTCATCTACGTACCGCTTGTAGAAACGGGGGACCACAGGTGAGGTTTTTAGGGCAGTCTCCTCGAAGTCTTCCATAAATATGTCGGCAACAACGGGAGAGACTGGCGAACCCATGGCCAATCCGTCCACTTGCTTGTAGAAGCCATCATTCCACATAATGTAGCCAGATGTGAGGCAGTACTTTAACAGTTCAGCGTATTCCATAGGTATGTTGTTCTCTGATAGTTTCTTAGATACAATTCTGATGCAGTCTTCCACAGGTAAGCAGGTAAAAAGTGACTGGACATCAAAACTCACCATAGTTTCATTGTTAGCGAGATGAAGGTGTTTAACCTCGCTTACAAAATGGTATGAGTCCTTTATGAACGCATCTGTGTGTCCTCGGAGTTGTGAGAAAACTTTGGCCAGTAGCTGAGCGACTTAGTAGGTAAGTAGTAAGTAGGTGAGTCGATCTGACTTACAATAGGTCGTAGTGGTGCGTTCGGTTTGTGTATCTTGGGCAACCCATACAATTTTGCACAAGGTGGTATCAGGGTTTTTACATCTAGATTTAATGCTTCGGAGTGCTGGTTGAGTAACTTTTTCATGTCATTTAGTGTACAGTTGGTCGGGTCGGTTCTGACCTTTTCATAAGTAGATTCATCCGATAAAAGGTGTTCAATTTTGGCATTATAATCTGACGTGTCCATCACCACAGTAGCGTTACCTTTATCTGCGCGCAGGGTGACGATGTCTGGTCTATAGCGTAGGTTCTTCAACGCCAAATATTATGATTTGGACAAATTTGGTTTCGGCCGTTTGCTTCGACGTAACAGAGATGAAACGTCTTGGCGAATAGCCTCCATATCGTCCGGTTTCATTACATTTTTGGCCAGCACGTCCTCAACATATCAGCCTTAAAAAATAACATATCAGCCTTGGACGTCTATCATCTAAGTCCACCCGTGATCATGAATGCTGTTAAGTATTCGAAACGTCGGGATAGTAGTAAAATCAAGTAAACGCGATAGATTCCGTAAACGTAGTTTTATTTCAAAATGTAGAACAAATTTATTTTACCGCTTCAATTTGCATACACTTTTGATAGATGGGGTGGGTGTTATTAGACCAAAATGTGAGGCGGAGACTGGAAAAGTCAGCAGGTTTCTACGGTAGCTTAGCGGTCTAAAGATAAACGCAAGTTCGAATCCTGCTTATAAAATATTTTCTACATATAAAAATTGGATCTAGTAAAATAGCTGATCATGTCAAATGCTAAAAATCATAGTATAGATTAACCTCATACGGTTTTTTCTAGGTGGTAGTGTCTAATTCCAGCATAAGTGTGCTGGCCCCGGCCTAACTGGGTAAGTAGCACCCTCTCCTAGAATAGTGTTATTGGGTTGTAGTTGGTGAATTACACGCCGGAGGCACAAGCTCCCACCTCATCATCTTCCTATCCTTATCCCAAGCTTTTGTTGGGGTCAAGAGAAGTAGGGGTTTGAAGTCATAGTCTACTCGGTCTAAGTTTAGGCAGAACGTACTTACTATATTGAAACTAACACGAATTGCAGATAACAGCATGAATGGGTCGACCACGAGGATAGTACCAGCCGTTTTTTTGTTAAGGCGGGTAAAAATCTAACTGTACACCCCGTCGTTCGGGGCAACGAATAGGGTAGTGTGGGGCCCTCACCCACTAAATAAACCCGCGGTGTGCCGTCTCTCCGCCTGTGTAGGCGGGCCACTGGAACTGTGTTAAATTACTTCAGTGGTGGGGTAGTACCAAAGAGTAAAGTAATATGGGTAGTACCACCCTCAGATAGAACATCAGTGCGTAACGGTAGATATTCCTACTGCAGCATCTCGTTCGGTGAGTGAGAGGGCTGGATGGAGGAGTCCTCTTGTAATTCCCTTTCTACATCCACTCCACCTTATATACTTTTCTGTAATGCTGGCAACAAATATTGTTGCTATGGTAACTACTTATCATCAGTAGGGTTGCAGTCTGCCACCCTTTTTTAATAAAACGGGAATATTTAATCAACCTAATGTAGTGTGCGGCCGTCATAAATAAGCCTGCCGTGTGCAGCTCTCCGTCTGTATTGGCGGACCACTGAAACTGTGTGACTTAGTGGTCATTGTTAGCTACCCTTGGAGCATACAGTGCTCCTTTATTTGTCTTCGCCGTTTCAATCACTTATTAAATATTTTTGAAGTGAAACTTCTTTATCGGGGTTGGAAAAAAATTTAGTGTAACATTTTTTCGTTACGCGTAACATTTTTCCGTTACGCGCCATATTTATTTTGTAAATACATACATATAATAGATATAGAAGGGATAAAACAGATAGGATAGGAAGGATAATAACGAGAGTATAGAAGGGATAAAACAGATAGGATAGAAAGGATAATAACGAGCGTATAGAAGGGATAAAACAGATAGGATAGGAAGGATAATAACGAGAGTATAGAAGGGATAAAACAGATAGGATAGGAAGGATAATAACGAGAGTATAGACGGGATAAAACAGGATAGGAAGGATAATAACGAGAGTATAGAAGGGATAAAACAGATGGGATAGGAAGGATAATAACGAGAGTATAGAAGGGATAAAACAAATAGGATAGGAAGGATAATAACGAGAGTATAGAAGGGATAAAACAGATGGGATAGGAAGGATAATAACGAGAGTTTAGAAGGGATAAAACAGATATAGGAAGGATAATAACGAGAGTATAGAAGGGATAAAACAGATAGGATAGGAAGGATAATAACGAGAGTATAGAAGGGATAAAACAGATAGGATAGGAAGGATAATAACGAGAGTATAGACGGGATAAAACAGACAGGATAGGAAGGATAATAAAAAGAGTATAGAAGGGATAAAACAGATAGGATAGGAAGGATAATAACGAGAGTATAGAAGGGATAAAACAGATAGGATAGGAAGGATAATAACGAGACAATTTCTGTAAAGTTGCATATAGCAAATTATTTTTTGAAAAATAACGTCATAAAGAAGTTTCACTTCTTACGAGTGTACGCTAGTACACGCACACATTTTTTTTATTATAAAAAGCCAAATGTAAATTAATATTTAATATTTTTACAAGGTGCATTGAAATAAAACACTATTAAAGTCATAAAATCTTTATGAGTAACATTATTAAAATAAAGCGGAATGTATTTAAAAAAAATGGGAATATGACTCCAGAAATATGATATGAAGTGTCTTTTCAAAAAGGATTATTTCGTGGCTCAAACAAATGGCCAAAAGCAATAAAAATATTGAAAATAGCATAAAAAATATTTACATAAAAAACGGATAGAGAAAGAAATTGAAATTGTTGTTCTGGACATCGAAAAATCCAAAGACGAACACGGTGTACCTAGTGAACATTGCACCAAGACTCCTCGAAACAATTTTGCGGAGGTTGCTATTGAAAATCACTGAGAATGTTAAGTTGGTTTTGCAATGAGAAACAATGCCTTTTGAAAAGACGCTCGCTCAATAAAATAGTCCTCTATTTGTTGCAATATAATGATAATTATAAATACATTTAAATTCTTAGAACGCCGTCAAAGCTCCCGGCAGCTAGGCCTCCTGTTACAATACAAAGGTACCTACATGTACATTTCTTATGTACATGATTATTAAAGAAGTATATAGTTTATGCTCACTGCTCTTACCGATCTATATCTTAATTGAATCCTACTCATTATTGACATGGCCATAAATCTTTGGTAATTTCTTAGTATTATGAAGTTTTTATCTATGGAACACTCCTACTAGTACCTAGATTTTTCATGCATCTGTACTATTTATAAAGCTGTAAAATAGTACATTGTTACCCGAGGGATGAAAGCAGCTTATTTAAGGCCCGAGACGGGGTTTGGCGCCCGAGCGTAGCGAGGGCTCCAATAGCTCGAGGGACTAAATAAGTAAGTCTTTATCCCGAGGTAAACACTGTGCTTTTCATTACGAATACGAAGAAACTAAAAAGAAAAATCCTGAATTAGCATTATTATTAAAGAAAAAATGGGAGACCAAAAAATTGAATTTGGTTTCGCCGTTTTCCCGCCGATTTCGTTTTTTTTCTGTGGCCTGTCAGCTATTCAGCCATTATTTTTCATTTTAATCATTGAAAAAATATAAATCTTCTTTATTTTAAAGATATAGTTGCAACTATATTAAAATAAAGTCATATAAAAAACAAATTCTTTAATAAATAGGTACTGTAACAAAAGTTTACCCGAACCTCGATAGATGGCGTTATGCACCTCGGCTGAATTGCGGTATGGTTTCGTTACATGCCAAGACACTTATGGTTTCGTTACTTAGGAGTTCGAGAACGTTTCAAATTTACATCGCGCTCTAATTGACTGGCTGTACAGAAAATAGAACTGTTATTTTTTATAATTACTTAGCTGTCAGTTGAAAGTATTTCTCCCTAGGGCTGAAAAGTATTACCTTCAACTAGAGATGTGTCAACTCGATTTATTAACTCGAGATAACTCGAGTTGGGCTTAACTCGAATTAGCTCGAGTTGTTTTCTCTCTAACTCGAATTGGCTTACCGCGGCAAATGAATGAATAATACGCGATCGATTGTAGGGCTATGGTGTGAAGCGTGAAGTGTGCCGATCGTTTGTGACTATATTCATTGTCAATCAAATGAGACAGTATTGGAGATTACAGAGTACTGTAGATTTGTTGCAGATTTTACTGATTTGAGGTTAACTTTGTGGTGCGGTTGTTATTTTTTTTTTATTCTGGAATAATGCTAATGCTATGCCTGCCAATGCCTGTGGGGGTTACATGGAATCTCATACGAGTATCTCACAATCAACATCGTATCGTGATCATTATATTTAATGAGAGATCACCTGATTGGCCAACGGATTATTACGACATCACGCGTCGATTTCTCTACCAATCATAAGCGAGACGATACGATATCGATTGTGAAACATGAGATTTCTTCTAAACATGTAAATCTGTTAAGTGTAAAGTGTTCGGTTTCATTCAAATATATTGGAAATAAGACAACATTAACCATATTAAAAAGAGGCACTCAAGTGTTGCCTTCGTAAAAAAGAATAATTTAAATCAGACTAACTTCATCGTCAGCAAATCGATGCGGAATTCCGCACGGGTCGTCTAGTTTACTACAAATTTGTTTCATTTTTTTAACTCCTTGACTCTCGTATTACAGTTTGGAAGTTAAGTAATTAAATTGGTACAAATAAAACACACATTATTCAATTAGTTTCATCCATTTAACCCGAGTCACGTAACTCGAGTTCAATTCGAGTTACAAGAATTTTAACTCGAGTTAAATCGAGTTGTGTTTATTACGAGTTGGCACATCTCTACTTTTAACCCGCTCCTAAGGCAACTTTAGGCCTACTTTCAGAGTATGAGTAATGAAAAAGTTATTTGTTAATATAAAATATGTTGTTTGCTCGCACATTAGGGAAGGGCCCGTACAATGTAACTCACAATCGTATCGTCATCGCATCGTGTCATCTGTTTCTTTTTATAATTACTCAGCTGTCAGTTGAAAGTAATTCTCCCTAGGGCTGATAAGTATTACTTTCGACCCGCTCCTCAGGCAACTTCAGGCCTACTTTCAGAGTATGAGTAATGAAAAAGCTATTTGTTAATTTAAAATATGTTGTTTGCTCGCACATTAGGGAAGGGCCCGTACAATGTAACTCACAATCGTATCGTAATCGCATCGTGTCATTGGTCGAGAGATCACCGTGATTGGGTGAGCGATTATTGTGACATCACACATCTATGTCTCTACCAATCACAAATAAGACGATACGATTTTGTGAATAACATTCTAAGGGGGCTGGACTGACACATTTAAAATATAGATTATTGGTGTGAAAACCGTGAATAATGGTTTAAATCGTGTATGGATAACGAGACGGCGCTTACCAAGTATTATATAAGACTCGAACAATATTTGAAGAAAATCGATGTTTTCACATTTGCGAGACGTCCCGTGACTACTCATATATTTTCCAAAAAAATAATGCAAGCCGCTTTTAAATAATGCGTCTTTATAAATACAAAAGGAGTTTGAATCTGCCGGCCACAGCTAATCACATAGAATAAAACATATGCTTTATCTACGCATGCGGCCGCAGGTGGAGTATAGCTGTTTGGATGGTCCGGATGCTCCACCATGTATCCACAAAAAGCAGTTTTGTTTTATGATGTAGTATTCCCTTAACATAAAACATATTTAAACATATTTTATATATAATTCTTTCTGATGTTTACGCGAATGTTACACATTTTGAAATAAAACTACGTTTACGGAATCTATCGCGTTTACTTGATTTTACTCCTATCCCGACGTTTCGAATACTTTACAGCATTCATGATCACGGGTGGACTTAGATGATAGACGTCCAAGGATGATATGTTATTTCAACGGTTTCATCTACCCACAGTATATGATTTTACAAAATTTTTGGTTTATTTATTGTTGCAAATGTTTATGCTTACAATGTATGAGACTTTAAAGTCTCATACATTGTAAGCATAAACATTTGAAGTAGATATTTTCACTGTGTTTCTAAACGAATATTAGGTGGGTTGAAATAAATAAACCAAAAATTTTGTAAAATCATATACTGTGGGTAGATGAAACCGTTGAAATAACATATCAACCTTGGACGTCTATCATCTAAGTCCACCCGTGATCATGAATGCTGTAAAGTATTCGAAACGTCGGGATAGGAGTAAAATCAAGTAAACGCGATAGATTCCGTAAACGTAGTTTTATTTTTAAATATTTTATATAATTTGTATATGAATATTAAAAGTTCAAAAGCCTCGTTCTACTCGTAATGCCAACATATATTATAATACAAATCGTGGCAGATGAGCGGGCCACCTGATGGTAAATGGTAACTGCCACTCACGACAACACCACCCTTTACAAAACCTCGTTTAAATGATAGCGCCAGGACCTAGAACGATATCATACATACTAGACTTATAAAAATTAAGGCCAGCTTTCTAGTGTAAGAAGAAATAGTTAATAGTTATGACCTTAATTGACTTCTTATTGCTTTAATGACCTTGTAGCTCTTTGCCAGTATCCATGATGCTAGTGTCGTAAACAGTTAGGAGAGAAGAAGTTGCGATTGGCCGGTGATATTGTACAGAAGAGTTTTCCAATCAGAGTTGTGATAGGTTCATTTTCATCTAAATATGAGTCCCAGCCGCAATTATTTAGTTCAATATTGATTTATTGTACCTAACATGTAAAATATCGATGCAACATTGCGCATCGATAAGAAATATATATGCATTTTCTGCATGGACATGTCTACAGGGACCTGTCATGCATTCCAATGTACAGGGGTAAATGATAATTAAACATTTAATATTCACATTAAACTCATAGGCCATTAATTATAAATTACAAAGACTCTTCGTCCACGTCCATTGTGTAGGCTTGAGTATCTGCAGAACGTGTCGGGACGGACATGAATCTCAGTTCGTCAGCAGACTTTAAATGATCTAGAGTCACGTAAAAACTGTTGCCGCATCCAGCCACTGCGAATATTAAAAAGCCATCATGTCGAAACAATAAAAAAACACACTAGAACATTCTTTATGTAGCACAAGTCAGAAATGTTATATTGATATTAATAATTGTGACCAAATTTTTTGATGAGAAACATCTAATGCTGATGGGTAGACCAGCGGATTATCTGCTTGTTTTTAACCTTAACCACAGAATAGATATTAGTCCTACGTACAGAAACATCACTTCCATTAAAACTTGTCCAAAATCTCTCTATAATAGCCTACAAAATCTTAATAATAATACCAATTGTTCGTAGCCAGAAGAAATGTACCTTATGCACACAGAAATACAATTGAGATTGTTTTGCTCGCCGCATGATCCTCGGGCAACCGCGCTATTCAACGAATGCGCTAGGGTTGCACCTATGATGATGATGATGATGATGATTGATTGATACTTACTTATTTATCATCACGCTATCTCCCTTGCGGGGTAGGCAGAGAGAACAGAGTGATAGAAGGCTCTATTCTTGCATACATCTCTCGTTTCCTCAACGTTCATAATTCTCTTCACACACTCTCCGGTTTCCGCCTGCCGGTTTCGGAGACTCCTGACTCCACCGACAGCAACAAAGCTGTCGTTTATAAGACTTAAAAATTTATTTTCTAGTAGATTCTATTTGATTACTTTTTATATCATTTTAAATGTTATTTTCGAGTCGGATTATTTTTTTATAAATTGTTTTTGATGTGAATCATCTAATGCGGAGGGAGGGTAAAATCTACTATTAGCGTGGCGACGCTTTTATTTTACTTGTCCCGTTCAAATCATGAAAGCTAGATTTGACACACTTCCCAGTTTCCGATTGAGCTTAAATTTTACACTCATATGTATATAGCGTGACAATGCAATATTATGATGACATGGAGCTGATCTGATGATGAAGGTAGCCACAGTAACTCTATAATGAAACGACGCAACCCCATCGAGTTAGGACTCATTTGATTCATCTTGATGAGTACTTTGTCTTTAGATGGTATCCAGGGTCTCATGATGGAGCTGGAAGGTGGCCATGCGAAACGCTGTAATTAAATGGCGCAACTCCATCGAGTTAGGGCTCGTGTGAAATGTCTTGAGTCCAGTCCTAGATGATATCCCAAGGTCTGATGATGGAGCTGGAAGGTGTCCACAGTAACCCTATAATTAAACAACGCAACCCCATCGAGTTTGGAATCATTTGATTCGTCTTGACGACTACATTGTCTTAAGATGGTATTCAGGGTCTAGTGATGGAGCTAGAAGGTGACCATAGGAACTCCGTTATAAAACGACATAACTCCATTGAGTTTGGGCTCGTATGATTCGTCTTGACGAGTACTTTGTCTCTAGATGGTATCCAAGGTCTGATGATGAAGCTGGAAGGTGGCCACAGTAACTCTGTAATGAAACAACGCAACCCTATCGAGTGTATAGTCGTTTGATTCGTCTTGTGTACTTTGTCAAGTTATAATTATTTTATTTCTACAAAATAATTTCGATGTTTCACATCTGGTAGACGTCCCACGACGTCTAGTTTTTTTTTTGTTGATCATATACGTTTAGAGATTTAGCTCTTAATTTTCGATTATTAAATTTTATTGTCGAAATAAAATCGCGTAAATAATTTTATTTTAATCAATACTACAAGCGCGAGCGCTTAGGCGCGCGTGTGACAGTCTTCTGTCGGTTGTACCGTGGTCGGTACTAGGAGTGTTCGTTACATTGACGGGCCTCGTGGCATAGTCGATAGTGTAACCGACTTCCGTGTACGAGGTCGTGGGTTCGATTCCCACTCAGGACAATTATTTGTGTGATGAACACGGGTATTTGTACTGCGTCTGGGTGTTTTCTATCTATGATATGTATGTGTTTACAAAAAAAAGTAGTATTCCTATGTATTATATCCGTAATCTGGTACCCATAGCACAAGCATTAAGCTTAGTTTAAGACCAGAGATTAAGCTTAGTTTAAGACCAGAGGACGTTGTGTGAAAATGTCCGAGAATATTTATTATTTATTTATTATATTAAATAACTAATAAAATCACTTGCTATTTATAAATAATCTATAGCCCCGTTATTTATTACACCAGACAAGCGTTATTTTAGTTGAGCGATTATTTTTATTACATAAGCGCTACCACAACCGCTATGCCACGACGTCGACGACACACTACACTTATACACTAACAAAACATCACAGTCACATGCACACTTGAACAGTCAGTCATACCGCGAAAGAAAGGGACAGAACGGAATGACCCTGACCCGTTCATATCATTGTCACATGCGAAATTATGCTCTAACTTCACCACTTATGAACTATATTTCTGTCAATTATAGAAAATAACGTGCAAAATAATCTAAGTATCTAAAACATCGTTTGGTTATTTGATTTCTATTTCGTTATATTTTTGAACGATTATATAATCAATCAGTACGGATAACTCGCTTAAGCTGGAATAACGTATGATTTTTGAGCAATTGCCGCGCATTATTTGTTTAGATGTACTTATAGTTTGTGATTTTAAATTATTCGTGGTGTTGGTTTGTTGTGTCTGTTTGTTTAGTCTATTATAAAACTGTAAATAAAATTTTGTTGTAGTATAGTGTAAATAATTTTCGGTTAGATAATATCTTTAAAAGTATACTTAAATTTAATCAAAAATGTCATTGGGTTAGTAGTTATGGCGTAAATGCATAACACACATTTTAGTGTATAAAGTGTATTAGTAAGGATTGACCCAATTCTGAAGTCCACGCAGACGAAGCCGCGAGCAGAATCTAAATACATACATATATCTTAGATCACAATTTCAATACACTCAATTCATTAGACAGTAATCTATTGTTATGATTGTTAACTGCTCAACGCGCGTACATAGCTATATTAAATAATGTAACCTCAAACAGCGCACGATGTGCTATACGACGATAATCAAAAGATATCGTTAACATATTAAAGCGTAAAAAATAATAGGCGTTTTAAAAGTAGCGCATCGTTATTTAACGTTTTTAATAAATAGCCGTTGCGAACACTCCTATTTGGTACGCGAAGAGGTAGGCATTTAACTCGTGGCCTTGAGCGAGTTATGTACGCTTTTTTTTTTTTTGTCGCTGTGGAAATGCCTTTACGCATCCCCCCGGTCCAACAGGGGGTATGTAGGACTCGCCGGGCACTTGGGTTAATTGCACCCGGAATACCCACTAAAACCACAGCGGCCCCTTCCGCGCCTATTAGCGGGGCGCCATAGGGTCGTCTTTCGACATTCTACTCTGACGCCCCAGGCGGATGGCTTACTGGCCACGCCCTGTCGTCATCAAGGCGGTGGGAGGAGGTGGGAGTAGCGACGCCTTCTCCCCCCTGGTCGCCGCCGGCGGAGCGAGCCGGCGTGGGCCGACGCCTCGCGTTCCCGCTCCGCGGCCTCCTTCCATGCAATTACTACCTCACAAAAGGAGGCAACGGCCGACCAGAACCCGTCGCCGCCGAGCATTTGGCTTACTACGGCCGGCAGCGACAGGTCTCCTCCAATTGCCACCGACAGAGCGCGGCGCTGGAGCCTCCAGGCGGGGCATTCCTCCAGAGTGTGCCGCACGTCATCGATTTGTGCGCCACACTCGTGGCATCCGGCGGTTCCTTCCCGATACGATCCAGGTACTTACCGAAACACCCGTGTCCGGAAGCACCTGCGTCAACCGAAAACTGAGGTTGCCGTGCCTTCGATTTAACCAGCGATGGAGGTGCGGCGCAACCACCTCTAAAGTCTCCCGTCCTGCTCCGGGAGACTCCAGCTCTTCCGTCCACAGCCGGATCAACGTCCTTCGGGCCGCTTCTCGTGCTCCGCCCAGACTCCTCTCAGAGAATTCCTCGCCCCTGGCCCGTGCCTCTGCTCGAAGCCAGTAGACTTCCGCCAGTGCCTCGGCCTGGAGAAGCCAAGGCAGGTCGCCTGCCAGCAGCGTGGCTGCAGCCCAGGACACCGTACGGTACCCCCTAATGGCCCTCACCGCTATGACGCTCTGCGGGCGTCGCAAGAGGGCCCTATTAGGAGCGCTGAGGGCGTCCGCCCAGATCGGGGCACCATACAGTGCCATAGACCGCAGTATACCGCTATAAGGTCGGCGACAGGACGACCCTGGACCTCCAGTATTTGGCAGAAGCCTACCCAAGGCCGCGGCAGAATTAACAAGCCTAGGGGAGAGCTGGGCAAAGTGCGACCCAAAATTCCACTTACCGTCGAGGTGCAGACCCAGATATTTCATCTGAGTCTGGAGATTGCTACCCAAATATTTCATCTGAGTCTGCACCGGCACGGCAACCCCCTGCACATACAGGCATGCTCCTCGGGGGGGACCTCGGCGAGGGCCATGGCACACGAGGGCCTCAGTTTTAGTCTGTGAGACCCTCAGGCCCAACATACCGATCCGGTCAACGACGAGCGCGACTCCGACTTCCGCCAGAGCACGTGCCTTCCCTCGAGGTACGCCTCCAACAGCCTCCGGAGATACGGAGGCACTCCATGGAATCGGAGCGCCTCCTTCAGTCTCGTGAGGGAGACTATTGAATGCGTTCTCAATGTCGACTGTTTCTGTGGCCAGGGTTTTCAGGGTGGCCAGTGCGTCTATCGTGGAGCGACCCGCCATGAATTCGAACTGCGATTCTGACAGCCCCGGCCCGACATCCTCGAGGTGCCGGACGAGACGGTCCGCGAGCACCTTCTCGAACAGTTTGGCCGTCTCGTCAAGCACCAACGGCCTATATGCGGAAGGAGAGTCAGGTGGGCGACCCTCCTTCCGCAGCAAACATAGACGTCCGCACTTCCATTGCTCCGGAAACTGCCCGGACCTCAAACATGCGTTGAGAGGGCTACCTTCAGTTCCATGTCGGTGACAGAAGGGATTCGTGTCTCCTCTTCTGCCACCGACGGAGGAGCCATTGCTGGGGGCACGTGTCCCATAGAGCGCGGGAAAAGACCCCCACCAGCTCCGACAGGAGATCTCGTTCCATTGACTTGATGATGGGGGCCCTCACTCCTCCTCTCTCGAAAGCGGAGAGGGGAGGGCCGACGCTTCCTCTCGTCAGGACAGCGACATCCTCATTAAGGTCCCCCACCCAATTGGGCTGATGAGGGACAAAATATGGCTCGCAGGCCACCGCCAGGTCTATGTCCCACTCCGCCATGGACTGCAATAGCAGGTCCTGAGCCCCAGCGGAGTGGTTCAGATGCCACCAATCTCCCTTTTACGATGGGAGGCCTACACGACCTCCCACCCATGACGTGCTCGGAAGAGCGTTTTGCAGCCGCGCAGACCGCACAGTGGGGTGCAGCCACGCACGATGCCGACCGATGGCCAGTGTCACCACACCGGTAGCATAGTTGGGACCGGTCGACATCGGCTGGGCACAGCTGACTCGTGTGCCCCAATGCCAGGCACCTGAAGCACCGCAGCGGCAGTGGCTCGAGAGCCCTGACCCCGGCCGCGCTCCAGCCGACCAGGAGTCTCCCTGAGTCAGCGAGCGTCTTGGCCACGGCGATAGGGCAGCGAATCTTCGCCATACCCATGCCTCGAGTCCCGGATTGGATGTCGCCAACCCGGACCTCCTCGGCAGTGCAGCTGCATGCGCAGTGGCTGTGTCACCGAATGTAGCAGCGGGCGGAACAGCAGACGCACTCGGTTTTGGAGGGGAAGTCTTCTTTTGCTTCCCCTTGCGCACCACCGTGGTCCAGCTCCCCCCCGACTCGGGGTCATGAGAGGCATTAGCCAGCAGTGGGTTAGCCAGGGCTGGTGAGGCCTCCACCACCATTTTTGAACCAGACTTGGGCGTCTCCTACTGCCTGTCGGCAGCGAGTGGAGGACGAAGGGGTCGCTCAGGAGGCAGTCGTGCCTCCATCGCTTCCAGACGCGCGTGAACCATTGTCGTAAGACGCGAGATTGCGCGCGCCGTCTCCTCCGGCAGGCCAGCAGAGGTCTGTTCGACAATCGAAGCAGCCGCAGAAGACCGCGCGGCCGTCTCTACGCAGTCCGGTTCAGCAGGTGCAACTCCTGCCCGCAGCACAGCCGCTTCTTGTCGCGCGAGCTTAGCCTGCAGTTCCTCGACTTTGACATTAAGCCGGCTATTGTCTGCCCGCAATTCGGCCACTTCCACCGTAAGACGGTCGTTGACCACCTGCAGTCGCTCCGTCTCCTTGTTGGTGGATCGCCTGGCCAGGGCCTCCACCACTTTGATGTTGTCAGCAGCTGCCTCCTTAGCAGCGCGCACGTAGGTGCCCTTCATATTTCCCGACTTTGTGGCCACCTTGTTAATGATGGCCGCGTGGTTTTTAAGGTCAGCGACCGACAGACTACGTCCTCCGTCGATTCACGGATCCTCATAGAGAGCTGCTCCACCTCTACCTGCTGCTCCTCGGCCTGCAGCTTCCCTTCACCGCGCCTCGCTTTTCGCGTGGCAGCCTCCGACGCCATTGGCCCCGGTGTCCCGGGCGATTTATGCCTCGACCTCTGCGCGAAGTCGTCACCTTTGGGGGAGGCATCTCCGTCGAGCTCCCGTCATCGGACGTTGCTCCCCCCTGGGATAGGGTGCGCTTGCGCCAGAAGCGTGATAGGATTGACTCCAGTAAAACCGGCACATGCGCCGGCCGCGGTGACTGCGTGGTAGCCACCTCACTCAGGGCACCCTCCTCAGTGGCAGACATCTCGGTGGCTGAGGTGCCTGCCGAACTGCCCACCGCCGAACCGTCCCTTGGTGTCTGGGACGTCTTTCTGCCTCTGCGGCAATTACGGCTGCGTTTTGCGCGCGGTAACATTGGTAGGGGCCACATTTATAGCCGGACCCCTCTCGGCTGAAGTGTTTGGTGTATCACCCGACTCCGTCATTAAAGTTTTGTGTAATAAATTATCCATATTATTCCCACGATTGAGGGAGAAATAAAAGTCCACCCAGGCATAGATCCCTATACCCGGGTAAGCGTACATTTTTAACCCAACCAGGGGGTCCGCAGGTACCCTGGCTGGGGCCGCGCTCAAGACTGAACTACCCATCAGCCATGCATCTCCTCGCCGCGCTCCAGAACTTGAGATTCGGGGTAATTTTTTATAGAGGTTGTCTTCCTCGCAGTCCGGGCGATTAAGCCAAGACCCTCGTTCCTGGAATGAGCTGCGTGACATAACCACAGCCCATCCTAGTCAGGTTTACGATTTGGGACGGCGGTCCCCATCTCCAGAGCCAGGGGAGCCGGGTCCGACGCCTTAGTCTATCCGCTGTGCCCTCTGCTGAGTCAGAGGGACACGCGGAGACCCATCCTGTCCAGAATTTTAGCCGCCGGCGACTGCCGATGTTGCCCGGGGTGCACCACTAGGGGGTAAACCGGCATCACACCCTCTGAGTGATGTACGCCTGCCTGGCTTAGCTGTTGATCAAAGCTGCTATGTGTTACAGAAAGGAAGCATGGTGTCAATCAATAAACTAATACTTAACAGATTTAATTAGTCAATAATTAGCGAGAGAAGGCGCTTAAAAAAAGTATAAGACTCAAACAATATTCTCATTTATAATATAACTAGCCTTTTCCCGCGGCTTCGGCGCAGCCAAAAGCTAGTTTTTAGGCTATCTTAGGTTCCCGGTATAGTAGCGGGATAAAATGTATACCAGTTTTTATGTCTAATCGAGAGCTATCAAATAAAAAAAGTTGCATCAAAATCCGTTCATTAGTTATTGCGTGATGCGCGAACAAACAAACAGACAAACAATCTAAAAAAAATCGCCTATATAGCCTATTAAAGTCATTTTTTCTCAAATATTTTAAATGTCACAGCTCTGTTACAGCTTTATAATAGTATAGATAATATGATATAATTATTTACATATACTTTTAAGTTCATAGCTTTAAGTCAATTTCCGTTACTTTATACATGTCATAATTTTATAAAAGGACACATTGAAAAAGTTATATGATCAATTTATTTATCCTGATTCTATTATTCTTTTATACTCAGTATTTCTACAAAAGAATTTAGATGTTTTCACATCTGCGAGACGTCCCGCGACGGCTCATTTTTTTTATTGCCGACGGCTGCAGACGAACAAAATGGCCATCATGGCGCTTATGTACTTTGACAACACCAAGGAACAGCCAAGCCGCTGGCTACCGTGAGTAGTGGCTCTTCTAAAACCTCGTTTAAAGAAGGATATGTCGTCGTAGCGCTGAGGAAACACTGCAGTAGATTCATTCCACAGCCTACACGTACCTAGGTAGGTACGTGGTAAAAAATAATAAAGATAATATATGATTACCTGGACATATAGTTTTATTACTTCGGTTAATATGTTCAATTATAGTGTTTCTCTCATAGTAATGACCGCATAATGTGTTCCTCACAGGATCTTTTATAGCTGTCTTAGTGAACGGGTCAATCTGTAAACAAATAAAATAGGTACTTTGTGAAGACAGGAAAACATCTACAAGCGGAATTTGAATCCACGACTTGTGGTTTGCTGGTTCATGCCTTTTTAGAAGTAAGCTAGTCTACCCCAGGCCAGTGGTCCGTTGGCGGACCACTGAAGTAATGTAACAGTTCCAGTGGCCCGCCGATACAGGCGATAGAGACGACACATGGCGGGTTTATTTAGTGGGTGAGGGCCCCACACTAGCCTGTTCATTGCCCCGAATGAGGGTGTGAGGTTAGGCACATTTTTCCCGCCTTAACAAAAAAAACAGCGCAGCAGTGGTCCGCCAGTACATGCGAAGCGGCAGTATACTGCGTGAGGGCCCACACAACCTTTTTTTGTTAATGCGGGAAAAATGTACCTAACATACAGCACATCCCATCGTCGTACACACTAAATGACATTGCACACTAATTACCAACTGTTATCAATTTATGAACAACCATTTTAGTACAAATTGTAATTTGTGAATAAGGATAAAGAGTATTTTAGTACGAGCAGGAAACGAACCTGCGTCCCTTCCTATCCGGGGAAGTGCTCTAATCCACTGAGCTACCGTACTATCTGTTAGAATACCCAATCTCCTTACCACATTTGTTTTAACGACCAACGCCACCTATCGGAAGCATTTACATGCATTAATCCAATATAGTAAGTTTAATTTTGCAATTGAAATTCATACTACATATTTGATAGCGTGATTTTTTAAACATTTTGATTTATATTTTAGCACTTGACATGCTCAGCTACTCTTAAAGTACAAATTATAATTTGCGAATAAGGAAAAAGAGTATTTTCCCGCTCGTACTAAAATACTCAACTGAATTGAAAACTATTACAAGCGGTAGTGAAACACCAATCTACTGTCATACGTAAACTGGTCCATTTACATTCCAGTTTCATTGCTTAATAATCAGACAGTATTTGTAATAGAATGATTTTCCAGCTAGTCCGCTATTAAATTATAATTCTATGGGAATTCATGGCACTCTATTACAGTGCGAGCTATATAGGAGATGTAATTTTTTATCCGATAATTTTATTTAATGATCACACATTTTTCATTATATATTATCATATTTCCCTCCTCACTTCCAAGTGCTCCTCACTTCCTCATAGAAATGAGGAACACTTCTTTCTCCTTTGCCACTTACTAGGTCTAAGGGAACCTTAGTTTAAAAGCCGTTTTCTCACACTTAGTACATAAACTATTTACAATGTATAATAACTTACATGTTGTTGTTGAGACATTGACTCATTTATTATTATGTCGGCATCCTCAGTGTCTGTAAAATAATATAAAAAACAATATAATATTTTTTTTTTATAAATAATAATATTTATCTGGATAGTTATCAAAAACTATTAAAATAAGATTAGCTCTTTTAAATAAGAATTCCCCTAAACCCGAAAAATATTAGGTAATGTTAATTCTTGTTCATTTCATATTATAGTCTTAAAAATATACCTTTTGACACGCTCCTCCCCTCTGCTCACAATGCATCGAAATTTTTGAGACCTTTATAAATGTTACACACCATTTACTGATCCCTTGTAATTAATAAATTAAATAAATTGTTAACATCACAATTCCTTACGACTCTCCTGTACCTTGTCACATTCCTTGACAGCAAGCAATATAACCTGCACCTTCTTGCAAAAACCCCTATTTTAAAACTTAATCTCTGTATTAATCCTACATAAGGAAATAGAAGGTGAAGAAATAGTGAAGTAATCAGGATCTGGAGTCTATAAACACTCATATAACACATGAAAACCTTTATTGAAATATATCAGGAAATATACTCACTACTAACAGCTGGCGATCCTCTTTGATATCTCTTGTTAAATTCAATCATATACGGATGGTTATGATTCAAGTGGGGCTCTGACAACTCTTTTAGGTATGAATCAAAATGCTGATCCAATGAATCTATGTTAGAAGCATCCGTTACATCCTGTAACAAATTTTTAAAGGTTCCATCCATCCATCAGCCTTTTAACGTCCACTGCTGGACATAGACCTCCCCAAGAGAACGCTACAACGAGCGGTCCCGTCATGGGGGATAATGCCGTAATCGCCACGCTTGGCAGGCGGGTTGGCGATCACAGTGGATGTTGTTAATACTCGAGGGAGTGCTGCTATCCACTCCCCCGGTATTCCCTCAGTCGGCTCTTACGACTCCCGTGGGTAGAGGGGTGGGACGATTCTAAAGCCGGCCCCATACAGCTTTTAAAGGTTATTTGTTGAAAAACGTGCTCTCTTTAAACGTCATTTACAACTGAGGACTGCAAAAACAGTCAGGAGTTCTATGCCTTATTGATGTGAAACATCTAATGCGGAGGGTAAAATCGGCTGTTAGCGTGGCGACGCTTTTATTGTATCTTGTCCCGTTCAAATCATGCAAGTTAAATTTGACACACTTCCCGGTTTCCGATTGAGCTGGAATTTTACACGCATGTGTATATCACGTGACAATACAATATTATGATGACATTGAGCTGATCTGATGATGGAGCTGGAAGGTGGACATAGGAACTCAATGAAACGGCGCAACCCCATCGAGTTTGGGCTCGTATGATTTTTCTTGCCGAGTACTTTGTCTTTAGATGGTATCCAGGGTCTGATGATGGAGCTGGAAGGTGGCCATGCGAAACTGTAATTAAATGGCGCAACTCCATCGAGTTAGGGCTCGTTTGAAATGTCCTGACTAGAACTTCAGTCATAGATCCCTCCTCCAGGGTCTGATGATGGAGCTGGAAGGTGACCACAGTAACTCTGTAATGAAACGACGCAACCCCATCGAGTTTGGAATCATTGGATTCGTCTTGACGAGTACTTTGTCCTTAGATGATATCTAGGGTCTGATGATGGAGCTAGAGGGTGGCCATAGGAACTCTGTTATAAAACGTTATAACTCCATGAGTTTGGGCTCGTATGATTTGTTTTGACGAGTACTTTGTCTTTAGATGGTATCCAAGGTCTGACGATGGAGCTGGAAGGTGGCCACAGTAACTCTGTAATAAAACTACGCAACCCTATCGAGTTTATACTCGTTTGATTCGTCTTGTACTCCACTTTGTCAAGTTATGATCATTTCATTTCTATAAAGTAATTTCGATGTTTTCACATATGCTAGACGTCCCGTGACATCCATTTTTTTTTTATTTTATGTTAAGACTAATTATTATTATATATTTATTAACTGACTTCCGAAAAGGAGGAGGTTCTCAATACGGCTTTTTTTTTTGTGTGTTTGTTACGCTATTATTCCGCCAATTATGAATAGATTTCAATGATTATTTTTTTGTTTGGTAGGTTCAACATCAGAGGTAGTCCCATTCAAATTTTATCAAAATCGGTCCAGCAGTTTTTAAAAAAACAACAATAATCTAAAAAATTGCATCTGGACATACCTCGATGTAGCCGTGTGGGGCCAGCTTTAGAATAGTCCCACCCCTCTCCACCCATGGGTAGTCGTAAGAGCAGACTGAGGCGCGAGGGGCGAGCCTATTGCCGTACATTGCCTAGAATTTTTCTTTTTGCGAAAAAGCTCAATATCTATAAATATATGGGTACGCCAATCTCTCTTTACGGTTTTCGGAAGACTCGCTGTTTTCTATTTCATTTTCTACTGCGCTTTAGGCGGTCATATTTATCATTTTCAGACTCCTGTGCCCTGAGGAAGGCCTCCCCATCATGTACCATCTACTACCAACCTACCTAACCTATCTAACCTACGCACCTATTTTATAAATAACCACTAAAAAGAAGTTGGTGCCTAGTCTAAAAATTACAAAACAATAAATAATATTAATATCATCTTGGCACCGACTTGAAACACATCAGTAGGTGTCTAGCACAGAAATTGTAAGTATGTAGATACTAAATTATTTTTTGGTTTTTAGTTCAAGGTGTCTTTTGAAGGCGGTTTTTTTTTATTTAAAATAATTTATTAACATTTATAGTGTCTATGTAACAGAATCATTGAACATGATTATTACCAACTTCTAGAGGTCAGAGTAGATTAAAACGTTGGTATATCCATGTATTGTGTTTTTTATCAATCATGAGGTTTGATTTGTGGGTCAGGGAAGGTTACTGAACTTTTTCGAAAGAAAAATTCTCAGTAGCAGCCCATAGTTTGCAAATGTGCCTGGAAGACGGCAATGGGCTCAACCCCTATTATGTGAGACTTAAACATAGCTGGCGAATCGTGGGTGTGTTTACACCTCCTACCCCTTTGAGGTTGGATATTGGTTGAAGGTTTCCATAAATAATTTCTTTGCATTTCGAATTAAGCCTGGTGATACTTATACTTAATGATTTTAAAACAATTATGTTTACCTTAGCTTGATTTATAGCTTGAATAAACACGTTATTCAGGGTCTCTACAGTGTAATATCGTCGTACACATTTCTGTAATTTCTGAAATTCGTCTTTGTCATTACTTAGGTATTTCGAACTATTTTCTGTACATTCATAACAGTAATTGAGGCAATCTCTCAACAGATTTGATAATTCAGTTTTGTCCATGATTTGATATTCGGAGCAATATGTGAACTTATGCAAAGCACTTATTGTACCAGTAGATAAAACTGTAATAGTGCGATTAGAATTTCAATTCAATTCTTTTCTTCTGGCTTCTGCTGATATTAGAATTTCAATTTAATCTTATCTTATCTTCTTGTTTAATGGCTCTTGTTGTGGCAGTGTGAGCACAATTTCGCCAATATCGAGTATTAATTTAAGGTAGACCGTCAATGAAGGAAATTTGTTCGGTGAAAGAGAAATAAACGGTGAAAAATGAGTCCAACACGACGGATTACCATGAGATACACTGAAACAAAAAATACAACTCTAACTACATGACATAAAACTACTTATAGGAATACATTATAAACAAAACCAAAACTATTTTTTTTTAAACTAAATACCCTTTACCTCTATAATATGTACATACATTTACAATTTAATCTTATTAACTTTTATGAATTTACAAAGTGTTTTAATAAATGGAGTAAATACAAGAGACAAAAGAAGTTTAAAAGATGTAGGACGAGAGATTTCAGTTGGTAAAATATTATATAAAGAACAGTTTAATTTAGGGCAACAAAAGAATATATGGTTTATATTTCCTTGAGCCAGACCACATTCGCAAATGGAATTATCTCTAATCCTAAGTTTAGCAAGGAATACCGGAGTGCAAGAATGGTTTAAACATAACCGACAGATGGTAGAGGTGGTAGCCTTATCAGCCTTTTTGAATTCAGAAAACCAAGGTTTGTGGGGAATCTCAGGTTGAATATAACCTTAAAATTTCCCTTTAACGTTTTTAGAAATATGCCATTGTTCAGTCCAATCCTGAAATAGGACTGATTTCAGGGAGGCACAGATGTCATATGAATATACATGAAAATGATCAAGGGAACCTACAACTGCTGCAGACTTGGCACACCAATCAGCTGACTCATTACCTAGGATACCCATATGACCAGGAATCCAAGCCAAAATAATATTAATACCAAGTTTATGACATTGGAACAATTCATCTTTTATTTGAAAAATAATTGGAAATTTTGATTTAGACCTGAAAGGATTAGATAATATTGCTTGTAGACAACTTTTAGAATCTGAAAATATTAATGAATTATTTAAATTATGTGATTTCACAAATTTAATTGCTTCTAAAATTGCTATTGACTCTCCAGTAAATACTGATGAAGCAGATGGACATTTATACTTTAGCATGATTCTTGTGAAAGGTATCCAAACTGCTACACCTACTGCATTATCTGAAAATTTAGATGCATCAGTGTACAAAGTGTACCAGTTCTCAAATTCACTTCGAATTTTTTGTTGGAAAACCTTATTGGCCTCAATTGTATCTTTATCAATGCCAAAATTCAAAATAATGTTAGGCTGGAAAATCAATGTATCATAATCAAGAGAATATAATGGTAGACTGGAATTTTGATAAACTGGATTGGCAAGATTGTTAGATAAACAATAACTGCGGAGAATACAAGGGAAAAGGTGAGATGATTGTGTGTTATGAGAGTTATAGTTCAGACAACTGTCTCAATTTAGGGATAAGGGGATGATCAGACCTTTGAGTTAATTTTAAAAAAAAATCTGTTGGTAAGGTATTGCCTACGTAGTGAAAGAGGAGGTTCAACACACTCTACTTGCATCGCATTAATAGGTGAAGACTTCATAGCCCCTAATATTATACGTAAACATTTGGCTTGAATTTTGTCAAGTCTCTTAAGAACGGATTTATTACAAGGGTCTAAGATAAAAGAGGCATAATCCATATGGCTACGGATTATGGCATTATATAATAATTTCTGAGTAAAAGTATGAGCACCCCACCATACCCCAGAAAGAGAACGGAGGATATTAATGTTCTTTTCACATTTCTGTATTACATAATCAAAATGAGAAATACCAGATAATTTTGAATCAAGCCATAATCCTAAAAATTTTACTTTGGTCTCTTGAGGTATCACATTCTCATTAACTCTTAACTGTGATATTAGGAATAATCCGTTTTTTAGTAAATATCACTACTTTACTTTTAGAAGCTGATATAGAGAGACCATGCTCTAGGAGCCAGTCAGATAAGTACCTTAGAGCAGAGTTTAATTGGATTTCTGCTTCTTCTATAGATTTAACTGAAGTATAAAGAGCTATATCGTCCGCATATTGCAAAATTTGACAAAAAGATAGTACTGTAGACTCTAAATCACTGGTGTAAATACTATATAATAAAGGACTTAATACAGAACCTTGCGGTAAACCTTTCCAAACATATCTGGGTGGAAGGAAAGAATTTTGATGTTTAATTGAAATGGATCTTTCCATAAAAAGATTACATATAAAACGTGTCAACTTTGTGGGAATATCCAAATGTAGGAGTTTATTTTTAAGCACAGGCAATATTATCATATGCTGATGCAATGTCAAAAAAAACTCCAACTAAATACTGTTTTTTTAAAAATGATATATGAATATCAGTAGATAGTATACTAAGACTATCTACTGTACTCATACCTTTCCTAAATCCAAATTGTGATTTTGCTAATAATTTTTTGTTTTCTACCAACCATTCTAAACGATGCTTGACCATATGTTCAGAGATTTTGGATAATACAGAAGAAAGGGCTATGGGTCTGTAACTATTAAAATCTGATGCATTGCATCCAGGTTTGAGCAGGGGGATAACAATTTGATTTTTCATGTCCTGAGGAATTATACCATTTTCAAAACAGATGTTAATGAGGTCTAGATAATATTTCTTTCTATTTGGGGAAGCATTTTTTAAAAAAGAATAGGGAATTCCATCCATCCCGGGTGAGGAGTCTATTAAACCCTCTAAAGCGAGACTGAGCTCGGAAAAAGAAAAAGGTGATTCAAAATAATTAAAAGAGGGAAGGGAACATGGAAAAGAGGGAAATACATTTAAATTTGGAACAAAAGGAGGCGCCAACTTATCTGCAAATGCCTCGAGCCATACGGAGGGATCATTGGAAGAGATATTGTTATTTTTAAAGGATCCTCTAAATTTTTTAATATGATCCCATACTAAAGATGATGGAGTTTTCGGAGACAATTGTTCACAAAAATGTATCCAACCTTGTTTCTTTTTCTTTTTTAGAAGTCTAGAAGTTTGTGCAGCAATTTTTTTATATTCCAAAAAATTTTCTGTTGTCATATTCAAATTGTAACGTCTTTCAGCTGCTTTCCTATTCTTAACAACTTGCGAACATTCAGAATCCCACCATGGAGGGGAAATTTTGAATTTAGATTTTTTTTCGACTGAAAAGTCTGATCAGCGCGTAAAGTAATTGAATAAACAAATTTAGAATAAATATCAACAATATTACTGGAAGATACTGGAGGAAAGGATACTACTTTACTGTCAAGTGAAGATGCATAAGATGACCAGTCTGCATTTTTTAAACGGTATTTAAACGAAGGATTAAAATCAAAAATTGGAGTAGATCTATTACAGATGTTGATAAGGATAGGAAAGTGGTCACTACCATAAGTGTGATCCAAGACGTTCCAAGACAGAGTGGAAGCAAGAGAAGGGCTACATGCGGAAAGATCCACTACACTTTGAGGGTTTTGAGATGGAAATACCCTCCGAGTAGGAGACCCGTTATTAATAATACATAAATCAGCTTCATCAAAAATTTCTAGTAACAGACGTGCAAAAGAATCGTCATGGCTAGAACCCCATGAGGTGTGATGAGCGTTAAAATCACCCATCAAAATAACAGGAGTAGGAACAGATGATATTATGTACAAAATGGAGGATGAATGAGGGTGAGGGATGTATAATGATATAAATGAGATGTTAAAAATATTTACAGCGACAACGTTAATGTCATGAGAAACAGGAGGAAGATGAATTTGTGAGAAGGGAAGGTAACGCCTTACAAGTAAGGCGCTACCGGCATAACCATCTGCCCTATCATCCCGAAGACAGGAGTATCCTGAAAGCCCAAAATGGGAATTAGGAACTAACCATATCTCCGAGATGGCAATGACAGATGGTTGAAATTTACTAATTAAAAAAAGAAGCTCATGCTTCTTATGTCTAATGCTTTTTATGTTCCATTGCAGGATGGGAACTTGATCCATTATTGGAAGTTAAAGAAATTATTTGGGAAAGTTTTTGGGCAACGTGGGACGGTAAGTTTGATTTAGAATTTAATAAATTAATGATCATTGTAAGAAGTATTTCCAGGACACTATCATCCTGAGAAAGTGGTGGTGAATTGGATTAAGATTAAGAGAAATATTTTGCTGGGTAGTAATTGACCCTGAAATGTCAGTACGACTGTTTGAGTAGGTGTCCATGTTATGTTACCACTATCATTATTTTTCCTATTAAGTCGCCGAGCTTTCAATATTGGACCACATCCATTAGGAAGCACCACAGAGTTGACCAACTCATCCATTGACAAGTCTGTAGGAACTTGTCTAACAATGGCCATTTTGGTAATATTATAAATCGGAACAGTAGCAGAGAATTTTGAAATTTCTAAAATTGGGTTATCTAAAAATTTGTTGGCATCCAAGGCAGTTTCGAATTCAATAGAAACTTTATTTCTACCAATTTGTTTAACACCATCCATGCTAATGTTTTGAATTTTGTTACGAGATAAAAATTGACCAAATTTAATGGGTTTTATTGTAGTTCCCGCAACGGGGTCAGGCTCAGAGCGCGAAATATGAACTATAAAGGGGCCCTTATCAAAACTAGTGTAAGCTTTAACACCTACAGCTAATCTTGGATGTATATATAAACGTTGGATTGAGGCTACTGTAATTTCTTTTCCTATAAGAGGTTTTTTGGCATTTGAGGTGTTTATAACCTCATCCTCCTGGTGTCGACGTCTAAGATTCGCAACCTTAGATTGCGGAATACTAGGCGAAGTCGCATCACTATGGATATATGGAGGATCTGGAGGATCGGGAGGATCAGGCTCCAAAGGATCCAACCATACATCCTTACTCATCTTTCAGTTCAATTTTCCACGAAAAAACAAATGAATAATAAAGAAGAAAATGACAGTCAAACCTATTCTAGAAGCATGAAAATACAACTTATCGAGTTTATTTAACAACTTACTTTAAATATTTACACACTAATTATTAATTACATCAAGCTAATTTACTTTAAATGAGAATTTTGATATTTTTAACACAAAATATTTAAAAAATTTGAAACAAAATTCTCTAACACGTGTGACAGCTACCTCATCGACCATTAATAACGATAATCATTTCAATTTAATTTAATATAGGTAATTTAATTTACTACCGCTACGTCCGCTACCGACACAGACTACTATTTTTTTAATTTTTTTTTATTTGTTTAAGGCATTGGAAGAACCATCATCCTAACAGTAACATAAACATAGTTATTCTCTCATCACACGTAAGTTTAGTTCATAAAACAAGTCATAGTCGAAGTCAGTAATATAAAATTAGTCAGTCAAGTCAAAGTCCCACTCCAGTAAGACGATGGCGATCTTACTGAAGCTTCTATGGAGTTTTGGAGACAACAGGAAAAAACACGTTATGTCGCATTACATCACTTGCCAACACTTATGCACATACACAAATAGTTAATAAGCAAAAGGCCACCACTTTTACACATTAATACTTGAAATAACACAAGTTTAGGAAAAAAATGCAGAGCGACGACATGATCTTCTTCGTGTTCCCGCCAAAACTCCCACACAGACTACTATACTACTTCCACAGAGTACTATTCAATTACAAACAAAGAGTATGTAATCAAATAGTACGAGTATATATTTATGTAATACTGGCCCTGGTGTTATGTTATTATGCTGTTTGATTACAAAAATCAATAGGGAGGGAATAGTTAGATAAATAGTTTGATCCTTAAACAAAGGTCATATTCTTAATGTAAGGTTTGATCAATAGTTATTTATAATTATGTATTAATTTAAATATGTATTGATGGGGACATGAGATATAACCGAAAAACTAGAAAATTATTTAAACTAGATTTTTAGAATATACGAGGGGTGATCCAAAAGTAATGATAATTGGTTACTTCAGGTCCACATAAAATCCAAAAAAAATTTTTTTCGCTAGCCTATACACTCACTACGTCAGCCTAAAAAAATCATATAAATAGGTCAGGATTTCCGGGAGATACATTCATTTGAATACGAACTGTCGAAGAGATAACATCAACATGGAGAAAAACGAAATTAGAGCTGTGATCAAGTACCTCTGTTTGAAAAAAATGTCTACAAAAGACATACACTGTGACTTGGTGGAAACATTGGGGGACTCTGCTCCTCCATATTCTACAGTTGCACGCTGGGCCAAGGAGTTTAAGCTGGGCAGAACTTCCACTGAAGATGAACATCGCGAAGGACGCCCATCCACGTCCCTCACAGAAGACAACGTGAAAAAAGTCGAAGATGTTGTGTTGGCAGATCGAAGAGTGACCATCAGGCATGTAGCTGAGGTCACAGGGATCTCATATGGAAGCGTTCAAAGAATCATTTCGAACGAGTTGCATATGAAAAAGGTCTCTGCGCGTTGGGTTCCCAGAATGTTAACCGACGAGCAAAAGAAAAAACGAGTTGACATTTCGAGGGTCAATCTCGAAAAGTTCCAAGCAGATAAAGAAAATTTTTTGTTGCGTTTTGTGACTACGGACGAGACCTGGATCCACCATTTTGATCCTGAAACAAAAAAACAATCGATGACTTGGAAGCGAGCCTCCTCACCGACGCCAAAGAAATTCAAAGTCTCAAGTTCGGCGGGAAAGGTTATGGCGTCTGTTTTTTGGGACGCTAAAGGAATAATTTTGGTGGAATATTTGGAAAAGGGAGCCACTATTACGGGCTCTTACTACGCAGACCAAATAAGAAGATTACGGGAGGCCATTAAGGAAAAAAGACGCGGCAAACTGCGAGCTGGAGTGCTGTTTCACCAAGACAACGCACCGGCTCACAAAGCCGCAGTTGCGATGGCTGCCATTCAAGAAACGGGATTCGAACTGGTCGAATACCCTCCCTATTCGCCAGATCTGGCTCCTAGTGACTTTTACCTCTTTCCTCGGCTCAAGGAACACCTCCGAGGCAAGAAATTTGAAGACAATAGCGAAGTTATGGCCGCTGTTGAGGCGTTTTGGGAGGGTCAAGAAAAGGAATTTTTTTCAAAGGGAATCCTGGGTTTAGAAAAAAGATGGACTAAATGTATTGATTTGTTAGGAGACTATGTAGAAAAATAAATTATTATTTTAACTTTAATTACCGTGTTTTATTTTCATTATCATTACTTTTGGATCACCCCTCGTATTAAAAAAAACTACTAGATGGATATTGATAAAACTTTTTTATTTAAATGACTTTAATTAGACTTAAAAACTAGTATACATTTTATCCCGCTACTATATCAAAAACTTGAGATATAACCGAGAAACTAGCTTTTGGCTGCGGCGAAGCCGCGGCGCATAGGCTAGTATTTTTATAAACATGATTCAGATTGTAAAAGTCAGTGTGCTTTTGCACGCATTTACAAGTATTTCATAAGTTTTATTTATCACAATATCCGATGTGAAATCGCTACAATGCATTTACTAATAAATAACCACTTAGTCCGGTCATTTTAGACATAAAAATAGTGATCAAATAAAGAAAATTCCGACAGAGCCAAATTTTCGTAGAGACCTTAGGTTTACCACAAGGAATAAAGTGTCAAAAGTCCCCATCAGTCCCATGTGAGCTTAGGGACTTATTCGGGGCCCAAGGTCAAAATTTTAGGTTTTTTGGATTTTTCTCGAAAACGGTAAGTTTTATCGAAAAAGTACCTCAGAGCAAAGTTGTAGATCTTAAAATTCTCTATAAAAATGATCCCTATGTTTTTTTTCCAAGACCCACAATTTCCCAGATATTGCGCTTGTAAGAATCACGTTCTACATAATATGCACACATTTCCACACCACCTGTGAGGTAGTGTACTCTGCGCATTTTTTTTAACGTGGTATCCCCGGTAGGCCTATTCCACGAACCTTTATGACGTTATTTTCAGGAACAATAATTATTTAATAGTATGAAGATTATTGATATGGGTTACTGAGTTTAACTGTCGTTCTAACTTTTTTTTATTACTTTAATCTGACTCATACTCTTCATATTCAACTTCAACAATCATGTTTTCTTCAATTTCTTCTTGTTCTTCTTCTTCTCTTTCCTGTTGATGAACGCTTAGAAATTGTTCAAATAAAGATGAATCAGTTGTCTCTTCATCAAAATCACATGAATCTTCCTCTCTTGTATTTAATTTAACATTTGAGTAAGAGACACCTTGGCAATTGGTACACGCTGGAGAACACTGCAACACTACTTTTTTACAGCCACATTTGGCACTACAACCTTTCTTGCAATTGCAAAAAATAGTGTTAAGAAGTTTTTCTGGAGCAGGGGGCAGTAAAGTTCGAATCGGTTACAAAGTATTATTTATCAATTTCCAACCCCAGTCTTCAGGGTTCAGTTCATTGCCCTGCCATGTCTGAACTTGATAGTATACTCGAAACAAATGTTGAGTAGCAGATGCCGATGTTGGAGAAAGACAAGATAGCTGTACTTGCTTTTTGTTTCGTGTATTTTTTACAAATGTTAAATATCTGTACGTATCTAGGCAATCAATTTTTTTTGGAGCTCCATAAACCGCAAGAAGAAACCGAATTCCTTTAGTAATTAGTATTTAAGGTGAAGAATTAATTTCTGTAAATACTTTTGCGCAGTCAATCAAATCATTTTTTTCAAATAATTTTAATACTGAATTTTTGCCCCTTCTAAACATTGCTGACGTAGTATCGCATCCGGTTATCGCATGTAAAAATAAAATAAAGTTATGGCATTTTGGATAAGCTGATATACTTTTAGAAGAATATATTTCTGTCCGTTGCTGCGCCTTCCCAGGTTTTAAAAAGTAAATAATTTTATCAGATGGAGTCCTTGCAGTGAGTAGTACTAATAAATCAACATCTTCACCCACTACAATAGTTGTATTTCTTGCATTAAATTGTTCTATTGCTGTTTCAATTATGAGGACATCGGCGTCATTCGGAGCTTGTTTCACGGCAATATTTTCAGCTGTTAATTTGTTACTCAACATAGAAATAAAACGAGATTTATTATTAATGTTTGCAAAAAAATGTTGTTGATTAACTGGAACTGTCATAAATTCGTCAAACATTATGTCGGTACCTGAGGATGTTTTTGTAGCACGACGACGTTGTTCTGCAGCTTTTATGTTCTTTGTTGTGTCACTATAGTCATCAAATACTACCGTAACTGTATGACCATAATGTCTACGTAAATACTGAATATATTTTTCAAAAATTACGTTAAAGGTTTCTTCTCGAACCCACACAACGTGATGTAGTAGATATCCTCCATCCATAACGTAAGCAGCGTTTGTACAATCAACCTCAGCATTGACTGATTGAAAGCAATCGTAAAGAGCCGACTTCATTGTTTTACGCATTCCAGCTGCATCGAAGAGTAACAACGGGTAAGGAGCTAAATCATATGCGAAAAATGTTTCAATTTCATCCTCAAAAGTCTTAGTGACACTCATACGTTGAAATAATAATACTGGGTCTATTGGTACTTCTTCGTCGTGAACTTTCACAGTACTATACTCACAGCTAAAAGAGGAAGTACTTTATCTGTGCGTTTCAATTTTATATGATTGAAAGTTTGACCAGTCATTTTAGACATCGAGGCAATCCCAACTTCACGAGCTTTATGACAATTAATCTTATCGTCACCAACGACTCCTGAAGCAATAGATAAGATTTTGTTAATTTCGGGAAAAGGATCATGTGATGAAAACCAGTCATGAAGTATTTTAATATCTTTAGCATCTTTCTTAACTCTCGAATCACTCGCATCTACATGTTGATCTGTCGTGTCCATTCGAACATTAGCAAGAACTTCCAACTCGTCACACACTGTGTTCATTGCATGCATTCCGTAAACCCATTTGCTTATTACACTTTCTTTTGTACGTCGTCCTCGAGAAATACCACCATCTGTTTTCATGGATTTCATCATTGATTGTTCGATAATCATATCTGTTGAAGTTCTACAACTGAGTTTATCAGAACGTCGAACAGTGAAAAATCCTTCAGTTAACCTTCGATAAACACTAGGATCAATTACCTCCTCTAATTGAAGCATATGCTGCAAGTATAAGTGCGCAAACTTAGCGTAAGGTAAATGCCCCGATGCATGGAAATAAGGAAGCATTTCTTTAAAGCAGTTCAAATGAGCTTGCCAATCTCCCATACGTTCAGCTCTTATAAATTCTTTTGCAATCGACACCATCCGAAAATACTGTACCCATAATTGTGCAGTTGGTCCTCGTTTCTAATATTCCATTAACTTTTTATTAAATAAATCAAGTAAAAGTTCAGATATTTCCTTATCATTTTCAATGTCATAATATAAAAGAGTTTTATCGAGGATATTTTCCACTGTAATTATAAGATCTGCATCCATACCATCATCAATAGCTAGTTCTTTTAATATTGTTAATGCTAAAGTGAGCTGAAGTAACGTGTGAGCTCGAACTGCCCTCGCGTAAGCATGGCCATTAAGCATTTTCTCTAAAGACTTAGGAGCATAAATCTCAGAAAGCACTTCTTTTAAACCACTTCCTTGCACAGTATAACATATTGCGCCGAAAAATGACATTAACAAATGAAATCCTCCCAGTCTCACTATAATCTTTGATAATTCCGATCCTTCAGGTACAGCAGATACAATTTCGCGAGCTTTCGCAAATAGAGGTTGATCAAAAGTAATTATGCAAACTGTATGGTTGTGACGTTTAGCATCTTCTAAAGCACAAAGTAAAGTTGTGTATATCGTATTGAAATTACTTGCAGGCTGTTGAACAAATGGCAGAAATGAAATTTTTGATTTTGAAAAGTCTACAATATTGCTAGTCTCGTGTTCAATATAACCATTCCAACCAGGTAAAGGGAAAGCTTTGCATTTTCCATAGAACCATATCACATACACTTTTTTTAGAAAAGATACTTTTGTTTCATTTTCGTATTCAAAATCTCGCACATTTATTTTGCTATATCCTACTACGCCAGTATTTTGATAAACCTGTATAGGTACATGAGCCTTGGCTGCAAAATCTTTAGCTGAAAGGACTTCAGTTACTCGCGGCATCGGCTGTTCTAGTAATACTGAATCTTTGGGATTTACAATTTGTATAATACCCATGATATGAAGCGTATTATTACCGTCCAAAGTATTTACATTAATATCAGCATTATCTGCAATATATTGAACAAATGTGCCAGTTTCTGGTGATAAAATGTAAGGTGGGCGACTGAAAACTGCTGCTGCTTCATACATCATTGTTTCACTGTAAGATGCGCATAAACCAAACGATGAGAAAATTTGTATAAGCCGTTTTGAACCAAACCGCCGATGGAAAAAAACTGAAAGACCCAGCTGTAATTTAGACTTGAAGGATCTAGGCCGAACAGCAGTCATTATGCTATGACTAATATTTGTGCAAACTAACTTTAAATGATCCAAATTACGACGCTTATTTTTAAGAATGATTTGTCCCAAAAAAAAAAAAATGATTCGGGAATATCGTTATTTATATCTTCAAACATTCTACCCGGTGGCGGGTACATAGTATTATCAAACACACAAGATTGAATATCTTCTCGAATAATTTCTGCCGCAGCTTTTAAAGTTTTCCACCGTTTTTCCTTTTCATTCAAGTTTTTGTTATCAGACCAGGCTTGACTTAAAATGTCTTGGTAATTGTCTACAAAACAAATAAATGTTAATTTTCCAGGCTTCTCTGTAATAATAATTCTACTACCATACTTTAATTTCAATCGTATTTTTATAATCCCGTTTTCTAAAGCTACATTTTGGCAAACATTCTTCAGTTCATCTAACGAAAACTGGCAGTCATCGCTACTTTCAATGAAATTGAAAATTTCCTCCATTGCAGAGTTTATAGCCTCACTTTGAGGACGGCCAATTTTACCGCCAGTATTAGGTCTCAGGAAGGATTTGTAACAACTGTCATGGTATTTAGCGTCAGCAGCAACTAAATCATACTGAAAATTAATACGCGCAAAGACAGCTTTTGACACATCATCAGAACGATCTTTAGCTAATTTTAAAATGGAATCTTTGAATGTAAGTGTAGAAACTTTATGAATTTTTCGGCGATAAATCTTCACCTTCTTCTTTTCTGCTTCTTCATCCGCTTCATGGCCACAAAATAAGCAGTGGTTTTTAAAACAAAAGCTGGATTCACTTATTCGCGCTCTAGTATGAGGTGGACTTACTTTTGAAGTACTGGCCTGTTCTTCCTCACGTTGTCTTTTTGATGCAGAGATTGAAGTTTTCCGGGTGTATGATTTTCTGGAATCCACGTGAATTGTAACGGACTTTTGGCTTCTTAAATAATCAGCAAACTCATCACTTCTCGCGACACTTGCATCGATTAAAGTTGGCATTCCACGACTGATCACAACAGTTTCATCTTCAGTCAAAAGTTTATTACAAATAAAGCAAAATTGTGACATTTTTTTTTAAATATTAATCAGCACTAACTTCAATAGTAGACGCTTGTAATAAATACGTATAGTCACTCGAACTGCTCGTTCAACACTAAAAGAAGCAGGTATACGTGAACGACACCACATGGACAAAAGAATAGGCAGATGTTTTTCAAGGCCAGATGTTATTCAAGTAGAGGGGATTCGGTAAGGGACCGGCGGTCATTTTAGAGTAAATTTTCTTAGAAAAGTATAATGTATACATAAAAGAGACACGAGTAGGCATTTTTGCTTGCTTGAGTACCTAAATATTTATATACGTGGCATATGTGTGCATACTATGTAGAACATGATTCTTACAAGCGCAATATCTGGGAAATAGTGGGTCTTAGAGTAAAAATCAATTTGAGAATTTTAAGATCTACAACTTTGCTCTGAGATACTTTTTCGATAAAACTTACCGTTTTCGAGAAAAATCCAAAAAACCTAAAATTTTGAACTTGGGCCCCGAATAAGTCCCTAAGCTCACATGGGACTGATGGGGTCTTTTGACACTTTATTCCTTGTGGTAAACCTAAGGTCTCTACGAAGATTTGGCTCTGTCGGAATTTTCTTTATTTCAATTGTCTAAAATGACCGGACTAACTGTGATGTTTTGCAGAATTTTAGTGTGGAACATAATAAATAAATCCTTTTTTATGTTCCAAACTATTGATCATACCTTACATTAAGAATATGACCTTTGTTTAAGGATCAAACTATTTATCTAACTATTCCCTCCCTATTGATTTTTGTAATCAAACAGCATAACATAACACCATGGCCAGTATTACATAAATATATACTCTTTGAATACATACTCTTTGTTTGTAATTGAATAGTAGTCTGTGGAAGTAGTATAGTAGTCTGTGTCGGTAGCGGTAGTAAATTAAATTATATTAAATTAAATTGAAATTCTAATATCAGCAGAAGCCAGAAGAAAAGAATTGAATTGAAATTCTAATCGCACTATTACAGTTTTATCTACTGGTACAATAAGTGCTTTGCATAAGTTCACATATTGCTCCGAATATCAAATCATGGACAAAACTGAATTATCAAATCTGTTGAAAGATTGTCTCAATTACTTTTATGAATGTACAGAAAATAGTTCGAAATATCTAAGTAATGACCAAGACGAATTTCCGAAATTACAGAAATGCAAATTACAGTAGAGACCCTGAATAACGTGTTTATACAAGCTATAAATAAAGCTAAGGTAAACATTTTAAAATCATTAAGTATAAGTATTTTTATAAACATGATTCAGATTGTAAAAGTCAGTGTGCTTTTGCACGCATTTACAAGTATTTCATAAGTTTTATTTATCACAATATCCGATGTGAAATCGCTACAATGCATTTACTAATAAATAACCACTGTGATGTTTTGCAGAATTTTAGTGTGGAACATAAAAAATAAAACCTTTTTTATTTACGTTAACATTTTGTGAGAGTTTATCTATTAGGTTCTTTGTCTGAGATCTATACTATTATAAATTTGAGAAAAAATGACTGTAATACGCTATATAGGTGTGTCTAAACATAAAACATTTTTTTTTAGAATTTTTGTCTGTTTGTTTGTTCGCGAATCACGGAAAACTACTGGATGGAATTTGAAGCAACTTTTTTATTTGAAAGGCCTTGATTAGACTTAAAAACCGGTATACATTTTATCCCGCTACTATATAGAGAACTACAGACATAACGGAAAAACCAGCTTTTGGCTGCGGCGAAGCCGCGGGCAAAGGCTGGTTATCTCTAAACTCTCACCTAATTTTGAATTCACAATATTAATCAGGATAATAAGTGATCGATATTGATTTAATTGCCGTGTGGGGCCGGCTTTAGAATTGTCCCACCCCTCTCCACCCATGGGAGTCCTAGGAGCCGACTGAGGGAATACCGAGGGAGTGGGCAGCAGCACTCCCTTGAGTATTAATAATATCCACTGCGATCGCCAACCGGCCTGCCAAGCGTGGCGATTACAGCACTATCCCCTAAAAAATGAGCACCCAACAAAAAACGGTCCCCAGTCACGGCAGCTCCGCTATTCCGTGGCCTAACGGTAGCGGAGCTTCAAAATCATTTCGACCTGCTGGAAACCGAAGGCAACGTTGACGAGAAAACCGACACAGTGGTCAAAACGCTACAGGATGTTTCTCAAAGGATTTTTCCCGGAAAAAGCAGTAACAGAGGGTCTAAACTCTCACTCGAGACTCTCGAACTTATGAGGCAGAGACGGCAAATGTCATCCACGCAGGCGTTTTCGCCAGATGGGAGAAACCTCAACCGGAAAATCCGGAAGCTGGTGCGACGTGACCTCCTATGTTCCAACACCCGTGCCATCGCGGCTGCGATTGAACAGAACAGAGGCACCAAAGTTTTCGCTCACCAGCTAGGTAGACCCCATCTGACGAAACTTAATACTTCGGATGGCAAAACCGTGACCTCCAGGTTCGAGATACTCGAGGAAATTGAGTTTCTATAAAACCTGTATGTTCGTCTGTCATCACGGATGACTAAACCCACAAGACCCAGCGCTGACGACCACAGAGCCCCACTGACAAGCCATTCCACTGAAGACATGCAGGACGAGGTCAGAGTGGCTCTCGAGCAGCTCAAAAACAATAAGTCGCCAGGTGATGACGGAATCACCACTGAGCTCCTAAAAGCAGGCGGGACTCCAATCCTAAAAGAGCTAGCGAGCCTCTTTAATTCCGTCATTCACCAGGGCTTAACACCCCAAGCGTGGAGTGGGAGTGCGGTGGTTCTGTTCTTCAAAAAAGGTGACAAAACCTTGCTGAAGAACTACAGACCTATCTCACTCCTGAGCCACGTTTACAAGTTGTTCTCGAGGGTACTTACAAACCGCCTCGCCAGAAGACTTGACGAATTCCAGCCTCCAGAACAAGCCGCATTTCGAAAAGACTACAGCACCGTAGAGCATATCCATACTGTTCGGCAGATTGTACAGAAAACCGAAGAGTATAATCAGCCGCTGTTGACTTTCGTGGATTACGAGAAAGCCTTCGACTCTATCGAAACCTGGGCGGTTTTGGATGCTCTGCAGCGGTGTCGCATCGATTGGCGCTATATCGAGGTGCTAAGATGTCTATATGATACCGCCACAATGACCGTTCAGCTCCAAGACCAAAAGACCAACCCGATCGAGCTGCGTCGAGGGGTGAGACAGGGAGATGTAATATCCCCCAAGCTCTTCACAGACGTTTTCAAGACACTGGACTGGACTGGGCGAGGCATAAACATCAACGGCGAATACATCTCACACCTTCGGTTTGCCGATGATATCGTCATCGTTGCGGAGTCACTGGAACAGTCAAGCGGAATGCTGCATAGCCTAAATGGAGCCTCTAGAGACGTCGGCTTCGGCATGAACTTGGATAAAACCAAGATCATGTTTAATGAACATGTCGCGCCGGGACCGATCTACGTCGATGGTTCGATGCTCGAAGATGTTCAGGAGTATGTCTACCTTGGACAAGTTGTCCGATTTGGTAGAAACAACTTCGAGAAAGAAATCAACCGCAGGATCCAATTGGGTTGGGTAGCATTTGGCAAACTACGCCACGTCCTCACTTCGCCTTTACCGCAATGCCTGAAGACTAAAGTCTACAACCAATGCGTCCTACCTGTCATGAATTACGGGGCCGAGACGTGGACACTCACAGTGGGACTAGTTCACAAATTGAAAGTCGCGCATCGGGCTATAGAGCGGGCTATGCTCGGCGTCTCTTTGAAGGATAAAATTCGTAATGAGGTAATCCGACAAAGAACCAAAGTTACCGACATAGCTCGCAGGCTCAGTAAGCTGGAGTGGCAATGGGCTGGACACATCTGCAGAAGGACCAACTGACGATGGAGCAAGCGTTTCCTAGAGTGGAGACCGCGACTTGGTAAGCGTAAGGTAGGACGGCCCCCAGCTAGGTGGACCAACGACCTCAAAAAGGTCGCTGGGACAGACTGGATGCGTAGGGCGGAGGACCGTGTGCAATGGCGCGTGTTGGAAGAGGCTTATGTCCAGCAGTGGACTGCAATAGGCTGATTGATTGATTGATTGAACGGTAGCGGGCCCGGTAACGGCGGAGCAGGGGTTGCGAAGAATCTCCGGTCGCGGCAAGGCTACCAAAAACAATGACCTCTGGCCCTGGTAACGCACAATGTTCGAACACTTCGGACCGACGAGAGAATCACCGAGCTGGAAGAGGAATTGAGCAAGATCCACTGGGACATTATAGGGTTGTCAGAAGTCCGAAGAGAGGTTGAGGGCACGACAATCCTCCAGTCCGGGAACTTGCTCTTCCACCGGGAGGGCGACCACTAGTCCCAAGGGGGTGTCGGGTTTATCGTTCGCAGGTCTCTCGTAGGCAACGTGGAGAGGATTGAGAGTGTGTCGAGTAGGGTAGCGTACCTTATACTCAGAATAACCAAACGGTATTCGTTGAAGGTCATACAGGTTTACGCGCCGACCTCAACACACTCCGATGACGAGGTGGAGGCCCTATATAAGGACACCTCAAAGGCCATCCACTTGTCTAAAACCTATTTCACGGTGGACAGACGATGAGCTGAAGGTGGGGCACTATGGATTTGGGCAGAGGAACCACAGGGGCCAGATTCTGGCTGAATTTCTGGAGAAGGAACGCCTCTTCATGATGAATTCCTTCTTCAGGAAGCAGCCCCAGCGAAAATGGACCTGGACTAGCCCTGATGGTTCAGTGAAAAACGAGATTGACTTCATCCTGTCGGATAAACGACACATATTCAATGATGTCTCAGTGATCAGCAGGATTAAAACTGGTAGTGATTACCGACTAGTCAGGGGTATCTTGAATATTAGAACAAAAGTCGAGAGGTCGCGCTTGATGAAGTCTACGTTCCGACCAACACCTGCCCAATACCAGAACCCCGAGAGCTTTCAGCTCGAACTATAAAATCGCTTCCAATGTCTAGATGAGTGCGAATCATTCGTGGAAACTGTCCACGCGGTCGGGTCAACTTACTTCAAGACCCGTCATGTCAGTAGGACTCGTAAACTCTCGGACCATACTCTCAAACTCATGGAGAGGAGAAAAGAAATGATAGTCCAGTTCTCAGCCGAGTGGTCCTGCCTAAGGCGGTTAAACAGACAGATCTCCAAGGCTGTGCGGCACGATATTCGCCAATTTAATACTACCCGTATTAAAGAGGCGATGTGAGAGTGTTCGCAAGAGATCTGTTTGTTGGCCAAAGTCAGTTGACTAAACTGAGGACCAACGACGGCACTGTCATTTCATCTCGAGATGAGATCTTGGGAGAGGTCCAGCAGTTCTATGGACAGTTGTACAGATCCCAGAGCCCTGCTATTGGCTTGGTCCAAGACCCCAGATCCAAGCTAACTCGGCACTTTACCGAAGATATTCCAGACGTCAGCCTGTACGAGATCAGAATGGCTGTTCAATTCCGCCGTTCTTGGGGGCGACGTTCCAGAGTCATGGACCAGGAGCGTGGTGGTGCTGTTCTTCAAGAAAGGTGACAGAACCCTCTTGAAGAATTATAGACCCATCTCGCTCTTGAGCCACGTCTATAAGTTGTTTTCGAGGGTCATTACAAATTGACTCACGCGCAGGCTTGAAGGCTTCCAGCCTCCCGAACAAGCCGGTTTCCGAAAAGGCTATAGTACCATAGACCACATCCACACGCTACGCCAGATTATACAGAAATCCAAGGAATACAATCGACCTCTGTGTCTGGCGTTTGTGGACAGAGAAAGCCTTGGATTCGCTCGAAAATTGGGCGGTGCTACAGTCCCTTCAGCGGTGCCAAATTGACAATCGGTACATCGAAGTGCTGAAGTGCTTGTATAGAAAAGCCACCATGTCAGTCCGTGTTCAGGACAAGAGTACGAAACCGATTCAAATGCAGAGAGGTGTTAGACAGGGAGACGTTATGTCCCCGAAACTCTTAACCACTGCATTGGAAGATGTCTTCAAGCTCTTGGACTGGACCGGATTCGGCATTAAAATCAATGGCGAATACATCACTCACCTTCGATTTGCAGATGATATCGTGGTCATGGTAGAATCGCTGGAGGACCTTGGCACCATGCTCAATGATCTCAGCAGGGTTTCCCGACTAGTGGGTCTCAAAATGAACATGGACAAGACGAAAGTCATGTCTAATGTCCATGTCATTTCAGCACCGGTCCTAGTCGGGAGTGCGCTTCTCGAAGTTGTCGACCATTATGTCTACCTATGACAAGCAGTTCAGTTAGTTAGGCACAACTTCGAGAAAGAGGTCAATCGACGAATCCAACTCGGCTGGGCAGCGTTCGGGAAGCTAAGGAAGATCTTATCGTCCAATATTCCGCAGTGTCTGAAAACGAAGGTCTACGACCAGTGTGTGTTATCTGTGATGACATATGGAACAGAGACGTGAGGCCAACATTCAGAGACGTGGTCTCTGAATGTTGGCCTTATATCAAGGCTCAAAGTCGCTCAGCGGGTCATGAAGCGGGCTATGCTTGGTATTTCCCTACGTGATTGAATCCGTAATACGGAGATCCGTAGGAGAACGAGAGTGACCGACATAGCCCGCCGGGTTGCCATGCTGAAGTGGCAATGGGCAGGCCACATCGCTCGACGAACCAATAACCGTTGGGGACGAAAGGTTCTCGAGTGGCGACCACGTATCGGACGGCGCAGCGTAGGACGGCCCCCCACCAGATGGACCGATGATCTGGTCAAAGCTGCTGGGAGCCGTTGGATGCGGTCGGCACAGGACCGCTCGTTGTGGCGTTCTCTTGGGGAGGCCAATGTCCAGCAGTGGACGTTGAAAGGCTGATGGAGGATGGATTGATTTAATTAGATAGTGGTAAAAATTATGCCGCGATCTTCGTTTAATTTTTGCCACATCCATCATTCATCCATCAGCCTTTCGACGTCCACTGCTGGACATAGGCCTCCCCAAATTGGGGGTATAGAGCCGTAATCGCCACGTTTGGCAGGCGGGTTGGCGATCGCAGTGGATGTTGTTAATACGTTACTCGAGGAAGTGCTGCTGCCCACTCCCCCCGGTATTCCCTCAGTCGGCTCTTACGACTCCCATGGGTGGAGAGGGGTGGGACAATTCTAAAGCCGGCCCCACACGGCCTCCACAAATTTTTTTATTTCAATTTGCCACATTTTTTTTTATTATTGCATGTAGTGGCAGACCAGCCACGGTCCATCTGATGGTAAATGGTAACCGTCGCCCATGGACTCGACTATACCGAGAGTTTTGTCAAGCCGCTGGTCACTGATTCATTTCACAGATATGAAATGAAATATAAAGAGCTCTCTCCTGCTACAGCCAAAACGCAACGATGTGCTTCATGGCCGGGACACGGGAGGTGACACGGGAGATGGTGGTACCAACCCGCTTGGGCCTGATACCAAGTGAGTACTCCCACTTGGTACCCAACACTACAATGGATGGTAATTGCTTACTTCCCTTAGTCGCCTCATACGACACCCGTGGGAAGGAATGGGGTCGTAACACTTGTATTAGTCCGTCACCACACGGACAAATAGACGTAGCGTAAAAGCCACACTGAAGTGTAATATTGCTGTTTAATGAGTGGCCACGCGATGGCTACATTTATAGATATCTAAAGCATACCGAGTATGTAGCATCCATAAAGCAAAGAAACCGAAGGAGTAGAAATAACTACAAATTTAGTTCAAAGTAACAACAAATTTATTATAAATAATAATAATTATAATATTTATTATTTTATAACTACAAATTTAGTTTTTAGTTAAAAGTAGTATTTTGTAGTGACTAGCAGGACCGTCGTTGCGAATGGCAGAATTTGGCAGATTAAAACAAACACAAAATAGCGGTGGGCCATTGAGTGTTCCCACCTTGAAAAAATATATTTGAATGTTTTCCTCCCATGTGAAACTAGCGATGTCGATTGAGTCGATTTTGCCTTTTTGTCGGCATTTTGGATAAATATGAAATAATTAAATTAAAATTATATGAAGTTGAAGTCTATTAAGTATAAGTAGTATGTAATTGCAATGTATAGTATATAGTAGGCATGGGTCGTTGACGGGTTTTTCGTTAACGTAATTTAACTGTTAATCGTCTTTGGTCAACAGGTTAAAAAAACTGTTAAATAAATAACAGGTTTTGAATGTTCAGTGTCAATTTTATGTCAACGTTTTCAATTTCAATCATTGACAAATGGTCAACAGGTTAAAAAAGCTGTTAAATTAATAACAGGTTTTGAATTTTCAACGTCAATTTATTCCGTTGATCCGTTGACGTAAATTAACAGTTTATATTTTCAACAGTTTTTTTTTTAACTGAATAAAATAATGATAGTCTTGGGCGTTGACGTAAATTAACAGCTAATATTTTCAACCTGTTTTTCATTGATGATTAACAGTTAACTCGTTGACGAATGAAAAGCCGTTGAAAAAAACAGTTTATTGATTCAACGACCACCTCTAGTATATAGCTATATAGATATAGATACATTCGCTACAAGCGCGAATTGCGGAGCGGAAATCCAGAATCCAGATGGCGCTTCAAAATGGGCTTCAAATTGAGTCCGTAAGAGGGCCCTCTTTTCCTCTAGTATTACTTTACTCTGCCACTATCATAGAGCAACGCGGCAGAGATGCGCAAACTAAATCACCAATGAGATCAGGGATTTATAAATCTTTTTCTTCGAAAGATTTAAATCACTCTTTTAAATCTTTAACTCTTTTAAATCTTTGGTTACGAATGACGTTATTCATTCAGTTGATCATAAGTGATGCAAATATCTATTGATTCATGTAGTTATTCTCTCATTCCCTCAAGTCGCAACTGGTTTTGAGCTTTTTACTAAAACAACAGAGAGTCTAAGTTTCTGTGTACCTATCGTCATTGTATTTCAAGAGTGCGTTTGTGCGTGCCTACAACTTATGCTATCTCTTTTCAATTCACAATATCCTTTATCTATTGTCTCATTCTAAATCTACGTCCATCATTCCATCTATTCAATCCTAACGTAGTGAGCTAGTGAGTTAAAGATGTATTTTCGAAACCAAAGATTTAAAGATTGATTACGCATTTTGAAAGGATTATACATCTTTTGTATCAATCACTCCTGAGTTACACATCTCTACAACGCGGACCCCCGGCGAACCGGAGGGGAGTAGCCATAACGTTTTACTCCGATACAAAATAATCTGTCATTTTTTGCGGGGGGAAATTGCGTCACGCACACATTCACACGAAAACAATCAGTATATCACTACGAAACGCACACCTAACATTTAAAACAATACACTAGCAATTTCACACACACATACATAAATTATGTACCACAACACTATAAAAGAGTGACACAACTACATAGACAAATTGCTTTATCCATGGCTGTAACGACTGTCGATAGGCATTATCGATAAAACCGTGAACTCTATTAGGGTCGGGATGAAGGTTTGAAAAGTTATACAAATGTAATATATCCATTATAATAGGGACAAATAGGAGTTTATTTACAAGTTAACAAACAAACTTGTTAATATGATATTATCTTGAAATGGTCTGAACATAATGATAGTTCCTTGTGGGAATCTAGGTAATTTTGTCATTACAAAATTTCTTCCATTCATTGCATAAACTCGGATCTTTACCCTAAAGAGACCTGCAATAAATAAATAAAATAAAAAATCAATATGGTTGAAGTTCACGTTTTGTAAGTAATTTTAATTGATTGTTGATGCAATTTATTATTAAACTATATTGTAATAAAGCTCACAATATATAATATATTAAATAAATCGGAAAACATCATTTCAAAAATGTTTATATGTACGAGATACATTACTGTATAGACTCCTTTGCCCTTGTCATTTTTATCGACAACTTTTTACAATGTGGTACCAACACTATTGCTCAGTAGCGGCGCGAAATCCGATGCAAACTCGGGTCAGTCACTCGACCGATCCGTATATTGTATGAGGGCAAGCGGCTTGTGTTGGTAAACAAATCCAAAACAGCATGACCATTATTATTGTATTTTTAAATTTTAAATATATGTAAATAGTAAAATGGTGATTAAAAATGACTTACATATGAAAGCTAACGCCATCAGTTTGTAAATTTGACGTGGAAGATCTCTTTTTGCAGCAAAAATCTGAACAATTGGGCATTTCTAATATTTTTGTAACACGTCGACTCGACCGTACAACTAGATTTAGTTTAGTGGGCAGTGCGGCTGCAACTAGTTTTATTGTGCGCATAGGTCCGCGTGGACTTATACTTTGACAGAGGGGAACGCCTGCGTATGGCGACTTCCCTCCGGGCCGCGTTGCTCTATGCACGCTATGGACCTCATATGCATGCCCAGAATGCCTTCAAATTCAATATAAAAAGATAAAAAATACATGAATTTTATTATATAAAATGATAGAGATTGACACTATCGGTATTTCGGTATCGATAAAATGACTTCGATGTGTTATTGGGAAAGCCAAAGCCTTGATTTATGTTTCAGTAAAGGTTATAATATATATAGATAACGTTATATTAATCCATCCATCCATCCATCAGCCTTTTAACGCCCATTGCTGGACATAGGCCTCCCCAAGAATGGGGGATACTGCCCTAATCGCCACGCTTGGCAGGCGGGTTGGTGATCGCAGTGGATGTTGTTAATACTCGAAGGAGTGCTGCTGCCCACTCCCCCGGTATTCCCTCAGTCAGCTCTTACGACGCTCATGGGTGGAGGGGTGGGACAATTCTAAAGGCGGCCCCACACGGCTACTTCTATGGATAAAATATTTTAATTATTTTTTTCAAAGAACTCTCCACCATCCTCTATACAAAGTTTCATGCGTCTGAACCAATTTTCGAAATATATTTCCAGTCCACGGCAGACACATCTTCCACGGCTTTCTCGAGCGCTGTGTATCTTCCAGCGATGAAAACTGTATTCCTTTCAGCTGATATTTTATTTTAGGGAATAAAAAGAACTCACACGCTGCCAGATCAGATAAGGAGGGTGACCCAAGACTGACCGGTGTGGTGTCCAGGAAGACGCTCGTTTTGAGAGCTGAGTATGCGGGCGCATTGTCATGGTGAAGCAGTACACTGCGGAGCCCGGTGTTCGGTCGCTTGTTGCTCACACTAAAACAACACAATGTGTCACACTAAAACAACACAATGTGTCGATAGTCGCGTTTAGTGAACGTCCCGGCACTATTTGAAATGCACACATGCACGTGACACGCACACTGGTACGTGTCAGTTTTGGTCTCGTCATAATTACTCTATAGCCGATCTATCTATACATCTATGGCTTTTGTTATATTTGGCTTTGTTCAAAATATAATTTAATAAATGGGATCGATATCATTACTTATTTGGTCACAACACTACAACTATCAAATTAGAACTGTCATCGAGAAAATAAAGAAATGGAAATAGTATAATTCTCAGACTAAGTTCTTAGTCTGAGGCAAAGAGTATATTATTATACTAAGTCTGAGGTATATTAAACTATCAATATCAATATTTTTGATGTGAAACATCTAATGCGGAGGGAGAGTAAAATCGGCTGTTAGCGTGGCGACGCTTTTATTTTACTTGTGCCGTTCAAATCTTGCAAGTTCAATTTGACACACTTCCCGGTTTCCGATTGAGTTGAAATTTCACACGCATATGTATATCGAGTGACGATGCAATATTATGATGACATAGAGCTGATCTGATGATGGAGTTGGTAGGTGGACATAGGAACTCTATAGTAAAACGGCGCAACCTTATCGAGTTTGGACTCGTTTGATTCGTTTTGACAAGTACTTCGGTCCTAGATTATATCCAGGGCTTGATGATGATGATTTATGTCCATTTCCGTTATTTTACACATGTCATAATTTTATACAAGCACGCATTGAAAAAGTTGTGATAATTTTATTTCTACTCATTATTTCTACAAAATAACTTCGATGTTTTCACATCTGGTAGACGTCCCGCGACATCTATTTATTTTTACACGCTTCCCTAGCAAAGTCTAAGACTTAATTCTTCAAATGTGAGAAATTCAAAAATAAAATACAAGAATATTTAATAAATCTGGCAATTCGCTTTTTACTTTCAGTCATTGTAAAACAATAAATAAAATTCTTACTGGAAAGCAAGATACATTTTTGATCTAAGTATATTTTTTAGCATTTGACATGCTCCGCTACTTTTTTAAGTACAAATTATTTGTAAATAAGGAAAAAGATATTTTTTGTACGAGCGGGAATCGAAACTCTGTTTTTTCCAATCCGGGGAAGTGCTCTAAGCCACTGAGCTATCCTACCAATCTTTCGATCATCCCAATCTCCTTATCACATTTGTTTTACGACCAACGCCATCTATCAAAATGAAAGTAGGCCTGAAATTGCCTGAGAAGCGGGTTGAAAGTAATACTTTTCAGCCCTAGGGAGAATTATTTTCAACTGACAGCTGAGTAATTATAAAAAAAAAACAAGTTAAGTATTTATTAAAGATTTGTTTTTATATGACTTTATATAGTTGCAACTATATCTTTAAAATAACGAAGATTTATATTTTTTCAATAATTAAAATGAAAAATAATGGCTGAATAGCTGACAGGCCACAGAAAAAAAAACAAAATCGACGGGAAAACGGCGATTCCAAATTCAATTTTTTAGTCTCCCATTTTTTCTTTAATAAATTAATAAGCTAATTTATGATTTTTATTTTTAGTGTCCTCGTATTCCTAATGAAAAGCACAGTGTTTACCTCGGGATAAAGACTTATTTAGTCCCTCGAACTATTGACCCCGTCTCGGGGCTAAATAAGTTGCTTTCATCCCTAGGGTAACAATGTACTATTAATGTATAAAATGGGGAACTAAGTGATTAAATCATACATTTACCTACGAAACGTAATTCCTGGATTTTTTGTCTTTCGGTCACTACGGATTTTCACCATTTCACCACACAAGATATGCTGTCTGTAGTTTGATATTTTTTTTGCAGCGTAGACGTACCGACTGTGACAACGTTTATCAGCGCACTGGCCGACTAATGCCCGGTTCCTATATTCAACGAATCGTCATTGTATGACAGCTACCAGAAGTTTTCAAGATACCGATACCGATGCTTCACAGGTGTTTCACAAAATTATTTTCATGTCTAGCAGTAACGAAGAACTGTCAGTTAAGAATACCGATGACCATCTTTGCGTTTCATTATTACATCAATCGTTTCACATGATGTTCAGAAAAAAGGTGTGTTTTAAAAATAAATATAGTTATTTATATACTATACCTAAATAATTAAATTATGGTTTATTAACAATTAAATAGTTTAGACACAATTTAGACCTTAATAATTTATGTTAAACATTATAACTATTTAATGCCTACATCTAAACGAAACGCTAAAGCACTGAATACTACTGTCAACTTGAACAACAATCATTCTTTCTTCTTGATTTATGGCTGTTGCAGGAGTATGTCCACAACTTTGCCAATGTCACGTGGCAGAGATAAACCGAACAACAATCATTATTATGACACAAAAGAAGAAGAATATAATTATGACAACAACCATAGCCACAGGATTCTCTTTTCTATAATCTATGGTCCTTATATAAAGCTCATGGAAGTAATAATACCACGTACAACCTAGTATTTATTACTGATCGATTTAGAATTTTTTAACTTGTTCTAAGCGAGTGCTTGACTATAACCCTCCGGATGGTCAGTAAAAATATAGATAATACTTATTTAGCAGCATCGGTTCAGACGCGACAGCTAAGTAGCCAAAGAGTAATGCGTATAACCAGAAAATACTACTCCATGCATGAGCGGACTTAGGTTTTATATAACATTAAAAGGTGCCCTGACGTAAAGTACTGTCGCACTTTCGCAAGTACGCCAAGCTTCCTTGCCGCTGCTTTTGCCTTAGATTCAATAAACCACCCGTATTTATGGCTCGAGATTATCTTTAAACCGTTGGGTTGAAACTAAAATGAAAAACAAATTTCATCTGAATCAAAATCGCTCTTATTCTCGTATCAGTATCGAAGAGTAAATGCAGTCTCCATTTCAATCTCAGAGTTCGATATATTTTCCCTTTTAAGCCTCAATAACCGTATACCAGCACACGACTTCTAAAAACCGTCCGAAATTGGCCGGTAAACATCTCATCTACGGTTGGTATATTTGACAACATAACTATCGGTTGCTTTTTTTTTATAGAATCACCATAAATCTGCGTTTCCATAGATTGTTGTTACGGATCGTAACTGAAAACCCTCCCATCCGTTAGTCGCAAACTGTCAGTTAATTCACTTACGACTCGTATTTTATAGGAACACATTTTACTTACGCCTGGTAGAATATTCTACCGATTGTAAGTAAAACGACCCGTTTTATTATTATAGGAACCGGGCATAAGGTGTCAATGTGTGCGTGTCGGCATGTACATACAGCAAACTGGCCGACTTTGAGTGACACAATCTTTTGTTAGACAGACGCTGTCCGCCTATTTTTTAAATCCATGGACAATACCAATATAAATTATCTGCCTTACCTAAAATGTCTCTTTTTAGCCATAAAGAAGTAACTTGATGTTGTATTTGTTACATCTAGTGCGGCTTTCTTTTTCACCATGAAAACTATCACTGTCAGTGGAATTATTCGTTATACACACACACACACACACATAGCATCACGCCTGTATTCCCCGAAGGGGTAGGCAGAGGCACCTGCCTGTATGTATTACACACCCACGTTCAATATATGTTAAACTAAATTTAGTGGATTTTGTGATAGGATTCGCCATGATGTCTCATGTACTAACGAAATTGCAAGCAATGTCCTTCGCCAGAATAAGAATTAAGATCTAAGAAATATTCTGCATGAGGCGTACTAATGAAAAAACAGTAACAGTAAAACAGTATTGGTGCCTATATTTTTATGGGTATAATGATATTTCTTAAATAATTATAACATATGTATAAAGCTCTTTAATCCCCTAGATCCTTGCGGCCGGGTGTCACTCATCTTACTCCAGATAAGACGACCCTGGGCCCGTAGATTGTAACTCACTAAACCGTATCTACATCGTATCGTCTCGATTGTGATTGGTAGAGAAACCGACACGTATGTCGCAATAATCCCTCGGCCAATAACGGTGATCTCTCAACCAATCACATCGTCATGTCGATATGATCGAGTGAGATACATTCTAACCCCCCTGTTCTGTATGTAACCTTTTTATGTTTGTGAACGACAGTTACACAGTGACTCCAACATGACCTAACGCTGCTGACAGTTGCTTCAGATGCACTCTCATGTCAGCCGGCGATATGCCGCGACGATTCTCTATTACTTTGAACGCGTTCAAATATTCAAGCTCAGTGAATTCGGCGCCCTTCTCACGTACTGATGCGATGATTTCCTGAAAGAGATTAATTTATTAAACTTACGATAAAAAATACTCATTAACACTCGTCAAACAATTCATAATAAATACTTAGATAACATTCAAAACATTTTTGGCACCAGCTTCAAACACATCAGTAGGTGTCTAGCACGGAAATCGTATCTAAATACCAATTATTTATTGCTTTTTAGTTTCTGGGTGCACTTGAAGGCGGTTTTTTTTTTTAAATGTTTTATACATAATGCAGTCCAGTTTTGGGGCATCATGCGGCAATGCCCTACTTTTAATACTAATTAAAAAAAAAACATTTATTATTTCAGCGTTATGGGACAAACAAACATGTCTAAACTAACGATTTTTTTATGTCATAGCACTGGTTGAGGTACTAAGCATCCATCCGTGAAAACGATTGTCCTTGGAGAGCAAAATAGCTGCTGCGGTCACTGACCTCTGTCGTCCCAGGTGGGCTTCTGCTGACACCATATACGCACGGACGTTAGGTGGTGCTTGATGTTCTACTGGGATCATCTGACCACTGCTGGAGGATACCATTACAGTGTGGCGGCGTGTAACTACAGAATACGTGAGTAGCTGTACCTCGGGCACGGCGCCCAACAGCTGCAGGTAGGCGTGTGCGCGGTGCAGCCCGCGGTGCGGCAGTGTGGCGGCGTGTAACTACAGAGTACGTGAGCAGCTGTACCTCGGGCGCGGCGCCCAACAGCTGCAGGTAGGCGTGTGCGCGGTGCAGCCCGCGGTGCGGCAGTGTGGCGGCGTGTAACTACAGAGTACGTGAGCAGCTGTACCTCGGGCGCGGCGCCCAACAGCTGCAGGTAGGCGTGTGCGCGGTGCAGCCCGCGGTGCGGCAGTGTGGCGGCGTGTAACTACAGAGTACGTGAGCAGCTGTAACTCGGGCGCGGCGCCCAACAGCTGCAGGTAGGCGTGTGCGCGGTGCAGCCCGCGGTGCGGCAGTGTGGCGGCGTGTATATACAGAGTACGTGAGCAGCTGTACCTCGGGCGCGGCGCCCAACAGCTGCAGGTAGGCGTGTGCGCGGTGCAGCCCGCGGTGCGGCAGTATGGCGACGTGTAACTACAGAGTATGTGAGCAGCTGTACCTCGGGCGCGGCGCCCAACAGCTGCAGGTAGGCGTGTGCGCGGTGCAGCCCGCAGTGCGGCAGTGTGGCGGCGTGTAACTACAGAGTACGTGAGCAGCTGTACCTCGGGCGCGGCGCCCAACAGCTGCAGGTAGGCGTGTGCGCGGTGCAGCCCGCGGTGCGGCAGTATGGCGACGTGTAACTACAGAGTATGTGAGCAGCTGTACCTCGGGCGCGGCGCCCAACAGCTGCAGGTAGACGTGTGCGCGGTGCAGCCCGCGGTGCAGCAGTATGGCGACGTGTAACTACAGAGTATGTGAGCAGCTGTACCTCGGGCGCGGCGCCCAACAGCTGCAGGTAGGCGTGTGCGCGGTGCAGCCCGCGGTGCGGCAGTGTGGCGGCGTGTAACTACAGAGTACGTGAGCAGCTGTACCTCGGGCGCGGCGCCCAACAGCTGCAGGTAGGCGTGTGCGCGGTGCAGCCCGTGGTGCGGCAGTGTGGCGGCGTGTAACTACAGAGTACGTGAGCAGCTGTACCTCGGGCGCGGCGCCCAACAGCTGCAGGTAGGCGTGTGCGCGGTGCAGCCCGCGGTGCGGCACTGGGCGGCGTGTAACTACAGAGTACGTGAGCAGCTGTACCTCGGGCGCGGCGCCCAACAGCTGCAGGTAGGCGTGTGCGCGGTGCAGTCCGCGGTGCGGCAGTGTGGCGGCGTGTAACTACAGAGTACGTGAGCAGCTGTACCTCGGGCGCGGCGCCCAACAGCTGCAGGTAGGCGTGTGCGCGGTGCAGCCCGCGGTGCGGCAGTGTGGCGGCGTGTAACTACAGAGTACGTGAGCAGCTGTACCTCGGGCGCGGCGCCCAACAGCTGCAGGTAGGCGTGTGCGCGGTGCAGCCCGCGGTGCAGCAGTATGGCGACGTGTAACTACAGAGTATGTGAGCAGCTGTACCTCGGGCGCGGCGCCCAACAGCTGCAGGTAGGCGTGTGCGCGGTGCAGCCCGCGGTGCGGCAGTGTGGCGGCGTGTAACTACAGAGTACGTGAGCAGCTGTACCTCGGGCGCGGCGCCCAACAGCTGCAGGTAGGCGTGTGCGCGGTGCAGCCCGTGGTGCGGCAGTGTGGCGGCGTGTAACTACAGAGTACGTGAGCAGCTGTACCTCGGGCGCGGCG